>CM056380.1:66472755-67072755 GCA_029718625.1 Synaphobranchus kaupii
CACCATTGCATGCTTCTACTTAAATGCCCTACTTTCATGATACGTATAATATCACTGTAGCGTGAACTTACATTTTCCATAAATTTCACCCGAAAGCCAAATATCCCTAACTTTTTGTGAGTAGTGTATATTTACCGATTTTCCCAACGAGCACAATCTGTCAATCAACTTGCTTTGCTCCACCCACTAAGTTTGCCTTGTTCACACCCTTCCAACGTATGTGTTTAGTGTTGCCAGACTGGGCATATTCCAGCCCAATTGGGCTATTTTTTTATGTTATTGTGCAGGGGGAAATTACTTTTTGCGGATTGTCATAATTTGGGGCTATTTCTTGTTATATTTGCCGGTTTTTCATCTTCCTCTTTCAGCTAATTATTCACAGTGAATCATTTTCAGTGGGTTAGAAAGAAAAATCATGAAAATCAGAAAGAACGCTGACTTTCAGTTGCTCGTGGAAAAGTAGGCTAGTAGCTGTTATGCTGTGTTCATGCTTTAACGAGAAGTCGGGAGACATGCTGATCTGAACAAAAAGTTCTATAATTTCTAAACAGTTCGTCCAATATGGATGACCATACCCTCAAATTAAAGCTGACTGTCTGTTCTTCAACCTCAGTGGCATTGTATCCTTTCAAACTCAAAGTACTAGAGTACAGAACAAAAAATAACAAAAAATGTGTCACTGTCCAATAAATTATGGTGCTCACTGTATGGGTGACAAATTAAAGGAAAAACCAGTCTAGCATAGATATCAGCATGACCTTACACTCAAAAATATAAAAATATGAGAAACATCTAACCTTTAATTTAGGCAAAATATAAATTATTCAAAGAAAAAAAATCCTCATAAAAAAATATAAATTTTCTCAAATAAACGTGTCACAATTAGTGGCAAGGCTTGAATTAGTTACAAACAAAAGTTTTCACTGGGGTATGAGGTGAAAAACAGGCCAAAAACCCCCTTACTCATCCATCAACATGGGGAAGATCAGAGAACCCACAAATGAAATGAGACAAAAGTTTGTTGACCATCATAAATCAGGCTATGGGCTATAGAAAACTAGCTTAATGTCTGAAACTACCTATTTCCTCCATTAGGGCAGTGATTAAGAAGTTCAAAGCAAATGGGCTGTGATGTACCTGCCCTGGAAGAGGACGCAATTGTAGCCTGCCCCCCACGCACAGTGAGAAAGATGGCTTGAGAGGCAAAACATTTCTCCAAGGATCGCAGATGGAGAATCGCAGATGTTGGTTGCATCCCGGGGTCACTAAGTCTCCAAAAGTACAATTAGATTCTACCTCCCCTCTATGCCAACAAGCTATTAAAGGCCTTGCCAAAAGAAAGCCTCTGCTGTCATCAAACCACAAATGTAAGCGCTTGGAGTTTGTTCAATGATACCGGAATTTAGATTGTAACCGGGTGCTATGGTCAGAGAGAGACGAAAATTGAGGCTTTTTTTGCAAAAAAATACCAAAGGCGGTTTTGTTATTATAATAGGAATAGTTATGGCGAAATAGAGCCTTATTCTCACTTCCGGCATGAGCCGTCCCCCGCTGAGGCCCCCTTACCTTCGGAGCCAAAACAGTTGAAAGAGTGGAGGAGTACCGATATCTGCGTACCATCATTGATAATAAACCGACCTTTGAGGCAAACTGTCATCGAGTGCATGCAAAGTGTCAGTAAAGGCTGTATTTCCCTCCGGAAAACTCAGGAATCTGGACGTGAGCCCAGTCAGTACTGCAAGCATTTTACACCTGCTTCCTTGAGTCAGTGCTGACCTCTAGCCTAACAGCTTGGTTTGGCTCATTAAGTGAAATCAGGCAACTGAAGATGGAGAGGGTGACAGTACAGGCTACTAAAATCATAGGGAACCAACAAAAAAACCCGCTGAGACACCTGTATGAGGGAGCATACCAATTAAAAAATGAAAGAGGATTATAGCCCTTCCATCACATCCACTGAACTTTCTCTTTGAGATTCTTCCATCAGGTTGAAGATTAAGGTCCTTGCCCCTTAAAGCCAAAAGAGCCCGAAACATCTTTGTCCCTACGGCTGAGACCGCTTAATGGCATTGGACATCTCAAGACAGTAAAGGCAGATGAGGAACTGTTATTGCTTTTGATGCTCAATTTTTCATCATAATTCATATTTATTTTATTTTTATTTTATTTTAATATAATTTTTGATTTTGATCATAATACTAATAATAATAGTCATTTTAATCAATCATAATCACACAATCCCCTTCACTATAATGTGAAAACATTATGATTCAATTGAATGTCTTTATTTAACATGTTTGTTTGTGTTTTGTGGGTCTGCCCCCACTGTCAATGTCTTTTTTTACTGCTGGAAACTACAACTGAAGTTCCCTAACGGGAACATAAAAGTTATTCTATTCTATTCTGAAGTATGGTGGTGGATCTGTGATGTTGTGGGGCTGTTATTCTTCCAAAGGTCCTGGGAACCTTGTTAGCCTACATGGCAACATGGACTTCATCGGGAGATTTTAGACCAAACTCTGCCAGAAGGCTAAAAGTGGGTCGTGGATGGATCTTCCAGCAGGACAATGATCCAAAGCATACCTCAAAATATACACAGAAATGGTTCACTGACCACAGAATCAAGGTTCTGCAAAGTCCACAAGTGAGGAAAGGACCCTAAAGGATCTGGGAAGATTCTGTACAGAGGAATGGTAGTGCTAGTGTTCTCCAACCTCACCAAACATTACAGGAGAAGATGCAGTGCTGTTATTTTGGAAAAGCCCAGGGTGCACAAACTATTAAATACAGGGATGCCAATAATTGTGACACACATCTTCTTCAACATAAAAAATTATTCTGCATTAAAGTTTTGTTTTTCCTCTGATCAATGGTATCACAATTAAATTACATAATTTTCTCATTTCCCTGAGCATAGAAGACATATGATAAACAATAAACTGAATTTTAATACTGAACTTTTTGCTCATATTAATTGAGCTTGCCAGTAATTCTGGTGGGAACTGTATAATGTATACTCCAATGTGCAGTATAAATTCCTTCCAATGGAACAGCACTAATAAAAAGTCATGCATTTATTTCCTTAATTTAAAAAAAAGATATGTTGATCAGCGACATATGACATATACAGATATGAAGTTAATGCAGATATGCAAATAGCCTTTTCTGGGGTGGTGTGGGGCATCTCCCATCATTATCACTATCTCCAATAACAATGATGAGATACACCTAGGGAAAGTACCAGGATCTTATTTCCGCTCTCAATTTAGACATTGAAGCTATCTCTCTCTCTCTCTCTCTCTCCTCTCTCTCTCTCTCTCTCTCTCTCTCTCTCTCTCTCTCTCTCTCTCTCTGTCTGTCACACACGCACACAGTCGCACATTAAGGCATGTACACATAGAAGTTAAATGGTATCAGTAAATACTATCATTTCAATGACTTGCATGTAATGGTACTTGATTAATTCACTGTCAGTACAATACATGATTAATCAATTATTGCCATATCCGTGCAAACAAACGAATGAGTATCTAGTCTAATTCATACTGTCTGTGATGTTCCGTAATTGAAAAGCATACAGTGAAAAATTTCATCTCTCGGGGAGTAGCCTACTTCTGGGGCTGTTCAATTTCTTCTGAATAAACGCAATAAACCGTAGCGTAAACAGCGATTGCTGTAATACATGTTTGGGTCCTGGGGAGCGCGGCAGCAGCAACAAACCTTTGGGCAACAAACCTTTGGGCATCTTAACAATTAAAAAATAGTCTGCATGCCTATAGTCTGAATGCAAATTGATTGGTTCCCAGTGGAAAAACTGAATTATCCAGTCAGATTGGCGAAAAGAAATTCAGTTTTATGGGATACAGACCATAACCAAAGCTGCGCACCTGTTACTGTAAATATAGCCTACACAAACATTAATTAATTATGCCGTTTAAGCTGCGGATAGTATTAAGGCTGTAAACAGGGATTAATAGTATCTAGATTCACTTCACACATGTGGAAGGCTATTTAGTTAATCCTCGATCAATATGAACCAGAACGCATATAGCCTAACTTACGCTGCTGTTGTGTCCAGACCAATGCACCATTGCTTGGTTGTGAGCGGAATCCCCCGACAGCGCGAAAGTGGTGCTGATTAGTTTGGGTTCATCTTTCCGGGGGGTTGTCACTTTATCATCGTCCCTGTTCCAGTTAAATTCGGAACTCAGCCTGTGCTCGTCCAGCGAGATGTCAGTGCTCTTTCTCTCACCCAAAAGCGTCCCGACTGGAAAGGAGCTTGCACCTTTTGTTGATTCGGATAGCTCTGGTCCACTTCGTTTTGTCCTCAAAACGTCAGCATTTTTCTTTGTGTCAATGAATGAGCGATTAGAAGAGTTTTTAGTTACTTGATCACTTGAAATGGCAAATACTCTCCCCTCCCCGTTAACTTCATGAGGGGTTGATAGTTTTTTGCTTTCACCAATCTGAGGTGACCAAACTGGAAATATTTTCCGATAAAGTCCATCCATTCTTCCATCTTTAACGAGGTTCTTCACATCCTCTGGGAAACTGTTTTCTACCAGGGGACCACCGGTTATTCCCGTCTTAAGATCTGTGGCTAGGCGAGATTCTTGATGGATCTGTTTAGAAAATGTTGTCCTCCTCTCCGCTAAGTTCATGCGCCCTACCGGCGGTAACTCCACCCGCTTTATTTTAACTGGCGATGGGCAAGGTGCACAGGTTATCTCTGCCTTGGCGGACGCCGGAATTTCAGCGAAGATCAAAAGCCAGGTCCACAGAACTATAGGAAAGCCCGGGAACGAGTTAGCCCTCGTCTCCATCTCTGGCTGAGATACGACTGGAATTTACTGCAAACCTTGTTTTATTTAAATAATCTGTGAGCTTGAATCACCTCCCAAATTGTGAGATTTTTACCCTCGCCGCTTATGTCTCCGTTGCTCTCAGAGGTTTTAAACTAAACAATTCACGTTAAAGAATTTCATCAAATGAGCCGCCACGCGGGGACGAGCGGAATTAAAGCCAAGCCGCCAGATCAGCGCCAGGAAGACTGTGTGTGTGTGTGTGTGTGTGTGTGTGTGTGTGTGTGTGTGTGTGTGTGTGTGAGAGAGAGAGAGAGAGAGAGAGAGAGAGAGAGAGAGAGAGAGAGAGAGAGAGAGATAGAGAGAGAGAGAGAGATGCATTAGGAAGCAGGATGGAATCTGATCCAATAAACGGACAGTTCTGTAGGGAGATGTCTCATTAATACCTCAGGGTATTACATATCACCCTAATTCATATATGTCTTCTCAATTACACACTTCATTACGTGTAGCTTAATACAAAATATATTTAGTTGAAACATTTTTTCTATCATTCTTACTGTTCAGTATAAAGCATTGCTTAGCCTAGTTAAAGTGGACCTATACTTAATATCTGTCGCACACAAATTCAGTTAAACAATATATGGAGCATGATGCAATATCTTTTTCGATTTAAATAATCGCAGTAACAATGCAATTCTAGTTCACACTGAATGAGACGGTTTCAAGATGGCATCCTCAAATTCTACTCTTCTGCCGATAAATTGCAGAGGTCAGAAGATATGACAATGGATAATTAATCTGTCCTGTTTTCTTTTAGTTAATTCGTATACGTGTTTCACAATATTCCAGCACAAATTCGAACCTAAATAATTCCTGTGGAGAAATTATTCATCGATACATTGGCTGTAGCAAAGACAAGTGTGTTCAGGGGGCAGTTTCAGAACCTCTGCTTTAGCTTGATAACCACTTACATATAGAACTATACTGCCAAATTGATATCAGACTTTTCTAGGCTTGGGAGCTAAAACGCTCAGAGTTAATTAAATTATAACAGGGTAATATTAGTCCAAGAGGGATCAAAGGTACTCCATCAGAGTAAAATGTAGATTTGTAGATGCAGAGTTGATTTAACACTGACCATTTTACTACATGCATGGGGGAGAGATCACATATTGATTAATCTTTTAAAATTTAGAAGCTTTCATGAGCTATGTGTGATGTTCTGCTAGCACCACATGCAGTGAAGAAGTGAAGTTGGAATTCCTCAGTTATGAATCGTAAAAATGAATTAAAATTAGATGAATAGATTATTGAAATAGAAAAAAAACTTTTTTATTTATAAAGCTACAACTCGTAGGTTCTATTGACATTACTATTATTAATCCAGTGTGTACATTTAATTACTGTGTTAAACTATATCAATGGTAGAACTGAGATGGCATACAATGAAAACTGAGTTGTAGGGAGAGGGCAAAAAAAAATGAATAATTGAACTAATAGTAGCATGAACGAGGTGACCGGCTTGCTCAAAGCTGCCTCACAAACAAGTGTTTTTGATGCTTGTTTTGATGGTCCTTTCCAGGCAGGTTACATCAGCACAGCTGCATAATAACAAGGCAATCAGTACAGCTGGGATAACAGTTCAGTACTGGGCAGTGCCAGTGCATGTCTTAATTGATCTCTTTTGCCCAATACTGGCAAAAATTAAAATGGGCTCCTCATAGTTTTGTCACACTTAGTTTCTGGTTAGTGGTACCGTTTTTGTAAAAGCTAATGTCTGACCAGTGGGTAAACCTAGCCAGTTGTATTATCTGAGAAAAAAATACTACCAAACAGCTCTGTCTGTATTCTAATGCAGTGGAATGGAGCAAGGTCACACCATGTTGAACAGCTCTGCCTGTATTCTAATGCAGTGGAATGGAGCAAGGTCACACCATGTTCAACAGCTCTGTCTGTATTCTAATGCAGTGGAATGGAGCAAGGTCAAATCATGTTGAACAGCTCTGCCTGTATTCTAATGCAGTGGAATGGAGCAAGGTCACACCATGTTGTGAACGTAACAATAAACAGCAGTGGTAGTGAGGAGGATTTTTTTTATGATGGAGGTCAGTGGTTCTGCACTGTGGGACCCTCTGCTAGGCTGTGGGAGGGGGTTGAGATGGGTCATGAGATGAAAAGGAAATAGCTTGCCTTATATAACATACTTTTCATTAAAAACTCCAGAGGTCATTTTAAAACTCGTACTCACAATATGAGATTACCAAGACACTTCAGCCAGCTGTACGTTGTTCATTCTCCTTACAGTAATGAACTTTCATCATTGAATTGCCATGTCAGGGAGCAGCCTTTTTAGGTAGCCTGCTAAGGATAATATTACTAAAAACTGGTAGCTGCCTCTGTAAGAAGCTAAGTTGTGTGACCAAATGGGATTACCATCCCAAAGGGATGAAAAAAATGGAAAGAGGCTATCCTTCCTTAACACTGTTTCACCAGGGACATAGCATGGCTCATCTTCTAAGGGCTTTGGTACAAAGAGGTCCTGAGCCACTGCACATCAAACCTACCTCGGATTTATAACATACAGTCAAGCCGGAAAGTCTGCACACCCCTTTCACCTTCTCCACGTTTTATTACGTTACAGACTTATATTACAATAGATTGAGTTAATTTTTTGCCTCAAACATCTACACACAATAGCCAATAATGACAAAGTGAAAACAGTTTTTTAGAAAATATGCAATTTTATTTTACTGACAAAAATAGGTTATTTAGGGGTTACATATCTGTACACACCCTTTGTAATGTTCCGCTCCCTTCCTGTCCGTTTTCCGTGTTTTCCTGTTTTCCCTCCGTGTCATGTTGGATCCCTTTGTCCGTGTTTTCCCCGCTGCCGCGGACTAGGCGTGTCC
The DNA here is from genome assembly GCA_029718625.1 of Synaphobranchus kaupii. Lineage (NCBI taxonomy): Eukaryota > Metazoa > Chordata > Actinopteri > Anguilliformes > Synaphobranchidae > Synaphobranchus > Synaphobranchus kaupii. The sequence continues at coordinate 66,480,470 of CM056380.1, forward strand.
TTCCCTGTCTTGTTCGTCTGGTTGTTTTGTCTTACTTCCGCCTTTCACTCCCTCCCCCTCGTTGCATGCATTTCCTCACCTGGTGTCTTGTAATCACTCCCGGTTTATGTTCACACCTGTATCGTATTTTGTCTCGTTAGTTAGCTCTATATAGTCTTTCGGCTGGCTGCCAGTCGGCGCCAGTTCGTTAACTATCATCACTTGGTGTAGTGCTTGACTCGTTATCTGGTCTCCCTGCTTAAACTATTCGCGTAGTTGTGGAATGTGTTTCCCGTGCAGCGTATAGTTCCTCGCAAAGCTACGGATTGGTAGTTTACCTCCCGCACAATTTCCTGTCATAATTGTGTAGCTAACTTGTTTTCCTTCTCCTCCATCTAACCCTGCACCCGATCTCCCGTGGCAGTGTTCGTGTTCCCCGTGTTTGTTGTGTGTGTTGCGGTACCTCCACCTCCAGCGCGTGTAGGCTCCGGGGTGATTCGCTACCTGGCTACCCTCCAGTTGTTCCTGTCCGACCGAAGAGACCACCCAGTTCTTCGGCGCCGGCTCCTGGAGCTCTGGAGACAGTCAGCTACCTCCGGACCTACCGCAGCTACGCCACACCACTCTGTCCTGCCGTGCTACCGCAAAACCTCCCGACTTCCAAACCCATCACCTCCGTGAGAACCTCCCGGTCTTTCCCGTGCCTTCCCTTGCACTAACCCTCCTCTGTTGTTTTGTTTTTCTATACCGGTGCAGTCAGCCCGGTCCAGTCCTGCCCTGCCGTAGTGAGTCGCTCCCCTGCCAGTTCCAGTCCAGTCCAGGCGTGAGTTGTACAAGCGACTCGCTCAAAGTCCAGTTCCGGTTTGGGACATTCCGTTCCAGTACCCGATTCCCGTGTGGACCTCCCGGTCCAGTTCCAGTCCAGTCCAGTTCCGGTTTGGGACATTCCGTTCCAGTACCTGATTCCCGTGTGGACCTCCCGGTCCAGTTCAGTCCAGTCCAGTTCCGGTTTGGGACATTCCGTTCCAGTACCTGATTCCCGTGTGGACCACCCGGTCCAGTTCCAGTCCAGTCCAGTTCCGGTTTGGAACAGCCCGTTCCAGAACCTCCAGTCCAGCTCCGGCTTGGAGCAGCCCGCCCCGGGCTTCCAGGCGCAAGACCTTGTATTACTGTGTGTGTTGCCTTTCCTGTACAGTGTTGGGACTACCCCAACACTTAATTTATTAAATACACCCCTTTTGTGAAATCTGTCTCCTGGTCGTTGCACTTGGGTTCGTCCCGTAAACAGATACGTAACAGAACGAACTGGCCAAAAACATGGACCCAGCCGACCTGGAGCAGATTCGGCACGCCTTCTCCTGCCAAACTGCGGTCAGCGACCAACAGGGCCGTCGTCTGGACGACGTGTTGGAAGTGCTGAGGGGCATCACGGAACAAGTTACGCAGCTGTCTCTTCACCAGCCGCTTCCGCGTATTCCATTGGGCCCTACACCGCCCGCACCGGATCCCCCGGCGGACCCTCCTGTGTCCGCTTCATTTCGTGAGCCTCGCGTTCAACATCCTGAGCTATTCCGCGGGGAATTGGGGAAATGTCGCGAATTTCTGATGAAATGCGACATTGTCTTCCGGATGCAGCCCTCCTCCTTCGCCTCCGACCCATGTAAGATCGCGTTCATCATGAGGAGCCTGGGAGGAGGTGCCCTGGAGTGGGCTACATCCATCTGGGATAGCCAAGCCGCGCTCTGCAACAACTTCGCTGCCTTCACCGCCGAGATGCGGCGCGTGTTTGACCACCCTACCTGTGGGCGAGATGCAACTCAGCGCCTACTTCAGGTCCGTCAGGGGAGTCGCAGCGTCGCAGAGATGGCCATCCAATTCCGTACCCTCGCCGCGGAGTCCGGATGGAACGACACCGCCCTTCAGGGGGCTTTCCGCCAGGCACTCAGCGAGGAGCTCAAAGACCAACTAGCCACCCGTGAGGAATCAACCTCCCTCAATAGCCTGATTAGCCTGGCCATAGCAGTCGACAACCGTCTTCGTATCCGGGCCCGTGAGCGTGGGGGGAATCCCGGTCACCTTCCTCATATACGCTCTCACCCTTCTGCTGCTGGATTCAGGGCGGCGTCTGGGGTCTCCGAAGAGGAGCCCATGCAACTGGGCAGAGTTGCGGTCAACTCTGCAGAGCGCCAACGTCGTCAGCGATCCAGGTCTTGCTTCTATTGTGGCAAACCTGGCCACCAGATCGCCTCATGTCCCATCCGCCCAAAAGAATAGGCTCGCCAGTTAAACTGGGCGTACTGACGAGCCCTATCATACCCTGCCATGCAGCCCAGAATCGCCTAGTTTTCAAGGCCACTCTCCTGTGGAGCGACAAGTCCTTAGTTTCGTCGGCTCTCATCGACTCTGGAGCCGACGCCAACTTCGTGGACACCACCTTCGCCCAGAGGGCCGGCATCCCCACGGAGCTTCTACCATCGCCCATTACTGCCTTCGCCTTAGACGGTCGGAGTTTGGGGTTAGTGACCCACTCCACCGTTTCCTTACAGCTTGTCCTCTCCGGCAATCACCGGGAGAGCATTCAACTCCTCCTCATCAATTCCAAACAGTCAACCATAGTTTTAGGGCAGACCTGGCTCCGTCTCCATAACCCACACATCGACTGGCAGGGCGGACGCATCCTGGCGTGGAGTGGCCACTGCCTGGCTAGCTGTCTCCGCTCCGCGCTTCCCCCTCCGGGGTCCAAGAATCCCAGCACCAACCTACCCGAACCCGATATGTCCACCGTTCCCAAACAGTATCACGACCTCAGTCGCACCTTTTCTAAATCACGTGCTCTGTCCCTACCTCCTCACCGCCCGTACGACTGTTGTATTGATCTACTGGCGGGAGCCAAACTTCCGTCCGGCCGTCTCTACAGTCTGTCGGGACCAGAGAAACTCGCCATGGAGGAATATATCCATGAGTCCCTCGCCTCGGGCATCATCCGTCCCTCCTCTTCTCCGGTTGGTGCTGGGTTCTTTTTCGTAGGGAAAAAGGACGGCTCACTACGGCCCTGCATCGACTACCGGGGACTCAATTCCATCACTATCCGCAACAAATATCCTCTCCCCCTCATTAACACTGCTTTTGAACCCCTCTCGCAGGCCGTCATTTTTACCAAGCTCGACCTCCGTAATGCGTACCACCTGGTGCGCATACGGGAGGGGGATGAGTGGAAGACTGCCTTCAATACCCCGTTGGGCCACTATGAGTACCTGGTGGTCCCTTTCGGCCTTACTAACGCCCCGGCAGTCTTCCAGGGCATGGTAAATGACGTACTGCGAGACCTGTTGGGTAAGACTGTTTTTGTTTACATTGACGACATTTTGATTTTTTCCAAGTCCCCTCAGGAGCACATTCTCCATGTCCGGGAGGTTCTCCAGCGGCTCCTCGAGAACCAGCTCTTCGTAAAGGCGGAGAAATGCTCCTTCCACGTCTCTTCAGTCCCGTTCCTCGGCTTCATTATTGAGGAGGGCAGTATCCGGGCGGATCCGGTCAAAGTCAAGGCGGTGACGGAATGGCCCCAACCCACCTCTCGTAAGCACCTACAACAATTCCTTGGTTTTGCTAATTTCTATCGTCGTTTTATCCGAAATTACAGTATCATTGCTGCCCCCCTTACCAAACTTACCTCCACTACTTTTTCTTTCTGTTGGAATCCCGAAGCCCAGCGTGCTTTTGAACAGCTCAAAACACGGTTTTCCTCAGCCCCTATTCTTTGCCACCCTGATCCCTCCCGCCAATTTACGATTGAGGTGGACGCCTCCGACACCGGCGTGGGGGCCATTCTGTCCCAACGTGCCGCCTTGGACAACAAGCTCCATCCCTGTGCCTTTTTCTCCCGGAGGCTGTCCTCCGCTGAGCGAAATTATGATGTCGGGGATCGGGAGCTTCTTGCCATTAAGCTGGCTCTTGAGGAGTGGCGCCACTGGCTGGAGGGGGCAGGTACCCCCTTTGTTGTTTTAACTGACCACCAGAATTTAATTTATTTAAGGTCTGCCAAAAGGCTAAATGCTAGACAGGCTAGGTGGTCACTTTTCTTTGCCCGGTTTAATTTTTCTTTGTCCTATCGCCCCGGTTCCCGCAATATTAAGGCGGATGCCTTATCCCGTGTGTTTTCCCTTCCCTCCAGTCCTGCTGACCCCGAAACCATTCTTCCAGCGTCCTGTATGGTGGCTGCGGTCTCCTGGAGGATTGAGGAGATCGTGAGGTCCACCCAGACTTCCCACCCTGACCCCCGTAATAACCCTAACCCCTCCCTGTTTGTTCCCGACTCCGTCCGCTCCCAGGTCCTTGAGTGGGTTCACGCCTCCTGCCTGGCGTGTCACCCAGGTGTTGCCAGGACGACCGCCCTCGTCAGGAGGAGCTTTTGGTGGCCCACCCTCAAGGAGGATACCCGTGCCTTTGTCCTGGCCTGCTCTGTATGCGCCAGGAGCAAGGCTTCCCACCAGCCTCCCTCTGGTCATCTCCTTCCCCTCCCTGTCCCGGGCCGTCCTTGGAGCCACATTGGGGTGGATTTTGTAACCGGTCTGCCGTTGTCAGAGGGCAACTCTGTCATTCTGACAATTGTGGATCGGTTCTCCAAGGCGGTTCACTTCATTCCCCTCCCCAAGCTCCCGTCCGCCCTCGAAACGGCGGAGCTCCTGGTGGTACATGTGGTCAGGCTGCACGGGATCCCTTCCGATATTGTGTCGGATCGTGGGCCCCAATTCTCCTCCCAGGTCTGGAAGGCGTTCTGTGTAGCCCTGGGGGCCTCGGCCAGTCTTTCGTCTGGCTTCCATCCCCAGTCGAACGGCCAGGCAGAGAGGGCGAACCAGGACCTGGGGGCCGCCCTGCGGTGCGTCACGGCTCGCAACCCCGCCTCCTGGAGCCGTTTCCTTCCCTGGGTGGAGTACTCTCACAACTCCCTTAAGAGTACCTCCACCGGGTTATCCCCTTTCGAGTGCTCGTTAGGGTACCAACCCCCTCTCCTGTCGGTCCAGGAGGCCGAGGTAGCAGTCCCCTCTGTCAAGGCCCACATCCTCAAATGCAAGCGCATTTGGAGGCTTGCACGCACCGCACTCCTACGTTCCAATTCCCGGTCACAGCGTCTGGCGGACCTGCACAGGACCGCAGCCCCCAAATACAGGGCCGGTCAGCAGGTCTGGTTGTCCACGTCCAACATTTCCCTTCCCTCCTCCTCTAAAAAGCTTCGGCCCCGGTTCATTGGTCCCTTCCCTGTTGTACGTCTTGTTAACCCTGTTTCCGTCAAGCTCTCCCTCCCTGCCTCCCTCAAAGTTTACCCCGTTTTTCATGTTTCCCAAATCAAGCCTGTCGCCTCCAGCCCCCTCAGTGCCCCTACCCTCCCTCCTCCTCCTGTCCGGGTCATCAACAACGCCCCGGCCTATACGGTGGACCGCATCATCGACATCCGCCGTAAGGGTCGGGGTTTCCAATACCTCGTGGACTGGGAGGGGTATGGTCCTGAGGAGCGGTCATGGCTCCACAAGGGCCTCATCCTGGATCAAACACTAATCCAGGATTTCCACAGTCGCTTCCCATCCAAGACCAGGCCGCCAGGTACGCCAGGTGGCGTACGTTGAGGGGGGGGTACTGTAATGTTCCGCTCCCTTCCTGTCCGTTTTCCGTGTTTTCCTGTTTTCCCTCCGTGTCATGTTGGATCCCTTTGTCCGTGTTTTCCCCGCTGCCGCGGACTAGGCGTGTCCTTCCCTGTCTTGTTCGTCTGGTTGTTTTGTCTTACTTCCGCCTTTCACTCCCTCCCCCTCGTTGCATGCATTTCCTCACCTGGTGTCTTGTAATCACTCCCGGTTTATGTTCACACCTGTATCGTATTTTGTCTCGTTAGTTAGCTCTATATAGTCTTTCGGCTGGCTGCCAGTCGGCGCCAGTTCGTTAACTATCATCACTTGGTGTAGTGCTTGACTCGTTATCTGGTCTCCCTGCTTAAACTATTCGCGTAGTTGTGGAATGTGTTTCCCGTGCAGCGTATAGTTCCTCGCAAAGCTACGGATTGGTAGTTTACCTCCCGCACAATTTCCTGTCATAATTGTGTAGCTAACTTGTTTTCCTTCTCCTCCATCTAACCCTGCACCCGATCTCCCGTGGCAGTGTTCGTGTTCCCCGTGTTTGTTGTGTGTGTTGCGGTACCTCCACCTCCAGCGCGTGTAGGCTCCGGGGTGATTCGCTACCTGGCTACCCTCCAGTTGTTCCTGTCCGACCGAAGAGACCACCCAGTTCTTCGGCGCCGGCTCCTGGAGCTCTGGAGACAGTCAGCTACCTCCGGACCTACCGCAGCTACGCCACACCACTCTGTCCTGCCGTGCTACCGCAAAACCTCCCGACTTCCAAACCCATCACCTCCGTGAGAACCTCCCGGTCTTTCCCGTGCCTTCCCTTGCACTAACCCTCCTCTGTTGTTTTGTTTTTCTATACCGGTGCAGTCAGCCCGGTCCAGTCCTGCCCTGCCGTAGTGAGTCGCTCCCCTGCCAGTTCCAGTCCAGTCCAGGCGTGAGTTGTACAAGCGACTCGCTCAAAGTCCAGTTCCGGTTTGGGACATTCCGTTCCAGTACCCGATTCCCGTGTGGACCTCCCGGTCCAGTTCCAGTCCAGTCCAGTTCCGGTTTGGGACATTCCGTTCCAGTACCTGATTCCCGTGTGGACCTCCCGGTCCAGTTCAGTCCAGTCCAGTTCCGGTTTGGGACATTCCGTTCCAGTACCTGATTCCCGTGTGGACCACCCGGTCCAGTTCCAGTCCAGTCCAGTTCCGGTTTGGAACAGCCCGTTCCAGAACCTCCAGTCCAGCTCCGGCTTGGAGCAGCCCGCCCCGGGCTTCCAGGCGCAAGACCTTGTATTACTGTGTGTGTTGCCTTTCCTGTACAGTGTTGGGACTACCCCAACACTTAATTTATTAAATACACCCCTTTTGTGAAATCTGTCTCCTGGTCGTTGCACTTGGGTTCGTCCCGTAAACAGATACGTAACACCCTTAGCCTAATACTTGGTTGCTGCACCTTTGGCAGCGATTAAAGCTTCAAGGCGTCTTGGGAAAGAAGCTACGAGCTTGGCACACTTGTTTCTGGACATTTTTGCCCATTCCTCTTGGCATATCCTTGCAAGCTCCGTCAGGTTGGATGGGGAGCGTCAGTACACAGCCATTTTCAGCTCTTTCCACAGATGTTCAATTGGATTCAGGTCTGGGCTCTGGCTGGGCCACTGAAGGACATGCACAGACTTTCTCTGAAGCCACTCCTTTGTTCTCTTGGCTGTGTGCTTCGGGTCGTTGTCATGTTGGAAGGTAAACCTTCACCCCAGTCTGAGGTCCAGAGCACTCTGGAGCAGGTTTTCTTCAAGGATCTCAGTGTACTTAGCTGCATTCATCTTTCCCTCTATCAGGACTAGTCGCCCTGTTCCCGCTGCTGAAAAACATCCCCACATCATGATGCTGCCATGCTTCACTGTAGGGATGGTATTAGCCAGGTGATGAGCGTGCCTGGTTTCCTCCAGACGTGACGCTTGGTATTCAGGCCAAAAAGTTCAATTTTGGTTTCATGAGACCAGAGAATCTTGATTCTCATGGTTTGAGAGTCCTCTACGTGCCTTTTGGCAAACTCCAAGCGGGCTGTGATGTGCCTTTTACTAAGGAGGGGCTTCCGTCTGGCCACTCTACCATAAAGGCCTGATTGGTGGAGTGCTGCCTGGATGGTTGATCTTCTGAAAGGTTCTCCCATCTCCACAAGTATACGCTGGAACTCTGTCAGAGTGACCCTCGGGTTCCTGCTCACCTCCCTGGCCAAGGCCCGTCTTCCCCGATTGCTCAGTTTGGCCGGGCGGCCAGGTTTAGGAAAATTCTTGGTGGTTCCAAACTTCTTCCATTTACGAATGATGGTGGCCACTGTGCTCTTTGGGACCTGTAAAGCTGCAGAGATTTTTCCATACCCTTCTCCAGATCTATGCCTTGACACAATCCTGTTTCTGAGGTCTGCAGATAATTCCTTTGACCCCATGGCTTGGAGTTTGCTCTGACATGCACTGTCAACTGTGGGACCTTATATAGGCAGGTGTTGGCAATCCCCAATAATGTCCAATCAACTGAATTTATCACAGGTGGACTCCAATTAAGTTGTAGAAACATCTCAAGCAGTATCAGTGGAAACAAAATGCACCTCAGCTCACTTTTGGGTGTCATATCAAATATTATATTTTACATTTAGATTTTTAATAAATTAGCACAAATGTATAAAAACCTGTTTTCACTTTGTCATTATGGGCTACTTTGTGTAGAATTTTGAGACAAAAAATGAACTCAATCTATTGTAGAATATGTCTGTAACGTAATAAAACGTGGAGAAGGTGAAAGGGGTGTGCAGACTTTCCGGCTTGACTGTACATGGGGCTCTATCTTGGCGATCTTAGCGCTTTGTCTAAGCACATGGCGTTAAGTGCATTTAGGGCGTGTCCAAGTCCAGTTTTACTATTTTAACGGCGTGTTTTTTGGGCGCTAAGCATGCAACGTGCAAATGGGCTGAACCTAGTCTCTTCATTAATTATAGGTGTGTCTTGGGCATGACATGCAATAAACTAATCAAAATGTCATATCCCATTCCCTTTAAAAGCCTGCTTTTCCACCTTGGCGGATTGCTTATATGATGGCGAAACAGACATGCTCGTGCGTGTTTAGTGCGATCAAGTAATATGCTATATGGATCAATAGTAGCCTATGATCAATATTATTCGGACTAACCATTATGAGTTCCCGGTAATTCCTGACAGTGCTGTTTACAAAATATATGTGGTTATATTTTGTTAAAAGCACCTGCAACAGCTGAGAATAAGCCACCAATGGCTTCCATCTCACCTTAGAAAACGCCAAATTAGCCTGCTTGTTTAACGAATTTCGTTTGATTATGCAATGAAGCAATGAACTCATGTTCAAGCTTCAACCGAAGTTCATTAGGCTACCTGCATTCTAATTTTGATTAATAACATAAATAACGTTATTTTGCCTTAATGATGACACTAAATACAATAAAGCTGTCAGGTTGGCAACCATTGGTTCACGTATATTTTCCTGCTTATGGAAATGTGACCAACCTGTTTTACTCGTAGAGTAGGCTAATGCTTTTAAACAATACACTTTCCCAGGAAGACCGTGAAAAGTGTGATTTACAGCAGGGGAAACAGACCTGCTCATGCTTACGAAGTTAAAGCGCACATGCAGAGAATGACATTTAAATTAATTGTGAATTAATTGTGTAACCTGCTGCAATTTTTTTCTGTTTCTAATTAGATGCTTAGTTCTCTTTAAAATCGTTTTGTTCAGTTATGGAATAACGGGTGAAATCAGCAGGGTTTTAATAAGCTGAGAGTATGGAGACCTTGTCACTGTCATTTTAAAAATATGAAGGACGAAGAATACGGTTCAAATTCAGTTAACATGGTGACATTTATCTCGTTTTTTAACCGTATGCTATTGAAAAAACCTTATGCACAGCGAATCCGCTGAAGCCTCGTCTATTTGAAAAACAATAAATGCAATATTCACTGGACAAGGTTTTGAACTTTTTTCAGTCAAAACCATTCTATTTACTTACAGGCTGTAGACCTAGAGAGCTGTATTGTAATGACATCTGAAGCGTATTTTCAGAACTCAAATGTCCGTCTATTGCAGTGTGCGAGTTTCCCATCATTGACAATTCACGCATTAGGCTTGATATGTTATCAGCAAATGGAAGGCAATTTTAATGGATAGCCATCGTCCCGTAACAGAAGATTGTCCCCCCAGATGATTACATGACTTATTGGCAAATATAGGCTAAGTCATAGCTTGATCCAGGATAATTGCGAATAGTCTATACATGTAACCTTACACGTACCATCGCACATCGCCTGGATGTTGACGGAGTGGGCTGAAAGCAATTTAATGCGGCATTTCCTTTCGCTGAGGGACAGGTATGTGGTATTTGACCTATGGACCCTTTTATTATTATGCATTTTTTGCAATATATATATTTCACTTATATGTGCCGTTAAAATAACATGTAAACAACTGCGACATGACTTTAGACCAGGTTTGTGGTGGTTTTAGCGCAAGCGCTTTCTGCTGGCTCAAGATAGCAATACGCCAAAAATTATCCTGGCCACTCCTCATCTTAAGACCAACACGCCCAGTTCACTTGTAATCAGCACAAGAATACATGGTATTTAAACGACGTGAGCGCTAGGCATTATAATGAGCCCAGCGTCGGGTGTAAGATAGCAAAGACACTTGTGTTTGGGTTAGCGCCCCTTAGAGCCGGGTGTAAGATAGGGCACATGGACTCATTGAGCCTCATTTAAGATTATGAAAGTTACTGGTTTTTATTTTTATTAGTTTTTTCTTTCGATTTTGATCTCAATTAGTTTGAAGAGCGTGTTTTCTAGTTTTAACTTAACAAAAAGTCGATTTTTTTTATTTATTTCAGTCATCGGTATCATTCAGTATTTTTTTATTTTATTTCAATCATCATTGATGAGTGATAATTGAATATAAAGTCCCACAACAGCTAACACTCGGCAATAGCGTATTTGCTGCTTTTGGCTAACTTGGCTAATCGTACCTTGGGGAGACAAGCGTGTCTTTAGGGACCCCACATTTTGCAGAGAGCCATAAATGGCTGATGTTTTTACAAGACCCTGAAGTCGGCATGACTTTTATGGGATGGCTAGGGTGTTTACTTATGATAATCGACATGAACAGACGTGCACATCCAATTTACAAAAATTTGCCATTCACTGATATGCCTGGGATACATATAAAATTGCTCTTTGCTCTTGTTTCATGAATCCAAGGGTAAGAAGAATTTTTAAAAAAGTTTTATGAATGAGGCCCATTGAATTTATCACACCGTCCAACAGCTTGGACCTAATTTGAAAATCTGAATTTGGTGTCATGTTCCAACCTAATTTGAGTCTTTAGCTGTCCTGTAGGTGTCCATTCTATTATATTTGCTGTGGCATCGTCCTCAGACTAGAGACAAAAATATATATAATACTTACTGAAATAACTTAATGAAATGTTGTCATAAATTGGACCATATAACCCGGCACTTTAAAGCATAAACAAATGAAACGGTAATGGTTGAAAACACATAATTTTTGAACAGAATTCAATTCATAAAACGAATTGTTTATTTCCCATGCATCATTTATCACCACTAAATGAAGGAACATACAGGTGATAAAAGTAAGTTTCATATTTTATAATGAAAGCATTATCTGCTTTTGTTTTGCTTTATCTCACTGAATGCTATAACATTTATTATGTTCTGCATTTGCCAAACTAAAAAGAGGCTTATTTAAGACCTTGATTAATATTACTATGAGCCAATATGTATTTCAGCCAAATAAAAGCACTTACAATTTATCTACATTCCATTCCTGCAATTACAAGCCAGACCCTACTGTTATTGTTGGCATAAAAAAGACACCATGAGGGAACTAAGGCTTGGCCAGGTATCATTAATCACCTTTCTTTTACAGATGAAAATGTACATCAAGACACATAAATAGGAACAAATGAATAAGTGACCAATGTCCACTGTTTTGCATTATGTAATGCAGAATACTGACAACTCCATTTTGTCTTTGATATTATCTCAATTAAGTGGCACTATAACGACAGTAACCTTACTTATGCGTGGATGCATACAGAATGTCAAGCCAAAAAAGACATCATAAATACATGTGTCCTCATTCCAATCACCTAATATTCATCAACCAATTGCTTTGCGTGCTCTAAACAGCATCGTCGAAACTCCCTGCATTCATGCTTTCTCCTCGCTTAGCTTAACTGTGATAAACTAACTATTCAGTCACCTCATATAGATTGCTGAACCCAATATATTTACAGGCTTATTTAGTAGTTATAGTTATTTATTTATTTACAGTTTTTCTCAATTGTTTACACACAAAAACTGGAACTTATGACACAATGACCACAACCTGTAACTCATGTGCCAACTCCCTAAACCAATTCTGCTGAACTATAAACACATTTCCTGCTGTAGACCCAGATTTCAATTCTAAACCACACTTTCTTCAAAACACTACACACAATTATCTGTTTTAGACCCAGATTTAAATTCTAAACCACACTTTCTTCAAAACACTACACACAATACTCTCTATTTTGCACACTCTTCATCAATGCCAAATCTCCTTGTGTTCAGACAGAACACACTGCCATTCAAATGGCAAAACTTCCATTTCCAAGGCCGCTGTGCAATTTCCAATCAAAGCTTGAGCAATATAAGGGCCACAGGTGAGCTCCTGGTTTGGAGAACAATGGATGGCAACATTGAAGTGAGAGGTGATCAGAGAGGCAGAGGAGTGAGAGTAAGAGGAGGATGAGGAGGAGGAAGAGGAGGACGAGGAGGAGGAAGAGGAGGACGAGGAGGAGGCATGTGGCGATATAGCTCCTGAGGCATTTCAGGGCTGGATTCGCCATACTAGGCGATACTTCCCCCGCTGCTTGGCCAGAGAGAACATAGCCTGTGATGTCGATGAGGTCCTGTGGCCAGACAGGAACCGAAGACAGGATGCAGCCTAGTTTTTTTGTCCTTTTTTAATTTACATTTTTCTTTCTTTTTTTGTTGACTGTACTGGCCTATTTTCTATTGTTTGATCTGTGCAAATCATTTACACATCCAGTTGTGTTTGCTGTGATGTATAGGCTACAGCACTTTTGGAAAAAATAAAGAAATATTTTTGTTGTTACTGTATATTTGTGTATTGTTTTATATTTGAGTAAAAACATTATACAGTAATATTTTACAACAGGAGTAAGCGTACAGTAACACTGAACATGAAAAGGCATAATGCTCCTGATAAGGCCTTCATACTGGTGTTTTCCCATTCATAGTAGTGTTTTCCATTCAGCACATCAGTGTTCAATGGTTCTTAGAAATGTCTACTCATATGATGGTCTGTGTGTGTCATTTGAACACAAACTACCATTTTGAGGAGACATAACATTGTTTTGAAGGCAAAGTAGCATTTTGCAGGAGATATGTAGGGTTTTGCATTTTGTGTGTGTGGTTTTTGGATTTGTGTTTAGAGTTTTGAGAAAATGAGGTATGCTTTCAAAAAATGTGTGTAAGCAATTGAGAAAAACTGTAAGTCATGGGCAAGCAAGGTTGTGAAAGCAATATCATAATTAATGCTCCTTTAAATTAAACTAATTTCCCAGGGGAAAGGACAGCATAGTAATGCATGCAGCTGCCTGATTGATTTTTGTATGAATTCTGAATACAGACAATCTAAGAAGCTGTTGGATTCCCTCCAAGCTGAGTCTGAACTGTATACTTTAAGCAAAGCTTCCTGGATAAATCCCGTGCCACACCACAATAAAGTCTGTTTTTCTCCCTGTCAAAGGTTCTAACCAACGAACATTAGTTTTCACCAAGCAGTGGAAAGTGTGGGCATTTTATTGGTCAGAGAGTAGTAAACATGCCCTCCTTTTCATTCTAATAATGGCTGTTTGTGTTGTATATTTCCTGCATACAAAATTCAGTGCCTTGTTTACAAGTTCGTAGCACAGACATCAGATGATATCATAAGATGGAGAAATAGATCATTGCTACTTCAAACTGACTCTCAACTCCAGCGTTTGTGTTCATTATAGACACTAGTTGTTGGCATTGTTTAACGCTAGCAACACCATGCCTAAAGTCTTTCCCTTTATAACTCTATTCACTAACAAGTTCTCTTAAAAACTGTTCACAATCACCATACCTGTTCACACTCACCATACCAGATTATTTGGGCAAAAGCTCTTTTACATAAACAATCCGCCCACTACCAGTGTGGGCATACTAATTTTCAGGCTACACCTCATCCTGTTTTTCAGTTTTTAATTACTTACTGTTAGAACACTGATATGGACCCAAATGCAGGCAAACTCAGGCAAAAACTCAGCAAGGAGTATAATTTATTGACAAGCATCAGCAAACAAGAAAATGGAACAGGGAAGGCTAGGTGACGGACTGGAAACAGGGTTGGCAAAACTAACTGGGCTGGGCAGGAGACGGGGCAGGAGCGAACAGGACGGGAAGCAGGCAGGACGGGCTGGAGCGAGGAACAGAACAAACAAAACAGGTTAGGCAGATTAACAAAACAGACAGAATGGCCGGGGAATGTCTAGAAGGGGCTGAGACAAACAACGAACTGGCAGTGAGTGAATTAAACTGGGGAGTCTAAATAGTGTGAGGAACAGGTGAGAGTACTGATGAGTGCGTGCGGAATGAAAGCAGAGGGGGAGAATGATAGGCTACGGGGATATGATACGGGGAGAAAACGAGGAACAAAATGGGGAACCACGCCCAGCCTGCACAAACACAGAACTAGACAGACAGGGTGAACTGAAAAACATGACATGAAACAAGAGGAATGGGAAAACAGGAGAAACGAAAGGAAAGTGAACTGGAGGGAAACGGCGGATCTAACACTTACGACTTAACGTAACTCCGTATGTTAAGTAAAACATTACACCATTTCACAAACAACCCATGTATACAGCTGGATATTTACCAAAGCAATTCAGGTAAAGCACTTTGCTCAAGGGTACCACGGCAGTGCCCCACCTGGGAATCAAACCTGCAACTTTTGCGTTGCTTGCCCGGTTCCTGTCCATTTATCACCTCTATGAGTATTTAGTGAATCTTGTTATGGGGTTTATTACAATTATAGTTATAATATGCATCTAGAAAGGCTAATGGAGGCCTTACAGTACATGCCTAAAATGTAATCACAACCACTATATACTTGTGGATAATGTGAAATGGGCAGAATCTTTATGCTTGAAGAGGTCATTTGCACCTTTCCCAGACAAGTTACTTTGGCTTTTACTTTACATGGATTTCTAAATATAGTTCAACTACTCATTGCACACTCAAAATAAATAATTCTGTATATATATTGTTAGTCTCAGAAATGAGGCTTCATTTAGCACTCCATTATATTTCATGTAGCATTCTGTTGCTATTGTTAAGAATCCAAATAACCAAAAAAAGTCTTATTTCAGACTATTGAATAATTCATCATCCTCACAGTAGCAGAGACACGCCACTTTGTTCAGCAAGGATGGCACGATACATCTGTTTATGTTCTCCTTTCCCGAAGACAAAACAACCTTGATTGCTACCTGTACTGAGAAGCCTTGAGATAGTGTACCCTTCCACAGTAGATCAGGAAAGATTAACTGGTGACAGAACTTCTCAGGCCAACCCAATTGAACAACATTTTTTTACCCCCGAAAAATATCTCTGACGCATGTCCAAGACCTTACCTTATATATATTTTCTGTGGAGTAGCTGAACTTACAGGAGGACTAGAAGGGTAGGGCATAGTAACAGGAGGACCTGTGTAATGGAAACCCTTTAAAAATTTATTTTTCAAGCAGATCCATTCATTTTAAAGAGGAGGAGCTCCTTATTATTTAAGGAGCCGATTGTGGAAAATTGACCATCCTGAGAAACGCAGCTCAGTATTGCATACACACTGCCAAACATCTGTCAGCAAATTAGATGTATATGCAAATCAAATAATATGTTACAAAAACCAGAATGCCATCTGGGCAGAAAGGATACTTTTTTTTTTTATTCATCTAAATTAGCAAATCAATGTTTAATGGCAGACATTAAACCTGCATGGAGTGGGATTATGTGTGAAAATTTCACAATTCTTTTATGACTATTTTCATAGTAGAGAGAATTGCCAGATAATTTAAGTCTGCATGTAACCCTATTAAAAGGATGTTTGAATAAATATGGATTGAACTGAATAAAGATCAATTACATTAATTTATTTGATTTGTATGTAATTAGAAAGGATTTTCGCATCCATGTAAATACATTTGTCTTGCTAACAGGTTATGATTTATTTTTCCACCTTTAAACAAATACTGTACTTCAGTAGTTATAGCCATTCTAATCCATTGTTGCTTTACAAGCCGGTGCTTGTGTGGCAGTCTCACATTTAATTTGCTTCAAAGGGATTTGTCCAGTCCATGAACATTGTGACATGTCATGTGCCACTGTGCATTACTTTGTTTACGGATTTCAAAGTATGACTAATGTTAAAATGTTATCCCCAATTCTGAATTGTGATGAGAATCTCTGAGTGAATCATTCGTCAGTTTGTGCGGATCGTATTCCCTTTGAGCGATTCATGTTGGTATGCACAGGAACACTAAATAAGGTTTAAGTTATACTAAAAGGTTTTCTGTGCAGGTTGTAAATCTTTAAAAGAGAGGTGTAAATAAACAGAGATTAAATACTAATGGAAAATACTTCTGCTCGTATATGTTAATATTATATTCAGAAGATGGTAATCCTGGTAATTATCACTAACTAAGGTGAAATGTTTGCCGTTCTATTTTTATTTTGGTGGGATAAAAGCATTGAGCATAAGTTTTTTCCTGGAATTTTATTTATTTTACATGCAAATACTTGAAAGCGGCTTTGATATTAAGCTATTGTTTGATCTGATGCATTTTTACTAAGCTACTTCAGTAATATACACCATTATTCCCAATGGGTTAAATGCACCTTAGTTAAGAATTCAGTTCCATAATTTATTACCTAAAATATTTAAATATTTCATATAAAGAATGTTGAACTCTGACACTTGCAGCTGTCTCAGGTGTTTCCCTTTGATGTGAGATGTGGAAGCTGACATCTGAAGTATTCATAGAGAGCCACATTTAGCATAAAACAGATAGCATTGTGCTTCCAAGGGCCCTGGAGAAGCTATGTCCTCATATAAATTATAAACTGAATATCACAGGATTTAATTGATCACAGTGGACCAGCCAAGAGGTGCTGATTCATCTGAATACTGTCTATGCAAGTTTTTATAATGTATTTCTTTTCATGGATTTGGGCTTACTTATAAAATATGTATAACACATATGTTTGAGGGGTATATTTTCACAGTCCGAAATTCCTGCCCAAAGAAAATAATAAGAAAACGTAATAATATTCAGAATAATCAAAGCACACAGGTAACAGAGGGTATAGGTTTGGACATTTGGGGACAAGAAGATAATAGTAGGTGATATTATTTATATAGTACTCAGAGATCTCACTAAAATTGGTGGGCCGTTATTCAAATAAAATAATAACGCCCCTTAATTCTGAAATAAAAGAAAAATGAGAACGTTGTGTGAAGGAAATAGACAGGGACGGGGACGCATTGCAAACACACCGTAGCCTCTCAGTAAAGGGGAATGTAACGAGGCGACAGGAACAGAGATCCAACGTTCCATGGCTACTTCCATAAGCTCGTAGTCACATGCAGAAAACATAAAGGGGGGTAAAAGCCCGATCTCTCAGGAGAGAGAAACATTTTACAGGCGAGCCGCCGGTAAACCACTGTCCTGTACCTTTACTAGCAAAATGACTAACACAAGCTTAGTAGAAAATACACACCCTAGCCTCTTAGTAAATGGGAATGTAACGAGGAGGCGAAAGGAACAGAGAGCTAACGTTCCAAGGCTACTTTCAGAGACTCGCAGTCACACGCTAACATGTCCACAATATCGCCCGGTCTCCCTATAGGAAGACATGTACCGAAGGACAAACAGGACAGGTGCACCAGACATTTACCGGCTAAAAGACTAATGCAAGTTTAATAGAAAATACATGCCCTGCCTCTCAGAATAAATAAAGCCCTGCTTGTCAGTACGATAAAAACACCCGGTCTCTTAGTAAGAAATGACTATACAAATACACCCACAAACAAACAAAGACTCCTCTCGCTTACACGGAAGAAAGCAGACAGAGAGGAGGAAGAGACAGAAAAGTAAAAAAGGTCTAGGCAACGGAAGGAAGGAAAGACCAGGAAGCGGAGACAGAAAAGAGCCAGGGGGGAAGAGTTCTAATATATCCACAAAGGCAAGTCCCGCATTACTCCAATAAAACACTCTGGAGCAAAAATGGTCTCCTAAAAAACCTAGACCTAATCATACTGGCTAAGCAATCAAAGGGCAAAATAATACCACACACAAAACAGTGCAAATAATGCCAGACAATACAAAATAATATCAAAGCCCAGAACGGAGGAAAACATGGGCTTAAATAGCTCCAAGGTAACCACGCACAAGTGTGATGCTGAGAGAAGCTCCGCAATCAAGACGGGGCGGAGCAAACATCCACTAAAAGGGCAGCGCCCTCGCGTGGCTACCAAGGAAACCGACCGCAAGGGAAAAAGGGTCAAAAACCATGACACTTTCAGAGTTGATTTTACACTCAACACATTGTTGTTTACATACAGACCAGGTGGGGGTGTAATGGAGATCCTGGAGAAGACAGAAACAATAATCGACCCAAATAAAAATGACTTGTTCATATGTATTGGGAAGACTTGAAAGCCAAATACAAAGTGAAACACTTCTATTTCACTGTCCTAGAGAAAAATGCCTTTATTCAAGAAGTTTTGCTCCAGTACAGTTAAATAGAATTGTTTCCCTTTGTATTTGGCTTTCAAGTCTTCCCAATAAAAATTGACAACTCAGTGCTGCTCGTTGGTTGATTGTTGTTTCTGTCTTCAAGAAATAACAGGTTCACTTGTGTTCTTCCCATCAAAAGAATGAAAAAGCATCAGTGTGTGTGTGTTGTATACATGTGTGTGAGTGTGTATAGCTAAATAATAATGTTACCAGCCGGTGAATTTTGCATTGTGCGTTCAAATGTCTCACATGTAGCTGCTTTGAGATATATTATATTGTCTTTATTATGTATTACAGCAGCCCGCAGCCTCCAAAAATCTAATTTAAAGTACAATATGTGTTCATGAACTAGGAAACAAATTTACTTTTCATTTTTAAGTTAAATTTGAAGAAACACATTCCTTGAATTGCAGTGTCAGTGTAGTATACTAGGTAGGGAATTGAGTTTGTAACCTAAGGGTAGGACACTGCTGTTGGTCCCGTGAGCAAGGTACCTAAACTGCTTCAGTATAGTGTATATGCAGCTGTATTAAAGGGATATTATGTAAAAATGCAAAAGTTGTGTAAGTTGCTCTGAATAAGAATGTCTGTTAAATGCCAGTAATGTAATGTATAGGCAGTAACATCCTTACATGAATAATTACAGGCTGTGAGGATTGATTATTCTAGTCTGGAGAAACAGAGATTCAAGCTAAATTATCCTGTGCAATGTACTACACAAGGAAATAATTTTAGATATCCTTTTAATTAATTAAATGTTATTAAAACAGTCATTTATGGCTTAGAATATGGCATCTTTTTAAAAAAAGCTATACATTACCTAATAGATGTTTACTACATGTCATATGACAGATTAAAAATGTGTTTATGAACAATTCATATAATAATAATAATAATAGTAATTTTAAAACGAAAAATTTATGAATTTGATTGTAATTGTATTGTAATTTAGATAGATGTGAGTACGAGTATGCAAATGTGACTGAGGTGATATTACAGAGAAACATGCTTTGTATTGGACAGGTGCTAGTTTGTACTGTATTGAAAATGTTTGAAAAATGTTTGAAAATGTTTTGCTCTCACAATACCGTTTATGAATCGCAAATATTTTCCTGTCTGTTACAAGTGTTAGTGCTGGTAATATCAGAGTGTACTTTCCTCTGTCTCTGAGGTATTGCAGCTTAGAAATCAAACATATTAGTATTTTGCTACAGTGTGGACGTCATGGAGGCTATTGAGCACCGACCTCAACCCTTGTAAGCTTGTGAGGTGAGATTACCTTCCTTGGAAATGCTTTTTGCTCCACTGAGAGAAGGTTGAAAAATGCAATATTTGACGGCAGTAATGGTTTATGTTTGTAAAAGTCTTTACTTGTGAAAAAATAAACAGGACAGAAGCTTGTGTTTCGGCCCATTTATTATCCAAAAAACCGTAACAGCGATCCATCTGTAACAGCGGTCCATCTGCTGCTTATTTTTCCCTAGTAGCTGGTAATGGAAGTCCAGAGATGGCTGGTTTTAATTCTGTTGTTGTTCCAGCGCTGCGTGTTTGTCTCATTGGATCCATGTACCCCAACAGGCCAGGGGCAGCAGGTGCTGCTGTTTTCCAGCTCCGCGGACAGATTTTCCAATCATGCTCTCTGGGGACCCATCCCCATTGAAGCCCGGCAACGACGTCCACATAATTGGAATGAGCAAACTCTGCTTCCCAACAATGGACAAACCATCATTATCTTTAATTTAATGAACAATGGCAAATAAACCATGGCATGGTTTGGAAATGGATCAGATGAAAGGTGCGATTTTCATACCCAGGAACATTTGAAAATGGGTGTTTTCAAGTGGACTTCTGATTGTGTGCGTGCATGTGTGTGTGTGTGTGTGTGTGTGTGTGTGTGTGTGTGTGTGTGTGTGCGCATGTGTGTGCATGTGTGTGCATGTGTGTGCATGCTAAAAACCTGTTTAGCTCCTTGCACTGCTATACATTCGTCATCTCACTGGCACCGGAAGTGTCATTTAAAATGGCTTACAGAGCTGATTCCTCCCGATGAAGCTGGCCAAACTGCTTCCAGATGCCAAGCAGCTTCCAGGCTTGCATTGCAAAATAACCATTTGTACTATCAACTGTCTGAGGCCAGAGCTTGTTAGCTGCTACACTTGAGTGGTCCTTGCAAAGCAAATCCACTGGCAGTGGCAGGTTCTTTAATGGCCATCACACAGACAGTCCTAATCAGACAAGTACAGCAAGGCACAGTCCCAATGTTATTAAACTCTGCTCATCCATCTTGCTCATCCATCTTGCTCTCTCTCTCTCTCTCTCCTATATATTTAAGTCTTTTTTATGTTTTGAAACATGCCGACTGTTATTTCAAGCACTAGACAGTGGGCAGCAGTGTGGTACAATGGTTTGGGATCTGGGCTTATAACTCAATGGTGGTGAGTTTCATTCCCAGCTGGTGTGCTGCCGTTCTACCCTTGAGCAAGGTGCTTGACCTGAACTGCATCTGTAAATATCCTTCTGTATAAATGGATTGCATGGAAAAACGTGAAAGCCAGTGCAATGTAACAGGTCTATGGCCGAGTTTCCAATGCGGGGAACGGATAGGCCAGCAGAACGCTGAATTAATAGATTAGTCATACATTACATTTAATTGCAGTTCATTTATTTAGCAGACATTCAGAATGGAACACAAACACGCCCACAATGGGTTAAACGAGCAGCACTGATGTAGGTGAGCAGTACGCTCACACGCTGACTCGAGACAAGACAGGACAGGACATGACACCATCACATGAATTGATGAGTATCCCCCGTCCTTTCCATCACACAGCTGGTCCCGATGCACACCCTGTGCGGACTTCCTTCCATCTCTGAGACTTCACACGTAAAGTGACTTTTTCTCTGGCGCCGCTGAAACAGCTTGTATGCGCAACATGTACACACACAGCAGTGGAGGGACTGGCAGGCCTTATCTGTTAAGGTAGAACAACCTTTTTGTTAGCATAGTTGCTGGATTCTCCTCCTGGGCTTACTGTTGCTTCTCCAGGCTCGGGATGGCATTACCGCCTGCTATTAAGACTTCGGGATCTAACCACAGCTCTGCTGAACAGCTTGGCTCGTGGATTGAGCTCAGAGATCTGCTCGCACACACAGGTGTTCCACGGACACAAACAGAAGCATAACAAACACCGCGCACTGCTGAAACATCGCAGACTACAAGGACTTTTGTACTTTGGATCGGCTGAATCACAAATTGTTTGGAACACTTTATTTATAAGAGGAAGTTAAGGACGGGTTTTGATTGAATCCAACCCTCTGTTGTAATGTATTTAAGCACAGGTGTGATGTGTTACCCGAGTCTAGCCTCATGCAGAGTACCATGGCTTTCTCTGAACCAGGACTCAACACTCCAGTCTGCTGGTTTCTGTGACTTCCTTTCAATCAACAGCCAATATAGGCCTTGGAAACAAAGTACGCAGACCCTTTAACCAATCAATAAACTTAAATTAAGCACTTAAATGCAGGTACACATCGAAAACCGGAAGACATAGCAGCCCCCAGGATTTCCATCCCAAACATGAGCTGGCTGCTGACTCATCAAGGTGTCTGTCTCTTTGACAGCTTTTGTTTTGAGGATGTGTGAGTCCTGTCTGAACGTGTGAAAATATCACATTTTGTTTTATGTGTGGAAGGGGGCATTCACCCTGAAGCGCAGCTTAAGTATAACCCCTCCCTGGGAGGCAAAAGGCAAACAACAGAGCTTCTCCTCCTCTATAGACAGTGTCAACTTTGCCTAACAGCATCACATGGCTGAGGTTTAGTGGCAATAAGCCCAGGTATTTCTCTTTGACTTCATCAGATTCATCATATTTTTAAAAAAGCACTAGCCGTGTCCGAATCAGGGCCCTTCCATACTGTTGAGTATGTTTGTTGAGTACACTGGATGAGAAAATTGTTAAGTAGGTGAAATTCTCTCAAAATGTAGTGTACTTATAACCACTGGAGGATATACTATTTCTAGGGTTTCGCTGAGTATATTTCGGGAGAATACTTTTCAAGAAGTCAACAAACATTTTGGTCCCATAAATATAATGCGGGGCTTCGCTTTAAAAAAGAGGAAAAGCTTTGCTGACGTTTTCCTTCAACAACAACACGTGACATGGCCGCGCAAGGGCGGGACATCTTACAACACTTCCACAGTACGGTTGGGAATAGTATGGAGGATATTTTTAACATACTGCATGGCACATACTAAACAGCAAACAGTACACAGTCTGCTAGCACACAGTATACAGAATGCAGTAGATAGGGCTCTGATTCAGGCACAGCCATAGTTTGGGGTTCTCTCTTCAGCCCTACAGGCTACTTTGAGCTTGGTACTATCATATCCAACCTGAGCCCAGTCTTGAACTTGTTTATTTTATTTTTTTTGTTGGTTTTGTTTTGGATGACATCCACTTTGTGTGTTATCCCTCTAATTCAATCACAATGAGGCACAGTGACCACGCCCAGCACCATGTCACACACCTAGTATTTGGTAACCAGCTTTTTACATTGTATCCATAACAGTGATGCAAATTGACCTGTGTCACAAGCTAAATACATTTCATACTGGTCTCTTGACAATGACTCTTAGCATCATGGTCAATTAACTACAGGATTATATTATTATATATGTTGCTAAATGAATGTAATGTAATATTAAGTAATGCTCCAGTAAATTATCAATTATCTTAATAAGATGAAAAAAATCATAAAATGTATGTGTGTTCTGTCGTGTCTTTTTTCTCTTAGAAGAATTATCTCAGAGACAGGAGCTTGCCATTTCCATACAAACTTTATTAGTGATTAACAAAGCCGGGTGAGTTCATGAAGTCACACCCTTTCAGCCTTATTCCACAGGTTTTATACAGTTAAAACATGTATAGGCCCTCCTATCTTAAAATGTCCGATGGCCAATTGCCTGCTGCATACAATGATACCTCCTTAATATATGCATTACTTCAGGTTTTCTAGCTTATTTACCAATCGTAAAAATGTCTATAGCATATTGATGTGCACATCTGGTTATCCTTATCTGGGTATTGTCTCAGTCCTACGATTAACTGCTTACTTAAGGAATTCCCTGACCTTCTGTCACACAGATCATTACATGATTTGTTCTCTCAGATTTATTACCAACTGCCCATCAAGATTCTCCCTTGACCTTCAATCCCACAGGTCAGTTCATCCGGTGCTTGGCTGCACGTTCTCTCCTTCAGACACACATTCATATAAACCTGCTTATGCACCAATTCCCTATATATATTATATACTCATTACAGAGTCCCACACTATTCTAACAGAAATGTTCCTATATAATCCCCCCATTGGGACTTACTTAGTTCCAACAGAATAATTTAGATCTGAAAATGAACAATGAGGAAAAGCAACCTTCCCAAATCTTATCGGGTTAATAAACCCCTTTTTCTTATCAACTGGTGCTTCTCGTCGTCATCCATTCCAGGGAGTTTTAGAGCCAAAACCCTCCCCCCACTCTTGACTAGGGAGGAGTAAAAGACTCACCACTCCAGCCACATTTTTATTCAGTATGTATGTAAGCGTGTGCATGTATCATAGGCAGCCTTGCATTATGTAGTTACTATTAAAATAATAAAAAAACAAATAATATTGTGGTTATACAATAAACAATAGAAAAAACATAAAATGATACACAAGAATACAATTTTCCGATTATACTATGTGTAGTGTAATTATATAATAAGAAATCAGGCTTCTTGAGGAGCTCCCTCGTAGTAGGTGGACTAACTAGCCATCTCGGATGCTAGCCGGCCTAACCTGCTGTCCTCTTCTGCTCCTTATACAGTCTATTGTATTTATTTTATACCACCTCTTTCTCACTGTCTGTGCTGTTCTCAGATGAGGTATCTAGGTGTGGCTCTTGTGGGATCCAGTCTGATACTGGATTCAGATCAGGCCAGCCTTCATCATCACCCAGTTCATGCCTCATGTTGACAGCCTGGAGGACCACTCCTTCACCATTCACGTGGTACCTCATAACTGGATTCATCTGCTTAACAGTTGCCTGCACCAGGAAAGATCTCAGCAGAGGTATCACACAACAGAACATTAATCCCACTATAACAACTACTACTGTTATTACAATTCCTGCTCTAGTGAACATGGCCCCCCAACTTCCCAACTTTAGCCTGGGTGCGTTGGAGGACTGTTTGGTTCTGTAGTAGTGGGTGTTACACTGCTCTCGGTCCTGATCCCTCCTGGGACCTCTGGCTCCGACTCAGGCTCTCGGCTCTTTTCCTGTAAATAAATAACTTTATGTATCGCAGTTAGTTGTCTCATATATGCTTTGAGTTCCATCTGAAGCTGTTCCAGAGAGGGGCCTTTGTAGGGTCCCCTCCACGCAGGGACAGGCATGGGTCGACCCGTAAGCATTTTGTGCGGTGTCAAATGCGTGATTCTGTTAGTTTGCATGCGATAACTCATCAAAGCAAGCGGTAATGCATCAATCCAGTTAAGTTTCGTGCTGACACAAATTTTGTTAATTTTGGCCTTGAGGGTACCGTTTATCCTCTCTACCATACCTTGTGACTGTGGGTGATAAACACATCCCAGTCTTTGTTTCATTCTTAATTGCTGTATTATTTGTTTCACAGTTTTTTGAATGAATGCTGATCCATTGTCTGAACTAATTTCAGTAGGTATGCCAAATCTAGGGATTATTTCTCTTGTCAGAAACTTAATCACTGTTGCTGCACCTTGTTCTGCCAATGGTACTGCCTCTACCCATCTACTGAACCGATCTATTACCACAAGCATGTATCTTTTGCCATTTACTTTTTTTATCATGTCCACATAATCCATGACAAGATGTCTAAACGGTCCTTCTGGGACCGGTATGTGCCCTATTGGTGTTGCTACGCCTTTGCGTACATTATTTTGTGCACACACTTCACATTTTGCCAACGCATCGTCTACCATATTTTGTAAATAAGGAGACCAGTACCCTTGTTGTTTTATTTTTCTAATAACTTCCCCCCTTGCGCAATGGTCAAACCCATGCACATCTGTTATTAGTATGTTTAGCAACACTGTGGGCGCTACAATGTCTCCTTTGTGGGATCTCCACAAACCTGTTGCATCTTTAGTGGCCCCTCTTGCCTGCCACATTGACCACTCGTATGGTCCTGCTCGCTCCTGCATCCTGATTATGTCATCAGGCTGAGGTAATGGTTCTATCAAAACCATTGGTGCTAATACCGCGGTTGTGCAGTTTGAGGCCTTTTTTGCTGCCTCATCTGCGGCATTGTTGCCTTTTATCACAAAATCATTGCCTTTTTTGTGCGCTTGACACTTTATTATGGCTAATTTTGTTGGCTGCATCATAGCCGTGATAAGTTTTAGAATTTGTTTAAAATGTTGGACAATCACGCTTATTATGGCCTAGCTGATTACATCCCCAGCATATTCCATTATTTGGTGTTTTATTTTTCCACTGTTGGGGCTGTGCATACACATTTATTATTGGTACAGTGGGTTGCTCTTGGCCCTGAGGCATAGGCAGCCGCGATGGACGTCCGGAAGAGACTCCGGCTTCCGGGCTGGGCTCTGGCACTTCGGCTTTTACCACTGCTTTTTTGTCAATTCTTCCAGCTGGAGCTGTGTCAGCTTCCGCTGTGTCTCTTTCTCTTGGTCTTTAAGCTTCTGTTCATCTTTACGATATTTCTCTACTGCATGTATCACATGATCACAAAACTCTCTATGCGTTTTAGAGTTTAGCCCGACTACATCCTCCAGCCTGCTTCTCACCGGCGGGGGCATCGCTTCCACTATGGAAGTCCGGAAGAGGGTTGTCATCAGTTCATCTCCCTCAGGATTCCGCCCTGTTTCCAACTTCCAGCGTTTTAACTGTCTATGCAGATAGTTGGCTGGATTTACAGTGTCTCCCACCTCTTCCCCTTTAAGTGATTTAGGGTCAATCTTGGTAGGGTAATCCTCTCTCAAAGTTCGCCACATTGCGGGACAGAATTGATCAAAGCTGGCACCGTCAAGGTACGGGGTGTTTACCGCTGCCTGTAGCCCACTTTTCATCAGCACTTCCTCCATCCGAGCCATCCCTAGCAACCTCGCCAGCAGAGCCTTGAGGTCCCCCACCGCCAGTAATTTCCCCATTGTCTCCTCCTCTAGAGCCCTTATCCACTTTCCTGCCCCCTCATGTATGTCTGGGAGGCGCTCTACTAAGCCCAGCATATCTTGTGATCCCCACGGCACGTAAAAGCCCTGTTGTTCCTTTTATCAGGATGGGGCACTGGCTATATTTAGCTGGTTTCTTTATTTTCTGTCTATCTCTCAACTCCTTTTCACTTATTGTCCTGTTTGCCTTACCTTCCTCAATCTCTTCCTCACTCCAATTATCCAAATCAGGTATTTTTTCCTGTTCAACATAGGACAGGGGAAGATCACGCTTCTGTCCCTCCAGAGAGCGTGCACGCTCTCTGGGGGGTACTGCATGCATCCTTTCCTTGTAACTCTTCCATTGCTTCCTGCAAATTCCTGTAACAATTTAACTTACTTAATCCTTTCTGTCTGCTCTGAGAGGAATCCCCCAGAGACTCCCTGGGGTCTGCTCTCCTGCCTTTTTCTCCTATGCTGGCCCCAGGAGTTCTCCACAGTTCCCCCCCCCCCCCCTCTCCTATATCAAACTCTCCCTCTAACTGCAGGATGCCTGAGACTACTGGATATTGCCCGTATGGCGGAGGCGTTTCAATCACATTTGTACTTTGCTTTGCCGAGATTTTTCTCGCTCTCCTCAGATTTTTTAAGTATTCGTCTCCTTCTTTTTTAAACAGTTTTACTATTTCTTTCTCTCTCTCTTTTTTTTCCTGTCTCTTTTTTCCCTTTTGCTTAACTTTATGATTTTTTATTAATATTTCCATTTCTTCGCACAGAATTATATCGAAAGTCCCTTCCTTTGGCCAATGTGTATTCATGTTTTTAGTTTGCTTCTCCCATTTCTGAGAGATTTTCTCTATTTCCTCTTTATTTAATGGGTTTTTGGCACTCAACACTTCTACTGCCGTTTTATTCATTGCTGCAGTTTATGCACAACCTCCCGTTTTAGTCACCCTTTTATTTATTTTTATGGTTTGTGGAGTTTTAATTTTCTATAGAAAACAGCAATTAAATATTGGTTATCGCAATGCCAAATACCGTTTTATACTTTAATAACTGACTCTTTTTTGGCTCAATCCGTTTATTTACCTATTATTACTAAAGTTTTATTTTCTACAATTCTAGATCTCCTGTTTCCTCCGACTCTGTGGGTATTTGGTCGAACCGTCTTTCTACTACCTATTTTGCCTCTGAGTATTTATATACGTTCGCACAATATTACAAGTATTTTCTGCAATGTCAACTAAATTCCAACCACAATATACCAAGTCATATACTTTGCATATGTTTTATCACAACTGATCGATTTCCACAACCCTATATTTTCCAACAAGCGTCTCGAAACACAACAATGATCGCGTTATGGGACTAATAAAAGGATTGGTACAACAATAATCAGTGAGATAATGCACAACACAGCCAAGCCAACTTCAAAACTAACCCCCAATCTCCCAAGGGGATTATATCTCTTAGCGTACCTTCCCTATTGTTTCATAGAAAAAAGCTGAATCTTTCACATATATTTATACATTTATTATCACACAGCAGGTACCTTTAAAAAGCTTGTTAAATATTTTTCTATTTTGCGAGTATGCTTAATTACACTTTATTATTGACTACTATTCCACTATTATTCCGTCTAGGTATACGGTTTATAACCCTATTACACCAATCTGTCCTTCTGGCAGATTTCTCTCACACACTCACTTACTCTATATACTTCAAGCTCCCATACACACAAGAACACACTCAACGCAGGCAAACCAGAATCAAACAGCCACACACACACACAGCTTCTCGTACTAGAGAGCCCAATCAGCGCCTCGATGGGTGAATGTCTCTCAAACAACGCCCAATCAAATTACACCGTGCAGGACTCTCCCAAACACACTCTCGTTCACACTTTTTTAAATGGAGATTTGACAGGAGCGCTTCACACCCCCTCTCCACCTGTGACAGAGACTTTCACTCTGTCACTCAATCTTACTTCATTCATTCCAACACTCACTTCTGAGTGACCTGTTAATTCGGTCCTTTCTCTGCTAGCCTTTCAACATATAGAAAACCTATAATTATACACGACTACTGTCTGTTAATTAGGCTCTTTTTTCTACTGTCTTTTCAACATACAGAGAAATCCGTTATTATACAGGATTTTATTTGCCTGACTTCCCGGCTCTCTGCGGGCACCTTTCCGCTCCGCTGAGGCTTTTACTGCAGGACTATTCACGTGACTCCACTAAGGAGATTTTTGTCATATTTACAAGTTCCCTCGAGGCCCAATCACACACATTACACATGCATTCTTTTCAAAAATCACAAGCTCAGTCTCAGTTATTTACTTTTTTTGGTTCTTAATTTGGAGAGACTTACTCAGCAGTCCACTGCCAGGGCGGCACCCGGAATAAGTCACACAACCCGTTAAACTAGCATGAAGAACATTCGCTTTTACCTTATTGGTGGCCACCGTGGCTTGTGTGACTCATCCGGCCCCCGGCCCACAGCAGCAGACGGTTCCGAATTTCCAGCCTCTGTTTTTCCAATCCTGTTTGTGACGCCAAATCTATGTTGTGTCTTTTTTCTCTTAGAAGAATTCTCTCAGAGACAGGAGCTTGCCATTTCCATACAAACTTTATTAGTGATTAACAAAGCCGGGTGAGTTCATGAAGTCACACCCTTTCAGCCTTATTCCACAGGTTTTATACAGTTAAAACATGTATAGGCCCACCTATCTTAAAATGTCCGATGGCCAATCGCCTGCTGCATACAATGATACCTCCTTAATATATGCATTACTTCAGGTTTTCTAGCTTATTTACCAATCGTAAAAATGTCTATAGCATATTGATGTTCACATCTGGTTATCCTTATCTGGGTATTGTCTCAGTCCTACGATTAACTGCTTACTTAGGGAATTCCCTGACCTTCTGTCACACAGATCATTACATGATTTGTTCTCTCAGATTTATTACCAACTGCCCACCAAGATTCTCCCTTGACCTTCAATCCCACAGTTCAGTTCATCCGGTGCTTGGCTGCACGTTCTCTCCTTCAGACACACATTCATATAAACCTGCTTATGCACCAATTCCCTATATATATTATATACTCATTACAGAGTCCCACACTATTCTAACATAAATTTTCCTATAGTTCTTAAGCATATTTAAGTATGTTCATTTTCTAAAATGTAAAAAGAAAATATTTTGGTATCCCTTTTGGAAGGGATTTGGATTTGAATAAACAGTGAACCTGGCCAACCTGCTCCCAGTCTGCTTAAACACATATAATTGTATTCTGCACCTTCGGTAAGAGAATTGACTGTGCTTTTTTAGTATACTATGTATCTAAATCAACTCTGCTTATTAGACCCCTGGATATTTATTGCTATACACAAATTTACCTTTGTTGCCTCCCATTTTCGCAAGTTAATTAATAATGTCTAATATTGGAAGATCAATGGGTTTAGATTTTAATTGAAAATTGCATCTACATTGCAAGAAGACATTAGACCATAATATATCCGTTTGGTTGGAGTGATATTTTATTTGGTTTATCTGTTAAAGGAAATTAATGCTGATGAACCCTTAGGCTTTTTATCCCCTGTTCTGTTTAGAGTGAGTACTTTGGCAACAGTCCCTATGTGTGGTCTCAGGAAATGTGAGACCTGTTCTGTCTTTTATCCGCCTCTTTGGATTATAATGAAGGTCAGTAAATTCTTCATGCTGTCAGCTGCCGCACTTCGTTGAAAGAATAAATGAACACTTTTTCATCTTCCTCCACTGTGTCTGGGCTGTGCAGGAAACTATTTCACTCAGGAGAGTAGACTTGAGTTGGAATTAAGTTGTTTATTGAAAAGCCAATACAGTAACTGGACATTTATTTATTCTTTATTTTTTAGTTTGTGAGTGAATGAGTGAGTGAGTGATGCATGTGAGGATTGAGGCTATTATATTTCTCACAAAGGTCTTAGGTCCCAAACTTTAAAACATAACATATCATAACACACATATGAAATGTGAGCAGTAACATGAGCAATAATCACTTATGCCCGATGATTGTAATGTAATAACTTATTTTTTGCTTTTTATTTATTTGAAGAAGGTCCAAGAACATGTAAATTGGGCTCACACTGTGCACTGCAGGAGCTGCACCCTATTGGTCGGTGGACATGTGCACACCCAATCATTTCCAGTCATTTTTGGAGGGTAATGTTAGGGACATGCCAGAGGCAGAGAGTTAGAAAAAGAAGACAGTTTAAAGTAGAAAATAGTGGTAGCTGTACTGTGAGAGGGTGGTTCTCATTAAAAACAGTTCTCGTCAAAATAACTTTTCAGGAAAGTGGTGGACTGATATTTTCAGAGCGTGTCGCACAACTATAACTAACCAATTAGATGGAGTGGTTTTTCAGAGACACAACATAAGACTTGTTTGTTAAAAAAAACAGTAAAATAAAATTTAATTGTGAATGGTCTTTTCTGAGTTCCAAACTAGACAAGAACTTGCAGCAATAAATGCGATTGAGTACCTACATATATGTATACCTACATTTCAGTACAATTGTGGCTGAATAGTCTAAATGCTGAGGTGTTCTTCAGTGGCTATGAATAGTTTGGACTGCAAGGTTTCTTGTGTCTTGATGACTGATGACAGACATATCGTCGCTGTCGGGTGAAAAGCTCTTATCTCCAAAACCGTTACTTTTCAGGAAATAAAAAAAAAAAGTATATTTTCAAAACGGATAAACACAGCGTTGTGAAAGTTTGTATGTTTTCTACATACGAGGTCAGATACTCACATGTGTCAATACAAAATTATTATTTTATCAGAAATCAAGTAAAATGGAGTTATGAGTTTTGTGACAATCGAATGTGGAGATACATGTTTTTTTCTGCCATTGATTAGAATGGCTGTATCTGCGAGTGAATGAATGCGCAGTGGCTGCGAGTCTATTATCAAGTGCTGCAGTTAATACTCACACATCTGTAAGCCAGTTAGTAGAAAAATGTCAGTCTATCCAGTGATTAAACATCCATGTGTTTTGTAAAATAAATACAATTAGGAAGCCCCTAGTTCACTACATTAACAAGCTAAATAAAAGATGCCGTTCTGCCGAGACGAGCGAGTTACCTAACTAGGCGCTCGTCTCCGAAAAATATAAATATTTTTTTAAACACATAGGCTACTGATGATGTTTAATCACTGGATTGACCTCCACACCGAACAACAAGACACTGGCAGATTAAACAAAACATTTCTTTCAACAAACTTTTGCTATACCATAGATAGGCTAGGCTACAGATGTGTGAGTATTACTGTGCACTCGATGATAAGACTCACACGGTAGGCTACGCAAGTTGTTACCGAAAGTCCGCTATGAATAGGTTTTTGAAGAGGTGAAGCTTATGACTAAACAGTGATTGCTATATCCTTACTCCCACCTACCGTGATGTGCCAGCTCCTCTCTCCGCTCCCAATTTAACTTCCCGGTAGACATAGTTTCAGGTTATCACACGTGTAGTTACGTCTAATGAGTGCAAAAAGAGCCCACATTTGTGAATAAAGATTTGTCTGACTAGTTCTTGCTTCACTTGTCCTCCCCGATTGTGTCTCAACTACGCTAATAAACACACAATTCATGACTCGTCGTAGGAATAGTTAAACCGATACTAGCCTACCAGCTGACCTTAAGTACACACACAGAATCAAACATCTTTACCTAGGATTAATAACTCAGATCAATGGCTAGGCCCACCATGATTAGTTATGTTGTATGATAAAGGCTATTCAGTTTAATTCACTTGCTAAATGGTTTAGCTCTAGTCAAACAACAATCAAACATTATGTTACTGGCAATCATGCAGTCAAAGATAGCCTACAATGTGATGTGTTTTATCACAATCTAGCATGTGCACTTGTTAGTTATTTTATTACATAGGCTGGACAGACAATGTTTTTTGAAAACATGTATTTAAGCATGTATTTAAGAATTCATAGTGGCACTCCACCAGCCATTTAAAGATCAGGTGTAATGTTAGTAGTAGATGAGATCCGATCAACTCGTGCGACTTGCAATAAAGCTTTCCTCAGATTAAAAGTAGCTCCCACACTTCGTCCGAATGAGGCGGGATGGACACATAGACTGTATAAAAATATGGACAAAGCCACTGTGACGTCACCCATTGCCTTTCCACGGTCTCGTAAAAACTGAATTGAAGCTCTGAAGTCTTTTTCGCCGCCCGTTTGTACAAACTGTGCCTGCTCCGTGGAGCCGAAGAGGACTCAACCTGTCCCTCTGATTGGTCCTGAACAAATGTGAATACCCTGTCCAAACGACACAATATTTTTAAAAAAATCAGCACATGCACAGGCATTAGATGAAGGAAAGGCACCTTTTTCAATAAAAAAGTTTTGTAGGAAAAATTTATTGACTGAGTATTTTGACCACATTGCTGCCATTGACTTACATGGTGAAAGACCTATACTGGAGCCAATCTCAGTGGCGCTAGTGAACAATGGCACAATTGCCGCTACCAGCCCAACCAGGAAGTGAGCTTCAAAACGAAAGCCCAGTCTTGGCCCCTTGGATGGACACAGGAGGTTTTTGCCGACAAGTTGAAGAGCCAATGGAGATACGGGTTTTAATCACAAGCTATTTTGAATATTTTCTATTGGTCAAATCGTCTTAAAACCCACAGACAGACGTAAAGGATGAAAAATAGTAGTGATTTATGGAAAAAAAATAAAATTTGAAAAAAATGGAGATACAAGCTTTTCACCCAACAGCGACGATATGTTACTAGGTCTTCAGTGTTACACATATGAATAAAGGCAGTCTGTGTACTCCACACCAATTTAGCGGTGCCAAAAGACATATACATGCACTGCATATATTTCCATCACTTCCTGTCATATTGCATATAGTGCTGTGACTTATTGTTCTGCCAATGATATTATCTGAACGTTTCCATGCTAGAAGCACTAATGGTAATATGACTTAATCCCTTTATATTGCACTGGGTGCATCTTGGATAAAATGGTGTTTACACAAACAGAGGACAGTCCTGTAAACTGGCATACTGAGGATTCAAACGTTTTTAAGAGAATACATGATGTTGAATCTGTTCCTTTGTTCCTAGTCAGGGGAAGTCAGTAATTGGCTCTTACATAGAAAATTGGCTTGTGCATACTCTGGCTCTCTATAAAGTATGTACATTTGATAAGTGAATATAGTTTAGTTTTTGAGACTTATGCAAATTATGCAAACCATGAATGCATTGCCTCCGTTCGAGTGGTATCCTGCTCCTTATTCATTCTGTAGTAATAAAGTAAGTAATCTAGCAGTGGTAAATTTACACAAAGAAAGGGCCTTTGCCCTTCAACGAATAGAACAGAGCAGAGCCATGCATGAACAAGACACTTATATAAGCCTGAATAGAGAGAAAGAAAGCGGGGGAGAGAGAGGGAAAAAGAAAGAGGGAAAAAGAAGGAGAGAGATTGTAATAAAGAAAACAATAGACAAAATGAGAAGTGAATAGGAGAAATGAAAGGTGGAGTGAAAGAGGTGGAGAGGGATGAGAGAACGCTTCTGCCTGTTAACATAGCACATTTGTAATGAGGAGTATAAATGCAGTAATCCTGCATCAGTGCTAGCTGTAGCCCAGTTCTGCAGAGTGAGTGAGTGCGGTTTTGGTATTAAGTTCCCAGACAAAATGACGGTGTGATTTCTGAATAAACTGGAAAAAATATATAGGGAAGATTGTCTGCTCTCCTTAAAATTCAATAATTGTGTCACGGGTCGGACTGGAAAATTCTCACTTCCACAACCCGGACCAGGTTTTTGTTTGATCCACCCTTCCCCAAGCAGGACACAAACCAAGAAGTAAAAGTAAAAATACAAGCTTTATTAGAGACACAATTCATAAAAGCTCACAGATGATGTAGACGGTGGACTTTGCCACGTCTGCGCGTTTCTATCCCCTCCCTCCACTCACACAATCGCTGGGCGAAGCCGGCCCCACCTGCAGGTAAGCGTGATCAGACTTTCCCCCACACCACACAGCACACAATTGTCACTCCTCCACATCATTCACACTGTGCACTAGTAAGTACGCTACTCATAAGGGCACACACACACACACACACACACACACACACACACACACTTGTGATCCCACTAGTGTTGTGTCGTTTGCGAACGATTCGTTCAAAAGACCGAATCTTTTGGGTGAACGAACTGAACTGAATCACTTACTGAAAAGATCCGTTCATTTCTCAGTTCAGTTGAGCTCTCGAACGGATCTGATCAGCAGCGAGCGTGCACCGTGCAGGGAGGGGGAGGGACTGCCGCGAGCGAACGTGATTCGTCCCTTGCGAACTAGTTCTGCTGTGCTGAACGAATCATTCGCATTTGCTTCTTCCTATTCCATTTCGGACGTATTGTTCTAAGTATTGTATAGCCGAAATGAGTACCGTGTTTGCGTGTTGTATACTAGAAAGTTTTTTTTTCTTTTTTTTTCTTTTTTTTTCTCTAATTTGTTTCCTAAATTGTTCGAAATAAAGTTTATTAAAAAAATAATAATTTATAAAAAAAATTCACGGGCGGGCGGGCGCCGAGCGAGGCAGCGAGCGTGCAGAGTGGACTTCTGCGAGCGAACGTGTAGTGATTCGTTCACTGCGAATCCCCCGGGGGACGTTCGCGAACGACACAACACTAGTGGCTGAGACTGTCTCAGATCCTTAAACTGTGACGGAACGGTGCAAGTTGAGTGATCCGTTCACTGAAGGCTACTAGACACAGTGAGTTAACGTGACGTGATCCTGAGTGATAATCAGCGGCTCAAACTGCCAGAATCAGGCCCAGCAAGTTAAGACTTAAAAGTCATTGAAAACCAGCGTTCACCTCCAATATTGATATTCAACGAGGAAACTTTTAAAATATCAAGATTTGTAAACGGAGTTTGGCGCATTTGTCAAAGCGACAGCACTTCCGCATGAACTGTTCGGCCGTTTCAGTTCACTTCAATACGCAGTACGCAGTCGGAGCTCCGCCCAAGCACTGAACGATTCGGTGAACGAATCTTTTGAACGAATCTTTTTAATGAACTGATTCTAGTGATTCGTGTCACTGAAGTGAACTGTTTTGCCCATCACTAGATCCCACCCTATATGGTCACCTCGAGGGCTGCCGGCCGCCCAGCCCCACTATTACACTCGAGGTGGGGATCCCACGCAGACAGACACAGTGGTACACCGTCACTCAAAACCAAACTCACTTGCATACGACACCAAACACTTAACAATAACCACAAAGAAAGAGTGGAGTCCTTCCCACACCACACCAAAGGGAGTACATCCACTAAATAAAAGAAACCAAATGATAGCCGTCCGGCAAACAATAATCAGACACACACACAACCCGCACACAATAGGGTGGCTCCGCCACCCCTTGGTGGTTGCCAATGAGGACGCATTCAGGCCAACGCGAGTCACAGTCCCTCCACTGCTCTCCGCGGCCCTCATCACACTGGCCTGGTTTGCCACGGGACACCAACTCTAGGCAGGGGAAAGAAGGACACGCCTGCTGCCACTCAGTTCCCCGCTCGCACCAAACTGGACCCACACACGCTGAGGCGAAAACACATTCCTTACAGCATGGGAGAAGGCAATCTCCTGCAATCGCTTTATCTCGCTCGCCCCAGTTCCACGGGCTCCGTCGCACCGACCAGCTCTGCAGTCCGCCGCCAATGCTGCCCTCCGGTCCCGGGTTTCACAAGGCGCTTATGACTTGATTTCAGCAGGGTTTGCCACTCAATCTCGCCTGCCGCCGTTCCTCGCCGTCAGGTAAGTTTGCCACACACAATTACACATACATCACTCACACACAAAATAAAGTTTAACCCAACATAAGAAAGTTCAAAGAACAAAAGAAAAACCCGCCACATGTTTCCAGGAGCTCAGAGGGAATCCGTCCTCTCTTGCTCATCTCACATCAACCTTCTTCCTTCTATCCCAGGTGCACTCTATTTATTCCCTCATGAACCCAACCCCAGCGTTCCCCTTTCAATCAACTTCACCCCACAGGTACCAACCAATAGTTCAATTAAGCCTTCTCGTCTTGCAATCAGCTCATTTCACACCGTGGGAATCGTTTCCCTTCCCTCCACTCTGAGGGACACCGCAAAATATGTTACGATTGCAGCATTGGGCTGCATTCCAATAGTCAAATTTGAGCATGGAAGGATCCTTTGGATCGCATGAACTGGAAATATTTCCCAGGCAGCCATGATAAGGACCGTTCGAATTTCTTATATTTGTGAGGAGGCTGGGTCCGGTTTAACATTTAACATTAGAGAGGGCGTCCGGTTTAACATTCTTGGAACCCGGGCAAAGAACAAGGACCAGCGGGCTTGCAGCGAATTACGTCGCTTGGCGCCCTGAATGTACTCGAGGTTTTTGTGGTCCGTCCACACAGTGAAGGGGTGCTCAGCCCCCTCGAGCCAGTAATGCCACTCCTCCAGTGCCAATTTCACTGCCAGGAGCTCCTGGTCCCACACATCATAATTCCTCTCGGCCGGTGTAAGGCCACGATAGAAGTAGGCACATGGGTGAACTTTCTGATCCAGGGGGGAACGGATAAAATGGCCCCTACCCCCAAGGGGTTGGGAGTGATAAGGATGGGCTCAGAGCAAAATCTTTAACTCTGTAAATTCTGGCTCAGCCTTAGGGTTCCATTGGAAACGCGTGGGCGCTGTTTTCTTTGTGAGTGCTGTGATAGGTGCAACCACTGTGCTAAAATTGTGAATAAATTGGCGATAAAAATGATCGAATCCCAGGAATCGCTGCACCTGTTTTACTGAGTCTGGGGTGGGCCAGTTCCTGACTGCTGAGACCTTCTCTGGGTCCATCTGGAGTTTTCCTTCAGAAACAATAAACCCCAGGAAGGAAACTGAGCCCAAGTGGAATACACATTTCTCAGCCTTCATGTAGAGTTGAGCTTTGAGAAGTGCATTTAAAACCTGTCTGACATGCACAATGTGTTCAGCGAGATTGGCGGAGAAAATTTAAATATCGTCTAAATAGACAAAGATGAATTTCTCCAACATCTCCCTAAGCACATCATTAACTAGCGCCTGAAAGACAGAGGGGGCACTAGTGAGCCCAAACGGCATCACTAGATATTGATAGTGTCCCCTGTGAGTGTTAAAAGCTGTTTTCCACTCGTCTCCCTCACGCATCCACACTAAATTATAAGCGTTACGGAGGTCGAGCTTAATGAACACCGATGCCCCCTGGAGGTACTTGAATGCGGAATTCATGAGTAGCAGTGGATACCGGTTTTTAACAGTGATGTCATTTAATGCTCTATAATCAATGCACAGCTTCAGACAAGTTCTGCCTGGGATCAACACCCAACAGAAGTGGACGATGATGTTAGTCTACAATGTGAGGCACATTGGGGACCCCATTGGAGGATGGTGTCATTGCTCCTACCCCAATTAATGTGTGGACTGTGTTGCACTAGCCAGGAATGCCCCAAGACCAGGGGATAAGCCGGGGAATCGATAAGAAAGAACCGGATGTGCTCCGAATGATCCCCGAAAACCGCACGCAATGCAAATCAGCCCCGTGGTCTCATTAACCGTACCGGAGCCAAACGGGCGCCCATCGAGAGCGGTGACAAAACGGGGTTAAGTGAGGTGGTGAACTGTCATTTTAAGCTCCAAGGCCCATTTAGCATCAATAAAACACTGAAATGCTCCGGAATCAATAAATGCATCGGTCTTGAGCGATGATTCCAGAGCAATTGAACTGGCAGAAAGGTGCGAAAGCCTGTACTATCATGTCTCATTAGGGTCCCTCGTTCCCCTAGCAAGACCCCCCCCCGTTTTCCGTCAGTTTGGAACACTGAGCACTCGTGTGCCCCTTGTGCCTACAGTAGCGGCACCACTCCTCGCGTGACTTAACTTGCTAGGGCTTGCGCAGAGCAGAGCTATCCGCCTGCATAGGCTCCTCTGCGTTAAGACAGGAGTGTGCGAAAGAGGGGGCTGGAGGCGTTACCGGAAGAGAGGAGGCATGGCGAGTCCTCTCACTTCTCTGTCTCTCTCGCTCCCTGACATGGTTATCGATGCGTATAGCTGTGGTAACCAGGGAATTGAACGTAGCAGGCGGTTCGAGCACTGCCAAGGCGTCTTTAATGGGATCCGACAACACATTTATGAATAGCGTCATCGAGGGACCCTCAGACCACCCTGGCGGAGAAGGGTTAGTCTCTTGGCCGCCTCCTGACCAGAAATCTTATGGTCAAAGACCAACGCCATCTCCTTCATCAGACTATCCACATCTCTCATGATAGGGGTGTTAGCCCAAATTAAGGGTCTGCCCAGGTGAGGACAGTACCAGTGAGCAGTGACAAAACAAAGGCTACCTGGGAATCGTGAGAGGCGAAACGTGAGGGCTGATAGGAAGCCCCGACACTTCCCTGACTCCCCGTTATACCGGAGGGGTAGTTGGAGCTTAGGCTCCCTAGCAGTGAGTGGGATGGGCAAAGGAGGAGGACTCTCAGGGACTGGTGCTTGTGAGATGGTGGGTTCAGCTGCGACCGCCAGTAATTGGAGGCTGTCTGCCAAC
This sequence comes from Synaphobranchus kaupii, assembly GCA_029718625.1. Taxonomy (NCBI): domain Eukaryota; kingdom Metazoa; phylum Chordata; class Actinopteri; order Anguilliformes; family Synaphobranchidae; genus Synaphobranchus; species Synaphobranchus kaupii. Next base: position 66,519,792 of record CM056380.1, read on the forward strand.
AGTCCTCCTGGCGCCGCAGCTGGTCCACAAATTGGCCCTGCTGAGCAAACATAGCCTGCTGTTGCACCTGGAGGGCACGAATGCCCCCTCATGAGAGGTCAGAGCAGAGTGCTGTGTAGCCAGCACTTGCTCTATCTCCGGTGGGGTCGCTGGTACCTCCATACTAGATTTTGTGTACTGTGAGGTGGCTGGGTCGGAGGACCAGATGCGACCGTAAGGGGATCACTTAAGTACTCCCAGACGTGGAGTACCACTAATAGGGGAAAGGAATTAGAGCTCCGTGAACGGAGCAGAGAAAAATAAACAAAAAAGTAAAATAACTCCCATCGTACAGCCAAAGAATAGCGACACAGAAAAGTGGGCGAAAAGCTCGCAGACTCGAGCAGTAAATAGGAGAAAAGAAAAGGAATGCCTCTAACTCAATAACTACCAACGAGCTAAAATAAAAGGCAAACGGAAACGAGGCGAAACCGAGGTACTATCTCAACAGAGATAGGGAAAAGAAAACCAAGGAATGAACTGAGTGAGAAGGGAAAATTAAATTTCTTAAAAGAAAGAGAACTCCTAACTTACTAAGGCAAGTCCCACGTATTATTTTAGCAATTAGCCAAAGGACAAGTGGTCGCCTAAATCCTATACCATCAGCAGGCTTAGCAGGCAAGTATGACACAAAAGCAATGAAACCGGAAATTGCTGCACTTAAATAACCAGCAGACACTAGCACAGGTGAAACGAATGAGTGCAGGTAAGCGGAAAAACACGGCAGGGGTGCCGTCCCGCGGCGACGAAAGGAAACGTCCGCAGAACAGAACCGGCGAGCTGCAAAACCATGACAATATTGAGAAGGAAAGGAGCTTCACAATTCATTTTATCTGTCCTTTCACAAAGGATTCTCTGGACTATCCTTTTCAAAAGGAAGGTAGTATTCGCGCCCCACAATGCAATGCTACCAATGTTTACATAAGCATCGGGGTTTTCCGGGACCTACCGAATTACCGAATTCACACAACAAGGCGAACATCTGAGAAATGCCAGAAATCTAAATGTGAATAGCTAGTATTGTTGGTTAGTATAGGCTTATAATATAAAGTAAACAAACAATGACACAATCTGACAATACACCAAATTTATTAAGAGGCAAAATTTTGCTGAAATAAAATGAACGGTTCAAGAGAAATACAGACGCCAGTGATGCGCCTTTTGTCGTAAACTTTCGTGAAGTTGTAGTTCGCTATGTTGAACAGTCACGTCAATACGACTGGACGTCGCACCACGACGCAAGGTAGAGAAGGAGGTTCAAATTCCACAGTACATGCTGGCTACGTCCCGAAATTCTTCACTCCACACCTCCCTTCCTCCACTCCCCCACTACCACTAGCACCCGGAAGTATGCAAAACTGTCTGAACGTTTCGAGTACAAGTATTTGCATGTACAGGATACAATGCGTCGAGACATTAATTAATATGTAACCATTAATATGTAATTAAGATGTAATCAGCGACATTAGATTAAAAGACAAAGATCCGTTTCCGGGGCACGGAGTAGAGGAGGTGGTAGTGGAGGAAAGGAGGGTGAATTTTTCGAGTATTGGGACGCAGCCGCTATTCCTTGTAAATCTCTCCTTCCATCTTTTCCTTCACCCCTGTGACGTTTTCTGGCGAGGTCAAGGAAAAGTTGCAAGGAAAGGAAAAAGGAGCTATTTTTTTGACAATCGGAATGCAGCCTTGGTCTTAAGTTCCCAGACAAACAGACAGACAGTTTGATTGCTTCCTCTGTTCAAATGGTGTCAGACAATATTGAATTATTCTTTTACATTTTGCCATATTATCTCAGGCCTGATTGATTTGTCAGATTTTATTTTAAATTTTTTTATTTAAGAATATCATTGATTTGGTGTTAACACTCGTTTTGTTTAAAACAGAGAGCCAAAATCAACAGCAAAAAAATGTTGTTTACAACAATGCATCTGTTCAAACAACAGCAGCAGATTTCATTGGACAGAGTATTGTGGGGGTGGAGGAGTGGACATTCAGATATTTTGTCAGCCCCCCCCAACACTGCACCCTCCTTGAAGCGTGGACCATCCATCCACGGCATCTAGTAATGGTGAATCAAAGACTGTCCCCTCTCAGCCAAACTCCTTTGTTCTGTGCCATGAACCGAGATGCAAAATAATTTTGTCTGTGGCTTCTGACTGCATGCACAACAGCTGATGCCACAGTCACTCCTGAAGGCACTGCCACTCTCTTCTTTACATTACATTACAATCATTTGGCAGACGCTTTTATCCAAAGTGACGTACAATAAGTGCATATTGAAGGTCATTGACGCGACTACAAAGCAAATCCGACAAAGCACAACTTTCTCACAGCATAGGAGCTATCCCTAGTAATGAACATGAGTAGTACACACAGTCAGCTATACATTCTTCTTTTTGGAAACCCTTCACTTAATATTCTCTTTGAGTGTGATTTCATCTCTCATAGTTGGTTGATAAAGTCATTTGGCATATTACAAAAAATAAAATAAAATAAACTGTTGTGTTCCAGAATTCAAACACGGCAAACTTAACAATATGCATGAAGTCTGAAATACACATTCTTAGATCTCCAGCCTGGTTTCTGTGGAGCACTCTTTGAGCTCTCTCCCTTTAGGTGATCACCATCACCCATAACTAATGCTTTCTGACAATCTAATGATCAGCTGGTAATTACATTTTCAAGATTTTACAAGGCATAAAGGAAGGATATGCTTTGTGTTGTTTTTTTGTTTTTTAAACACTCTAATCAAGATGGAAGTTACACACTGTTTACTGTCATAATATCCAGGTTAGGGAATGTTGATAAAGCGTGCAGGAAATTCATGATTTTTCCTGAAATATGTCTGGAGTTTACTTTTATGGGGAAAGAATGCACATATTCGTCTTCATTATAAGCTCATGGGACATAATATTTGTTATGAATTCTTATCGTAGTAACAAGCTCTTCCATATAGAGTAAATATGTAGCATTCCATGTAATATTATTTGAAATTCTCAGGTGATTCACCAATATAGAGGTACATGTGATACATACAGTACATGTGAATGTGCAAGCAAATACTCTTTACCAGGAAATAATGGGACAATATATGTTGTCACCTGCAAGTTGTGATTGCATGTGCTATATTCTGTGGAAAAGCACCAAGTACAACAGCATGAATGACATGTTGTTGGGTCTGTTAAACATTATAAATGTGTAATACACTCTAACTCAAACAGACTAACCGCGGCTTCACCGAAAAAGCTAACTCAAACAGGCTAACCGCGGCTTCACCGAAAAGGCTAACTCAAACACACTAACCATAGATTCACTGAAAAGGCTAACTCAAACAGGTGAACCGCAGAATCACAGAAAAGGCAAACTCAAACAGACTAACCGTGAATTCTCTGAAAAAGCGAACTGAAGCAGACTAAACGCGGATTCACCGAAAAGGCTAACTCAAACAGACTAACTGTGGATTCACTGAGAAGGCTAGCTCAAACAGACTAACCACGCCACAAAGCGTAACACATCGCTGCATACTGTCCACAGAGCTATGTGGTCCATACAGATCAATTAAGCCAGATGACCAGTTACTTTTCTCCATTAACTATACTTGTACACGGTCTATGATCTCCGAATGTAAAATTTTGAGTTTGGAATATGGTTAGAGACTCTAATAGCCACTGAACTCGGCTGCAGATCCGCTATTTGTGGTTGCTTATACAAGGACATGCATACAGGACTGATATAACACAGAGGGCTCCAGCTTGATGATCTCAGCGCATGGTCTAAACCGCATGGTGCAAGTGCATTTAGGGCGTGTCTAACTCCACTTTTGCTAATTAGACGGCGGATAATTTGAGCGCAAAGTAAGGCGCAAGCCTCAAATGGGCTGAACTTAGTGAGTATCTAATTATAGGTGTATCTTGGTCGTAACACACAACAAACCAATCAGAGTTTCATCTCCCATTCCCTTTAAAAGCCACTGGAATTTTCACCTTGGTGGATTGCTGTACAATCCTCAGGTATTTGTAGGAAAAAATCTGTCGGAAGTGTAGTATTTAGTTAATTTTTTGTAGTATTTATTTAATATTCAGTCTTTATTAAAGGGCAGGTTTCCCACATGCATAGAAATTATTAGAAATTATACCCTTATAGCATAAACCATCAATTTATATATTTATTTATTGTAAGTATCAAATTGTCACAAGTACTTAGGCATTTCATGTGACCACACCTACTGAATGTGTGATGTCACTTTAGGTAAACAACGGATTGTTTTGCCAGCATGCCTATTAGCCGAACACTGTTTACAACAATTACAACAACAAAAATAATAATTAAAATAGTATCTCATAAATATGATAAATGTGTGTGTTTCTGGTGGTTGTATTAATTTCTGTCTTTCTGGGCATCATAGCCATGTATTCCTGAGTAGAAAATCTCCGGTTTTTCGTTCTTGGTTTTTCCCGGTTTTTCATCCAAAGTAACACAGGATTTTACAGCCAACTCCACCAAGGTGTGCAGCACACATTTTCTTGAGACGGACTACTTTGATGGCGCTCTTTTGAAGTATCGGATGGGAATCCCCAGCCAGGTTAGCGTACATCTAAAACCGTGTTTTGTCCCCATTTATAACATTAAGTTTTGACACTTCAACTAGATTAGGATACCTAGGCGGACCTCTCTGGAATGCTGAGGGAGTTTTTCTCTTGCTCAGATCCTTCCAAAAAGGCCAGCAAATGGGTCTCTTTTTCCAGCATGTGTGTGTGTCTGCCCATGTTTACTCAAGCCCACGAGTTGTCGCCCCTCCTTTTCGGGGTTGTTATCTTTTTTTTTCCGTCTTTTCAATACCTCCGCCCATTCCCTCTTATGAAGAGGGTTTGAGGTATTTTTCTGTTTTCCCTCCTCAGCTCTATTTTGAGCCATCACCCTCTTTTTGGGTGTATTTTCTGTTGGCACTACCGCGGGAGTTTTGTCCCTTATTCTTTATTTTTCTCATTTCCTGTTGCGGACCCCTCTCCCGCTTTTGTGGTAATTCCACAAGTGTGGAATTACTTTCTGATTTCCTCTGTCGCATTTGGTCCTCCGATCCCGCCCTCTTACAAGATTAAATAAACACTTTTGAAATTGTTTTGAAGTCCTTCCCAACATCGACCTCTTTCAAAATGTATGCATTCATATACTGTAGGCTATGTCGCTTTGGATAAAAGTGTCTGCTAAGAAGCATGTATCTGGCTCATCGTTACTGCCGTCTCCGACGAACACAGTTGTAATTGGGGATTCTATGTTTGCAACGTAAATGTTGCCAGTGGTTTCAAGGATTTAACATGTACTCTTTTCCTGATGCAAGAGTGGATGACATAGGCTACATCAAGTTCCCGCGATGGTGACACTCCAAAGAAACACTCCGAAGCTGTAATCATTCATACGGGCAGAAATTACACCAGGTTGAGAAAATCTGAAGTTTTAAAGAACAATTATATTTATAACTGTATCAAACCATTTGCAAGCTTGTGATCTCAGGATTTCTCAGTGAGAAATTCAGCCGGCTCAGTGCCCTAAATGTCTGGTTGAAAATAATGGTGTGCTTGTTCTGTGTTTGATTAACGTTATTCTGAACATTAATTTAGAACTGGGATGAAAAGATGGTATTGTGTGTGGAATAAGCCTAACATTAGCAGACCATATCTTGTCTATCATAGCTAGCTACCCAGCTAACAAAATTAGGTCCCCGGGGACGTCCCATGAATGTCTCGAAATGTCATCAGGATGTCGCCTTGACATCTTTTTGTAGGGTTTTCTAAACGTTATGTGGACATCACAGATAACGTTCCCGGGACGTTCTAGTAACCTCCCCCAGACATTCATTACATGATATTATATTGTAACCAGTAACAGATGTTGCAGGAACGTCCCTAAATGTCCCATGAATGTTATGAGAACAACATCATATGAGAACCGAATAGTGACGTTGCTTGAACGTCCCAGAAAAATTCTAATTAAATGTCATATTGTAACCAAACAGTGACCTTCCTAGGACTTTAATAACGTTCTAGTAATGTTTTTTTTCTAGTGACAGGTTTATGGCCCTCACAGTTGCAAAAACTGCTACAGAGTGGACTAAATAAAGACTACAGCATTGGGAGCATACAACAGGTGTAATAAGGTGCTGGCTTTGCTGAATCTTAAAAAATCTAGAAAGATATAGGCCTCTAGCCTATATTCTACACACAAAAAACAGACAAAATATTAAATAGGTCTAATGTTTATTTATGTAATGACAAAAGCCCTATTCGGACAGGAGAAGTTATATGGGGGGAGGTGGGCTAATATAATAGAGTACTCAAGTGACTACGTCACACTGGTTTCGGAAGTAAATTCCCCAATTAATTTAGAGCATAGACATTAACTAAAACTTACTTTTAAAACCTTTTTAGTGATTTTGTCTTACCGTCAATTTCCTGGATTGTTCAGTATAACACCCGTTCGCAAACTATGTCGTTTTTCTGGACCAGCTTCGAGTATATTTTACGTTTTTGTATTTTTTAGTGAATATACCAGCGCTGGCACTGTTTAAAACTCGACATCCCATAATTCCCTCCATACAAGCAGCGTCGTCTCCAAACGTTGTCATATAACGTTAGCCAGCAGTAGCACACAGCTCCGTTTTTAAACACTTTTTTTTCTAATGTTAGCTAGCTATCTTGAAGGACTAAAAGCTAGAATTGCTTTATGTGGTTAACCGAAGCATAGTTTCTGACCTTGTCGGGTGGGGCTTCTCAACTTAGCAAGCTAACGTTAGCTCGTCTTCAGCGGCAGTAACTCCCATCTTCCAAAAATGTCCAGACAGACGAGATGATGATATTTTATTGGCCGAGAACCACACGTGCTTTGCAGTACTGGATATGTAGTCCGTGAAAGTGGACTACAAGTCGAATTACAATCATTAATCCATTAGGCTACTTTAAAAAAGAAAAATTCAAGCATGCGATATATGGTCTATATCCTTATACCGCACAGGCTAATCCAGGAACGTTTTGCCTCATTCTATTAATCAGATTTCAAGAAATAGTCAATAGTCTCCAAAGCCCGTTCTATCTGTCATAGGGAATTTACTTCCGAAACCCAGACTCCACCCACGTCTGACGTACTCACTTGAGTACTCTATTATTACCTGAGTATCTCCGTTATTTTATTCCCGTCCGAATGTGCCATGTAACTTTTACAGACTGGGCGCTCCCACACCAGTAAAGATGCCGGTGTCTTTTACCTAAATACCCTGTGAAAATAACCCCAGGTTATAGCAATCCCGGGCAAAAAAATCAAGTCGTTGCTTTAATTCAAAGCTAAAACATCGCCTCACGTAACAAAGTATGTTGTGTTCTATAGAACATAAACATAATGTTATTGATAGGCTACTGCCATTCACGTTTAGAGAAAATACTAGCCTATTAAAGGGTAACAAAACATGCTGTTTTAGCTAGACCACGCCCCTTTTTGAAATTTGAAAAATGCCGAGTGCATTTATGTGAAGGGGGGTTGAGATATGCACTATGCAGGGGAGTCGAAAAACGACCTGCCAGCAAACAACAAATTACACGCTGTACAAATAGTTACCCATGCCATGTAGGCTATTTTACACAGGCTGTAGGCAATCACACTACCTGCAAGATATCAAAATATTGGTTTCCATTTCAATGGGTACACATGGTCACTGCACTAAATTCTCTCCAAGAGAGAATGTCTGTTGTAGGGACATTGCAAATGTAAACGTGTAGCATGCATATACTACAACTCCTGGCTCAACTATGCTTTATACTATATATTTATTTTTAATAAAGTATATATATATATATTTTAAATAAACTAGCTGGTTACTTGCTAAGCTAGACTGAAAAACAAACTATCAAAAAACAAGGGACTATCAAGCCAACTATAAAAATAGGCTACTATAACTTACTAGAATATTCAAAAAAGCTAAGCTGTAACGTTAAGCTAGCTATATATATCGTTCACTCTCTCTCCTATCTCCTCTCCACGCAGATCAACCGCTGAGATTCAGTTTTATAGCTGGAGCGTAGCCTGCCCTCGCTCCAAAACTTCAGGGTGTAGCTGTACAGGTTTCGATTTCGTCACCGGGAGTCATACGTCAGCTGGATGAAGTTTCTGGCCAATCACAGACTGAACGTGCAGTATCTAAAGTTTTACCACTAGAGACACTTTTGAGCTAGATCCTTTGGGTTTATGCTGTTTTGCGCTGACTGCAGTAAAATGTCAAGATTTGGACCAGAATCAATCAATAGCACTTAGAGAAAAACAAATGTATCAGTTCTCATCTAAAATAAGTGGTTTTCGTGCTTTGTTACCCTTTAATTTACTAATGATAGGTCTTGTCAATTCTTGCGCTTTGGCTTTTCAGCTCGGCATCGCATATTCTGGCTCAACATAAGCTAGCCCTAATTTTACACGAAAGATATTGGCTGTACATCCACACGTTCTGGTCTATTATTGTCGCACCTTTTCAAAATGAAATCCCTCGTTGATGTTTGCTGAGAAGCGACCGGGCTTCAGCTTACTTGGCTGCTGTCGTCACTCACAGTCACTGTCGGGTGTTTAAGTCTCACATGATTTTGCATCGTTCCAGTGCTGTTGGAGTATGTTAGTTTACATTTAACTTTATTTTCTGTAATCTTCTCAAAGTGAGACCAAATTGTGTTTTTTTCGAAGCATTTCGAGGAACGTCAGTTTGAGTTACGCCATGTACACTCATGTTATTGCGAGAGAGCTGATCAAGGAACATAGGCTTTTTCCCCTGTTAGTCTAACGTTACCTCACCGACCCCAGATCAGCATTAATATTCTACTTTTAAACATGAGCCTACAATCACAGTAAAAAAAACTGTAAAAAATAGTAAAAAACCTTAAAAGGAAATGGTTAGAAAGCATTTTTAATGATTTATTTTTTAAATTTTGATTAAATGTCTAGAGATTTTCCTAAACGTTTAGCATTTTGGTTCACATTTAAACAGTTTGAAGTCACACCCCTATTCCTATGGAGCCCCTAAAGGGACATGCAAAAGAAAGTTTTGTGTGAGCATGAGATTATTTTGCTTGTGCACAAGATTATTTTGCGTGCTCACGCAAAAGAATCTCATGAGCACGCAAAATTATCTCGTGCGCACGCAAAATTATTTTTTCATTTTTTTTTGCACGTCCCTTTAGGGGCTCCGTATATTCCAGTGTCAAGTAAAAGATATTTGTATACAAATATTATTTATTTTCTTATATACAACGTAATATTACATCATTATATTAATTTGATTCAAAAGGTACCCGACTTCAGCCACCTAGTTACCTAACGTAGCTAGCTGCATAGCTAGAGGTAATGTAGCCTACTTACACATCCACCAGAAAACACTAACTCCGTGACACTTTTCATTCCCCTGATAAACTTCACCAAAGAAAATCCTAGGTTGACTCCGCTTCTTGAACATGCCCTGCAGGCTTGTTGCTTCACACTACCTCTTCTTATTCACCTCCGCCATTGCAGTAGCTAGCTGGCAATGGCAACAAAGGCCTGATTCCACACCACAGGCTCTGTAGCCACATGCGCCCATCCGCACACAGAAAAGTGTCATGCCCAGAAATGTCCAGAACACATCTTAGAATAATACAGGCAGAGGAGCAAGGTTTCTGCAATTTTTTCTTTTCAACAGATATTGCTAGTGCATCATAGATATTTCTGAGCATGGTTATTTTATAATATTTTAAAGTAAAAAATCCTGCATAGTGCACCTTTAAATGTATTCCCTGAACTTTGGACATACTAGTTTCTTCAGTGTAAATGTCCCTGTTTAGCCAACAATTGAGGCAACAGATCACTTGCAATCCATGTGACCTGTAGCAGCGTGAAGAAAATAGGAAATAGAGGGGGGGTGGGGGGGTGGAGGGATGGTGGTGTCCAACTGCATGCTTTCTTTTATATAAAATAATCGATTGTCCTTTCACTGAAAGAAATATGTTTGTGTGCAAAAGTTGATTTTTTTACCTGGAAATTATAGGATCCAAGATAATTCATGAGGTGAATTAGGCAAGCCTCATGAATTATCTTGGATCCAAATGTCCTACTAAGGCAAGATTTTCTAAAATGCAAAAATCCATATCATTCCACCATATTCTGATTCAGCATGTTCCTGTCATTTTTGGCAATCAAAATAATCTTTATTTTATTAAGTGGTAAAAAGCTTTGAATGTCTGTCATCTGTTGTCTAGCAATTATATATTAACCTTACAAAAACAAGGAAAGATTCTGTTCTCTGACTCTTTGCTTCTTCTCAAATTATGTGCTACAGGTACGTATTACTACATTCCTAACTCCGAAATTTTGATTTACACTATAATTTCCAGGATGTCTGAAGCTCTATTTTAGACTGTCCATCGATTGCATCGATTGAGGTTTTGAGTCTGGCCATGTCATGTACAGACTCTTTTTTTAAGCCCCATTACACTCAGATAATGTTAGACTGAAGTCTTACCAAGATCAATTATTCAGCACTTCTATGCTTCAGAGACCTTACTTTACCTGGCTGTCTGCTTTAACGGCTTCTGAAAGTTAAAATAGAGTTGTATTAAATTCAGTATATCTGAAGAGAGAATGTTTTAATTGTGTTTTCCAATCTACTGTATGTATTTCTATTTTCAGTAAATATGCTGTGTGCACATGAAATAGAAGATGGAACCTTACAGACTTTTTTTGTTTCAGATGGTTCATAAATATTTCACGAAAACTGACTGCAATGAGTTGTATCGGTGAAAATATCTGGTTATTTCATTTCAAAGGGAAAAAGAAGATGAGTTTGTTTCACAATATTAGTAAATATCATATGAAATCAGAAAGTATAAAGTGCAGTTACAGTTTGTGTTTAGAACTTCCATGAAAAGAAACATGTTTCATTGGCTGGAATTATATTTGAGCTAATCTATTGTTCTATTACTACATTACATTACACTACAGGCATTTAGCAGCCGCTCTTATCCACTTCTTATTACATCTTATTACATTTATCCATTCATACAGCTGGATATATACTGAAGCAATTCAGGTTAAGTACCTTGCCCAAGGGTACAACGGCAGTGTCCTACCTGGGAATCGAACCTGCAACCTTTCGGTTACAAGTCCAGTTCCTTAACCATTATACTACACTGCATAGTGTGACTTGACTATCTGCAGAGACAAGATGGAGATTTTGTTATAAAATTAAAAGATCATTAAAAATGTCTCTTAGTGGCTATTTGTATGTGTATCTGTAACCTGGAGCTCTTGGGATTGAGGGGTCAGAATTTTCACACTTGTTTCCAAACCAGTTCAAGGGTAATTTTCCCCTGGATTTTCTTTCCAGGCAATGAGGGTGCTAATTTATTTTCAACCAAAAGATTGTTCTGCAACTCAGAATTTTAAATTGGAGCACCTGGGAAAATTGATTTGTTTTTTTCCCCAACTGCAGCTATGGTTATGGAATTATTTATATGCCCAATTTTGCACCCATTTGCCACATTTCGTAGAGCAACTACCTGTATGAGGAAGTATAGTGTGACCTGCCCTGAAATGTGTTTATGCTGTCTGGCAGTGAGCCATGTATGGCACTACAGTATCGACTTTAGGACTTCTTCAGGCACCGGCCCTCAAATATCTGTCAAAAAGACATCAGCTCAAGCATTTCCATCCAATCCAGCTGCCTCTTTCTTTCTAAATTCCGTCATACCTCAACCAATAGCCTTTAGGCATCATCCAAATCATCTAATGCAGGACCATCCGAACCAATCCTGCTCCCAAACGTCCTCCAGTGTCTATACACACATAATTTTAAACTTGTTAGGTTTGACACCTGAATGATTTTTCAGTAGATTAAGCAACTAAGGTGATGTCCTTATATAATCCCTAGGATCGGAACATTTGTAAATGGAAAAAATGTTTCTTGGAGAGAAGAGGGTTATGCCTGAATTCATAATTTAGCATTATGACCTGAGAAAAGTGTGGAAGTTATGTACATCTTTTTAGAATTCTGCATTCATAAGACCCTATCGTGTAAGGAACTGAATGTCCAGACATATGATTTTCCGTTCCCAGTTCTTTCAGAGCTTTGCAGATGAAACCTATGTTGCTTCCATAACACAACAATACATTTTCCATTTTAAATGGTTCTAAAACCAGAGGGGTTTACAGATGTATCTGTAATTACTGTTTTTACACAGTACTTACTTTCACTTGTGTTTGGGCTTGTTTGGTTAAACCTATGCCAGTGGTGCCTTGGGTGGCATATCTAGTTAAGTGTGGCTATAAATTAATAGTAAATTACGCTTGAAATGGCTTTAGCTCTGGGCATTTGCAATCTTTATGTGTTGCAGTTTGTGCTATTCCTGTGTATGTCCATAGGAATACGTTTCAGAGTACCTAAGGTTGTTTTATGACTCATATACGTATACTTCTATAACTTATTTTTTTAAATGAGAACATTCACTGACCTATAACCCTAAGGTTATTTGGGGCTAAGCAAACTCTCATAACTTAGATTTTGTACTCCTTATAATTCTTATGGTTTATGATTTATTTATTTTTTTTAAGCTGAGCAAATTTTCTTATGGAATTGCATGTAGAATAATCAAACAGTGGCTGCTTTGTTGTGTTTCATTGTGATTGAACTCTTAATTACACCAGAGAACTAATTATTCATTTTGGTGAACTAATGCAGCTGTTATGGCTGGTCTGAGGCAAGTAATGATTTATAAACTTATAAAAAGATCTTTAGCTTGGGGGCCCTCAAGGAGAAGAGCTCTGAAAAACATCCACTCCAGGGTGTTCTACAAATTCAAGTGGTATTTCCTTGCCGGAGGCCTAAAACTGAAATAAAGATGAGAGGGAATGAGGTGTTTAATCCCAGATTGGAAGCTGCCTCATTGCTCAGTTTATGCCTTTGTGCTAGGATGTCAAACAAGGAGATTACTACCACTAACAAACATGCGGATTAAGGACACTAATAACTAATAAGAAGGTTCACGAATGCGAAAGAATAGGCTACTGTGCCCTCACAGCCCCAAAACATACTGTACAAATTAACATCACTTCTCAAGCAAAGTTTGAGTGCGAAAGGCAGCACTCACTTGTGTTAAGGCGACAAACCTCAGTTGCACCGCACTTTGTGCAAAAGTCAACAAGGTGTATGGAAACACTATTATATATCAACCAAAGGAGCTTTTATACATCCTATTGACTTTGGCACATGTGCTGCAATTGAGCTATGTCCCTTTTTTGGATGTGGAAAAGTGAGTGCTAACTCAAGCTTTGCTTCAGAAGATATGTTAAGTGCTCACTCAAGCTTTGCCTTAGAGGAGATATTGAGTTGTATGGAGTTTTGATAAGCATTCCGATGCAAATTATCTTGTGTGTGTGTGTGTGTGTGTGTGCATGTATGCGGGTGCATGCGTGTGTGCATGTGTGTGTGTGCGTGCATGTGTGTGCATTAGATTTATTTTATGCTGTGATCCCATCACTATCTTACCTTCTCTGCTTTCCCTCTGTCTGAATAAAGGGGAAAAAATGAGGAGGGCAAACTGTCCACTCTCCTTTAAAAAGAACAAACAAACAAACAAACAAGAAGACTAAAATGGGACCTATGATGAAACAAGAAAATAGTGGGTGAATAAATATTTATGAATAAATAAATTCAATATAGCTCATAGTCTCTAGCCCAGCCATCAGATGACAAGCTATTTGAGCACTTAAGACATTAAATTGTAATGGAATGAGATCGACTACCTGCGGGCGGAATAATTGATTATCTCATATTCATTAAGTTGTTACGGCCCTAGGCATCAAGCTGCTAATCCACATACTTTAATAGGATATGCATGTATTGGTAGAATATGAATTGCTCACAAAGGAGATCAAGTGAGAAGTCATTTAGAGGTATATTATATGCTGAGGCTTTTGACTGCCTGAACTCTTCAGATGTGATTAGCGGAAGCTACGTGTATTTTGGTAGTACTGCTGCCATTATCCTCATACAGGGGAAAAAATTATCAGCTGAATAAAATATGATCCATGACCATGAGGCATGTGTTTGAAGTCTAATGCACCTGCCTGTAGGTTAAATATGGGGCATGCCCCGCCAAGCCGTAACTTGGCGGATGGCATACCTGCCATCCAAATAAGTGAACTTTTCCACAAGGAGAGAGACTTGGGCTGTGTACAAATCAGCACCCTTCCATACTATTGAGTATGCTTGTTGAGTACTCTGGATGAGAAAGTTAAGTAGGCTACATTTTCTGTAAATGTAGTGTACTTAAAATGCCCAGAAGATACTTATTTCCGGGGTTTCGCTGAGTATATTTGGGAGCATACTTCAGGAAGTAAAAAAACATTTTGGTCCCATAAATATGACAGGCAACTTCACTTTAAAAATGTCACATATTTTCATTTGTTAAATTTTTACAGAGGTACCTTGAAGTAAAGGATGCAGATGATCTGAAGTTGTTTGTTATTTAGGTTAAGTATCTTTCTATAAGCTAAGCACACATTGCACCCGATTTAGGTCACGCAGCTTATTATCCATGCAAATGAATGCACTGAGTAAACTAACAGCATGAACCTGTGATTATATTATGAAATTAAATATGGATAAATATAACATAGTGTTTATGTTATTAATTAGTTATGAGGTGAATCTATAAAACATTTTTAAACATCATTGATTATGTCATATTATATGTATTTCATGAGTAAGAACTTTGTGTCAGTGAATTTTGTCTGTCTCAAATGAAGAGGTCCATTCTTCTGGATGCCCCTTTGAACAGCTGCAAAGAATGTTGTTACTCTGTGAGTGTTCAGGTCTGGCACTGTCCGGTGCTAAAACACACTCCCAGCTGTGCTCAATCACATCATTATGCAGCAGAGCTGTAGGAATCTATCAGAGGTTCATCAAGATGCCTCATGTCCAATTATGTATTTTAAGGTAAAATTACAGTGCAATTAATTATTTTTTCAACCTGAGACTCATTGGCCTTGGCTCATTGTCTGTGATGAACTTGTAAAAGAACAGATTTTCACTGAGTGCACACTGTGCTCCCCCCCTACACATTTATATTACATTTATATTATATTATATGTGGTGTTCGGGTCCACTGGACCCGATGGTAATAAACGTGTCGAAATTGTAGAAATAAACATAGTAAAAATTAAACAAAAATGTTTGTTGTGTACCTTCACTCTGTCTTCCTACTACCTGGGCCTGCTGTGCGTGTGTGGCCCAAGCCTAGTCCTATCAGCACCCCCCATACCCACTCAACCTCCACCAATACACCCGTACAACAATACAACACCCACAAGGTTTCAACATAGCGCTGAGAACCTGTCTGCTCCCTCATTTTACTGCACTCCTCACCGTAGTGTGTGAAACTACACAATGTCTTGCGGGAACCTACACAATGGCACAGCAATGTCCGATTACTGGAAGCCATCAGCTTAAGCCAGTATTTAATTTATCGCATTCACATGGACATAAGAAATGTGATTACTTCAAAAGCCGCGTTTACGTGATTCTCTCCATAATCGGCTCTGTGGAAAACGTAGCTACTAACTGCTTCCCGTTGTAAGGACAAAAATGATCCCCCCGTCTAAAATTAGAGTAAGTATTATTATTACTATTATTTCTATAGCGAGCTAGTAATTATTATAGCTAGTTATTTATAGCTAATTGCTAGTTGTGGTTTACTTATATTATCGTACTAGCTAGCTTTACCGATATCTATATCAGGCCAATTTCCAGATAATTTCAGTTATTTAATGTGCTAGCCAGCTAGCTAGTACAAATACAAGCATGTAACACTGAACAATATATTCACCGGTGAAATGCATTCATTTAATAATAACATTCTGGAAGTGAGCTCCTGAAGGAACCCCAGGCATAGCAAATGTTGACGGGTGGAACAATGTTGACGTTACACCGCCTCTTCTGCCCGACATGCGTAGTTTTGAAAAGCCTAAAGAAACCAGAGAAAGTTGTTTACATGCACCAAAAAATCTAAAGTTTGGGCAAAAAACCAGGGGTGTAAATCAGGTTTCGAAAACCCCGATTATGACCTTACATTATTGGATAAAGGTGACCGCTTCAGAAACCAGAGTATTGCCATAACCGGGTTCAGATCGGAGTATTAGTTTGCATGTAAACATACCCAATGTTATTTCAAAACAATCTAAACCAGGGCTGCCCAACCATGTTTCTGGAGATCTACCATCCTGCAGGTTATCATTTCAACCCTAATTTGGCACACCTGATTATACTAATTAGCAGCTCAATCAGATCTCTAGTTGTTGAATGAGGTATGCTTTGTTAGGGTTGGAGTAAAAACCTACAGGATGGTAGATCTCCAGGAACAAGCTTGGGCAGCACTTTTATTGATAAATGTGATCTAGCAGGGGTAAATGGTAAATATTAACCATATCTGCTGTCTATATTGCTTGTAATTGAGATAAAGTCAATGGGCCTTATCTTACACCCGGCGCTAAGTGGTGCTAACCCAAACGCAAGTGTCTTTGCTATCTTACACCCGGCGCAGGGTTCATTATAGCCTCTAGCACTCACATAGGTTAAATACCAAGTGATGATGCACCCATAGCAAGTGAACTGGGCGTGTTGGTCTTAAGATGAGGTGTGGCCAGGATTATTTTTGGCCTATTGCTATCTTGAGCCAGCAGAAAGCGCTTGTGCTAAAACCACCAAAAACCTGGTCTAAACTCATGTCGCAGTTGTTTACATTTTATTTTAACGATGCATATAAGTGCGTCTACATAGGCGTCTGCATAACGCGCATACACCCTCCTGTCTGTTACACACAGGGGCGCGCACAAGCATGACTAAAAATATCAAGATTACAATGTGAAATATTATTATTGTGTAGGCTATATAAAAAAATGCATAATAATAAAAGGATCCATAGGTCAAAGACCACATATCTGTCCCTCAGCGAAGGGGAATGGCGCATTAAATTGCTTTCAGCCCACTCCATCAACATCCAGGCGATGTGCGATGGTATGTGTAAGGTTACCTGTATAGACTATTTGCAATTGCCCTGGATCAAGCTATGACTTTATTTTCCTATATTTTCCAGTAGTTCCTGTAATCTTCTGTTATGGGACAATGGCTATCCATTAAGAACTTTGCTGATAACACCTATATCAAGCCTAATGCTTGATATCATTTATACCTAATGCGTGAATTGTCATTCAATAGAAAACTCGCGCATTGCAATAATAGACGGACATTTCAGTTCTGAAAATGCTCTTCAGATGTCATTACAATAGGCTACAGCTCTCTAGGCCTACAGCCTGTAAGTAAATAGAATGGTTTTGACTGAAAAAAGTTCAAAACCTTGTCCAGGGAATATTGCATTTATTGTTTTTCAAATAGCCTAAGCTACAGCGGATTCGCTGTGCATAAGGTTTTTTCGATAGCCTACGGTTAAAAAAGGGAGATAAATGTCACGTTAACTGAATTTCAACCTTATTCTTCATCCTTCATATTTTTTAAATAACAGTGACAAGGTTTCCATACTCTCAGCTTATTAAAACCCCGCTGATTTCACCTGTTATTCCATAAATGAACAAAATTATTTTAAAGAGAACTAACAGTCTAATTAGAAATGAAAACAAATTTGCAGCACGCTACACAATTAATTCACAATTAATATTAATACCATTCTCTGCATCTGCGCTTTAAGTTCATGAAGGAGTAGGTCTGTTTCCCCTGCTGTAAATCACACTTTTCACAGTTTTCTTGGGAAAGTGGATTGTTTTAAAGCATTAATTTATGTTACCAGTAAAACAGGTTGGTCATATTTCCATAAGCAGGACATTATAAAACACGGGAAAATATGCATGAACCTATGGCTTGCCAACCTGACAGCTTTATTGTATTTAGTGTCATCATTAAGGCAAAATAACGGTATTCATGTTATTAATCAATATTAGAATGCAGGTAATGAACTTCGGATGAAGCTTGAACTTTGAGAACTCCATGAGAACATCCTCATGGAATTGACGCTTGACAACGCTTCATTGCATAATCAAACGAAATTCGTTAAACAAGTAGGATAATTTGCCGTTTTCTAAGGTGAGACGGAAGCCAGTGGTAGCTTATTCTCAGCAGTTGCAGGTGCCTTTAACGAAATGTAACCGCATATATTTTGTAAAATAACAGCACTGTCGGGAATTACCGGGAACTCCAATGGTTAGTCCAATTACTATGGATCCATATAGCCTATTCCTTGATCGCACTAATCACGCACGAGCATGTCTGTTTCGCCATCATATAAGCAATCCGCCAAGGTGGAAAAGCAGGCTTTTAAAGGGAATGGGATATGACATTTTGATTGGTTTATTGCATGTCACGCCCAAGACACACCTATAATTAATGAAGAGACTAGGTTCAGCCCATTTGCACGTTGCACCATGCTTAGTGCTCAAAAAACATGCCGTCAAACTAGCACAAGTGGACTTGGACACGCCCTAAATGCACTTTACGCCATGCGTTTAGACAAAGCGCTAAAATCGCCAAGATAAAGCCCAATATCTGTTAAGTATATTTTTACATAAATTGTTATGGCTTTATTGTTTTAAAAACCCAATAATGTTGTGGATCCACCAGACCCACGAACACTGGGTGAATAACAAAGATATGAACACCATTATTATTAAAGTAATAAATTCTACATATTCATAAGTAGCTTGCAGCGCCAGTTCAATTTGTAAAACAGCAATGCTAATTGCTCCTATGAGTTGTAGTTATATAGACTAAGTCTAGTTTTTAACCTCTGTCCCTCTGAGTACAACTTTAGCTCTTAACATTACATTTACATTACATTAGTCATTTAGCAGACATTTAGCATCCAAAGCGACATATAATAAGTGCATTCAGAAATGTCATTGAAGTAACCCACCACATCATGTCTTCAGTCTGAGACTTAAGGGCATGTGGAGATGATCAGTCAAACTGCAGTGTGTACTACTGGTAACATCAGGTAACTGCGCTCATCAGGCCACCGAAGCATTCCGTCTGTTGAAGTGAATCAGCCCTCAGCCATGAGCTGCACCAGGGTTAGTGCTGTTTCTTCCACATGGAACTCATGGAATGAGAAATTAAGTACAGAAACACCTTTGAACAGGAACCATATCCATATCACAGCCAGTGCCCAGACTGGCAGGGGTTAGAGGAGGGTAATGCAAGAATGACCACACCCACTAGTTAAATGAAATATGAAAATAAAATGCAGCTCTACACTGTATATTCTCCCAAACACAATCTTTGGGAATAATGACTGCAAAAAGTGCCACTAGTAAAAAAAACAAAAAACAGTGTATTGCCATGAAAGCAATCTTGTTCCGAAATTACCAGGATAATTTTGCAATGGTGCGGACTACAAATTAGAATCGGCATTGCAAGCTCCTTGCACACATGAGTTCCTGCTGCTGATTAATTGGAAAAGTCCAAACCAACAGATATAACCAAACAGGAATTCCCAGTGGAATTAACATGTCGCACTTTCTTTGCTATCACTAAAAACATGAATTATTTTCTACTTAGTTTTTCGGTCACGCAGGACATGAACAACACAATATTCTTTTATATTACACGTTACCCAAGTTCCACTTTATTATTTGTCAAAAACAAAGCCTAAAAAAGGTGACAACACAACCTGTTTGCAGTGGGGGAAAAAACCAAGAAAGAGACCAGGAGAGGGGGGGGATTTATTCTCGGGTCGTCCAGGAGACTGGACCTTGAATGTTTTACAGCTGATCCGGTGAGACACTGCGCTCTAAGCATCCCGAGATGAGATCAATATCCGAGAACAGCGTTCACTCCTGATAAAAGCTCCATTTCTACCACCTCCTCGGTGGTTGTAATCAGACACCGGTGTGAGGAGTGATTCTGTTCAGCTTGAAAGTTCTTGGGTCACTAGCTCGTGGAAAGCCATTTAAAGGTGTTAATATAGCCTAGGAGAGGAAAAGGAAAAAACACCTGACCCTTATCTCTGCAGTCTACAGTCAGGAGATAACACACACAGCAATGAACCCCCCTCCACCCACTGCCTTTCCCTGTCCCCATGGATAGTCGTAGCTACAAAAACAAGAACCAGAGAAAACATGTAGCCTACAGTGCACTGTAAAGTACATATTGAGTGGAGCAACTGTTCTTTTATAATATGAAAAACATCGTACATACCAAGAATAAAGGAATTGGAGTCTGTTTAAATCACCAAACATGTGCATGATTCTAGTGCTTCTGCCATGTATTATGTGCACAAACATGGACATAACATTTAATTTATGACTGGTTACATAGAAATTTATCGTAGTTTCAGCAATGTGTTTTTTAATGTAAAATGCTAACAATGAAATTTCAAGTGAAGAGTCAGCAAATATTTTGTATTGAATTCTGCATTCAATCAGTTATGCAGCATACCTGTACGGCAATTTTTTTTTCCTTTCTCAAAATCACAGCTCACAGCAAAGGTAATAGCTGCAGTGACCGTGTTAAACATGCTACACATTATATAAATCCATACTTTATTATTTTGGAAGATTCAGGAAACATGGTCTCTTCTCTACCCAGAGCACACTCATGATTTGGATGTCAATGTGCGTACCGTAGCTTTGAATATCTGCCTTCCTCAGGCATGTTCAGCCACTCACATGCCCACCTGGCCATTCACAGTGAACACCTTGCCTACATGGGGTCCTACATTAGGTGCTTTGGTTATATGCTAACAGGAGAGCTCAGATGATTTGGACTTGCAGTGTTAATTTGATGTCGTTTTGATGTCAAGATAATTCAGTAAGTGGCTAGGTTTATGTTATTCATGCATTATCCTGTCAAAAGGACACAGCACAGTATTAAGTCTGAACTGTCTCTTGTTAGAGATCTTGTGGTGACTGAATTAGTATTGTATGAAGATTCCATTAATAAGTGCTGACACTAGAACATAACTAATTGGGTGTCACATCACCCAAATGTCTTTTTTCTCTCTCCTCCAATGATATGAAGCAGATGATGTAGCCATGCATAGTTTTGTTAAGATAATACAGTTTTCATATGCATAGTTTCCATCATTACATTCTTTTTACTTCCTCAAGAAGTTCAAATTCAGTGACATAACTAAGGGAAGAGAAGAACTGATTCATTGATGATGACAGGGTTGATAGCCCTGCCATAAAAGTTTAATCAACACCTTATGTGAGCGCCACCAACATAGGCACATTCAGCCCTTTCAATCTTCATGGTTTAGATGCATCATTGTGTGTGCGTGTGTGTGTGTGTGTTTGTGTGTTTGCGGAAGTGTTATTGTGAGTGGTTGTGCATGTTCAGCTGAAATATGAAAATTTTCAAAATTGCCCATAACCCTTTTGAACTCGCAACACCAGAAAAAGCTGCATAGCTTCCCAGTTTATTTATAGCCCTCAGTTTCAGTCAGGAATTGCATCAATAGAAATGGCATATAGAGTTTAGATCCCAAAGCATGACTCACACAATGACACCCAGATCACATTAAAGCGTTTGAACCTGTCACTTTGTAATGACCACGCATGTCTAAAATTAAATATAATACCCGTATCTAGCGCTATCAATTTTATTAGACCTGCATAAAAGCTATACAAGAAAGAATGCATAAAAAATCACAGTATGTGTCTAAGATAGAAATAAAGAGAAAATGCGATTAAGTGGGGATGCTGCGGCTATATCGACAGAGATGCAAATGCAATGTGCCAAAGTCTTTTGAAAAATTAGGCCGATTGAAATAATGACCAGAGTACAAGGTCTGTGTGGGAAATGGTAAGGGGATAAACAAATCCAAATCAGAGAGAATAGTTAAGTACATGGTAATTATCAAGTGTTTTTATTTTAATTACATTTCTATACTCTGACAAGCAAGATACATTTATCCTGATTCATCTCCCTGTCTGCATTATTCCAGTTACTTTACAAGAGAAAATAAGGCTGGCCCTTTCTATTGTTGTTACTCAGAATGGTATATGGCACATTTGCATGGTTTCACCGCTAGTGGTGTATAATTGTGCTGGGACACAAAGCTGTAAAAAAAAAATGCTTGAACTAAAAAAATCACACAATTAATAAAAACGATTTCAGGCTGTGAGCTGATCATTTCAGTGCCATGTTGTATGACAATAGTCTCAAGACAATCCTGAAACAGTACCTGCTAGTCATTGCTTTATACTACAGATAAATGTACAGGGGGTGGACAAAATATTGGAAACACCAGTTTTCCAGAAAACATAAAACACCTGCGACGGTTGCTACGTAAAACCTCAACCTCTGTTCCTAACCTGATTATCTATGCTGTTTTGTGAATCGTGTGCCACGTGTACATTTTATATGATGACTTGTTTTTATTTATAATTATGCCAATCAACCATAATTGCCTGTCAGTCATATTTTTATGAAATGCTAATAAATCATAAAGTACATGCCGCTGTTATATCAGTAATAAGTGAGTACACTTCAACAAATGTATAAGAAGAAATCAGAAAACATCTTTTGTTCCCAACAACTGGAGTTGATCTCTATGTAGTAAAGTGGAATGTGATTAGTGAAAAACTTAAGTGAAAAGGAATAATTAACAATTGGGCCATATTTGTGACTCATGTTACGTACAAATGTTGGATTCTAGACCAGTTTCAATTATCTTCTGTTTTATTCAGCTGTTCGCTTCACTTTGAGCAGAGGTGTTCACTCCCCACAGCTGTGCAGAGGTGCACATCTCTGGTTGTCATGGACCAAAATGCTTTCAATTTTTGTCCTATACATTAGCTCTAAAGTATTTTCACTTATTACTGACACAAAAGCAGCATTTAATTGACAAATTTGTATTATTTCATAATAATATGATTAATGGCTAATTGTGATTCATTATCAAGCTAATAAAGAAACAACATGGAAACTAAAATGTATACATGGCATGCCAGTCATAAAAGAGTGTAGAAAATATAGGTAAGAAAAATGGGAGAAAACATATAACAGCTGTTTTGTGTTTTATGAAAAACTGTTTTTTTCTGTTTCTGGTGTTTCCAATATTTTGTCCACCCCCTGTATATAACCAGTGCCAACCAGAGGCATGTTCACCTTGCAACATGCAAGTGGCCAGAGTGAGGCAGATGCCCACTCATAAGCAAAACCAATTTTACAACACCCTTCTGGTCTAATTGTTATGAAAACTATATGTGTCATGTGAAAGTGTCAAATGCCAATCATTTATAGTGGAAATAATGTGCAATTGAGCTGTGTTACACTTACATTTTTAAAGGAATTGATACGTGATTTTCTTTATTTGACATTACTCTTCGTTATTAAAATAATCATCCACCAAGATTTCAGCCTTTAAAAACGTCTACAGCTGAAAAAAATGAAGATTGAATTTTGTCATTTTCTGTCGACTATGCAGTTCTCAGGCCTGGGTGGGTGGGAAAGCTATAATATTCAGGCCACGCCCAAGAGCCTCTAGACAAGTTACAAGCAGACTCGGAAATGCAAACACCGTTTAGAAAAAAAAATGAAAGCTAAATAAAAAAGAAAGTGCGTGCTGCAACTGTGCCATATGTTTGAGCCACTGAACTAAAGAAGTAGTTCACATAATAATAGTACCGTTAATCTCAGAGACTGACGTCTTTCAAAAAGTAACGTTACCAGTACAGCGTAGCATGAGGACATATTCGCACTGACCCGATCAGAACAATTGAGCTCAAGTTTGACAATTATTGTTGAAGCCTGTATTTATAACTGTCCATATTATGTTACGTTTATTTACCTGTTAAAAGTGCTTTTTCCGCAGACATATGATGCAGGACACCATATAACGTTAGTTTCCTTCCAACTGCTCTCTCGTAAGAGCATGTAGCCATAGGGCTCGCCTTTGGGATTTCCGATTCAACATGGCAAATGTGCAAAATGCAAGTTGGGTTTTTTAAATTGCATTGGCTGTGTTTTCTATGGGAGCAAGTGGGCGTGGCATTCACAGAAACGCTTCAGTGACGGATGACCGCGGTTCTCTATTGGCTGACAGGACTAGATTACGTGTACTCGTCCCGTTTTAATACCGCCCGCTTGAAACCTTGCCTGATAAATTACAGGCAATTTTGAAAAAAAAGGAAGGCCTATCTCAATTTAGGCACATCACTTACTATTGATATTTGGGTTATGTTTATTCCACCCCCAGGATGACAGCTGAATCACCAATTTGCTGAAAGCTGAATCAACAATTTGAGTTGGCAGTCCCTTAAAAAAATACTGCACTATATGTTTGAACAATTGTCTGCATTCGGTGCTTTGGGTGTGTGAAAAGCATATCATGAAAAAAATTATTATTATTATTATTAATATTTTGTTCAGAAATTTGTGGTCACAAATAAGATTATTTTTATTAATTTACATTTTAAATAAATATGTTACCTTGAAAATGCCAAAAAGTAGTAGATATCTGCTGTAGCCTTGTTTAACATAAAACTAGGAACGCTACAGACCATTGTCACTTTATGAGAATTCATAAAAGATGTCATTGTGATATCCATGGCTCTCCTTTCATGACTTTTCCTAAACAAACTTATTAAACTTTCTGATATACTCTGAATATCAATATTGCATAAGGAACTAAAGTTACAAACACTTGCTCACTTAAATGGTCGTGAATTGACTGTCATGTATGCCTGATCGTTTAGATTGCTGCATGTAGGATTGCAAACTTTAACGGACTAAAAACCTTGACGCCGCATTTCACAAAATAAATAAATAAATAAATAACAAAGAATAATAATAAGAAGTTATGCAAAAATAACCCAAGTTTAGGGCTTTATTGTGTGCAATCTGTGGATGTGTGAAGTTTTACCTGAATTATGTGTGGTTACATGAGATCAGAACATGCAAAAGGGTCTGTGGTCATTGTGGTTATTTCTGTAAGAAACCCTGAAAAGTGGTAAACTCTCAGTGCTGTATAAGTATGGGGCATGCCCCGCCAAAGCTGTAACTTGGCAGATGGCATACCTGCCATCCCAATATACTGTATGCAGCTTGTATTTTCTGCCAATCTACATTTACACTGACTATCTAGCCGCAAAAAACTTTGGGAAGAGAGAAGAAATATGTACTGATTACTTTCATATAGCAAGTTAATATATCAAATGAATCAAACCAAATTCAGTAACACTTTATTTGAACAATACATACAATCTACATAACTAAGCATATAGTATAAAACCTGTCAAATCCAGTCACATATTAGTACATTTATGTAAAAAAGTAGTACATATTATGACCAATAACAGATTCACAATCATTGGTTCCAGATGATCACTTCATACATTATTACAGTGTTGTGAACTCATAAATAAAATGTCATGCACTGTCACGATTGGTAATGAAGGTGAACTGTTACCCCAAATTATTATTATTTTTTATCTTGAAATAATAATCCAACCCAAGAACCCAGTACACCACCACATTGACCCGTCAGATGTTCTCTCTCCACATAAAAAATAAAAGTTTAATAAAATTCACAAAGGAGCTCCAGATTTATGGATAAAATTAATTAAAATAAGAATACTACACATAAACCATACTGGTGCCTGAGTGCTTCTATTCACTTATTCACTCTGAGCACCAGTCTTTGAAACGGCCTGTAATGAAAATGTCTGCTAGTGACATACGGCAAGAAAAAGTTATTTATTTTTTTAAAAGCATTCAAAAGACACAAAATACACAACTGGAAAGCAACACGGGCGGCAGTGTAGTATAATGGTTAAGGAACTGGCCTTGTAACCGAAAGGTTGCAGGTTCGATTCCCAGGTAGGACACTGTCGTTGTACCCTTGAGCAAGGTACTTAACCTGAATCGCTTCAGTATATATCCAGCTGTATAAATGGATAATATGCTAAAACGTTGTGTAAGTCGCTCTGGATAAGAGCGTCTGCTAAATGCCTGTAATGTGATGTAACACAAAAGACTGAGAATGAAAAGAAAGATAAAAAGAAAGAGACACAGCTTTGCTGTGGCAGTTTATTTGAAAACTGTTTTTCTTTGGGCTTTCATTTAGCGTGTAAATGAAATAATTTGGCCTATCTTATGATGGCTGGAATTTGTTGTAAGGTTAGGTCAGTCTGACTTAGATTTAAGAACGTTAGCTGAAAGAATATGCTAATTATTTACGTCTTCCATACGAACATAATTCTTCCAGGTCCCATCTCTTTCACTTAAAAAAAACCTAATTATATATTATCACCTAATGTGAGCTTTTAAAAATGCATCTGTGAGGGGGACATTCAATCTAAGCACTATTGCATGTTGTATAACTTTCTTTTGATTTTGAAGACCATGTTGCTTTTTTCAATAATTGGATTTTTGATGATTCAAAATTATTCTGAATGTACATACCTGGCCTCCTTAATACTAACGGCCCCTTTATTTGCAGTCAGTTGATTTAGAGTTCTCACCTGGTCAGGCTTATCACGGTCCAGGAGTATCCCCTTGCAACCACAGCTTCCCTTTGCTGAGTTCCATGCAGCCATAATTTATCATTTAGGGCTATGGTCCCTCATATCCACTGTGATCTCCGTCAGCTGGCGGACAAAGTCTTCTGTCTCTCCGCCCCCCCCCATCATTCCGTCTATTTCCTCACTCACTGGTCATAGATATGAACTGGCCACTAAGAGCACAGCCTTTTGCTACCAGGTCAGCAACAAAGCGGTTTAACCTCTACACAAACCCCAAGTCTAAGTACAGGCTAAGGGTCAAGGATGTTAACACATTTTTAATTGGGAGCTATTTGTGCAGCATGTGAAAAAGTATAATGGATAGAAATGGTTACACTGAAATTTGTAATTAGTATGAAAGTTCTGCCAAACTTCCATTAGCATGGAACAGTTGATTGTTTTTATACTACTGGACAGAAATGTCTGTTCATCAATGCAGTACACATAAACATTAGAAAACAGCCTATTGAATTCCATAGCCAAAAAAAATGAACAATTTTGCATTTTATATCCACAATCCTCTATGGACTAAAATATATGGGTTCTAAAACCGAAACAACATGCTTATCCAGTTATTAACAGTACAATATCTGCAGCTTTTTGGATGATTTCTTATGATAGAGTAATCATAGATGATCAAGAACAGCTTAATAACAATACACTTTACTTGACAGGAAGGCTATTGACTTCCTCATTTATATGATAGATCTTCTATATTTCTCAAACAGAAGAAGCAGCAATGTGCGGATAATTCAATTATCTCAAAATTACATCTTCATTACGGCATGGAGCCACAATTTCTGACAGGACAGAAGGAATATCTTTGACATTCTCCGGCTCCAAAAGACTTAAGGTCTTGTATTCAAGAACAGAAATGCATTGACATTCTGCTATCTTGTGTCTACTGAATCCTGTCCACTGTCAGAAGGACAAATGAGACTACATGTCGGGCCTGTGTATGAGGTGACAGTGTCATTAAAAATGAGCTTGTGAATAGGCCGTGGCAGCGGAGAGGGAGCGGGGAAATGTCGCAGTGTTGTTGAAGGGAAAAGGAATCCACTGCATTTCATCTTCGTCCTGCATGCATTCTGTTAACGGGTCTGCTCTGAGTTTCAAGGCTTTGCGTCAACCGTGATGAAAAATCTTTTTCTTTTCCAGAGGTCAAGAAGGTCTTTCTTCCATGATGGGAGTGTTCGCTCCGTGGTTTAATGAGCTTGGAGTCGGACCAAACTTTGCCCCCGCCCCCCTTCCTCGGCAAACAGTAAGTTAGCTCATTGAAGCAGGAACTGTCCTCCATCTAGTCCAATCCTGTCTTCTGTCTGAGCCTGTCAGCATCACCTGTGATCTATAGCGGCTTTCGCACATCTGTTCGCTGATTGTCAGTGAACTGCTCAGTCTCGGGAAACCTGCCGTTTCATCTTGCGGCTCAGTTTGTGACCAAACCACAACCAGGACGTTTTCTCTCAGAATTTACTCATGCACCAATGGTGACATCACTGCTATGCAATTAAAAGGGAAGTCATTTTGTGTGATTTGTTCTTCCTGTCGACCCTCTAGGCCTCCTTAAATACCCACTGGAAGTAGTGTCAAGTTGATAAGATGTAAAGGCTAAATTTCTTCATCAGTACCCAGGTCAGGTACAGCCAAGTTGGCATCTTTCCCAGAATTCCCACTGCGGTTGTGTTGACATTTTATTAACAGTAACTCTAAAATAGCCCATGATACAAGAGTCTAACCAACCCACCCCATTCTTGTAATAATGATACTTGTCATGCTACTACAAAGTAAAGTGAACACTTTATCAGCACTAAAAAAAACAAACCATTTAGAATGGTTTGGCTCACGAAAATGTTAAATTCACCAAACTAACTTTATGTAGATTTGTACATTCCAATTTTAAACAAGGATCAGAAAATAATTAGGAACTTCTGTAGAAAAATCAATATTTTTATATTCTTATATATTCTTATATATATATATAACTTTCAGATGGAACATTGGCCTGTCCTAACATAAGTCCATAAATTGCAAGGGTTGATTTTAATAGCTAACTGTGTTTAAGTCATTTTCTCATTAATTCAATAGCAAATCTTTAGAGACAGCCAGTGAAGCATGTAATAAGATTTCTTGAGAATCAATGCCAGCTTGTTACTTTGCTAATAATCAACTGACCCCCTATTGTGGGACCTTGTAGATTGTGAATGGTAACTGCTGTTATTATGCATGACCTTGTTTCTTTTAATGAAGTTTGTATTTGATTCTTTAAAATGCTAATGAATTGTTGGGGGTACAGCTAATTGTTGTGACTATAAGGGCTGAGGGCAAAGGGTGTTCTTAAGCAGTTTGTTTATTGAAGGACAATACTTCTGTCAGCTCTTCTGAAGATGAAGGAAAATGATTGAAACAAAAGAACCATGATATTATCAAAGTCAAAACAGATCCATCTACCCCCCCCCCCCCCCCCCCCCCCCATCTAAATTACCTATGTTATAATGAGTTGTAGCAGTGATCCATGGCAGCAATGATCGCTTATGATAATACTTTATACATGGAACATTCACAGACAACAAAATAACAAAATATTCATGCTTACATTTTACAGTTTCGCTGACACTCTTAAGGCCAGTTTATAGTCCAGCGACTAGTGTCGCTGCGACTGACGCTGTGCCATTGATGTCGCTGGTCGCAGCGACATTTGGTTTAGATACTTGGGCGACCGGTGTGCTGTGGTCGCTGCGACGGCCGCTGAGACATTAAATAAATTAAACTTTGACCCTGTCGCTGCCTCTGTTGTTATGGTAACGTTTGTCTCGGACAGCGGAGACTTCACTCGAGCTGTCAACTTACTAGCTAGCACATAAGCTAACTGTTAATGGACAGATTTCTTTGTTTGAAAACTTTGTGCGTGTAGCCTATTGTATGCTTACCTACCCATAGCTTACCTACCTAGCAAGCGTGTGAATATCATTATAAATGAGCACAATTTAATATTATTATTAATAGCCTAATCATAATGTAATGTAATTTCACCGATCGATGCTTTGCTTGAGGTTGAGAAAACGTTACAATCGTTACAAGAAGCAGCTCGCTTCCAATGCTTACAAGTTAGCCTACCAATAACCTATTAGTCTGTAGGCTATTGTGAATGGTTAAAAAGACACATTTTCAGCTTGACTACACATTTGTAGCCTTGTAGGCGCCTGCGAATGCATTACAAAGTTATTTGCTTTCACAGTAGGCTAACTTAGATTTTCCAGATTAAACTTTGTGCAACGACTCGAGTGACAGCCCATCTGATCTGTGGCATTCTGATAGCGAGTGAAATAGGCTACTCCACATTCTTGAACCTTATTCTCTAACTAGAGAATTGTAGGCTGCTCCCCCAATGAGTCCCGTCTTGTAGCTAGCTATTTACATCCCTAACGTAGGTTATGCCTTCCGTGTTTTCCGACTAAATAACGTTTAATATGAGACGTTGCATCAATGTTGAGGTTTAATTACAAACGTTTTTATTTGCTACCTCGTTCAAAATCCACATAACCTACAAGTG
The DNA here is from genome assembly GCA_029718625.1 of Synaphobranchus kaupii. Classification (NCBI taxonomy): domain Eukaryota; kingdom Metazoa; phylum Chordata; class Actinopteri; order Anguilliformes; family Synaphobranchidae; genus Synaphobranchus; species Synaphobranchus kaupii. The sequence goes on from CM056380.1 coordinate 66,549,952, forward strand.
TATGAAAGACGCAGTGAATGATATTTCAAACAATAGGCTACGGTGCCCTCGAAATTGACATTTATAAACTTTATTTCAGAGGTCTCCGAAAAAAAAGAGGAAGACATAATGAGATGTAGGCTAGCCTATTAAAGCTGCTTCTTCCTCCATTGTCCCGAGTGTAAACTGTCGCTGGAATGTCGCTGGAGTGCGTTTATACTTTTTGCGAACGACAAAGACCACAGTGTATGTAGCGTGACAATAGAATGTTTATGAAAGTTCTGCGATTTCAGTCGAGTGACACACTGTCGCAGGACTATAAACTGGCCTTTACCCAGAGTGAACTACACAGATTCCATTATTTACATAAAATCCATTCACACAGCTATTAACTGAAGTGACGCAGGTTAAGTACCTTGCTCAATGGTGCAACGGCAGTGCCTCACCTGGGGATCAAATAACCAACCTCAGAGTTATTAGCCCAGTTCCTTAACTATACATTAGAAAATGTATTGAAAAATCCTTATAGTCAATTATAGTTGAAGCATTATAGTCAATCTATGAATTAAATTGCAATTAATTTCCTGATTTTACTGAATTTAAATGGCGTTGGCACCAACCCTGCTGTTTTCCCAATCCTTGGGGATGGTTTGCATACAGATAGACGGATACAGTATCACAACCTCATAGAGAACATGAAGAACAACAAGCAACTGTTCATCTTTTTAAATGTTCCTTGGAATGAAATGGCAGATGTCAGGGATGGCATCCGGAAGCCAGAATCTAAAGGCAATGTCTCACTGGATTAAACCTGAGACTAAATCCAGAAACAAGCCAGGCCTACCTCTGCAGATGGTTTCAGAGATCTGTCACATGCTGGTATTTAAAAGTTTAAAACTACTTACCATTTTTAACAACCACACATGAAATGGTGCATATAGTGTGGTACTGTCAACACACACTGCGATTCTGAAGTGTGACAGCCAATACAAATCGTAAAAATGACAGCAATCAGGCTTTGTGAATCATCCCCTTCTGTCCTACTTGAAATAAACTTTGAAAAGGAATGTGACATTTTGGTTAACAGGAAAGACAAGAATAATTGTCCAGAGTTGGCATTCAGCACACCAACTCCCCAGGCAACAGGCTACTGCTATTGTAAAATGGTCCATTGTCTTCAGCCAGACTTAATAAGCTAAGAGCTGTCAGACACCAGATGTGAAAAAGATAAATAAATGAGATTAAATACCCATTATTGTCATAAACATATCCATTATTAAGTTTTCTTAAGAACCAGAGGTGAACCACTGAAACAATTTAGCTAAATTTGTTTTGGAATTTTTTTTGTTGTTAAAATTAAGCTATGCAAATCCCAAATGACCTTTCAATTAATATTTTTTTTATTTAAAAAGCTTTTATGACATGAGTGAAATTATAGGTTTCCCTCTTAAACTACATGACTCCTGGGAGCTGATATTTTCTATTTTCTTGTCAAATCCCCTGCAGTAGAACAAGCAAAGCTGGTGAACAGTGGCAGTGCTTGGACTGTTATGGTTTGACTTTGCCCACAGACATTGTCTGCAGAATCAAAGTGACATCCACGGATCACACCATTAAGCTGCTATATCAGATTCCCTCAATTCCCTATATCAGGATCAGAAACCATGAAATCTACAAACTTTTTTTTTCTACGAGAAATCTCACAATATATAAGAATTGCATTCACAACTCAAGTGCTGTAGACTTTTATTATCATTATTATTATTATTATTATTGTTAGGCGAAGGCCATAGCAGATGATTCCCATCATTTTTATATGCATCAAATCATTCAGTGACCCCTCGTGCCCTGTGGATGAGGGCATTGTCATCCTGGAAAAGACCACTCCCATCAGGACAGAAATGTTTCATCAGAGGATAAAGGTGATCACTCAGAATAACTTTGTATTGATTTGCAGTGACGCTTCCCTCTAAGGGGACAAGTGGACCCAAACCATGCCAGGAAAATGCCCCCCACAGCATAACAGAGCCACTGGACCCCCTCACTGTAGGGGTTTTTTCTTTAATTTGTCACCCGTCTGTATATATATATATATATATAGATCCTTTCCAAATAATTTGAATATCATGGAAAAGTTTTTTTTTTTCCATAATTCCATTCAAAAAGTGAAACTTTCATAGATTATAGATTAATTACACACAAAGTGAAATATTTCTAGCCTTTATTTGTTTCATTTTTCATAATTTTGGCTTACAGCTCCAGAAAGCCCCCAAAACAGTATTTCAAGAAATTAGAATAGTGTGTCGAAAATCAGCATTTACTTCAGTTATTTCAGAGAATGAGTGGAGTGGCTTGACTCGAGGAATCTGACAGTTGTAGCCCATGTCCCGGATACGTCTGTACGTGGTGGTTTTTGAAGCACTGACTCCAGCCTCAGTCCACTCCCTCTGCATCTCCGCCAAATTCTGGAATCGTCTTTGCTTGACAATCCGCTGAAGCCTACGGTCATCTCTTTTGCTTGTGCACCTTCTCCTGCCACATTTTTCCTTTCCACTAAACTTTCTATTTATATGCTTGGACACTGCACTCTGTGAACAGCCAGCCTCCTTAGCGATGACCTTTTGTGGCTTACCCATCTTCTGGAGGGTGTCAATGATGGTCTTCTGGCCAATTGTCAAGTCTGAAGTCTTCCCCATACTGAACCAAACTGAGATAAACTTTGCAGGTGTTTTGAGTAAATTAGATGATAGTGTGACACTCAGTCTAAAACATTCATTCTCTGAAATAACTGAAGTAAATGCTGATTTTCGACACACTATTCTAATTTCTTGAAATACTGTTGTAATGGGGCGTGACGTGTGAGATGGGAGGAGCCAAACGCAGCAAGGGGATTCATTAAGCCCTTAGGCCACTAAGGCGGGATACCCGCAGATAAGGGAGGAGACAAGACAACGAACACACTACAAACGCTACTAACCGGCTCACTGTCACACGCCAAGTAGAGCGCAAGGACAGGATACTGGACAGCCAGAAATAATACGCGCCCTGTCTCGGTAACGAGACAGATAATAATGGTCGAGTAGCGTAAAGACAAACATAAAACGCAAACACTGCAAAATAATATGATAGTATGAGGAGGCGAAAGGAACAGATCCAACGTTTCCAGGCTACTCTCAGACTCGCGGTCACACACAAACGTGTCCACAACATCGCCCAATCTTCCATATAGGAAGACATGCACCCAAAAGACGAAACAGAACAGCAGTTCCGAATAAAATCGTCAAACTCCATGAAAGGAGAAAGGCACCGAAAGGAACGAACAGGACAGGCAGTACCAGACATTTACCGGCTAGACCAAAGCGAGATTCATTGAAAATACACGCCCTGCCTCTCTATGATGAGGAAAATAACGAGGCGCACAGGAACACAGGAGATTTAACGTTCCATGGCGAGATTAATAGGCTCGCAGTCAAACGCAAACATGTCCAAAACATCGCCCGGTCTCCCTAAGAGACGAATTGCACCGAAGGGCGAACAGAAACACAGTTCCGAACAAAATCGCCCAAATCTCCATACACGGAGAAATAGCAAAAAAGACGAAAGGACAGCTGCACCGAAACTGTCGGCTATCTGACTAACACAAGCACAAGCCCTGCCTCTCAGTAAGGGGAAATGTAACGAGGCGAACAGGAACAGAGATTTAACGTTCCATGGCTATTTAATTAGTTTGCAGACTGAAGCAGAAAACAAAGAGGTAAACACCCGATCTCCCAGGAGAGAGAAACATTTTACAGGTGAGCCGACGGAGCACCGTCGTCCCATAACATTACTATCCAAAAAGACTAACGCAGAAATAGCACAACAGCCTCTAAATATAAACAAAAACCCTGAGTCACAACAAGGAGGAACGTAGTCCATGAGAAGGAGACAACACAGGGAAATAAACGCACCAAAGCTAGGCTACTCACTGGCTCACAGTAATCTGGAAATGAGTGGAAGCAAAACGCCAGGTCTCTCAGTAAGAAAACCAAATAACAGGCGAAAATGGACCAGAGAAACTACTACTCTATACTTCTACGAGCTAAGAACTAAGTAGAAGCGAAACGCCCGATCTCCCTATGGGAAGACATGTGCCGAAGGGCGAACAGAACTACTGTTCTGAACAGAATCGCCCAAAACTCCATACACGGAGAAAAAGCACAAAAAAAGGCAAAATAGAGCAGAGATATACGGTCCCAAACTCCTACAAGATAACCAACCACCAAGCCAGCAAGAAATAAGCCCTGCCTCAACTAAGAGACGTTAAAAATAGGCGAGTAGCCAAAATGGTACGAGAACTCACAACCAACAAAAACACCACAGTACAAAACAATGAACAAACGATGAACAATTAATGTCGAAGCCCCGAACGAAGGAAACGGTAGGCTTATATGTCTCTCAGGTGACTAGGCACAGGTGTAAACGCTTAACAGAAGCTCCGCAAACTCAGCAGGGCAGAGCAAGCATCTACCAAAAGGGCAGCGCCCTCGTGTGGCCACCGAGGAAAACGACCGCATAGGAAAACAGGGTTCAAAACCATGACAACTGTTTTGGGGGTTTTCTGGAGCTGTAAGCCAAAATGATGAAAAATGAAACAAATAAAGGCTAGAAATATTTCACTTTGTGTGTAATGAATCTATAATCTATGAAAGTTTCACTTTTTGAATGGAATTATGGAAAACAAAAAACCTTTCCATGATATTCAAATTTTTTGGAAAGGATCTGTATATATATGTACATATATATACGTATATATATATGCAGTGCAGTCCATACGCATTTGGACAGTGACACATTTTGTTGTTTTGGCTCTGTACTCAAGCACATTGGACTTGAAATTCAACAGTGACTTTGAGGTTACAATGCAGATTTCAGCTTTAATTTGAGGGTGTTTACATCAATACTGGGTAAACCATGTAGCAATTGTAGCCCTTTTTATACATAGTCCGCACATTTTAGGGGACATGTGTGAAGTGGCTGGGTCATGAGGACCAGATGCGACCATAAGGGGATCACTAAGTACTCCAGGAATGGAGTACCACTAAAAGGGGATAGGGATAAGAACTCGCGAATGGAGCAGAGAAAAATAAACAGAAAGGGAAAATCTCGGCGTACAGCCAAAGATTAGCAATCCAGAAAAGTGGGCGAAAGCTCGCAGACTCGAGCAGGAAATAGGAGAAAATAAAATAAATGCCTCTAGCTCAATAACTATCAAAGAGCTAAAATAAAAGGCAAACAGAAACGAGGCGAAACCGAGGTACTATCTCAACAGAAATAGGGGAAAGAAAACCAAGGAAGGAAATAAGTGAGAAATATGACGAGTGGTCCGGGATGCCATTTCCTGTACTGTCCAGCATAACTTTTTTTGTGAATGGTTATTTTCTTTAAAATTTTTATCTCAGATCGCAATTCAGAGGAAGCATTTTAGCCCTGGTTATCCCCTGCCACATAGCGGCTTTTGAGCTAGGCTCCACACCACTACTAAGGCTCCCAATAAGCACACTTTTAATTTCTTGTTCATTCATAAGCATTTATAGTTTACCCTCACAGAAAAATAATTTGTTTTCCTGTTGCCTATAATACTGGAGAAAAGAATGTTGGTATGTAAAGGAGGTGGAATTGCCAAATATAGATGATAAAATGGGTGTGTGAGTATGGAAATTCATAATGATGTGAACACCCTTCCTAATATACAATCAAGTCTGATCTATCATACATTTAGGCTCAGATCAGTGATTTACACACGTTTGATGAATCACACGTGAGAATTTCGTATGAAAGCTGGATCCGTCAAATATACACTCTTTTTTACGACCATATTGATAAATGAGGCCATTATATTTAATATTTGGTTGCATATCCTTTGCATGTCATAACTTATCTTATTGATTTTATTGACCTATTTTTTTATATTTTGTTTTACATATCTACTAATAATTCCTAATTCAACTTTGTCTTAATTTTTCTTTGCCTTTCTGAATTTAAATGCATTGTTTCCTTTTTTGCATTTAATTAATATCTTAAATGTTCTCTTCAAATAAATGTCATTATTATTATTATTATTATTATTAGTAGTAGTAGTAGTAGTAGTGTTTATCATGCTTGCTAGTGCACTGCATGATCTTTGACACTAACCTATGACTGTGCATTACTTATTTATTCCATAAATAATTGCTATAGTAAGCTAGTGAGCTTGGTATGTTACTTATCTTGGTTAGTTTGCCAGACAGGAAGGAAACCCACTAGTAGATAATCTAGCTTGCTAATTAGCTAGATTGATAACATCAAGATGAAATCTAATAAATGCAGCTAGATTAATTAATTTATAGGCACTGCCATCTCTCCGAACAATGTCAGTTCAACAGTTACATTATTATCTAGCAATGCCAACTCTCACTATGCTGTACTACTTCAAAATATATATTTTAAGAAAAAAAAATGAACTGGTATTTCAGAAGCAAACAAAAATTTGTAATATGTTAGTGTTATCCTCAACAAAAATGGACGTAGGAGGTACCAAGGGCCGGATACAGAGATAACTCGCACTTAAGTGCCTCTCTTGCGCGGATTTATCGCGGGATGAAATACGCCGTATTCTAACCTGCGCTACGCAGGTGCGTTTCTCAAAATGTGGATGGCACAGGGCATGATAATGATCTGTTTCTTGTACCTGCCCCCTGGGTTGCCAGCTTTCTTTTAAAAAAAATGTGTGTGGGGGTATACATTTTCAACGTGTCAGTGACATTGCCTTTAATAACCGCATTTGCCTTTATAAAATCCTGCATCGTAGTTGCTCTTGTATGATGGGGAAGGCAGTGGACGTATAAATGGATATTAGAATGAGTGCATGTTCTTTGGAAATAATATTGGTCTTATTTTCCTTTGCCTAGCCTACTTACAATTAACAAAGAGCAGTCATAAAAAGAAATATACGTACAAGTAGGCTATGATTAACCATCTGGTATATCATACCAGACCAATATTAGATGGATTAATTGATAGACAGTGTCTGGATCATATTCGCTTTGACAGAGAGATGATTTGCATCAGCACAGCTTCACCATAATTTCTGTTGAAATTAAGTTGAAGACGTCGCATATAGGCGATTGTGTTACACCACCGTAGGCGACATGACTTTATTAGGTAAATCATTAAAAAAAGATTTGATTTTTAAATCTTTTTTTTCAGTAAATCCAACGATGTATTTGTTTACTTAATAATATTGCGTGTAACCACTATCCAGCGATTATTTATTTAGATTGTGTGATGGGTATCCAAGTCATCAATCGGAGCTATGATCATTGCGACGGATTAATACGTTCACTACCTTCCCCATCACGCAAGAGCAACTACGATGCAGGATTTTACAAAGGAAAATGCGGTTATTAAAGGCAATGTCAATGACACGTTGAAAATGTATACCCCCACACATGTATTTTTAGTAGAAAGCTGGCAACCCAAGGGGCAGGTACAAGAGACAGGTCATTAGAATATCATGCCCTGTGCCATGCACCCACATTTTGAGAAACACACCCGCGTAGCGCAGGTTAGAATACGACGTATCTCATCCCGTATTAAATCCGCGGAGGAGAGGCACTTAAGCGCATGACTTAAGTTGGCCATCTCTGAATCCGGCTCTATGAGTATTGCTCCTATTTATTATGCACTTGAACAATTTTGAAAAAGAGTGATCCTTCTTGATTGATTTTCAAAAATGTTTGTGCTTTGGCAACATGGTCAAGTCTCTTCCTGTCCCTGTTCCACAAAAAAACTTTTTTAGTTTTCTTTATACTACAATGTTATACTACATGTTAAAGTGGGCCAGAACTCTCAAGATTGGGACCAAATCACCAACATTGATTTTATACCCTTTCAACCACGTGCAATTTGGAAGACCGATTTGGGCCTTTATCTTGCAGGAAGTCAATTTAGAACCAATCTTGAAATCGTGGCCTTTGGAATCAATCAGTTTGTGATTTCTAATCATGGCCCTAATCACTGGATGCATGACACCCCCAGTGTAAACCAGACACAACTTGTATCTTCTATGTTCTGTCATTTCTATACCCCTCTTCTGTTCCAAGCACATCATATCATATACTGTATGTGAATTTCAAAAGAAGATCCATTTTGGCTGTAAGTTCCTGATTCACCCACTCGCGAATGGAGTGGACATCTCCCCCAAAGTAAGGACAGTGTGATTACTCTACCACTAGATGGCATGAAGACACTGACATGTTCATCTGGTGTTGCTGACAAATATACTTGCAACCCCTGAACTGTTTATGCTATCTCATCTGAGAAATACGGTAGCTACAATTCTACTGCATAGTCTCAAAATACAGTTGCAGCCACTATTATTGGCCCCCCCTGTAAAGATGAGCAAAAAGGGTTATAAAAAATTCACCGTTTGGTGAATTAGCTTAATCTCACACTGAAAAAACAAGAAGAATCCAACCTTTAATTGACGTTAATTTATTATGAGAAAAAAAAATCCCTCATCAAGAAATAATTATTTTTAACAAAACCACATTGGCCACAATTATTGGCCCCCCTGCATTTATATATAGAATAAAGTAATAATTTTTAATATTTGGTCACATATCCTTTGCATGCCATGACTTCCTGATGTCTGTGACCCAACAACATCAAAAGACTCTTGATATCTTATTTTCTGGTACTCTTAGAAGCGATACTATAACATCTCTGCATTTGAATGGATCTCTATGGGAATTGGGGGGTGGGACTAGATTTAGCTGTAAATTATGCTGGAACAGTATGGAATACATGGTTGGTAAAATGGCTGTAAGTCAACAAGGGTCTGAGGTATCAAACAAGCCTTAAACAATCACTCTGCTGCCAGATATGCAGTAGATATGGATGGATCACTTTAAGGGTTGTTTCTCCTGACAAATTTTCCTATTGAACTCTATGGAAAAATAAGTCAGGAGAAGAAACCCTTCAAGTTATTCATCCATATCTACTGCATATCTGGCAACAGAGTGATGGTTTAAAGCTTGTTTGATACGTCAGACCCTTGATGACTTACAGCCATTTAGCCAACCATGTGTTCCATACTGTTCCAGTGTAATTTACAGCTAAATCTAGACCCACCCCCCAATTCCCATAGAGATCCATTCAAATGCAGAGATGTTATAGTATCGCTTCTAAGAGTACCAGAAAATAAGATATCAAGAGTCTTTTGATGTTGTTGGGTCACAGACATCAGGAAGTCATGGCATGCAAAGGATATGTGACCAAATATTAAAAATTATTACTTTATTCTATATATAAATGCAGGGGGGCCAATGATTGTGGCCAATGTGGTTTCGTTAAAAATAATTATTTCTTGATGAGGGATGTTTTTTTCTCATAATAAATTAACGTCAATTAAAGGTTGGATTCTTCTTGTTTTTTCAGTGTGAGATTAAGCTAATTCACCAAACGGTGAATTTTTTATAACCCTTTTTGCTCATCTTTAGAGGGGGGGCCAATAATAGTGGCTGCAACTGTAGGTCAGGCTCTGGAAGGTTAGCATAAGTCTCAGGGATACAACTGTAACATACATATTTACCGACAAAGAGGACACCTTGGAGTATAAAACTTGAGTAGAGATTGCATTGGCTCAACTTCTCTGATCATATACTTCAGCAAGACAAAAAAACACATATAAAGGAGTATCCTGGTGATGGGAGATGGTACAGTTCACAGGGGATAAATGGAGAAAAGGTAAAAGAAAACATAGAGTAAAGAAAAAATAGAATAAAGTTATTTATATCTGTTGACATGAAACGTAAACAGGTATTGGGTTTGTCAGTAGGATGGAGGAGACTTTAGACTTCTGGGGCTCTATCTTGGCGATCTTAGCGCTTCATCCAAGTGCATGGCATTAAGTGCATTTAGGGCGTGTCCAAGTCCACTTTTGATAGTTTGACGGCGTGTTTTTTGAGCGCTAAGCACAGCGCAACGTGCAAATGGGCTGAACCGAGTCTCTTCATAAATTATAGGTGTGTCACACCTATAATTAATGAAGAGACTCGGTTCAGCCCATTTGCACGTTGTGCTGTGCTTAGCGCTCAAAAAACACGCCGTCAAACTATCAAAAGTGGGCGTGACATGCAATAAACTAATCAAAATGTCATTCCCTTTAAAAGCCTGCTTTTCCACCTTGGCGGATTGCTTATATGATGGCGAAACAGACATGCTCGTGCGTGTTTAGTGCGATCAAGGAATAGGCTATATGAATCAATAGTATGATCAATATTATTCGGACTAACCATTATGAGTTCTCGGTAATTCCAGGCAGTGCTGTTATTTTACAAAATATAAATGCGGTTAAATTTCGTTAAAAGCACCTGCAACAGCTGAGAATAAGCTACCAATAGCTTCTGTCTCACCTTAGAAGAGGCCAAATTAGCCTGCTTGTTTAACAAATTTAGTTTGATTATGCAATTAAAGGATAAGTTCGCTATTTTGGACCTTGGACCCTATTTGCGGTCTGTCTTCCATGAACCTGACACATTGAGTCCATATTTTCGCTGATCGGTCCAGTATTGAGCTAGCTACAGATTTCCTGTAGGCTCTCACTGGGCTACAATAGAAGTGAACGGGGCAATTAGAAATGGTATGGAAAAACAACGATAAATGTGCTTTTATAGCTCAGTGTGTATTCTTACGGTCTCAGTATGCTCTCCTGTGAAATGTAGGCTATCGAAAACGCAAACCGAACGTTGAAACAACAGTTCCATTTGAAACAGAACTATTTCTCCGACCGCACTACACTGACTTCGGATAACATTACCTGCGCAACTTCAGCCTCTCTCTCTTCTCTTGCTCTCTTATCATCCATCTCTTGTAGTTCCGTGTCCGTGTATTCTGGCTCAAATCTGTAGCCAGTAACGTCAAAGTCAAAATCGAATTCTTCGTCTTCGTAATCATTATAGTCATCCATCATCCAAGTTTTTTTGTGGAAATTGTAGCCTACGTTGCTGTAGGTAAACAAACGCAGACTGCTCACATAGATAGTTTCGTAAACGGCCGGCACACCTTCCCGCTCCCCCACCCCCAACACATAGTACTCCGCGGGAGCAGCGAAAACAAGCAACAGAGAAATGCTTACTTCCAAGCCATGCCAAGCACGTAAAAATGTTCGGATTGAGATACATTTCACAGGAGAGCATACTGAGACCGGTAACAATACACCCTGAGCTTCCCGTCTCATTTATTGTACATGAAAGCACATTTATCGTTGTTTTTCCATAACATTTCTAATTGCCCCGTTGACTTCTATTGTAGCCCAGTGAGAGCCTACAGGAAATCTGTAGCTAGCTCAATACTGGACCAATCAGCGAAAATATGGACTCAATGTGTCAGGTTCATGGAAGACAGACCGCAAATAGGGTCCAAGGTCCAAAATAGCGAACTTATCCTTTAAGCATTGTCAAACATCAATTCCATGAGGATTTTCTCATGGAGTTCTCAAAGTTCATTACCTGCATTCTAATATTGATTAATAACATAAATACTGTTATTTTGCCTTAATGATGACACTAAATACAGTAAAGCTGTCAGGTTGGCAACCCATAGGTTCACACATATTTTCCCTTGTTTTATAATGTCCTGCTTATGGAAATGTGACCAACCTGTTTTACTGGTAGCATAATGCTTTAAAACAATCCACTTTCCCAGGAAGACTGTGAAAAGTCAACGTGGTCTCACGCGGACTCGTCACATAGCGACGCTTCTGCCCAAGCGTCGCTATGTGACGCCAAAGGTAGCCTTTTGCGTCGTATATTGAAGCAGCCTTTTGCGTCGTATATTGACGGTTGTGGCCACATAATTTGTCTTTGGTTGTGGCACTTCAATATTATGCTTTTTTATGATTTTTTTTTCTTCATCTGGTAGAGAGTTACGTGAACTCTTGTGGACGGGCTCGCCCACTATCTTAACAGTTCGGGCATGAGCCCGAGTTACATGAACTCCTGTGAGGTTATGTTTAGGGGTTGGGGGTGGGGTACAGGAATCACGAACTCAGAAAAATCTACGTGCACACGGCGAAGACTGAGCGGGCATGCTCCCAGTCGGTTATCATGAGCAAAGCCTTCGCCATAGTAGGATTTGTAAATTTGCGACGAGTGCGTCAAATAATGACGCAAAAGGCCTCCTTCTGCGTCTAAAGGATGACGCCGTAGGAGCTGCCCAAGCGTCGCTATGTGACGACTTGAGAGTGAGACCAGGCTGGAAAAGTGAGCTTTACAGCAGGGGAAACAGACCTGCTCCTGCATGAAGTTAAAGCACACATGCAGAGAATGGCATTACAATTAATTGTGAATTAATTGTCTAACATGCTGCAAATATGTTTCAGTTTCTAATTAGACGCTTTGTTTTCTTTAAATTGTTTTGTTCAGTTATGGAATAACAGGTGAAATCAGCTGGGTAATAAGCTGAGAGTATGGAAACCTGGTCACTGTAATTTAAAAAATATGAAGGACGAAGAATAAGGTTCAAATTCAGTTAACATGGTGACATTTATCCCCGTTTTTTAACTGTAGGCTGTCGAAAAAACCTTATGCACAGCGAATCCGTTGTAGCCTAAGCTATTTGAAAAACAATAAATGCAATATTCACTGGAAAAGGTTTTTAACTTTTTTCAGTCAAAACCATTATATTTACTTACAGGCTGTAGGCTTAGAGAGCATGACATCTGAAGCGCATTTTCAGAACTCAAATGTCCATCTATTGCCGTGCGCGAGTTTTCCATTGAATGACAATTCATGCATTAGGTGTAAATGACAATTTGTGCATGAGGTTTGATATAGGTGTTATCAGCAAAGTTTTAAATGGATAGACATTGTCCCCCCTGAAGATTAGGCTACAGGAACTATTGGCAAATATAGCTTGATCCAGGATAATTTCAAATAGTCACATGTAACCTTACGCGTAGATACCATCGCACACCGCCTGGATGTTGATGGAGTGTGCTGAAAACAATTTAATGCTGCATTCCCCTTCGCTGAGGGACAGGTATGTGGTCTTTGACCTATGGACCCTTTTATTATTGTGCATTTTTTGATATAGCCTACACATATTACGATTAGCGATGATGATATGGGGGTGATGTTAAAAAAAAAATAATAATTTTAAACTGTGCTGTTAGGAGCCCCTTTATCCCTTTATGTAGCCTGATGACTGTATGACTATGTCATTCCAAGGGTTCTATCTTGAAGATCTTAGCGCATGGTCGTTTGTTAGTTTGCTAGTTAGAGGGCGCATAATTTGAGTGTGAAGTAAGGCGCAAGGTTCAAATGGGCTGAACTTAGCCTCTTCATTAATAGGTGTGTCTTAGCCATAACATGCAAATCTTCCAGTCCCTTTAAAAGCTACCTGCATTTGCACCTTGGCGGTTTGCTAATATAATGGCGAATTTAATAAGAGCGATTTACAGCTGGGGAAACCTGCTCGCGCACAAGGTTAAAGTGTGCGATCAAGGAGTAATATGGATCAGTATTATTCGGACTAACCATTATGACGCATTTTCGAAACATTCAGGCAGTTTTGCTTACTTCCGGGTAGGAGAGGAGTGGTAGTGGGGTGCGTCCCAATATTCTTCACTCCCCACCTCCTTTCCTCCACTCCCCCCGGACACAGAACAAACACTGCAAACTGAAAAGGTGGATGAGGGCATGATGTGCAGCAGGGCGTGGCCATGTGGCGATAGCGCACACAGTGTTTCAGTCAGAACTGAATTTACTTAGCAGGAGCTGCATAGGAAACACCTCACAAATATCACCGCACTTTAAGTAATATAATTTTCAGGCTTCTATACCAGCAAGGCCATGCTCCAAAGCAGAGATTATCAAAATCTCTGTACAATGCACTCGACATGGCTTGCTATCCACTGTTACTGTGAAAACTCCAAAATGTTCTGTCAAGTCTAAAATTTATAACAATGGAAGTTAAGTAAAATCATATTTTCCCCGCTTTCTCTTTAACTTGCCAACCTAAATGTGATCACAGGAAGCTGCTGCTTCCGTACAGTGGAAAAATAGACTGTGTAGTTTGCACTGCTCTGTGATTCATTAGCTGGGTAATCACACTTGTGATTTAGGGGTCCTTCTGGTTCTCATTAAGAGGCCCATGGCTTGCGCTCCAGCTGTCATTACCGTGTCCCTCTGGTGCTGCTAAGATAAATATCTCAGCTGCCTCTGCCTCAGTGGGTTTTTTCCCATAACTTCCTCCAAGGTAAAGAGCAAAGGTGAGCATTAGACATCGCTGAGCCTTCTCTCCAGGGACATCACAGATAACAGACAACTCTTCCTAAAACTTCTTTGGTACACAATTACCGGCAGGTTCGTCAGGAGATCATACCCTGGGGAAATCTATGATCCCAAATCCCAATCCGCTTTCCACTCAGTCAAGAGGTTATTCCGGATGAGGTTATTTTTTATTGTATCGAATGTCAATCTTGATGTTTTGAGGGTGCATGTGTTAGTGTGGAGGAATCTAAGAACGCTATTGCTCGTTTGGTCTTGTACCGGATTACCTCCAGTGTTCCGTTCATTATGGGTGGGATCATCTTTTTCACTCATACACTCAAAGATTTCTCATGCACAAATACCTTTACTGTTGAATGTCTGCAAGTGTTGAACAGAAGTGCAGGAACAGAAAAATACTACTGGCCTCCTAATAAGAAAATTTCACAACAGTTGAATTTTCAGACTAAATTGGATTCTGAGGAACAAATTTACTAAATATAGCCTTTGGGTGTGACTCTCAAAGAGAGGCGGGGCATAGTTAATTACAGTGCCTGACATTAACTCAAGATTAGTTCGTTATTCATTCATTTTAAGGAATATAAATTTATTTTCAAAGTAGAAGAACCCAGGACTGAAATTGTGACTGTTGGGGAAGTGCCAGGATGATATAGTTTGAGCAGTAAACACAATATCACAATGTACAACTTGCTTACGAATTTGTTTGACTTTGTTTATGTTGTTCTCAGAGAGTAGTTTGCTGTACTTTATCTACAGTATGTTGTAAACTTTCCTGGCTGAGCCAATCCAGTGAACAGTTTTGTGGTGAAAAATTGAAGTTTTCTAGCCAACTAAGACATAGCTAGGCTATATCCGGGTAAAACCTGTGCTATATTGGGTTTAACCTAGTTTATGTTTTTTAACCTAGCCATACCACCATGCAATCTGCGCCTGCTGAATGGCTGAAGCTAAGCAGGTGTGGGTTGGTTAGTATGTGGATGGGAAACCTCTGGGGAAAACAGTTGCTGCTGGAAGTGGTGTTGGTGGGCCAGTAGGGGGCAGTCTTCCCTCTGGTCAAATAAACCCCAATGCCCCAGTTCCGTGATGGGGACAATGTGCTGTAGGAGATGCCGTCTTTCGGATGAGATGTTAAACCGAGGTCCTGACTCACTGTGGTCATTAAAGATCCCATGACACGTAAAGAGTAGGGGTTTCCCCGGTGTCCTGGCTAAACTCCCAACCCAGGCTCTTTCAATCTGCCATCTAATCATCCCCCAGTTTAATTGGCTAAAAAAGTATTTTCTCCCTCTCTCCACCTCAGCTGATGTGTGGTGAGCATTCTGGCGCAAAATGGCTGCCGTTGTATCACCCAGGTGGGTGCTACACATTTGTGGTGGTTGAGGCGAGTTTCCCCCTCATCATTGTACAGCACTTTGAGTATCGAGAAAGGCACTATATAAATGCCAGGCATTATTATTATTATTATTATTAGTATTATAGATTTCCCCTCTAGACATCTAGATTCTGGCTTTTGCTAACTGGGAACATTCTAAAACCCATTCAGCCTCATCATGTGCTGCTAACAGTCAAGCAATATCTTGCAATGATTATATGCATGCCTTTGCTTTTGTTTCCATTTAATATAGAATACTAGTATTTTATTAAAAAAACTGCTAAACTGAAATATTAACACAATGGAACGTAATCTGTAGCTTCTAATCCTACTCTCAGTCAATGATAATGTAAATCATATTGTATAACATTGCAGTGGTGCACCAAAATAGCATTTTTTTCCTAATTATTTATTTTGGAAAACAAAGAGGCTGAAGTATTCGCTCTGTTGATCTATCCTGCTGAGCTTTCATATTTTAATCCACATCTATTGCTGTATTAAACGATCTATTGAAGATCGTTTAAGGAAAGTATTCGAATCAAGTACTTTTTCCCCTGAACCATCAATTTCTAAATTGTTTTCTTTGCATGTGCTGTCAAGTTGTAACTTCTAGCTCTGAGATCTTACATTTCCTGAGATATACAGTGACCTGTGCTCCTTCTACTTTATTTACTGTCAAAAATGTGAATATTGAGCATTTAAATTTCACCCCTTTGCTCTAAATTGGCAAAGGGCACCAGCTTGCAGACAGCTATGGATATTTGATAAGTTGGTGTGTTTAAATTTGCATAAATACCTAGGACGAGTAGAGGAGACGGCAGCTCCCAGGCACTTTATTTACATCTATGCAAGTATGCATACTTCATAGTCTTTCTCTGTATTATCAAATAATTTTTTCTCATTTAATTTTGATCTGTTAATTTGCATCTGCTATACTGTTATAATGAAATCTTTAAATTTTCATGTGTATGTTCTTTTTTTTTGTTGGATTCCACAGTTTGTGTGCCGCCAAGGCTATAAACTGCTGGTTGTAATGTATTGTTCATATTAATATACACCTCATTCATTCAATTTACATACTGTATTTCTGTTTACCCTGCATATTCTAGGGCACTTCTGGGGAACCTCAGATCCACTTGCTATGGATTACAAAGCAGTCTTCCCTAATTGCAGTGGAAATGTCTATGGTGTCCTGAACTGACTCTTCTTATGCCATTACCCAGAACACAAAGCATTAGCAGGTGGCCATTGCTAGTTGCCTTGTGGTGTCTTCTCTAATTGTTAGTGCTCCCCCTCTGGTTGGGAGGACATTTTGTATGGGTGGCCCAGTGTTTCTCATGGGAGGTTAAATACCTTTGGGATGATTTATGACCTGCAGCACACTGTTTCGATATAATTAAAGCTTATCAGACCATTTTATTTTATTTATACAATGCTACTCTATGGTTGATAAAATCGGATTATTTCATTAAACTTGTGGGAATGAATAATCTAGTTCAACGGCTTGGTGGTAATTGGATTTCTAATTCAAATTAAAATATCATCATGGTTATGCTCTCATTTTATTACAGTTTTACTGTCATGCTGTTATTACTAACACTGATGTGTTATCATGTTGTCTTCATTTTGTGACAACAATTGTTGCAATAATTTTTTTCTGAAATGCATAATGCAAAACACGTGGTGGCAATATTGAAATGTTGCATAGCATTTGATTAAATTAATTTAGTTGTCAGATGAGAATACATTATTATATTTTACTTTGAATGGTCAGACCACCAATTAGCCATTTTTATTGCAGTTGTGAATGACAACTTTCATTGCACTTTCAGTCAGTCTGAAAGTGCAAATCACCTTGTTACTTATGCAATAGACCAATACCAAATCATCCTGTATAATAGCTTTACAATAGTATTTATATCATAGTATATGTTTTATGTGGCCTTTATGTGTAATATAGTTATATATTTTAAAAACAACATTTAAAAACAAGTTAAAACAATAGGGCTGCTCATGCCAAACAAGTTGTAGATACATTGTAAAAACCATAAATCCTATATGAATGACATGGAATATCTTAGCTAGGAGATTTAACTAATACTCCAGTTCAGGGATATGGCACAGAGTATACACTTGGTGTATGCAACAGATTATTATTGGATGGCAGGTATGCCATCAGCCAAGTTACGGCTACTTGGCGGGGCATGCCCCATACAGCACAGAGAGTTTGGCACTTTTCAGGGTTTCCTACAGAAGTAATCAATGACCACAGACTCTCAGCCCTTAAAAACATTTACTTCTGTATGTTCTGACCTCATGTAACCACACACCATTCACATACAACTTCACGCATCCACACAATGAAGCCCCAAACTTGGGTTATTTTGCCAGTGTATCTCCTTCTTATTCTTCTTCTTCCAATTCTTCTTATTTTTTCTGCCTACCTGTCTCCGTACCCTCAAAGAATAATTCTCCCCATTGGACAACCGTCTTGTCAGATGCCTATCAGAAGCTCTGTTTAAAATTTTGGTCTTTCTAAGCTATGCGTGATTTACTAGGCTACGTCTACCGTGTAGACGATACAACACTTTAAAATAGGCTACGGACCGTCATGCAGTTAAAATGATTGCAAACACTTTAATTTAGTTGTAGTTCATGGTATGCTAAAGCACAGAATTCACGCCTATGTCTTTCTTTGAGTGACAATGCATGCGTGTGTGAGAAATTAGGAAATTAGGGATGAAAACCCAGAACAGAAGACGGATAAACAAGACAAAAGTGCCCCCACGCCACCCAGAGGAAGAACGACCGCAGAAACAAAAGAAGGCTGAAAACCCATGACAAATTCCAACTTGCAAAAACTAGGCCTGCCTTTAAAAGTATTGATATCAAAATATGGTCAAGTTACAACTAACAATATTGCCTATCGTAGCTCACACTAATTAAACTAGCTCTATTCCAAAGCAATGTTATCCTAACTTTCCTAAATTATTTAATGCAACTTGGCCCTGTGTTTTTTTTTTATCTTACCATCTCAAGAGAATGTGGTCAATGAAACTGTATGTGCCACATCAAACTGTGAAAGGAGAATAATTTATAGTGGAAATAATCTGAGATGTGTGGCACTTAGAAATTAAAAAGAAAAATTTCTACACTATAGGGTATGTTGGAACAATTGTCTGCATCCAGTGCTTTGGGTCTATGAAAAGCACAGCATGAATAAAATTTATTATTATTATTATTATTATTATTATTATATATTTATTGGTGTATTTCTTTATTTGGAATATTTGGATTTGTATAGAAATCTGTGTGTCCTACAGAGCCTAGACATTCTTGTGTTCACAAAATTCTGTTCGCAAATAACATAACTATTATTATGTTAACAAATTAGTACTGTTACTTATTTGGCATCATCTGACCCACAGACATAAAGTAGGCTACATTGACAGGGCAAACATGTCTGGATAGGTTTGTAAAAATGCTATATGTAGGCTATTTTCAATATCATCATATTTCAAATTTTTATCTGCATTTATTTATTCATCCCCCTTTCTCTATTGTAAATGATCTTTCTTGGTATAAATGTCTGTTTGTGAATTGTAGAGAAATCTGTAGCAGCAGCGAACATTTTAAAACCTGTACATTTTCTAAAGTAAACTTGACAACAAAGTATAAACATATCCTTTCTGGAGTGTAATTATTTGTCAACTGTTTAAAACATTAATTGAAATGATATGTTGTTCCATGGGGCAATTTTTGCTAATTTGACATTTAAAGTTTGAATGACCACAATCTCTTCACATGCTAAGATGAAAAAACAACAAGTTGCATTAAATAATTTAGGAAAGTTAGGATAGCATTGCTTTGGAATATAGCTAGTTTAATTAGTGTGAGCTACGATAGGCAATATTGTTAGTTGTAACTTGGCCACATTTTGATATCAATACTTTTAAAGGCAGGCCTACTTTTTGCAAGTTGGAATTAAGGACGTACAGACAGTGCGTTGTAGGCTATGCATGAGTAACGTTAAAAACTTATTTTTTGTGAGATTATTTTAATCAATTCATGTTTCATGGTTCAATTTTACGCTGTATGCATTGTCTTGCATCAAAAATATACACATATACATTTCAACTTGCATTTTATAGAAACTTTTCATAATCAAATAACAATGAGATAATCTCTCACAAAATATATGCTGATGGTTCAAATGTAATATTTTAGATCAATAATGACAAGGGCACACATCAAAGAGATGCATTCTTGGGCTCTGAAACAAGCCTGATCACATGAAAGAATTGGGAAAGGAACTTGTCAAAAATGGTGGAAATGATTAGAAAGGTAAGGGATCAAAACCTACCAGTGATGAAATGTCATGGCATTAAAGCATTTTTTTCCATAACCTTTTGTGTCGCCATATTTTAGAAGTTGCAATAAAACTTAGCTGTGAAGGTAATGCAGTATTCTTAGGAACGTCTGGGTTGGACTTTCATCTAAGATGTGTGTAAGGGCAAACTACAGAATTAACATTGAGCATGCATGGAAACAGAATGCATATGAGACAGTGTTCACTGTTCACCATTCAGTATGTGTCTCAACAGAAACAGCTGGTTCTAAGAGGAAAATTGAGATATACCTGAATCTCAGTGTTCGTTATTATGTATAGAAGTGCCTGTCAAGTCTCCCTGCCATGCAGGATTTTGGCTGCTCTTTGGGTATTGCATCTGCTTTGCTAGATATTATTTTTGCAGGCAAAGATCTACATATCCGTCACTTTAATATCCACTGTGTGCATGCATGAGTATTTTTATTTCTTACACTCAGGTAATATGACAAGCCAGCTATAACAGTAAAAGTGATGCGGAACCAAAAGCAAAATATATCCAGTCTAATGCTTCGGTCTAGTTTAATCCCCCTGCAGAGCACTCAGGTATATATCTACAGCCTGATGTGTTTTGCTGGTTCTTTGAGCAGCACTTGAGCAGTGCTCAATCCAGTCATGCATTTGTCATAAATTCATGCAATCCTTTTTGCCCCAAAAGGAAATTAAATGAAAAGACAGGACTGGTTCAACTACAGACGCGATAGATTTGATAAAAAAAACAGTGTAGCAATCAATTCTACTGCCCAGGATAGAGTAGTTAAAAAAAGCTATCAAAAGAACAAACTTCTAACATTGCTTTTTATTCGCAAAGATTAACAACTGTCAGTACTAGCAATAATCCAATGAAAAGTATTTAATTGTAGCTGTTTTTTAGATATTACAATTTTCCCTTCCCCGTGTGTGTGTGTGTGTGTGTGTGTGTGTGTGTGTGTGTGTGTGTGTGTGTGTGTGTGTGTGTGTGTGTGTGTGTGTGTGTGTGTGTGTGTGTGTGTGTGTGTGTGTGTGTGTGTGTGTGTGTGTGTGTGTGTGTGTGTGTGTGAGTGAGTGAGAGAGAGAGAGAGAGAGAGAGAGAAAGAGACAGCCTCCATAAAAAGCACCGGAGATGAAAAACAATATACTTGTTAAGGGAAGTTCCAATTTAGAATTTTTGAATTTAAGATGCCATGTACGGCATCCAGGGAGAACTGTTTTTTTTTCTGCATGTCTGCATGTCAGGCTAATGATAATGATATCAAATGCAAATGTACTTGGAATATATTAAATCTGTATATTCAGGTTTCCCACACAGACACCTAGAAAACTGTCCCTTCCCATATTCTTATAAATATGAATTATATACTGGTACCTATTGGTAGCATGGACAGCTGTGCTGGCATGGTGTTTAGAACACAGCCTTGCTGTGTGAGACGTGTTTGATTACTGTGGAACAATAGCATTAACATGTGATGGAGCCACAAGGAACCTAAAGCAAGCAATGCTCTGATTAAACAGCACAGACACATACTGTCAGCCCCCTGCCCCCAGTGCCAGTTATACTGAGAGAATATAAAGTCATACTTTAAATATAAAGCTTTGTAAATGTCTTCCTCGCTGATAAACTTTAATAATTTAATTGAATATGACATTTGTATTTCAAAACTAGCCTCATCTTGGATGTGTGAAATAAGTCAGAATCTTATGAGAAATCTCAGACAACCCACTGAGCATAATTTAAACCATTTAAAATTCTGCACAGGGTTGGCTGAGAGAAGACTACCTTAAATAGTGATGATGGAATTGCCATTATCATCTGGGAATTGTAAAATTTGTTCAGACAAATATTCTTTTAAGCTCATTCTTTTACAAAATAAAAATACATGAACATGTAGCCATGTGCCATGTCCTATACAAACAAATAATTTGACCAGACTAAACAGATAAAATGCATCACATTTGTAAACAGAAAGACACACTTCCCCCCCATCATGTTGGCTACCGTTTTAGCTGATTGATATTGCATTCTTCGGCTCACCTCACCTGATTCTTTCTTGTTGAGCAATACATGATTGAATAAATTCTGTTGAGCAGAAGTTTTTTAGTGCCACTGAACCTTTACAACTGGTGACAGCCTTTGTTACATGATGAGTGGGTGTGAGCAATTATCAAGCTATGGCAGCCCTTTTTACATATATTAGTTTTCCATGTCTTGTAACTGGAGTTGTTTTTTCTGGCTTGGATTATTACATTTCCCAGTTGTTTTATAAGTGAAAGTTTCATTATGCAGAGGTACTATAATACGAATATAAGAATGTAAAGGCACATGCCAGCAGAGTACTGCATTTGACTGAACAGGTTTAACCTTCTCATGAAAAAAAAATGGTTTGCCTTTTTGGTCTTTTGCTGAAAATCAAATAATAATTGATTTTCACATTTTAAAAAATAGATATTTATTTGGGAGGAAATTAATTTTGTTTAGGAGACATTTGTATATTCTCTAAAATAAAAAGCTTAACATTATTAAACTATGATATGGCAATCAAGTCTGTAACTGTTATTATTAGGGGTCCAAGCAGCGTAGCTGCTGGAACCCTATTACTTTTTTTTTTCTTCTCCCCTTTCACGTAAAATTCCTGTGAGCTGGTCTGGCCTAGAATCACCATACTTGGTAGGTTTGTTGGGATTGCTGAACTCTTGGATGCTTTAAATTCTGACACAGATTGAACACCAGGTGGCGCTGTAGTGCACGTGACAAAAGTTAGACATTGACACACCCACTGCTGACGCCCCGTTTGACCTTGAGTCAGGTACAGGTCCCTCTGCTCATGACGAGAAAATTTGCCTCAAGGACCCATAAAGTCCACCATATTGTATTTTCCGCTAATTAGCATTTTCTTTAAAACACTTAAAATGCTACAAGTTTCGACCAATTTGCACGGAACTTGGTGTACACCCTCTATAGATCATGCTCCATAAAAGTTATATACAGAATTCTGATATGGTAAAAGATGGGCGAATAAAGAGCCAATGAATATGTATGTAGGCGTGACTTATCACAAAAATGCTAATAACCTTTGATCGCAATGTCTGTTCATCATGAAACTTGATATTTGTTTTTGGCATGTCAATCCAATGCTGGCTGTAAAAAAATATTTTAGCTTCGTCAATAGGTGGCACTATTGCAGGCAAAAATGTGAAATTGCCCATAACTCTTTAAATAAATGACCAAAGTACTTCAAATTTTGTATGCTGTGTCTTGGCCAGAGGTAGCTATGTACTGTTGGGCATCTTGTACTAACTTGCCTCATAATCCTGCAACTCCACACATTAGCGTGCGGAAGGGTACCTAACAGCTAATTAATCTTCATATACAAAATTGATAATTATAACTACAGGGTTCAATTAACGGTGGCCTGAAACTCCAGAGCTCACTGTCCCGGTGGGACCAGTAGCTGATTATTGTGAATATTGCATTGAATCTGCCCTGGCCTCATTTAATATAATGTTAGAGCTTGGAGAAGAAGCATGCTGATTGTTATAGGCTAGCTAAGAATCCAGAGGCCGGCGGTAAATGGTTTACTGATGATCCCTGGCATACATCTTGAAATACAACAGAACATCAGCTATTCCTCTCAGGAATCAAACAACAGGAACAACAGAAATACAGTAGCTCAACCACCGATTAGCTTAATGCTATTGAACTATTGAAAACCAGTAGACGCGCTAACAAAAACTAGCATGTAAGTAATATTTGTTTTACGCTTCTCAAAATTGCAGTATAGCAAATAAATGTGTAGTTAACTGCAGAGATGGAAAGACTATCCCACAGAATCTGACACTATCCAAATTACAACAAGTAGCCTTTTTTTTTTGGCTGAGTTTGTTTTTCTGGCTGGTAAGTTATCTTACAGAAAAATGTGTTAATTTAAGATGGGAAGCAGGTTTATTTGCTTGTGCATGAATGCTGCTTAAACTAACATGACTCAAACATAAATAAGCATGGCAGCTATCATTGTTTCAGTAATGTTATGTGAATATGCATGAATTAATTTATTCACCATTTATTCAACTGTTTCCAAAGGACATATTTATTACCAACACATTTGATTTCAGATGTTACAGTGGGAAATTATTGTTTTTTAGTGTGAATGTAACCTATCCATAGAATCGTGATGCATTTCATAGAAGGCCACCTTTATGCACTTATTTCTACTTTCATTAAGTCACACAAGTCAGTCCTTTTTTTTGTTCAGTAGTTGATCAGTGCTCTACGGCAGTCTTCCTGTTTTACGTCAGCACATCGCGCGGGCTGTAGGCTAATCAATGTAGCCTACTGTAGTTTCCACAAGCAGGAAGAGAGATGGTGCTGCATTTCGGAAGATTTTATATGTAAGATTATTAGTAGGCTACTGCTGTGTGAAATTGCCAAAAACATTGTATCTGAAATCACAATTCTTGAAATAGGTAAGCTCATTTATGTTTTGGTTCATGTAAATGACGATTTATTTTAAAACTGCACTGATGAAAGCGACGCTTGCTAATTGTATGATGCAGTTTACTACAAGTTCAGTAAAAACCAATGTCCATTCATAGTTTCTTTGTTGAATTACTATCAATGCCTCACTGTTATTGCATGCTACAGTTTATGAGGAGCATGTTTTTTAAGTGTGTTTTTAATTGCATCGGCGTTAGTAACGTTACCCAACCCAGTATTTAAAGAGTAACTACACCCACTGTCTCAGCCTCTCTCCGCCTACTACACAATTTTGAAATACTTTGAGGGGTGAGCGAGGGAGAGGGGTGGGGGTGGAGGAGCTGTGTTTATCGTTATTTGCATAAATGAACGTACATTGTACAAATTAATTCTTATAACTCGGATCAAGCTGTCAAACTAGACATTGCACATCAAATATGAATCAAGATTCAGCAACTGCATGGGCTATTTCTCACCTCAGATATTTTCAGAAACATATTTTAGTGGACTATTTAGGTGGAATAAG
Source organism: Synaphobranchus kaupii (assembly GCA_029718625.1). Taxonomy (NCBI): domain Eukaryota; kingdom Metazoa; phylum Chordata; class Actinopteri; order Anguilliformes; family Synaphobranchidae; genus Synaphobranchus; species Synaphobranchus kaupii. The sequence continues at coordinate 66,574,978 of CM056380.1, forward strand.
ATAATTGAACAGGACGCCACGTTGTTCCGGTTTAAAAACGTGGAGGCAAAACGAAAGTAACGTAGCGGGTCTAACCAATCAGGCTCTTTCCATTGTGGGTGACAACAATTATCCATATGACGTAGAGGTACCTCCAAAGAGGTACTCTGACATCACGATTGGGGCGGGGGCAGTGTGGGGAGCAGAAAGGAAATTTCAACCATTAGGGGCAGCGCAAAGACGCTTTTCTACCAATTTCTTATGATATACAATATTATTTCAGAATTGTTGAAATAACAGAATACATTAATAAGTTTCGTTATAAGGTAGGCATACAAACACGTTTACAGCGGGAAAAAAAGTGATCTAGAGTGTAGTTACCCTTTAAATAGAAACAGAATAATATCTAATAATAGCTACAGCATGTGATCCAGCGACATGAGAAAAGAAAGGGAGGGAGGGAGATTTTGCAAGAGCACAAATTTAAAAAAGAATTTTGTTTTGTTTTGCAGTAGGATATTGTTAGCTTGTTTGGAGTGCTTTTGTTTTATATTATAATTTTTTTAACAGCAGATTAATAAATACTGTTCTCAAAAGGCACTAGAAATTAGCATGCCTCCGGACCCCCCTAGCACTGAAGTGTCCCCCACAGATACCAAACCACTCCTACATCCTTGGCCCTCTTGATTTGATTTTAAAATTTGCATTTGTACTGTTATTGTAGCATTCATTTGAATCATTCAACTTGGGTGTCGTCAAATAGTTTTTCTAGGTTGATGTGCCCTTTTCTGACTTTGAGAAAAAAATAATTGACATTATGTCCTGGGCTGAGCCCCAGGTCTTTCCAATGTCAAGACACGCCCCTGATTAATTGTATACAATGTTTCAATGCAAATTGTATAACTAAGCTAACGGTTCAAGGTAGCTCAGTGTGCAGGACATGCTAGAAAAGCTATGAATGTTTGTACTGCTGAGAGTTTCCACAAGCAGAAGAGATAAGCTGCTGCTCCGTTTGTTTCAGAAACATTTTATATGCATGGTTATTAGTGCTCCTGTGTGTAAATGCCAACTACATTGTGTCTTGCAGTGACTTTTCTGCAAGGCAAGAGCTACTGGTCTGTGAATGTGCATGCTGGCCTGGACGCTTCTCATTGCGATGCTAAGCGGGACAATTTTGTCATCGTTCAGCCAGTCTTAAGTAAGAGTGCTCCATTTGTTTCTTTTTGTTTTATTATCACTCCTTTATAAATAAAGGGGCTTCAGGATAAATTATTCAACAATAATACTAAGGACAGAGCTCCTTTATAAATGAAGGACATCTGGACAAATTAATCTACAGTAATATTTCTACAATATATTGCTCCTTTCTTCAAGGAACATCAGGGTGCATCTATCGACAGTAATGTTGCTTTAATATTTAGCTCAGAACTTTGGCAGGTAGTTGTGCACAACTAGACTGAATAACATGCTCCAACCTAGCTAGGACTTCTATTACTTTATTGACTAATTTTGTGTTTTTTATTATTATTTTTTAAAAATTACGTGTTTAAACAAAATAACATTTGTCATGGGTGAATTACCATTACCCATTGTGTTTATGCATTTGAGTACATTCCTATGTGATTCAAAAGAAAGAGGGAAGTATTTTAAAAAATCAATTTTGAATCAAATAGTGTCTGGAGTGTTATTTATTTCATACATTTCCACAGCCCTTAATAAGAAGGTAATAATTCATTATCGACATATAATTATTATTCTGTCCTATTCCCAAACCATGATGCTGCATCTGTGTATGTGATCCCAGACCTTATATGACCTTATAACACTGCCATAATATGAACTTTGGGAAGCAATAACTTGGATAATGTGAAGTGACAAATGTGTTTCACTAATCTACAGAAATGTTTCTGAATGACCCTATGAGATTCAATTAACTGGCAATAGAATGTCGTAGGCTGTCCAAGTATAGCTACAATACATGAGGTGACTTAGTGTTCTCTATGTTCAGACATCGGGATTCTTGAATTACAGTAAATTATTATGTTTGCGTATACGATGAGATGTTTACTTTGATCTCATGTCACTGATTATATATTAATTAACTACTTGTACTTGAAACATAGAAGCTGTTTTGCAACTTCAAAGGTGCACTATGCAGTAGGGGTGGGAATCACGATTCAATTCGATTTTGAATATATTTATATTAGTTAGAATAAAAATGCTATAATATCGACAGCCTACATACGATATACAATGGGTAAACATTAAAACAAACTTAATGACTGGTAAAAATAGACGATGGCGTCTGACGGGCTTTTTTTAACCCCTTTCCTCACGTTGATTATGATTTATTCCAGCGCAACCATATTATTGAAAAGCTTGGGTATCATCTTTTCGGTATAAAAAAAAAAAACTATGACATATCTCGGCTCTACCGCGTTGAGCATATCACTAAAGCCTTGGTTTTGTACCACGTTGTATAGGCACACATCTTTCGACTTTTCAGATTAAGTATGCTATAGATTTAGTTGTGTTCATTTCTCACTCACAGTTGGGTGGAAACTTTCCAAGAACTTGATCTAGAGCGCGTTGATTGCTGGCGAGAACAGGATGTTGTTTTTCTGTGTGAAACCGCATGATGTAGTTCCACATGTTCGTTATATTGCTACAATATTTGAGCTTCGTGTGGCTCTTATCAAGTTCCTTCTTCCATGCTATCCTCTGCCATGCTATGCTAAAAACACAGCTCAGGCTGCCAAGGAAGTATCTGCTTCTCAAACTTTATTTCTGAAACAAACTCTGTTCTTTCGTCAATGCGCTGTCTATTGTTGGGTTTAAACCGCATCATATGTCGTCATAAAAAACTATGGAATGGAGCCCAGAAAAATAGAACGAGATCGATGTTTGAAATTTCCACATCGATGTAGAATCACAAAATGTATAATCGCGATTATTACATGAATCAGATTTTTCTCCCACCCCATGCAGGATGTTTTACTTTAACATATTATAAAATAACCATGCATACCTACTGCCATACATGCATAACCAGTCATATCGCACTAGCAATCTCTGTTGAAAAAAACAATTGCTGAAACCTTGCTCCTCTGCCTGTATTTATTATTCTAAGATGTGTTCGGGGCGTGTCTGGGTGTGGCGCTCTTTTCTGAGTGGGGATGGGTGGGTGTGGCTACAGAGCCTGTGGTGTGGGATCAGGCCTTTGTTGCCATTGTCACCTAGCTACTGCAATGGCGGAGGTGAAGAAGGAGGAGGTACAACGAAGCAACAAGCCTGCAGGGCATGTTCAATAAGCGAGTCAACCTAGGATTTTCTTTTCCTCAATCGCCACAGCTGAAGTTTAGCAAGGGAATGAAAAGTGACACGGAGTTAGTGTTTTCTGTTGGACATGTAAGTAGGCTATGTTACTTCTAGCTATACAGCAAGCTACCTTAGGTAACTAGGTGGCTGAAGTCGGGTACCTTTTGAATTAAATTAATATAGCAATGGAATATTACGTTGTATTTCAGAAAATAAATAATATTAATATTAATAATAGTATTAAATAAGCAAATATCTTCATAAAAAAGTAATTTACTTTACAATGGTATTTAGCTAGCTATGATCGACAAGATATGGTCTGATGATAGGCTACTTGTTCCACACATGATTTAGTCTTTACATCCCAGCTCTAAATTAATTTTGAGAATAACGTTAGGCAAACACTGAACAAGCACACCATTTTTCCAGCCAGACATTTAGGGCACTGAGCTCGCTGAATTTCTCACTGCCACGGTTTAAATCAGGAAGTGGTCCTGAAATCACAAGCTTGTAAATGGGTTTCATACTGTTATAGGCCTATAATTAAATAAAATTGTTCTTTAAAACTTCAGATTTTCTCAACCTGGTGTCATTTCTACCTGCATGAATGATTGTTTTTTAATGATCACAGGAGGTTGATGTAGCCTATGCCACCCACTCTTGCACCAGAAAAACAGTAGGGTACACATTAAAATCCTTGAAGCCACTGGGAACATTTACGTAGCAAACATAGAATCTCTAATTACAACTGTGTTTGTCGGGGACTGTAGTAACGTTAAGCCAGATAGCAGGCACTTTTATCCAGAGTGATGAGACTTTTATGCTTCAGTATATGAATGCATACATTATGAAGCAGGGGTCAAAATGCTGGGGAGCTGAGTACTTCAAAACGATTGCAAAATTTTATTTAATTGTTATAACACTGCCTAATTACTTTTACCATCCATATAGAACAATACACATTGCCAAAAATGTTACTTTCATTTTTATCTTTGCTTGACATTTTTTGCATGTTTCTTGCCCGTAAGTTACTATACAATTTCTGCCTCAAAGGAGGGGAGTGGGTGGGGTTTAAAAAGAAGAGGAGACTTTTTGATTGGGATGGCAGGTATGCCATCCGCCAAGTTACTGCTTGGCGGGTCATGCCCCACACCTATACAGCACAGAGAGTTTGCTTTTCAGGGTTTCCTACAGAAGTAACCACAATGACCATAGACTCTCAGCCCTTAAAAACATTAACTTCTGTATGTTCTGACCTCATGTAACCACACAGCATTCAGATACAACTTCACATACAACCTCTACCCTCAATTGAGCCTGCTCCTTCGACGCTGGACCCGCCGGAGGAAGAGCCCATGCAGTTGTGTAGTATGATGTTAGATGACTACGAACGCCGCCGAAGAGTTTCCTCCGGCCCCTGTTTCTACTGTGGCCGCCTGGGCCATCTCATAGCCTCCTGTCCTGTTCGCCCGAAAGGGGCGGCTCGCCGGTAAACCTGGGCATACTGGCGAGCCCTGTCTCCACTTCTTCCACTGCCCAGTCTCGTTTCCAGTTGAGGGCTACCCTCCTGTGGGATACCCAATCTGCCTCGCTGTCTGCCCTAGTCGACCCCGGAGCCGATTCCAATTTCGTCGACTTAAGTTTTGTATCCAAGTTCGGGATTCCTACGATTCGAACCGCTTGCCACTCCACTCAGCGCCCTTGCTCTGGACGGCAGACTTCTTGCCCGGGTCACACACTCCACCATTCCCCTACAACTTATTCTGTCTGGCAATCACAGAGAAGACATCCAATTTCTCATCATCCAGTCCTCCCAGTCTCCGTTGGTCCATAGTCAGCCCTGGCTCCGCCTGCACAATCCTCACCTTAACTGGGAAACGGCTCAAGTTCAGAGTTGGAGCTCCAGATGCCACTCCGCTTGCCTCCGTTCCGCCCTACCTCCATCCGGGGGCACTGGGGCCATCCCTAGCTCCTCCAATCCTGATCTGTCCTCCATTCCTTACGAATATCATGACCTGTCTGAAGTTTTTAGCAAATCTCTTGCCATGTCCTTACCTCCCCGCAGATCCTACGACTGTTCCATAGACCTGCTGCCCAGGGCTGCTCTTCCGTCAAGCCACCTGTATAACCTGTCCATCCCTGAGAAAGCTGCCATGGAAACCTACATCCATGATTCACTGGCTTCAGGTATTATCCAACCCTCCTCATCTCCTGTGGGGGCAGGATTTTTTTGTTTTGTTGCTAAGGACGGTTCCCTCCGTCCCTGCATTGATTACCGTGCCATTACTGTCCGCAACAAGTACCCACTGCCTTTAATCAATTCTGCTTTTGAGCCCCTGCATGGCGCTACCGTCTTCACCAAGCTGGACCTCCGCAAAATCATGTTAAACATGTTCGCCAAGTCCTTCAACGCCTCCTCAAGAACAAGCTTTTTGTTAAGGCGGAGAAGTGTGATTTTCATGTGTCCTCTGTCTCTTTTTTGGGATTTGGGATTATGGAGGGAAGAGTCAAGGCCAACCCAGATCAAGGCAGTGACCGAGTGGCCTCGCCCCATCTCCCACAAGCATCTTCAAAAATTATTGGGTTTTGCAAACTTTTACAGGCCATTTATCCGTGGCTACAGCCAAATTGCTACCCCCCTTACTAATCTCACCTCCACCTCTGTTCCGTTTGTCTGGTCCTCCAAAGCTAATCAAGCCTTCTCCACTCTCAAAGCCAGGTTTTCCACTGCCCCCATCCTCTGCCACCCTGACCCCACCTGCCAATTAATTGTCGAGGTGGATGCCTCCGACACCGGAGTTGGGGCTGTCCTCTCAGAACGCTCCGCCCTGGACCAGAAGATCCACCCGTGCGCCTTCTTCTCCCGCCGGCTCACTCCGGCCCAACGTAACTATGACATCGGTGACCGGGAGGTACTGGCGATCAAGCTCGCCCTGGAGGAATGGCGTCACTGGCTGGAGGGAGTGGAGGAACCATTCCTTGTCTTGACTGACCACCGCAACCTGGAGTAATTTAGGAAAGTTTGGAGCATAGCATTGCTTTGGAATAGAGCTAGTTTATTTAGTGTGAGCTACGATAGGCAATATTGTTAGTTGTAACTTGGCCACATTTTGATATCAATACTTTTAAAGGCAAGTTGGAATTAAGGACTTATAGACAGCGCTCTGTAGGCTATGCGTGAGTGACTTGGCTTTTTTTTTTTACGTCTGAGATGTTTTTGATCAGATTGTAAATACAGGACCACAGCAAGGCTAAAAATCCTGCATAGTGCCCCTTTAAATAGGCTGATGAATGTTTATGATCTGTGATTAGCTATGGGAGAATTTGAGCACTCTACATCAGTAAAAGTTATGATAGGGCTACTTAAAGGGATAGTTCACCCATTTTGAAAGATTTGATGTTGTTTTACTCACCCCCAAAAATAGTATGTAAGGCTGTAGTGATGCTGTCCTGGTCTCAGCGTTGTAGCTATCACTACCGCCTTACATACTATTTTGGGAGTAAGTAAAACAATATACAATTTACAATATACAAACAACTATCCCTTTAATCAATAGTCAACAACAACTTTTATGACGGAGAAGAGATAAACTTTGTCTCCTAGTTTTCTCCTTTTCTAGATTTGTCTCTTCCCCTCCTTTCCTCCACATACTTCCTGGTAGGGGATGATTTGTAGTCAGGAGGGGAGGAAAGGAGGTGACGACTAAAAGGTATTAGGATGCACCCAGTGTCTCCATGTTTGCCAACTGTTTTTTATACTGCTTGGACCCCGGGAATCGCTGCTTGCAGCTATATTTATTATTATTATTATTATTATTATTATTATTAGTAGTAGTAGTAGTAGTAGTGGTAGTGGTAGTGGTAGTGGTAGTAGTAGTAGTAGTGATTAAATGGTTAACCAGACTATATTTTTATATATTAGGATAGTGTTGGTGTTAGCATTTAATTTGGGGACACATACTGTATAATCAACATTTCATCTGGGGACATCTACTGTGGATAATGTCTATCCACTCTGAAAAACAGCACTGTGAAATCCAAGAAAATGATAATTTGTGTTTGCAAATTGTGTTTTCTCCATGTACTTATTGTAGCTGTCATTTTAACCTCCCAATGCACTGACTTTATTATATGGCTTGGGCAACACATTGATGTAAATAGAAATAATGACCATCAAAGAACTCATTATGATGCTGCAGAGTATACCAAGGTGTGACTGTCTGCAGAATTGCAGAATTCAGTAAAGGTGTTACATATATATTTTAAGTTTCACTCACAGTATTACATATCTCAGCAAGAGAAATAAAACACCTACCAATGCCAACTGTCAGACAGCCAGTGCTTTCTAAATTAGTATCGGTTTACATTGGCCAGACCATTCTACTCTTATTTTGCATTCTTGTAATAGCTGACATTGCCTCAGCGGACCTCTCGTTGGCCACTGTAGTGCCCCGTGAGACGAGGTGGGCTTTGTCACTTCTAGGCTTAACAGACCTTCTTTTCCAGAACAGTCTCTCCTCTGTGGGTGGGTGAGAGTTCTGCTACAAAATGGCCGCTAGCCTACTCTGCCCCCACACTCACATGCACACACACACACACACACACACACACACACACACACACACACACACACACACACACACACACACACACACACACACACACATATATGCACACACCAGCGGCAGCTGCTGACCAGAATTTTTGGTGAACCAAACCCACCATCACCCTGGGATGTGTTTCCCCCCTGTGACAATTGAGCTAGACCACTTTTGAGTTGTTTAACAGTGACCAAGTCACATGAGCAGCTGTAGGCAGAAAAGAGTTGACTAAATTAGCATACTTTTGAGTTTTATTAACTGTCCAATCATGTCTTATGAAATCATCCATTGATTTACAATGTTCTAGTGAAGCAGACAAAAGCTTTGCCTCACTGAATTCTGAGGGTGGTGCTGTTTTTCACGATACAAAGCATATTTTTTAATCTAGGCACTTTTATTTAGCTGCACAGGGGAAATAGTCATTGTGGTGATAATTCAACATTAAAGAATTATATGTTGTATGTCATATGCATGTTTTTTTTTTTGATGAAGCACTTCACCTGTTGTCTTAGAGAAACCTCTGGCACATGCGCGCACACACACACACACACACACACACACACACACACACACACACACACACAAATAAATGCACTTTGCAGTTATCCTGAATGGCGTTAAATAAAATCTAAACCATTATCCATTCTTCTAATCCCAAATATACCAAAAAGGGCATCACTCAGAAAATGCTCTAATTAGCATGACTAGAACGTTGGAGTTCTAGCATATTCTGATGCAGTTATGAGTTGTGATCTTCTCGTGGCAATGGGCTTTTGAGTGGATATGCTCCTTCTGTTTTGCAGAAGCTTCACTTCATTAAAGGACGATGACTCCAAGCTGTTATTAATCTTGTTGTCCCAGGAAATGTCAGCTATGTTTCAGCAGGAAGCAATATTCAGGTGGTACTTCATATCCATTTACAGATTTATTCAATCGTTGCATATAATCAATTTATTCAATCGGTGTCTGTCCTGAACTTATACAAACAGTACAAATAAACATTCGTTTTTTTATTCTTTACAAATACAGTGTGGTAAATTCAAAAATCCCCAAATAATTATGCCTCAATCTATGTTTGTGATTTTAAAAAAATGCTGAACAGCAAGTTAAGGATACTTTTTTTTTAAATCCAGGCTCGAGCTCCAGCAGTAGAATGGTTTTGGGACATTGCATAGTCATAGCATAATGCATCTGTGGGTGGTGTCCACAATGCCAGTTATAGTTCAGTCCTTTAACTGAATGCATCAATCTCTTTTAGATTCCTAAGTACATGCATCCTCTTTGGTCTGTGATCTCTGAGTCTGCAGGTCATGATGTCTTGGCAAATGTTTTTGTGCATGTAGTGACTTATTAAATACAGCTACCTCATAGTACTGCAGCAGTGACAGGTTTGCTCAGGTTTTCAACAGAAAATTCAGTTGATTTAAAATAACTGTTCCCAAAAGGAAAGTTTAGTCTGTGCTTCCTACAGGTGTATGATGGAAATATGTATTTAATAAAGTAAATACAAAGATTGTGTGGCAGGAAACACACAAAGCAAATAGACATCATCAGGACATACATTAAGATGGTGAATTATGGGTCACTTTTATTATCTGGTTATTTTTCTTCTATGATTTTCGATACGGTCATCCAATGTGCAGCAGTGTTTTTAGATAACACCTCGACAGTGATCATATTTTATCACTTTATTCACAGGTTCATAATCTTCTCAGTCTCTCTGTTGCATTGTATCCCAACAAATAACTTGCAATTAATATAGAAATCTATATACAGTGTATATAATAGATACGATAACTGCATTATCAAATACAACATAACGAATACCTTTTCTTATATATTTTTTTACGTTTATGTCTAAAACAGTCAGATATTTTCTCCAAAGATCCATGGAAATTCAATACAGAAACCACAAAACGAGTTGTTCTTAAATCATTGTGAGGATTTCCTGAGAAAATAAACATTGCTTGGCCTTGTCTTATGCAAGTGCGTAATGAAGCAAAATGAAAGTAAATAAAACATAAACACCTCATCAGCTCTTTCTCTGCACAACAACCTTACAATATTTAGGAGATCGTCCGTGTCACAAGCTCTCTCTTCATACTGTTTGTCTTAGCAAGAGCTTAATAAAACAAGCCGCAAATAACATTTCCATATTGTCAAAATATGTGTAAATAGGCAGGGGGAAAAATCCACATTCCATTCAGAGCCAATATCATGTTTCACTGCAACAGAAAATTAAATGTGAGTAGTTTTATATTGGCTTATATTGCATTATATAAATATCTCCAGTTTAATCCATTGGATCTTTAACTGTCGGTCAATCATACTTTTCTATTTTATTGCTACCACCTGAAAGAATCAGTGCCATAATGTAAGCTGATGAGAGACTCTTCTGCCATGCTGGTAATGCTTTCCTGAACTACGGTGATTTGACAGTGATTTTACGAAAGTAAGAAACTATATTATAACGGACCGGATTGTACAATCAGTCAAACTCAATCAATTTTACAAAAAGGAGATGGCAACCGAATGTTTCACAAAACACATGGTTTATAATCTGAGCTGTAATGGAGATGTCGGCATCTGGAAAGAGTAACGTACGTGTGTACAGTAAAAGAAGAAGTTGTGCATTTCTTGTAGACACTGAGTTCCTAATGGCATATAAAAGGCACAAAAAGAGTGGAACACATAAGAGAGGAGAGAAAAACATTCCAAAAAAAATAAGAATAAAATTCAAACATAATTACTGTACGGTTCAGGTTGAACAGAGAGCTAAGAAATCCTGGGTGAAAACTAACCTGCAATAAGACTACGCACACATACCCACCATATTATCTGTTATTAATAGCAGAAAGGGAAGACAGCAACCACGGTCTCCAGAATTGTACAGAAGCCTCTGCCCTGATCAGACCTGCACAGCAGACAGAAGGATCTGTAGACGTGGATGTGGGTTATTGACTGAATCCGGCAGCAGGGAAGGAAATAAAAGGGAGGACAGGGAGACAGCGGGGGCTTGTGTTTTAGGTGTCTGATGGCGTTTGTTTACTTGGAAAACTAGGTATTGCAGAAGACATCCAGTATTTTTTATTTTATTTTTATTTCTTGCAGTGTGATGGTTCTTTGGATCTAGATTTAAAAGATGCAGCCAGAGCTTTAACAGGGCTCTGTTGAAGGAGTCTGGCACATGTCCCTTGGAAAGAGACGTGTTGACTAGCGTCGAAATTTGGTTGGCACGGAGCAGAAAGACTTTCCTTTTCTGGTGTTGTCGGGCTATGACAAAACATAAGAGATTATGTCATAATTATTTTGTTTACTTTCGTCTGTCAAACCCTTCTCTGAAGATGTTTCTGGTCCAGACAAGTGGGTAGGGGTACTGTCTTTACAGACACAACCTCGCGATTTAATCGTGTGGTGAGCGTTCTGGCGCAAAATGGCTGCCGTGCATCACCCAGGTGGGTGCTACAGATTGGTGGTGGCTGAGGCGAGTTTCCCCCTCACCATTGTAAGTGTACTTCAGTGTCTTGAAAGGTGAAATATATTGTATTATAATAAATTACAATAATGTATTTGTTCTCTCATGTTTTCTATTCTGTGATGCTTTCAAACTAAAAAGCAACCTTCACTATTATTAGCCTTCCATGAATGCATAGCCTGAAATAAAAAGAATGTATTTCTTTTACTTGTATTTTCATCATGCTCAACACATTTTAAATGATAAGATTTTTTTGTGAATACCTTTTCTTAAAGTTTTAAATGGAATGCTTTCTAAATCTTAAATGGAATCCTTCGGATGTGGCTGATTCATAGCCAACCATAATAAATAATATTACAATATACAATGTACTTTTGCTTGTTTATGATATTTGGGATACGATGTAATAGTATAAATTACTCTCACAGAATCCAATCAAATCTGTTTTAAAGTTATGAGACAACATCAAGGGGATGAGGATGTAAATGAATACCATTGTTGAAGGAACAGACTTCAATATAGACATATGTTGGTTTGACAATGGAAGATGTTAGTATTTTGATAGAGGCAGACTCATGCTTCTCTACCAGCCAATATTCCTTGAAAATGCTTCAGACATCAGACCCTTCCCAGGCCCTGACATCCTGTCCTTTGATGGTTTCTGAGACCACAAGATCTGTTTTTGCAGGCGACAAGGACTTTTGTTGAGTTTTATATCAGTATATTTTTTCTTCTCATCAAATTATTGTCAGCTTTAGTGTCAGTTAGCTAAATTAAGCCTTAGAAGCCATACACAGCAAAATTCTGATATTCTAATCTAAATATATACATTGTAGTCTCTGTATATAAAAAAGGTTGTCCTAGTTATTACACAGTGCCTTTTATCCTGTTAAGGCATATCTTCAACACACAATACTTTATGAATCAGCAATACAGCTGATGGAAATAGCATGATTCCTTCCCTGAAGTGCCATTATACATTTTTACATTTCATTATACCTTTAACCTTCAGAGTCAGTAATTACAAAATATCATTTTTTTCACTAAAGTAAAAAATATATATATATATTACAAATTTTGAACTTAATTACATTAACACCCTAAATGTTTAAGCATGTAATTCCATACTGGGAAAGTTCAAGTGATTGCATGAATTTCTCATTTGCATGCCCTTCACAGCTTTTCCTGTTTAATATGAGCTGAATTAATATGAGCAAGCTCTTTATGAGACAATATAAATAGAAACAAATTTCTGATGTGCGGCACTTTTTAACACACGACAAACCATTCTGAGAATCCCATTTAAAACGGCATTTGGCTACGACGTCCGTAGCTGTGCGTATATATAGTGCCCCCTTGTGGATGCGAAATGCAATTGCACAATGAACCGGCGCATAACCCTCTCGTCACCATCTTAAACGGAAAGTGTAAAACTCACCGACTTAACCATATGAAACTTCTAAACATCACCAGCAGGGTTAATCAAAGCCCCCACAACTAACATCAACTCCCCAAGGGCTACATCCTGCCCCCAGTTCTCCTTTCCTTGTACCCACATGTCAGTATGAGTCACCAGCCCACCTGAGCGGCGATGAAGTATGCAGTCAGAACCCTGGAAGGTCTTTTATCAGTCAGCTAGAACTGGTGCCGGTGCCATTTTAGGATTACTTTTACCGGGCATGCTAATATGCAGAATTTCATGACAAGCCCTCTCTCTCTCTCTCTCTGCTCCAAAGAAAAGGGTATTGTGCAGGACAGCCCAAGTTTTGGCTGTGAAATTTAGGAATTTTACTCGCTATTATCACAGACTGTGCTGTTTCAGGCTAAGAGAATTTAAGTTATCCCGGACACCCTAGGATATTACACTGAGGCAGGGGATGCACAGCAACAGTGAAAAAAAACCTGGGTCCTACTCCCTCGTTCTAAAGCGCGTGCAGTTTAGAAAGAAAAGTTGATCAGACTACATAATCCCTTTTGATTCCTTATGTGTGTCTCACCTCTCCAAATTATTTGTAAGCTTCATGTCTGTAATATTGAGTTAGTAGCTAAGCACTGCATGTTTAAAAAGAGAAAGGGATGTTCTTGTGCTAGCATACACATGCTAAGTGTGTAGTGCTGTCAGTTTAAGTTTCAGTCTCATGAGGGCTAGCTACATATAGTAGTAGTCTGTACTGTCTACAGTTTACAGGAAGACCTTGCAGCAATGAGACAGGTACACAAATGCAATTTGGCATTCCGAATCGGGAGAGAAAATAATTTGGTCCCCACATTTTACCTTGAGAACAGGATGGCCACTTTAGTCACATGTTTGAGCCATTGGGATTGCTGTGACTAGTCAACTATGACCTGGGGGTCCACAGCAGAAGGACATAGCTGTCCTCGCTGTGCCGGGGGTAGGATGGATTTAAATCAGCCAGGCTTCTGTGGGTTTACACTGCATTAGGTTGTCCCAAATCTGACACCCACAGGCTACCAAAAAACCATGGGTCGGGTATATTTGTCTCCTCCAGTGGCTCTGCTGGAGCGCTGTCTGGCTGATTGAAGCCTGTAAAACAGACACTGCTTTCAGGAAACTGTGCCGTGCCCGTGAGTATAGGGCTTTCAGCTGGACGTTAACTACACTCTCGTAAAAAAAGCTTTCTTTGGTTTGTCTCCATGGGGGAACCCTTTTTCGTTGTTTATGGAACAGTATGGTGTAGATGTGAAAAGTGTGAAAACTCCCAGATTGAACTATTTTGCCCAACAAAGAACACTTTCACTAGATAGCATTTGTCTGTGCAGACACAGAGGAGCCTTTAGGAACCCTTTCCTCTGAGATTGTACAACAGCTATTGTGCTTCTCTTGCAGGTTAGGATCATACAGCGCTGGAGAGGCATAACTGTGATTCTAAAGGAAGGAGAGCGAAAGCGTGAAATGTTCACGAAAAGAAACAATTATTTACATGCTTATTTCAGTACGCTTTGGTGAATTACATTAGCTTATATTAATTTAGTGGAACTAGGAAACATTTTCTTCAGTAAATGGTTGTCTGACACGTTGTTACAGAAAAAGAGGAAAGACAACATCCACCTTTATTTAAGTCCAAAATGAAAGAGCAAATGTAATGTGGTGTGCGTAGGAAGTCATTTTACAGTAATGATAATGGGCATGATAACCACTAACGCAGCAGCGAGCATTATCATGGGCTTTTCTGCATTTCCTTCATTCAGTAGGAAACCAGTAGTGAGAACCCGACAGTGTAAAAGACTGGCGGATCTAAGACAGATGTACCCTAAAGCAGAGTATTAATGTTTGACAAATTTTCTTACATTACATTTTGCAATCATTCTAACGTGGTATCCTTTTAATTGGTTAGAAACTATTTTCTGTCACTGAGTAATGTATTATCTTAATTTGTACACAGCTAGCAAGTACCTGTATGTTAGTATTATTAATTTATCTTATTAACTAGTTTATTAGTTACTGACAACAACAATAGTCAAACTGACAAACACCTTACCGTACCATGAATAAAGGCAGAATGAGCTATCCTAAAATATGTTAAAATATGTATTCATTTTTTACTATGATAAATTTTAGCTATTTATTTCATATATCTAATATATGTACTGCCTGATAAACATACCTAAACAGTGAATTTTTACATGAAAGACACAATGTAGTGCCTAAAAAAATGCTGTTTTTCACTATTTATTTAGCACGTGTGCCTACACCATGCTGGTAGCCATCTATCAGTAAATTCAAGCATAGATACTATATGTTTGTGCTTGAATTCCTAGTCATGTTATTCATAATATACTGGGGGGCCATCGATTTGAGATCGAAATGGCGGTTGCTATGGGATTGTAACCAACATTTAAAGGACCTTTTACATGAAAAGTCTGTGACGTGTCTTCATCTATGTCGCTTGAATTTCTTCTAAAACCTTTTCTTCAAAGGTTATTTATGCTCTGGCTTCAAGTGAAAGACCTTTGCTGTTTCTGCAGGGTTAGTCGCTCTGTTCTGGGGTCAGTCTGTTGATCCCTCTGTTGGGGTTTTGTATTTCTGGCCTCCATCTGCTCCAGTTCCTCTGTGGCCCCCTAAATGAGTATCTGTAAGGCCATGCACATGGGTATAAATCAATTGTACGCTTCACAGGGTGCACATATTGTGCCTTTGCAAGTGGGTGTTTACTCTGAATGCAACAACCTGTGTGTGTGTGTGTGTGTGTGTGTGTGTGTGTGTGTGTGTGTGTGTGTGTGTGTGTGTGTGTGTGTGTGTGTGTGTGTGTGTGTGTGCGTGTGTGGGTGTGTGTGTGTGTGTGTGTGTGCGTGTGTGTATGTGCCATACACACAAGCAGAGAGAGAGAGAGAGAGAGAGACAGAGAGAGAGAGGAAGAAAGTAAACTACAGTACAGTATTCACTGAGAGAGGGGAAAGAGAAGTAGGGAGGGAGAGAGCGAGAGAGAAAGTTAGAGAGAGTGACAGAGTGAGAGAGAGAGAGAGCTAGAGATAGAGAGACAGAGATGCAAATCTAAGCATCCCGATTCTGCTCACAGAAGTATAGAGAGGATAACATAAACAAAGCCTAAACTAAAATAGCTAGGCTATAATATGGCTATAATATGGCAAATGTTGAAAATATAATTAATAAAAGAACTATGCTGCGCAATAGAGCTAACACACTGGAAACTTCCGCCAGACGAGGGACAAGACCTGGTGTAAATATGCAGCCAGATCCATCCGCTCCACTCACAGATTGAGCTAAAAGTCTGCTAAAAGGCTGTGCAGCATTCAGTTTGCAGATGCAACACTTTTGCTGTAGAATATTGGGCATTCCTCTCAGAACTTTTATCAGAGTCAGACAAAGACTATCAGGGATTTCCAGTACTCCATTTTTTTCATTTCTGACTGCTATAAGGTTCTGTAGGCAGTTCGGTAGAATGGGTCAAACCTTCAAACAGCCTAATTCATACTATGCATTAGGTTGCTAACAATTTTATGCCCCCCATGTTAAAGGGATAGTTCGTAATTTTGGACATATTGTCTCAATTACGACTTACCCATGATGTAGTTGATTGATGGAAACCATTTTCAGCTAATTCCATGCTGTCCCTTCTTTTGGACATACACACATTGCTAATGCTAGCGCAACTCTATGGTAACCCGTAGCATCCACTACCAAACGCACTTAAACACTCCATAGTGCACCCAAAGCAAATAAAATACGATGACAGTCTATCGGGTTATTTTGATTGTTTATACCATCATTTTTTAAGTCAAACTATCGTTGAATCCTTTACTTTGTGCTGACCTATATTCTCTGTGGAAGTACGGCGGCGGAGCGAATGTGGCCATTGCAACTTGTTGCTCTTCTTTGTTGTTGTAGTCGACCAGTGCCGGCACTACATTCGTAGGTAATGTAAAGTATCGCACAGGTCAGCACAAAGTAAAGGATTCAACGATAGTTTGACTTAAAAAATGATGGTATAAACATTCAAAATAACCCGATAGACTGTCGTCATATTTTATTTGCTTTGGGTGCACTGTGGAGTGTTTAAGTGCGTTTGGTAGTGGATGCTACCGGTTACCATAGAGTTGCGCTAGCATTAGCAACTTGTGTATGTCCAAAAGAAGGGACAACATGGAATTAGCTGAAAATGGTTTCCATCAATCAACTACATCATGGGTAAGTCGTAATTGAGACAGTATGTCCAAAATTCCGAAGTATCCCTTTAAGTCAATGGCTAATTAATTTCCGGTATCATAGAATTATAATGGTTTATTTAAAACTGTATAAACAGAAATATGACCAATGAAAAGCATTAATAGTAGTCCATGTCATGCCCGTCTACTTTAGCGATTAGAGTTGTAGAATTTGAGCTAGGTTGTTCGAGAAACAACCTAGCTCCTAATGACTGTCAGCATATACTGCATGCAGGGAGTTTTTCCTTGTCACTTTTGCCTTTGGCTTGCTCTTGTGGGGGTTTAGGCCAGGGTTTTCTGTGAAGCATATTTTGACAATTGTTTTGAAATGCACTGTATAAATACATTTTAATTTGATTTAATTTGATATTTTCTCCAAAGTCAGCTTTGTGTCTAGTAAACATTTAATGTGTCCACTATTCTATCCTTATATCCATCCCGCCATTGACTGACACTCCTGTAACATCAGTGATCCAAGGAAAAATCACAAGTTTGTAGACAGGAAGTAATGCGTATTGGAATGCCACTGAGAGCTTACCTAAGCCCTGACCAAGCCTCAGTCAGCCAATAAAAAATGCCCCTCCCCCACTCCCACAGTAAATGATGTAATATATAGCTTATGATTCTATTTTTTTTCTAGTGTCTATGGGTTTCCAAATTTCCACTGGTTTTTGGAACATTCATGTTAGTGAGCTGTACACTCTTTTGGGGCTGTACACAATGGTGTGTCCTCATGTTATCTCTTTGCAAGATGTTTGAGTGGCGGAACAGCTTACTTCTGAAAGAGAATTAAGACCAAAGCTGTCTATTTACTCATTCTAGTCAGTATTTAAGGTGATGACCTCAATTATCAGAGCTCCATTGAGTCATTTGTCGTCATTGTGTGCAGAATGCAGAGCTCAATATGTCCAAAGCAAAAGAACTCACAGGTAATTTTAGACAGAGGAAAAAGAAGTAGGGAGTTCCGCCATGGTTGGGAATGGTAATCCTTCCTATGCATTTAAGTAAATGAGAATCATGAATGTGTAACATTGCTGTTAACACTGTAAGGTTACATTCCTGGTTAGCAGTGCCAAATTTCCATTACTGTTCATGGAAATGAATCATGGTTGTGTGGGTGGCAGTGACAGTCCAGTGTTGGTCATCTGAACCAAAAAGTTTTGATTCTGACACATACTATGTGTCGGTGTTCCCAACTAAACAATAATTATGAATGTCATCTTTTGGTAACTACATGGTTGTGTTCTTAATTAATGAAATTATTAATATGTATGGTGATTGGTACATTTAAATTTGTTGAGTCCTGTGTGATTTTGTGTATTGTACATGAATTTGTCATCAATATCTCAAGTAGAAACCAATGTGCAATTCTAAATGGAAAATGAATGCTCCTCTGGGATAAATAAAGTATAACCTTCCTACTGTGAGCTGGCTACTAGCTGTGCAGTCTGTGGATTGAGCAATGACATCATGATAAACTACTGCAATGGAGCGCTCATCAGAAGCATGCGCTGGTCAGATTTTGTTGCTTTTACATTAGATGACACTTAAACACACACAGCAGAAATTATGGTGTACATTTAACACCCTAGGATGTTTATATGAGACCACAGTCTCATATAAACATCATAGTGAAGGAGTGCGGGAAATCACCAAACTGAGACTTCTTTCCTGGTCGAGCTAACTGCAACGCAGCTGCGTTCTTTATTTATAAAACTCATTCAACTCAAAGAACACGTCATAGAAGTTACCGTCTATGACGTAGCCGCGTTGACAGTAGGAGGTGAATTATATATGTATGTCCCAGAGGTAGCCGCCACATCCGTCCCCCCAGAATTCATCAGAACTGGCAACGCCAGACGAGGGGGAGGCCGAACCGCCCGACCGAAACGAGTCCGCAAGGCCGGAGCAGGGGCCGGAGTGGACACAGGGGGACCACAAGAAGGTAGGGGGTGCCGCGGTGGTGCAACAGACGGAGGGCGACCCCGCCGTGTGGGCTGAGCTAACTTAACGGGCTGGTCCAGATCCAGATGGGCTGGTTTAAGGCGGTCCAGGGAAACGTAGTCCGGCTTACCACCGACGTCCACTAAGAAAGTCTTGTCCCCAGCCTCCAAGTTGCGAAACGGGCCATCATAGGGAGGGTAAAGCGGCCCCCGATGCGCGTCGTGGCGGATGAAAACGTATTCCGCCGCCTTCAGGTCGGAAGGGACATGGGACTGCGGAAGACCGTGCTGTGATGTAGGCACTGGTGCAAACGCCCTGGCGCTGTCCAGGAGGGCGGTTCACTGTTGTGATGCGGACCAAGGGCTTGTGGCATTAGGAATTAAATCACCCGGCACCCGCAGAGGCTGACCATAAACCAGCTCAGCAGATGAGCACTGTAAGTCTTCCTTAGGGGCAGTCCTAAGCCCCAGCATGACCCAAGGAAGTCTGTCGACCCAACTGTCATCCTGGAGGCTGGCCCGGAGGGCGGCCTTCATTGAGCGGTGAAACCGCTCGCACAAGCCATTAGCCTGGGGGTGATAAGCGGTGGTACGGTGGAGCTTCACTCCCAGGCCCTGGGCGATCGCATTCCAAAGCTCTGACGTGAACTGGGGACCTCTGTCCGAAGAGACATCAAACGATACGCCAAACCGGGCGACCCAAGTGGCGATAAATGCCCGAGCCACATCGGCAGACGTTGTCCATGCCAACGGAACGGCCTCCGGCCACCGGGTGGTCCTGTCGATCATTGTGAGGAGGTAGGCAAAACCATGAGAGGGTGGCAGGGGCCCCACCAGGTCCACGTGCACGTGGTCAAAACGCCTCTCAGGAACCGAGAAAGGCGCCAACGGGGCCTTTACATGACGATGCACCTTAGAGCGTTGGCATACAATGCAGGTGTTGGCCCAGTTGCGGATGTCCTTCTTGAGGCCATGCCAAACGAACCTAGCCGACACCATCTTCTGTGATGACTTCTTGCCCGGATGGGAAAGACCATGAATGGCATCAAAAACCCGTCGTCTCCACTCGCTGGGCACAACTGGCCGTGGTTGCATCGTGGAAACATCACAAAGTAGGGTGTTGCCGGCGTCGTCAAATGCAATGTCCTGCAGCTGAAGCCCTGTGACAGCACTCCTACAGGCCTGTACACCTGGGTCTGAGGCTTGATCGACTGCCATGCGGGCGTAGTCGATTCCAAGGTGGACGGCGCCGATGTCGGCCACGCGGTTGTCTTTGCCCGCAACATGCCGGATGTCCGTAGTGAACTCGGAGATGAAAGCAAGCTGGCGCTGCTGACGGGCAGACCACGGTTCAGACACCTTAGCCATGGCAAACGATAATGGTTTGTGGTCAACAAACGCCGTGAATGGCCGGGCTTCCAGCAGAAAACGGAAGTGACATATGGCCAGGTACAGGCCAAGGAGTTCACGGTCAAAAGTGCTGTACTTCCTCTCGTTGGGACGCAGTTGGCGGGCTGAAAAAGGCGAGAGGCTGCCAGGCTCCATTAATGCACTGCTCAAACACGGCACCGACGGCGTAATCCGAAGCGTCCGTGGTGAGGGCGATCGTCGCCCCTGGTATAGGGTGTGCCAGCATGACTGCGTTGGCCAGAGCCCCTTTCGTGGCAGAGAAAGCGCTATCCATCTCCTTAGACCAATCGAAAGCCTTCTAGGGGGAAATGCCCTTAAGGGCCCCAAAAAGGGGCTGCATGAGCTGGGCTGCATGGGGAATAAAACGATGGTAAAAGTTCACCATGCCCAGGAACTCCTGCAGGGCCTTCGTGGAGAGGGGGCGGGAAAAACTGTTCACAGCCTCCACCTTCGATGGCAATGGCACCGCACCATCCTTGGTAATGCAGTGCCCGAGAAAGTCAATGGCAGCCAGTCCGAACTGGCACTTGGCTGGATTAAAAATGAGGTTATGCTGGCTGAGCCGCTCAAAAAGGGTTAGAAGGTGAGACACGTGTTCCGCCATGGAGGCACTGGCGACGAGAATATCGTCCAGATAGACAAAAAGGAACGGTAGATCCCGCAGCACCGTGTCCATCAGGCGCTGGAAAGCCTGCGCTGCGTTTTTCAGGCCGAACGGCATCTGTAGGAATTCCCAAAGGCCAAATGGCGTGATCACTGCCGTCTTCTGGATGTCCTGCGGCTGTACAGGAACCTGGTGGTATCCGCGCACAAGGTCCACCTTGGAGAAGACGACTTTTCCGGCCAGGCGGGCGGAAAAATCCTGGATGTGAGGAATCGGGTATCATTGGTGGATCGTGGCGTCATTAAGGCGCCTATAATCCCCACAGGGGCGCCACCCGCCGCCGGCCTTCGGCACAATGTGGAGGGGCGAGGACCAGGGGCTGTTTGACCGGCGAATAATGCCGAGGCGCTCCATGGTGCGGAACTCCGCCTGGGCAACAGCGAGTTTCCCGGGGTCGAGGCGTCGAGCGCGGGCATGGACAGGCGGGCCGGTAGTCGGGATGTGGAGTTCTACCCCATGCTTAGTGGAGGCAGAAGAATAGGTGGGCTCAGTAAGGCTTGGGAACTCGGTGAGGAGACGGGAAAACACGTCAGCAGATGAGAGTGCGCTAGACAGTTTTGATGTGCCAGAACAGCTAAGTGAGCACGGGAGCGAGGTAAATGTCTCAGCGTTGACGAGCCGCCGGTTCTTAATGTCCACCAACAGGCTGTTAGCGCAGAGAAAATCCGCGCCGAGGAGGGGGGTGGACACCTTAGCTGTGACAAAATCCCAAGCGAATCGTTGTCCCCCAAAACACAGCGCCACGCTCCGCTTCCCAAAAGTGCGGATGGAACTGCCGTTGGCGGCTTGAAGAGCAGGGCCATGTCCATCACTCTGTATGTCCAAGGGTGTTGCGGGCAGAACGCTCACTTGCGCACCAGTGTCACAGAGGAAACGCCGCCCAGAATCAGTGTCAGTAATAAATAACAAGCTCCCCGTACGGCCCTGGCGTTTCCCGATGCCTTAAAGGTGCAAGGGGGGCGGCACTTGGTAGCCTTGGAGCCAAAACGTGCGTGGTAAAAGCACAGACCTTGCTGTTGGGTTGTAGCTGTAGTTCCGGTAATGGCCACTGCGTCCACCGGCAGTGTGGAGTCATTGTGGGCGGGACCCAGGACGGCCCCGCAGGTCTGTCGGCCGGCAGAAAAAAATATGTCAGCTTCTCTAGCCAAGGCTCTGAAATCTTTAAGGGGCGTGTTAGCCAGGGAAGATCGCACTGCTGTAGGAAGCTGTTGCATGAACAGCTCCGTGAACAGGAAACACGGTTTATGAGTTCCCAGGAGAGTCAACATATAATCCATCAACTCCGATGGCTTGGAATCACCCAGGCCAGGCAGAGAGAGCAGCTGACGAGCGCGCTCGGATTCAATCAAACCGAACGTGTCCAGGAGGTAAGACTTCAACGTTGCATATTTATCTTCCTCCGGTGGGTCTTCGAGAAGGCTCACGACTCTAGCCACGGTGGAACTGCTGAGAGCAGAAACAACATAATAATATTTTGTATTATCATCCGCGATTCTCCGGAGTGCGAACTGTGCCTCCGTTTGAACAAACCAAGCTGCAGATTGCTGTTCCCAAAACTCGCGCGAGTTTGAAAGTAATCCTTGGAACCGTCCAAAGGTAGATCGGGGTCACCAATGAAGGAGTGCGGGAAATCACCAAACTGAGACTTCTTTCCTGGTCGAGCTAACTGCAACGCAGCTGCGTTCTTTATTTATAAACCTCATTCAACTCAAAGAACACGTCATAGAAGTTACCGTCTATGACGTAGCCGCGTTGACAGTAGGAGGTGAATTATATATGTATGTCCCAGAGGTAGCCGCCACAATAGGGTGTTAAAGGTACACCAGCAGTGTTAGATTTACACTGGCATTTATGCTGTGCAGGATGCTGGCATGGAAACAGGATATTGCCATGGAAATCAAGGATTTGTACAGTGAATGGGGAGAGACTGGTCCAGTATGAGGCCAGTTTGAGATTTTTCAGCTCTGGCTAGAACTACTGTGCATACATGCTTCTCTCAGACAAAAAAGTGGAAACTTGAATTTTGGTCCCTGCTAATTTCCGCGGTTAATGATTGTTATTAATCTGTGATTAGTATGCACCAGTATGAACAAAAATACTCTCGTGACGAAAGTGGCTCAGACAGTAAAGGCTCTCACCGTGAGCGCAGACTTGGCCCTACAGTCCCTGTCTGGAGCCAGGCCTGAGCAATTAGGCGACTGTGACTGGGGATCTGCAGAGCCAGGACTTGGCCTTGAGTACCAGGGGCAGAATGGATTTAAACCAGACAGGGTTCTTTAGGTTACTGCTGCATTATTTCTTGTCTAATTTGCTCTCAGTGCCCACCATTTGTTTACAGACATGAGAGGCTTGCCTGTCTTCTGACCAGCGCTAGCTCTCCCATTAGCACTCGTGAGGTCGATAGGATTTAAAATAGCCACTTGCTTACAGGTGCATGGGGAGAGTGCTGTAGTACTCCTGGGAAGGTACAGGTGGAACAGTGACTTGGGAGGAGCAAGGGGGGAGAAAACTGTTTCAATGTTGAGATAGTCCTGAGGTCTGAGACCTGACACCATTTTTAGCCTCCACCCTTCTACAAAAATCTTAGAGTTTCCTTGAAGATTTTTTCTCACAGCATAATCTATGGAAGGAAGTTAAACTCTTGGTATGGAACAAACCAGGGCCCTATTCCTCGCAGGTGGTAAAAACTGTGCTAAGTAAAACCCGGAACAGTGTTCATATGTTCCATATTGAGTTTTACTCAGCACAGTTAGCCAGCTAAATTAATTATCCACATATGAGGAACAGGGCCCTGATGGACACCCATGTCTTGTTTTTAAATCTCAACCATCAGAGGATCCATCTTCTGTAATGGACTGGTTACTTTGGTTCATAACATAAGAAAAGTCTCCATCTAGTGGCAGGGACAAAAAATAATGCACACTCTTCAGTCCAAGTTCAAACAGTCGTAAATGCTTTCATGTGCAGGTGCATGCTGTGAACTGTGAGCTACGTAGCAACATTCAATCATGCAAATACTGTTACCCTTTCCTCAGCCTGATTGGTTGTTGTCACAAGCGCACAAGGCACATTAGAGAAGTTAAGTATCTTAATTTCTGGATTACAGCCTTTTAAGTCAATGCGGTTTGGCTCCTTCATCTATCCGACAAGTCTGAAGTGTAAGAAAAAACATAATTAAACATCACTTTGATATCTGGAAGCCTGACTCTTTCTCATTCATCACACACATCAACTGCTAGCAGGGAACTGTGTGTGACCCTCCCAAGTCTCCATAGAATAATGACTGGAAAATGGGGAATGTGAAACTGTTGTGCAAGTCCCATAGACCACTAGCATGTAGGATCATTTTCTTGTTGTGTCAGAGAAATGTCTTGGTAAAATGATGTGGTCTCACTGTGCCCACACATAATGGGGCCCCTTCAGGCCATGTCTCTGTATTACAGCAAATGTAATGGCTCGCCATTCCCTTGATTGATGTTGTAAACGGGTCACTATGTGTTGTATCTATAATCACAGGTATGAGAAGGTATGACAAGGCATGACAATGCTTGATGTCTGGGTACTTAATTTATGGTTTATGACAACAGCTAAGCATATATGTCTTGTAGAAGACACGCACCTCTTTCCCCAGTGGTTTAATTCCTCGCATTACAATGCACAGTCCCTCTGGCAATGTCCTTTGTACAGAAAAGCATTATGCACAGGATAATAAATAATTCAGTTATATTATTGCACACTCCCATGTATCCATCCTCAGGATAAATTCTTACATTGTGTATATGCTGTTTAATGTTAATCTAAGGGATAAAAAGCCTGCAATATCTACATTCCAATGAAATACTCATTATACTCATTAGTTAAAATATGTATCTGGGGTCAACTGTTAGAAGAATTTAAAAAATTAAAAGTAGGTTATGTTTTGTCTGAAATATGGACTCCTATCTGGAAGGTACCATGTTTGGATTTGATACATTCTCATCATATTTTACCTTAATGCAAAACAAAAAAAACAATTGTACCCACACTAGTCTGGTGAATCGCCTTCTGACTTCATTGTGTACTAAGAGCATTAAAGTACTGTGTCTGCAAATAGCAAGACTCATAAAATCGAATGGTGTTTGACCAAACAGTATCAAATAAACTTTCATTGTTATCCTGTGATCAGCATCCGTAGGAAGCTATAATTGGAGACATAAATACTCCCACAGTGACTATTAAGAGAATGCATGAAATTGGCCACATATGTCCGTAGAAAATGAAAACAGTATTTTTTTTTTCTGGAAATCTATTTCTGTTGGAGTATGCAATGGGAAAGCTGTAATCGGGATTTACCCTAGTCGTCGTCAAGTCAAGTTTATTTGTATAGCACATTTTCATACACAAGGCAACTCAGTGCTTTACATAAGACATAGAAAGACATTATATAAAAAGTAAATTAGAATTGAACAATGTTAATAAGAAGTTAAAACAGTTATAATAAAACGCAATACTGGTTGGGCCCACAAAACAAATGCCCCAACAAACACTCCTACCACAAACAGCCTGCTACCTGCCATCTGCTACGCACCGTACAGCCTCTCTCTCTGGGTGATATTATACCTGCCAGCTCCGCTGTAGGTGCCTACACATTGGTCACTTTAGAACTTCCAAGAACCTTGCACTAACCTATTGATGCTTTCTTTGAATCAACATCCATTTCATGTACTTACATTTAGAAATTGGGAGAAGGTTATTACTGTATTCAGAAATATATATTTGTATTGTCCCCTCATTTTTATAATTTAAGTCACAATAGCTGAACTGAGATTATCATACCATTTAAATATTGCCGGGTACCTACTTGTGCTAATTCAGAGTATCCGGTTAGCTAATCACAGTCAAAAATAGTTGTTACCGTAGGAACTGAAATCATTGTCACAGAAGGAGAGGTAGCCAGCCTATAGTACGAAATAGGAAAATCAGGAAATCCTATGCAGGCAGTCAGTAGATGGGCCGCGATTGCGTGGTAGCCAGCATATAAAGACGGTTCCAAGATAAATTACAAGCTAAAATCCCCAAGGGAAACATCGCTTACCGCACAAAATCAATGTCAGAAGAAACGCACCCGCATTTGGGCATTGCATTTGTTTAAAACAGAAGCCCTCTTGAAAAACTGTGTGACGCTGACGTACTGTAGACTGATGTACGCCCACAACTGTTCCGTGACATGCTGCTCCACAGCCGGTGTACCTTGAACGAAAAAAAAAATACAATAAAAAAGGAAACGGTCATTGGATATACTACACCTGGATAAAGACGATCTAAACGAGTTATAATTCGACATCGATTATGGGCAATACTGTGTCGAACATACCAACTTTGCAAAGGAGGCATCACCACCGATTTGGAACTTTTCCAAATTTCAAGACAGGTCAGTAGGCTACATTTTGAACTTTCCCTATAACCAGCATATATACTGGTATAGTCACTTAAAGCAATTTTCAAATCTGACGTGATGTATTCGTTTCCACAGGACATATATTCTCGACACTCATTCAGCACAACCTATTACTTGAAACTAACATCACTCTTTATTTCCTCTGTGCATAGACACGCTGCATGCAAAATGTATAAAGCGGTTTCCTTCAACTGAAACCGATAAAACTGCAAAGTGTGGATTTAAAATCAAGCTATTACTCTATTTCCAATTACACCTGCGACATCATGGCAACCGTGGTGCTGAAGGACAGCGCCTCCTGCTCTGGAGTTTGGTCTCCGGTTCAATGTAGCCTAATTAAAAAGTTGTGACATTTGGGGCAAAGCATACACGCATAAAATTAAATATAGTATTGAAACCGTAGTATCATTCCTTCCGCATTGCAATTTGTCCTCTTTAGGTTATTTCAACGTCATCATTGATTATACAGTTGCAATACGGGTATGTCAATAAAGCTATTACGACTACATTGGAAAAAAAACGAAAATCTGAAATCTGAAATGTAATTGAATACTTTGAATAGAACATGTAGCAATCAAAATGTCAATGTCAAGAATAAAAAAAGAGGAAATTAATATTTCTGTTTTTGGGAGATATATGGATCATATAGCCGAAGATAGATTAACATTACCTCGGGTTTTCCGGAAATAAATATGGAATAAAAACTGTTCCTAAACTACTTGAAACTACTCATATCCAAACCCATAATATCCCCTTAAATTCTACCTACATTGTAAATTATTAAATTTGAAATAAACACTGATAAAGTAAATTTAACCTATAATGCTAAGAGATGAGGCACCTCTTTTATATTGAAGAACTACAAAAATGATCAGATTTGACATAATAATTATGTTGTATCTCCTGTCATAAGTGGTCATGACAGAATATTACAGCTTGTGATAGATGTTTATGCTGACATAATGTATATCGTAATCACTTTGTAACAGTCATTTTGAAATAGTTTTGTAAGATTTGCTGCATATGTTACGACACTGATGACACTTGCTATGAGCTGTACTAAACTGTCATAGCTGGTAATCACAGGCCTTATGTCATAATTATGGTAGTGTTATTCAGGCCAAACGGTACATAGTTCAGTTACCAAAGAATCTTTGTAATCCTATACTGAAGTAATATGTTTTCACTCAGTATTGTTTTATTGGCAATTCATTAGTAACACTATGCTTATCAAAGTGTATCATGTATGGAGTTAGGTACTCACAGACAACATTTTTAAAGAAATCATCCAGTTACAATTTATATTCAAGTGCAGTGAAAAGTCATCCATTTTGGTTCCAGGAGAACATCCAGAACTGCCTTGTAAGGCCCCTATGGATGAATGTGTGCTAGTTGGTACATACTGTATATTTACTGTAAATGTTATTCATGCTGTTTATTTTAAAATGTCTATTATCTTTTTTTCCCAAGGAAAGTATATATTTATTTTATCTCAAATGAGATATCGGACACATGTTAAATGTTACTCATAAGTTAGATAATAGAGAACAGCCCTGAATGGAATGTAAGTAACATTAAAAACATTATCCTCAATACTGATACTGTTGGGGAACAAGGCATTGGTGTTTAAGGAGACAAGAAACAGATGGACAGATTCATGATTAATATTTGGCTTAATGAGCAAACTGTGTGCAGAGATTAGAAACATATTTATTAGATACAGTATAACACGTGCCTTTTGTGTGCTTTTTCATTAAAGCATTATTGCTCAACAGCAAGTCCATAATTATTTCAAAGTTTATTTCAAACAAATAGCATCTATTTGTTTATCCCTGTCCTCTGGGTTTCTAAATGAAATTGTCCTTTGTAAACAGTCTCATTATTTGAGTAAACAAAAACATTAGCCTCAATCTCAGGCATTTTATTGGGAATACTGATTCAGATCCAACAACAGAACTTTGACTCCAGACCATACTCAGATAATTGTAAATGTTCATTGTTTGAACTGGCCTAAGGTGACTAACAAAGTCATTTTAGTCAGGGCATTTTAGCACATGCTCATATAAAAAGTAAATTACATATTGTACTTACATTCTTATTACATACACTATATACATTACATACATACAGTCCATTGGTAGGCTACAGCTGGATATTTGCTGAAGCAGTTCAGGGTACTTACAGCAGCAGCAACACACCTCAGAATCAAACTTTAACCTTGCAGTTACTAGCCCAGCTCTCCACCCATTATGTTACACTGGTAGCCTATATTAGAACAAAATAATACATCCAGGTCTTCTTTTTCTGATACATGCTATTTGTAATTGTTTCCACTATGCAATCAAGAGCCAAATTGAAATGTGCATGTTACAAAATTAGGGCTGGAGTGAGAAGGAACAGTTCACAGAGATTTCTATTGTTGAAACACAAGTAGCAATGATTTTTGAGTGTCTTAGGAGTCCTTAGTGCCACCCCACAACATCTGTATTAAAGGACACAGCTGGTCCTAAAGCACTGTAATGGCCACAGAGTTTTATAATGACTGACTGCATTTCCCAGTATTTGCTGTAACTTCTAGGATAGCACAGGCAAAGTATAAGAAATGGAAAATGTTGATCTTTAAAAATGAATGATGTGAGTTGAAACATATATAAGTTTTCTTGTCTTTGTTAATAATGCAAAAAAGTTACATCTGTCATTGTGCTTACAAGGTTTTTTTATGTGTGTATTTATTTTTTAACACAGAATGACACATTTTAATGTCTTATGAGTAATTCCAAAATGGGACTTTGGGGGCTATTATTTTGGGGGATGATGCTGTTTTATTTGGCTGTGGCACAGTGTGCATTGGTTCTGTGACTACTTAATATACTAAATGTGAAATGGAGAGGCAGCCACTGCAAATTCATTTATGCAAGGCTAAGAGGGACCCAATCCCATTAATCCATGTTTCCTTGACAACCGAGTGTGAAATGTAAACCGTTTCCATGGCAATTGTTCCTGAGTGCTAATTATCACTGTTGAGGATAATAGCGGGCGGGAGGCGGAAGGAGATAAGTGCCTATCCAGAAAGACTGCGAAAAGAACAGCCCGGTTGTGTTTTTAATTTTCATCTTGACCCTTCTCTTTCTTTTTTTTTTTTTAGGGGGGGAGGCTGGATTTAGCTTGCTTTCCTGGTTTCTGTCAAGATTTTCAAACAATTGCATTTTTATTTATGTTTTCCATCCCCTCAATAAGCACTGCTGCTCAGAGGGGGATTGCTGCTCGGATGATGTCAGAGCCATAGTATGAGCCAAGGCAGATGTGTTGATGAAATCCTGTTTGTACTCGCTATATCCATATTCATGATGCAGCAGTAAAGAGCCCACATTCTGTCCCGCATTAAATACCAACTACCATATGTCCGCCTGGATGCCTCTCTCCAATTTACAGAATGCCTGCATGTATTCTTTAAGACTAAAATGGTTACTTTAAAAAACGGAATAAAAAAAATGTATCTGCTTTAACGTGCCTTCCATCTAATGTCGTGCCCACGTGCAGTCGCTCAGAGGGGTGTGGTTGATGTGTACTGAAATCTGAAGACACGTTTTCTTCAGCCACGGAGCAGTAATATACTGTAGAATAACATGCTCCGTGTAAGACGAAAAGGGAGGAAGCCACAGAGGTGTTGAGCAGCGAGCAGAAGTCGCAGACACACGAGGATCTGTGGATGGAAAAGGTGAAGGTTCAGTTGAAGATAACTGCTCTCACTTCTGTAAAGGAGGGAGATAGGGAATGTTCTATTTGAACCTATAGTGTCTATGTGAAACCAACACACAGCTGGAGCCCGTTAATATCTGTATCCTTCAGTTTCATCCTTTAACAAGTTTGTAATCATTATGCAGTCGGCAAGCAGCAGTGATCAGAAAGATCTAGGCATGAATAACTCAAGTCAATGACATACAGTATATCAAGTACAGGTTAGAAGTCCCCCGAAGTCTATTACAAGTATTCTGCCATGCACGGCTTCATAGAAATATATTTCTACAATGATATGTCTTACCATTTACATTCAAGGAATTACGTGTTTCTAAAAAAAAAAAAAAGGAAGGAAGGAATATCAATTAAGTTTTTTCCAAGAGTGGGAGTGAATTTCTCAGCTGCAATCTACACTTCCTGTGGGCTTTGGGGGGCCCTTCTGCTGAAAGGGGGGAAACCCATGTTTTGTCCCAGGTCAAGTTCTGCCCACCTGCTCCGCTAGGCTAGCGATGGTAAAGCATTAAAGGACAGCACCGGCAATATATTTTACTGTAAAATGCTTTGCTGTCCATGGGTTTTCCTGTTCAAAGAAGGTTCGTGCTACATGTAAATTGAGTTATTTCATGTTTAGCTTTGTGTTGTTCGATGTTATGTAATGCATATGGGCTTGGACAATAACCACAAATGCAGAATCCCATGTATGCTCATATAACAGTATTGGGAGGAAATATTTAATTCCTCCTGGGAGGTATTATCACTGTTTGCTTTCATTACCAAGTGTACAGTAAACACATTTCAGGCATATAATATTGAATGCTAGGCTGGCCCGAAGCAAAAGTTATGGAGGAATGCCCAGTGGATCATTCCACTTTAATTACAGTTCACAAAAAAAGTTTGAATTTTCATTGGCTAATTTGCATACATACACACACAATACACACAGATTCTCGTTGTTCAAAAAATACAAGTCTTCATGCGGCCCAGGCTGGGCGTATATCATTTAAAATTTTCAGTTATAAGCTGCAAGCAGTCATTGTAATGAAGGCATCCATTTTAGATGACATCTAAGGTAATGAACTGCAAAAGGAAAAATGTTACATAATAATATTGCTTGGCTAAAAGGGTATGTTGTAACAACTTAAATACACACAGAACTTTCAAAAGAATATGTATGAGAAATTAATACTGGTAACCATCGTGAAAAGTAGTGTATTTAGCCAAAACATAAAAACCTTTTTGCAATGTTTTCCATAAAATAGAATGGCTTGTTATCAAGTTGGAATGGTTCCACTTTGGCTCTAATATCAAAATACCTACCCCGGAAAAACTGAGTATTCACTCATTAAGCATAATCACCTGTTTTTCCTTTTAAGTTCTGATGGTCTTCAAAATAGAGACTGAATGGAATGTTCCCAAATATGGGGGAGACACAGAGAGTGATTCAAGTGTGAACAATTTTCAATGCTTATTTTTTTTTTTTTCGGAGGTTGGAAGAAGGTTTTTTTTTTTGCCATATACTGTACATCTAAATTTGAACACAGTTGTGTAGATTTGATGTCACAGTGCAGCGACACAGTTGCCCTTGTACCATAACAAGCCTCCTCAATTGTTCATTCATCATATCTCATAATGCTGTTCACACCAAATGACGAATCAGAAATGAACAGGACTGAATGTTTGTCTGAACCTGGCTTAGAATGGCAAGCATGCATGTTGTAAACAGGTGCTTCCTAAAATTTTCTTTTGGAAAATATGAACTAACTTCAGATTAGGTAACATTTCTATCTTACATTTCTGTGTATCGTACTGTATTTTCCATAATGACAACTAAAAGTCATTGTTGCCATTATAATTACAGTCTGCTATAAAAAAGGTTTTTACAGTTTGTAAAATATTGTATTCTGTGTCCAAATATCCCATCCATCCACAACATTTCATTCCATGCAAGACATGTTCCTTTCATTCACAATATCACATTTTCTAACAGGGAACAGCGTAGAGTGAATGAAATACAGCACGTTACAAATGGCAACCTTTATGACTCCTAATGACAAAATGGTATTTTATCCTTTCATTTCTTTCATATTTTGGTCCATTTGGTCCTGGGTTTTCAAAAGGGAGTCCCTGACGAGACTTGATATGCAATGACTATATATATATATACAGTATATTTGAGAAAATATTTTAAAATATAAAACCTTTTTTTTAATTATAGATCTTTTAAACTTGATGATGGGGGTCCCTGGATGCCTTTGAGCCTGGGTGGATCAGAAAAGGACCCCGATTGTCCAAAATGTAATATCTTTGGACGCACACCAAAATTGAGGTCCACTTTTTATAAGGCTCTAAGAGTACATGTAGTGTCATTTTAAGAAGTATGTATACTCAAGCAGCTCAAGCAACCTTTGACCCACAACTTATTAATGTTGTTTAAAACCCACATTTAGTAAGATCAGTCATCATCAAAATGACTGAGAAAACAACAGTTGTTCCAGGTGAGAAAACTGGTGAGAAAAACGATTAGATTGCTTCTACATAAAGTAACAGTCACTTCTCTTAAATGTTCAGAACAGAGTAAAGTTTATGTCCCAGAGAAGTGATAGGGGTTATACCTTATGGAGTTTCCCTCTTTTTCCCTGTGTGATTTTTAGTGGGGTGGAAAGATCACAGCACTGTAATCATGACCAATGCCAATGTCATCTGACCACACTCATAAAGTCACCTTGGTTCTGAAAGGGGAAGAGGACACTGTTTGTTCTATGAAAAGCAGGTGTCCATCTGCTCACAGTTACGTACTTCTGTCTGTTTACACAGTGACATCATACAGCGTATGTTCACATGCATTTCCATTTGTTTGAGCAGTTAGTAAGGAAGAGGACTATTGTTCTCAAAATAATAAGCAACTGAATTTCTGGTTTTGGCTGTCACCATAACACACAGGGCAATAGAGTTGTCAGTTTTTTACACATATTCTGAAGGTTCACATATACAGATCCTTTCCAAAAAATTAGAATATCACGGAAAAGTTGTTTTTTTTCCATAATTCCATTCAAAATGTGAAACTTTCATTGATTATAGATTCATTACACACAAAGTGAAATATTTCTAGCCTTTATTTGTTTCATTTTTCATAATTTTGGCTTACAGCTCCAGAAAACCCCCCAAAACAGTATTTCAAGAAATTAGAATAATGTGTAGAAAATCAGCATTTACTTCAGTTATTTCAGAGAATGAAAGTTTTAGACTGAGTGTCACACTCTAATCATCTAATTTACTCAAAACACCAGCAAAGTTTTTCTACAGGTGTGCCGTTAAATTAGACAGGTATCGCAGTTTGGTTCAGTATGAGGAAGACTGCAGACTTGACAATTGGCCAGAAGACCATCATTGACACCCTCCAGAAGATGGATAAGCCACAAAAGGTCATCCCTAAGGAGGCTGGCTGTTCACAGAGTGCAGTGTCCAAGCATATCAATAGAAAGTTTAGTGGAAGGGAAAAATGTGGCAGCAGAAGGTGCACAAGCAAAAGAGATGACCGTAGGCTTCAGCGGATTGTCAAGCAAAGACGATTCCAAAATTTGGCGGAGATGCAGAGGGAGTGGACTGAGGCTGGAGTCAGTGCTTCAAAAACCACCACGTACAGAGTGTGACACTCAGTCTAAAACATTCATTCTCTGAAATAACTGAAGTAAATGCTGATTTTTGACACACTATTCTAATTTCTTGAAATACTGTTTTGGGGGTTTTCTGGAGCTGTAAGCCAAAATTATGAAAAATTAAACAAATAAAGGCGAGAAATATTTCACTTTGTGTGTAATGAATCTATAATCTATGAAACCTTTCCATGATATTCTAATTTTTTGGAAAGGATCTGTATAATACTGTATAATACTGTATAATACTAATTTGGCGGAGATGCAGAGGGAGTGGACTGAGGCTGGAGTCAGTGCTTCAAAAACCACCACGTACAGAGTGTGACACTCAGTCTAAAACATTAATTCTCTGAAATAACTGAAGTAAATGCTGATTTTTGACACACTATTCTAATTTCTTGAAATACTGTTTTGGGGGTTTTCTGGAGCTGTAAGCCAAAATTATGAAAAATGAAACAAATAAAGGCGAGAAATATTTCACTTTGTGTGTAATGAATCTATAATCTATGAAACTTTTCCATGATATTAAAATTTTTTGGAAAGGATCTGTATAACACTTCTAGTAAATATCCTTCTAAATTAATACCTTTTTTTCCCTCAAAACACATTTGAGACAGTCATATTAAAGTTCTCCCTTTGAGAACAAGTAAGAGAACAAGTTTGGCAAGTACCTAAGGGGAACAATAAGAAAATTAAATTCCTCTTTAATTTGCTTTGTTTCATTACATCCAAACACAAAAGAGGAAATTGTCCTCATTTACACCACCAACCAGCCACATGACATTGAATTGAACAGAATTTTCTGTAAAGCTTAAGTAATCTTCTTTAATCGTGTTGCCTGTTCTTCTTCTGTCATCTCATGTTTTCTGTTCTTTTATAATGCGGCTTTTTGGACATTCCCTTTTAAACTAGGATTTTATCTCACAGTTTAGGTCTGTTAAATTCTTCAGCTGGTTTACATGCCATGTGTCCATTGTTGGCATGTGCTAAACAGTTTATTATGCTACAGTAAACATGGCAACAAGGTTAAAAACTGCTGTTTTCACAGCCTGTCACACCATCTTGACCTTTTGTCTTTTTTCCAGGACCTTTTTCAGTATTTATATTAGAGGGAAAATGTGTTAAAAAAAAAAAAGTAAATGGGGGAGGGTGATTTACTCTCCCCTTTTCTTCAAATGAAACATTTTTTATAACAACAGTATATGCAGATACATAATTTGTTGTTGTAAACTCAAAAAAACAAACTCTAATTATCATGTTAATGCACTTGATTAGCTTAATATAACAGTACTTTCTAATCACTTTGGTGGGGAAACACAAAATAAATTTCTGTTTTTGTTCAAAATAGTACAGTAATTTCTAGCTGGCTCAAACAAATCAGCATATATGTGTAAATACAATTAATAGTCTCCTGTCACATATTCTTCCAGGTTTAGTGGAATAAACAGAGCTGTACGTGTTCAAACAGAAATCACACTTTGTTTACAATGACTCAGTTCCGCCTGCAGCCATTTCAGGCTACAGTGGAGCCGTTAACACAAAACGACACACTCGGTTGTGCTTGGCTCTCATGTTTTCAGGGTGACCTTAAAACTAAAGTCTGTAAACATTTGCTGGCAAGCAGTTAAGGACATCTTCTGCAAATAAACATAGATTTAAATGTGCTACACTGAATCTGAAAGCTCTCTGATGTGTCCACCATAAACTCTCCTTCGAGTGTCATCAACTTCATGCTCAGGGTGATTTCATTTTGGCAAATGGGAAGGAGTCAGTCCGTTGAATTTTGTTTCAAAATTTATATCTCAGTGACAAAATGGGTTATACAATTTATGGGTGTGCCCAGCTACACATGTATGCTATGCTCTCAAAAAAGTCACTTATATTCAATGCCATACTTATACAAAAATATATAACCAAGGCAATAATTAGATTTCCTTTTTTTATTGTTTTTTAATGTTAATCAATTATATATGACCTTGCCTGGACCAATTTTAATGAATTAAGATCCCCTTTGTCATTGAGGTACATAAAACCACATAAAACTAATGTGTTATGGTATCTACCTCAAAGTATTGAGAGCTGAAAACACAAGCAGAATTGCAGTGACTCCGTACAGTGGAAGGTCATCACTGTAGCAGCACTAAACCGCGTCCAATCTCTCAGTGAGTTTGCCAAGTATGAATTGGCTTAATGAAATAAACACAGGGTTCTTTGTAAGATACTGTATGTCCTTCCAGAACAAGAGGCCTTCTGAAACAAAAGCCAGAAGTCTTTAAGTCACTTTTGGAGTAAAATAACAAATCTCTTATGGGAACTCAGCCTCGTGTTCCTGCTGTTCAGTCACTGACTAAAATGTACTGCTGTACAAAGAAACACGTACGGAAAAATATAAGTGGTGGCAACCATTAATCAGTTATTTCTGCAGAAACATAAATATATTATTTAATACCTATAGTGTAACTGGCCAATTGAAATTATGTTGGAAACAATATAACTTATGATAACTACTCTATACAGTATCTAGCCCTTTTTATCAAAGGAACTACAAAAGCAAATGAGTTTCAGACTTGTGATATTGTGCTTGATTTTGTGCTTGTGTCAGCTCAGCTGCTCCAAAATGATTAGGAAGCGCAAATGAACTACCCACACAGTGTACTGGTGCTCCACAATGTTACAACATCTCTCCTTCCTGGCCACAAGATCCGTGTGATCCCTCTGATAAATCGTTGGACAGAAACCTGGTAATCCAGGGGGCAGGTACAAGAAACAGGTCATTAGAATATCATGCCCTGTACCACCCACATTTTGAGATCAGAAGCCGCAGAGCAAACGTTAGAATACAGCGTAGATCACCCCGCTAAAAGCCATGCAAGAAGAGGCACTTAAGCGCATTACTTAAGTTGGCCATCTCTCAATCCGGCCCCTAGTCTTTACCTTAACCAAAATCTCAGCTGTACCGCAAAACCAAAATAACAAAACAAAATGTAATTTCTAAAATAATCTTATATACTTATAAATTTTATGACTGAATGAATACTACTGATTTGTATTTATGTAAAGATTCACGCAAGCTCAGTTTATAGTGCATAAAGGAGAATTTCACGTCAATGGTGCACATTAACAATGCTTTTTTAAGACGATATGAGAGAGCCTAAAGATTCTCTGAAGATACATCTCATCATTACCCCAGAATACTATTGTTTACAAAGTTTGTTTATTGGACAGTGGCATCATTTATTTCTCCAATGGAGTATAATATTTCATATGACGAGCTGTGTTAATATGTTCCAAGCAATGCACCTACAGAGCACTTCCCACTGTAGCTGCCCAGGAGTTATTCAGTACTGGCGGTTTATCCAGTAACAGGATGCGCTTAGTGGCTGTCTGATACACAGCCAATCAATCACTCCCATACCTCCAGACAGGAAGGGAGGCTATCGAGATAGCCTTTATCTGATTATCTTTATCAGCGTAAGCTCATAACCGGCATATTCAAAATCTGATAAAAAAATAATAATTTTGCCCAATCTTTACATTTGGTGCATGTAGACATCTTAATCTGTTTCCTTTTGGCTTTTTGAATCTGCGCATGTCAGGTGGAAAGTCAAAGAGTATGG
This sequence comes from Synaphobranchus kaupii, assembly GCA_029718625.1. Lineage (NCBI taxonomy): Eukaryota > Metazoa > Chordata > Actinopteri > Anguilliformes > Synaphobranchidae > Synaphobranchus > Synaphobranchus kaupii. The sequence continues at coordinate 66,612,498 of CM056380.1, forward strand.
CTGCCATGTCGAAGAAGTCTTCCAATTTTTATTAAATTAACACATTAACACACATTATTGTTGAATGCTATGTGCTCATGTTACAATATTTTGAAGATATTGCCCATCAAAATATATTGCCAAATATACAATTTATTGCAGATTTCAGATATATTATGCTATGATATATTAATCACTATATTTATGTAATGATAAATATATTTCTTTAATAAAAAATCACACCCAGGTGTGCAGTGGTGCAGGTTTATGAGCAATCATATTAAAAAATTCAATAGAAAATGTGTGTGTTGTTTACATGTACAAGATTACAGTTATTACTTGAACAATAACAATGGAATTCCAAACTCAACAAGAGGGTGCATGGATTGTTGGGCCGTTCCATAACTGACTGGGTCCAGCAGAACACTGGTGGTAGATTTTGTATTGATTTTGCTCCGGGGGGTTGCTACGGCGACTCACCTTGCTAACAGGTGGAATGTTCAAAACTCCACTCTAGCGGCAGTTGGTAATTTAAATTTCAAACCCATTTTCTAACTTGTGACGACGACTACAGTTTTTAAGGTACACAGACATAATATGTATCAAAATAATATGTTCATGTGGTTCCCAGGATTCCGATGGTGTAAATATCTAAAGGTGTTGTTACACAACGCAATTTTTGTTGCTTGCAACTAAGTTGCAGCTGAGTTGCTCATAGATTGCTTCGTGTAACATTCCCTGCAATTTCTGTGCAACTTGATTGCAACAAGTTGGGAGCAGTTCAACTTTCATGCAACCGATTGCATGCAATAACCAATCAGAACAGAGATATTGATCACACGCGAACGCAGACCTGTCTGCGCGTAGCCTACTACGATAACGTTACTAGCCAGCTAAATTATCATAAACTATAACTGGCTAACTAACGTTACGCTACCTAACCGAACTGGCTAACTAATAAAATGAACGCACATAAGGCTTTGCGTTTCCTTGTTGGCAGCATTTAAGAGAAAAATTGTAACGATAGCTAAATTTAGTGATCAAGACTTGATATTTGTATCTAACGGAATAAACGGATCCGGCGTAATATCGAATGCTACACACATACTTGATTCTGATTGGTCGTTGCGTGCATTTTAAATTGATTGCGAATTGCGTCGTGTAACAGTTGAATTGCATAAAATGACATCACCAGCTACGAGTTGCGCAACCAAAGTTGCGCGGAAATTGCATCGTGTAACAACAGCTTAAGTTGTGACATTTTTAGTTTGTAAAATATGCAGTGTTGTTTGAAAACCATGCTCCACATTCACACAAATGGTGGAATGTTCAAAACTCCACTCTAGCGGCAGCTGGTAATTTCAATTTCAAACCCATTTTCTAACTTGTGACCACGACTACAGTTTTTAAGCTACACAAGACATATTATATACAGATGTGCATCTGGTTCCCAGGAGTCCTACAGTATGGATATCTAAGCTGTGACATGTATATGTTTTGAGATAGAGCTGTCTGAAGCTGGGCATGCTTTTCTCAAGCTACTATTGTATCGCCAGGCATGTGATGCATAGGCGAATCCTGATTGGTTTAAATCTCATGCTACGAACAGACACACAGACACACGTCACGTATAGAAGCGGCTGCACTGCTTAAAAATCTCTGATAAAATATGTATATGTAAATACATAAGTAGCAGAAGTTCCCACAATATTTACTCCCAAAATATTTTATTTGGACACTATAAAATTTTAATTTCAGTACAAAAAGTGTCTTTAGTAATATGTCATAGTAATAGACATAGACAGTCTATGATATATTGATATATAATGATATATAGTCTATGATATATTGTGTTTTGCAATATTTGCAATATTTTCACATTTCCTGTGAGTAGGGAGATCAGAGACGGGGTTGTGCCCCGGGGTCGTTTACCCAGTGTTTTCACCATAGACTGTATAAAAATGGTTTTCACCCAATAATAAAATAAGGTTAATTGCTGTGTCTTTCAGTTTTTACAAGTATTTTACTTCCATCTGCTGGGTAAAGACATGAATTGCAATCTACACAACATAGCCTACACGGAATATGCCTACACAAGTTTTTTTAATTATATATATTTTTTAATTAGCCTATAGGCCTACACCATACAAAATAACCCCCCGTTTTTGTAGGCTGTGTCTCGTCTCGATCGCTGTCTCAGGCTTTCTGTGAACTACATTACCTTTGCTCTGCACATAGCCTAAGGGTAGGCTAAGGCTATCTAAAAGAAAACATTAATTAATAGAAATCGTGATGGAAATGCCCACGGTGAAATGGGTAGCACATTTTCAGGCATAGCTTGCCATGAATAGTCGGCTGGTTTTGACAGTAGCCTAGTTATGACACCAGATTAACAAAAGCAGGGGAACATATCTAAACTCTTAACTAAGGTAACATTGGGCTGGCTATGGCTCGTCGTAACTATGAGGCTACCTCGTTTCCTTTTAAATTCACATAATTTAGCCTATTATCCCCTAACACAGAGAACTAGGAAATATCGCTATCTAGCCTGGTAACTGCCTGACGACCGAAATCACAGACAACCACTGAAGTTAAACCATAAATTCAGTGGTTTGGACTGTCCCCTGTAACGCCCCTTTCTTCGAGGTCCCGCCTTGATGGGCAGCTTTGACAGGTTGCATGTTCAGTTCGGATTTTTGGCAGGGTTTTTGCGTGAACACGCGGAAATGATAATGCAAATGGATGCAATGCCATTGCATTTGAATTATGTCACTGTTGTGCCGCAAAAGCATGAAAACGATATGTTAAATGGCGAATTGAATTATCATTTCCTTTTTGTCATGGATCATGCGATTGCAATAAGAAACTGCTAATGCAAATGTGGAATAATTTGCATTAACATTTTCAAATTGTCAGATAAAGTGCGTACATTAACTTGCAAATGAAAACACAAACTGTCCTTTTGCATTTTCATTTGAATTATGTCATGGTTTTTGCGCACATTGAATGTAAACGAAATGCAATCGGCGATTTGCATTTTCATTTGAATTTTGGCGCGGATATGCTTCCATACAAATGCTACCACTAGCCCTGCATATAAACCAAGGGGCCAAGACTGGGCTTTCGTTTTGAAGCTCACTTCCTGGTTGGGCTGGGAGCAGCAATTGTGCCGTTGCTCACTAGCGCCACTGCGATTGGCTCCAGTATAGGTCTTTCACCATGTAAGTCAATGGCAGCAATGTGGTCAAAATACTCAATAAATTTTTCCCACAAAAAAATGTAATTGCAATAGGTGCCTTTCCTTCTTCTGATGCCTCTGCATGTGCTGATTTTTTTTAAATATTGTGTTGTTTGGACAGGATATTAACATTTGTTCAGGACCAATCAGGACCAAACAACCAATTTGTTCAGGTTGAGTCCTCTTCGGCTCCACTAAGCAGACGCAGTTTGTACAAACGGGCGGCGAAAAAGACATCCGGAGCCTCAATTCAGTATTTACGAGGCCGTGGAAAGGCAATGGGTGACGTCACAGTGACTTTGTCCATATTTTTATACAGTCTATGATATAAACTTACCATTCTTACCATTTCAAGCCTGGAGATAAAAAGTGCTACGTTAATTACAAGCAATAACAGGCTTGAATTGTGGGTTGAAGTTTGACTGTCAGGTTATTCACTATGCATGCTGCAACCTGCGTGAAACGTAAGAGCTAAAATACATCTTGCCGTGTGGGAAAGCTGAACCTGAGGGGCCATGTTCTGAGATATGAAAGTGGAGAGTACTTCAGGACACGTCTACAACATCTCTGAGTATCTGATTTTATCTGCCAGTTTACTTTCTGCACCCTCGCACACATGGAATCTTTGAGAGTGCTTGTGCTTTAATGAAGAAAGGAGGCAAAAACATTCTAATTCTTCATTGTCTAATTATAAAAACAACCGACAAAGGTGAGCTATGCTATAATATGAATACATCTACGCCTTTGAATTTTTAAATTAATTTAATTTATGATATTATGCGATGATATGCCTTCATTAGTGTGCAACTTATTTGAGTCCCTCTTTTGAATTTTATTCTCCATCTCTCTCTCTCCCTCCTCTATTGCTGTTGTAGGAGATAACAGACACTGAAACAGTATTCGTATTAAAGGCCCACTCAGTAGTTGCTAAAAAAAAATGCTAATTGCTTACAACAGCCAAATAGATGAAGATATGGTACTATAGTATAGAATTATATAATGATTTCAAAAGGGAAAAAACAATATTTAAAATAAGTGTTGGGCTTACACTACTTTCTTGTTCATCTTCCGTCTTTCGCATTTCATTCTTCTTCTTCTTCTTCTTCTTCTTTGTTTTTAATATCTGATCAGCTTTGTGGTGATCACCATGGAGACTCATCGTTTTTACTTGATGCCTACTCGTCAGGTAATATATCGAAAAGAATATCTAACATTTTTCCAAATAACCCATGCCTTGGAAATGGCTTTGTCATGTTGTATTGTGACTGGTCATAGTAAAAAACTACTTGAATCATGATCCATCTTCAATTAGTAATCAAAATTACTGAGTGGGCCTTTAAGTTTTAAAGTGAAGAATTTGCAGAAAAAATAACAGATGGTGTCTATGCACATAACCTAACTCAGAATAAGTGTGGCACTTTAATTAAGTTTGACTAAATTGATTTTGATTACGTTTCAAAATTACTCAAAAAGCAATACAGCAGCATAACTACATAGTCCAGAAAAGCCTTTGAACAAAAGTTACCAATAGTAGATTATATTAGGGGCAGTGTTCTTCCAGTGCTACATAAAACACATTCTGTGATGGATTTCATTTCTGAAGCCTACTGTGGTATATCTTTCATTCAAACATTTATTACTGTAAATACAGGGGCTTCTCACTCTAGCTTATTCCTTTGCTTTCATTCATTCACTCATAATATACAGTTTTAAGGAAGTGTTATAATATTTATCTTAAGCCTCTAATAACAACTAAGTGAAAAGATGTTCTGTTTATTAGAGCTTTCTGAAGGGCCGTTAGGCCGTAACACACACAGAGACCCACACAGACGATAAACACTCGCAGACTACATCCCCACAGCCAGTCATGTTAATGCGCCACTGACAGCATAATCTTCACTGCTGGCCTCTGGCCGTGCAATACATGGATTAACATTCATTTTAGGGCTTAATTTCCACCCCGCGCAACCATCTGTCACTCACGCCCTGGTCCAGGCTGTTCAGGACAACAAGAACACCCAGGGCTGCGATGGTTTACTGCCAGGACCATATCGATCCAACTCTAACAGCTAGACTGAAATGTTGACCGGGAGCACAGGGGGTGGTGGGGGTAGGAGGGAGGGGAAATTAGGGCTTGGGTGCTCTTCTGATGTTCCATCCAGTATCCCCATGGTTTCAGCTGCTTAAGACAACCTCCTCTTTACTCCCTCAAGGCAATTTTATCAAGATTGAGCCACGTACTGATCCAGGTAGCTGTCTATTAGTTTTCTAGTTTGCAGCTGTTTAAGGCAGTTCTGAGATAGGGTGTCAGGAAGAGAGCACAGAGCATTGGTGTAACTCCAGTATGCTGAGCTGGACTACAGACCAACTGTTCCAAGACAATTATGTTGGTTTGTGATGGGCCTAGATTCACTCAGCATCTTTCCTTCACTTTGATTTACAAATAGATGGCAACGTGACTCTTCTATGCTTCCCAGAAAGCAATTTGGTGAGATCACTTCGGTGATTGCCAAAATTCACCAAACCCTTTGGAAAGAACACAAATTAACACCTGCTTTTTAATTAACCGTGAGTCAAAAGTTCAGACCAAAGTGTAAATAACACTGCAGAGCTGAACGTTGGCTGCTCAGACTTGATAACGATCGGAGACTTAAAGCCTCCCAGTGCGTTTGTGGAGCTTTTTTTGGGGTGCTGGAGATGAGGGGCGTAGGCCCAGGCTCAGAACTGTCTCCCACATTGTCCCAGTCCCCCTTCCTCCCAGAGGCTGTGATAGCGAGGCTCACTGAGGAGGTGTTATTTTAGGAGAAACTAATACGTTTCACTGATTACCATCTCCAAAGAGGAAAGGCTGTATTGTTCCTCACAAACCCAGATGGGCTGGTCTGGTATCATTTCAGCTCAGTGCTGCAGCTGATTTCCACATTTCTCTGCTTTTATTACGAAGGGTTTTGTTTTGTGGTTTTATGGTTGCGGTTCTCCAGAGGGCTGATCTTGTGTCGAGTATACATTATGTTTGTAAATCTTGCTCTCGGTATAAACCTGACACCATTTCTCATTACAAAAGTTTGTGATCTCGTAGCCTTATGGTATCATAGTGAATATTGTTTGCAATATTACAGTTGTGTCAGGACAACTCACATATTAAAATTTCATGTTTTAATGAATGTGGAGTACAATTATTTCAGTTTGGCGTTGAATGGATCTGCTTTAGGTACTACTGTGGAGCACGGGCATCTCCCCGCTCAACAGGAGATGACCAGAAACCCCCCGTACCAAAAGCAGATCCAAACAACAGGTGGAAGCTGGGGTGGTGGAGGGTGATTGCAAATTTAGTTTTAATGCAGAAACAAAGTAAACAAAGGGTAGCACAGCAGTGAGCAGCGCAGGGAGGTCTGATTCTAGGTTTTAAAAGGGCGCTCCATTAGAGGTGTGTGCATGTGTTTGGTTGAGTATGAGATGCGTAGTTGCTAGCCGACCGATGGTCAGCTGCAGCACGGGTTTCCTGACAGAACGTGCTATGCGCACTTCGTTCGCAACGCTCGTATAGCTTTGAAAAGTGTCAAAGTTATGAAAATAAGCTACATAGCTTCACAAGGATTGAGCTCAGATTGAGAAAAACTTTGATACGTTTTGTTCATTAGAATAACTGTTATATAACGAATGAGTGCCCACTTACATTTATAATGCTTGTATTTTTTCTCTTTTTAAGGCATCTTTAGCAGATGCTCGTATCCTGTGAGACTAGCACGGGTTGTATTATTTTTTTTCCATGCAATTAATTTATGGCTGTGCCTCACCTGCAACTATAGAATTACACTTCCCTTCCACATTATGCAGTCTTGCAATCTTTAGTCAGTATGTCTCTATTCCAGGCCACACTTTAATGCTCATTCATACAATAAGTTAACATGAAATGTTGAAACTAATTTGATCAATAAACAATTACTCAACTACCAAGTGAACTGATTAAGTGAATAGTCAATCAATTCTTGTACTGGGGATACTTGCCCATGTCTCTCAGAAGAAGTGTTGCATTGACTTCATCTGAAGCAATGAATACTAAACAATGAAAACAATAGTGATCAAAACTGCATTTAAATGGAATTTAAAAGCCATTACACTCTTTGAGTACTTCCATCATGTAGATGATACATCCGTGTGTCCAAACAATGAAATCCAAATCAACTTGACTAAATAGCAGTGTTGAGTTTATGAAGCTTGGTCCTTTGTTGATGTTCTATTAAATTTTCTAATCCATCCCGTCACAGCCTATTACGACCTCAATGCATTGAAATGCAATGCATTAACTGCGAGTGCAATAGCGCATACATAGGAAACGATCTGCACTGACTCAGCTGATGTCCCTCAGAGCAGGAAGTGAGAAATAGAAAAGAAAATCCTGTTGGCGCCTTTCAATGCCTAGGTATGCTTTCAGGGTTCCTTCTCACAAATGAGGAAAGTCTCTTTTTATTCAATGTTATCCAGAATAGCATACCATATAAAACTATCAAGGCCGTGGTATCTTCTGCAAATTCACCAAGATCTTGGGAGAATCCTTTTTGATGTTCACAGGGGAGTGGGTCTGTGATACGCAGAAAGAGCTTCCAGAGCTGTCAATCATCTTGTTTTGTTATTCGTCTTGCCTGTCTGGAAGAAGAGACTGACAGATCTCACTGTTACCTCCCTGGTGGCTTCCGTTCTGTGATTGGAGCTATGCTCGGAAAGGCCCTAAAGTCAAGCTTTTTATGCAGAAATCAGGAGTCTCATCTTGAAAATCATAAAGAACTGGATTCAGAGCGTGACATGGTGCTAATCGCTGTAGCGCTGCTGCCCTCTGTGAGACTGCCATGTTATCTCAACGTTGCAACAACATTGTGACAGCATTCAGACCAAGAACCCGTAAATGCAACAATGGACACTATAAGTATGGATGAATATTTGGCATTTAAAAGTAATTAACCGTTGCAGAGTGCTTGGGGGGGGTCGGGGGGTTTGGTGGCAATCATCACAGCGCTCCAGTGAATAGACCAAGGCAGAGCCAAATAATGTTTTATTTAAACCATTGCACAAATGAGGTTTGATTGCGCTCTGCAAATACAGTTTGCCTGGGGACTGCTCCATGGGCACAGTGCAGGTTTGTTCTGTGTAATGTTCTGAGAATTGTTGTGATCTTACTGTAGCTGGAACTACTGCAAAATGCATTTCATATTTAGGGCTATCGCTAACATTTTTCAAGATTTTCTGTCAAGTTTCTCTCTCTCTCTCTCTCTCTCCCTCTTTCGGCTGGCCTCGAAATGTGGCTGGAAGCCTCTATTGATATTTAGCTGTCTCTCTGTCTTGGACCATATGATGTTCTTATGTTACATCGTAATATTTTGCACATGGGTCGGGGGCAGGGATCCAAACACTGAGCTGAATAGGGGGTTTTGTCTGCTAGAGGACCTCCAAACAGGCACATCACTCTTTCTGTTCTAACAGTGTTGTTGATATGTCCTAGAGGGGGTCTTGCCAATGCAACCCCCTTGTCAACTGCTGCCCTATTTCATTGCACAAATAATCAAGGTGAGGGTGGCGGTTTTTGGGCCAGGCTTGATTAAAAAAATATGCGTTTGCCAAGAACAGCTTGCCTCGCTTCTTCTCTTTCCCACCATCTCTAGATTTGTCTCCCATTGTGAATAGCATATACAGTATATTGGGAGAGTAACAGAGCTTTTTTTTTTGATTTGATAAACAATGAATATGAGGTTAAAGTGCAGACTGTCAGCATTAATATGAGGATATTTACATCCGTATCGGGTGATCCGTTTGGGAATTACAGAATTCAGATTCCATTTTTATACATAGTCCCCCCAATTTAAAACATATTATACATAATGTGTATAATGTACAATATATTGTTGGATTAAAAGGGAAAAATCCACCCTTGTCTTGTAATAGAGAGGCAATCCAGTCAGGGTAGATTCAATTATAAGGTCTTTATTTCTGCAGAAAGAGCATGCCTACTGACAGGGTTAACACCCTTACTAAAAAAGCTTTATTTACAGCGATCATTTATACCCTCTAAGAGAGACTGTGCAGTCGTGTCCATGTCAGTTTCATTAGGTAAAAAAGTAAAACTTAATTTCCCACCATCCAGCTGCATACTCCCTTTTTGCTTTTTGCTCAAGGCCGTAGGAGTTGGAAGAGTCTGGCCGGTGGTATATTGCTGTCACTGAGATGAGTTACAGTAGATAAACATTATCATGACACTTAAAGCTTTGGATTTTGGAAACTTTATAGGGAACATGTCAAGCTACTCTATGCGTGCGTGCGTGTGTAGCAGTTATGTAAATACAGTAATGTTCATGTCTCCGGATAGTTGTCTTGGTAGACATTCATAAGTAAAAGCAAGTAGTTTAATCATTTAAAGGTAGTCTTTTTGACATTCAAATAGAAAATGCTGTCATGTTTATGCTCATGCACACTGTAGGTCATGCTCCCAACTATAGACTCCATTGCACTATATCCAGTTTATATTTATATGCAATAAATGTTTGGTATTGCAAGGCAAAAAGAGGCCTGCAATAAATACAGACATATAAAACATCATTCTTTCATGCTTCAGTTGTGTGGTTTAATTGTCAGTGAAAAGAAACAGAATTAATGGCAACAAGATATTTGGCTGTAGCTTTAAAAAAAGGCACCCCCCTCCATTAGATTTGAATCTAATAGGTATAGCTCAATTTTTCACAATGTACAGGTTGTATTAAGCTGTTATTAAGCTGTAAATTACATGGGAATAGTATGGAACCCATGGTTGGCTAAATGGCTGTAAGTCATCAAGGGTCTGCGGTATCAAATGAGCCTCAAACCATCACTCTGCTGCCAGATATGCAGTCGATATGGATGGATCATTTGAAGGGTTGTTTCTCCTGACTTATTTTTCCATAACATTAAATATAATTTCTTTGTATGGTTTTCAATTAAATATATGTAAAAGAACATTTACAAAGCACTACTTTTATGTGCATTTTACATACTGTCCAAACTTTTTTGGAATTGGGGTTTGTACATCAAATACATTCAACTACTGATAAAAACCCTTTTCACATAAGCTTCACCATAGACAAGGTGAAGTGATTCTGTAAAAATAACAATTCATATGTGTTATGATATGAAATCAGGTTAACCAAAGCGGATTAATGTTTTATGGAGGATGCCTTCTATGTCCCTGACATTTACATGACATATATGTTTTAATATAAGAAGCATGTTTTAAAAATAATTATTGGTTACAAAGTAGGCCTCCTAGAGAAAATGTGTTTAACATAAAATAATTTAACTAATTGGAAAATTGCGGGATTATTTCAGGGAACTACAAAGGAAACTGAGGGAAAATCATTTAAAGCAAAAAAGATTTTTAATTGATATGTTCATCAGTTTGTTATGTAAATCGAGGGATAGTAACATGGGTGGAGTCTCTATTGGCCTTTCATAGACTGTGCATGATGGCTTCGAATCCAAGTGGATGGATGAGGGGTATGGGGGTCATGCTATCCATGAATGGCCTGTGCTTCCTGTCACATGATCCAACTTCATGTTCAATATTCAATTGCCCATCATATGGCACAGAGGCATACACCATACAAATACAAGGCTAGAAACCTGAGTATTCCTCATTTCCCCAGACCGGCCATCCAAACTGATGTCAAAATTATGATCAAAATGGCAGCAATGTAGGTTGTTCAATAAATAGCCAGGTCTCCTATTAAAATATCCAACTACGTATATAAACATACTTTTGGCACACTACACACAATGTGAAAAGAAGCTTATGGAGGAGAGCACGTGCCTGTCTGTACTCCTGAATCGACAACAGAGGCTGCGATGAAAGTCGCATCGTGAGCATGATTGGCTGTTCCAAAGCAGGGAACAAAGGCGGAGGAGCCATTACAGAAACCTACCCTAGGAAATAAAGAGGTGTTAGAGGAGAGAAGTAATGGTTATGGTATCATTTCAGTAAATGCATGTGTGTAGTTACAGTGTGGGGCTCATTCTCAGCACCCACAATGTCACTTAAGCTCCAGCAGAAAGCAGCTCCAGATCGCCAGTGTTTCACTGTGATTCAGTCATGTTTAATTATACACTAATATTGTGGTAATATGTTTAATGTGTCATTCATGGCCTAGTTGTACTCAATATCTCTCCATCGGTCCCTTTTGATTAGATTTTTTTCAACCTGATTATTATTTGCTTTAGTGGTTGGTTATACTAAGCGCATGACTGAAGACATAGTAGTATGAGTATGTTTTCATTCTTACAAACACACACACACACGCCTGCACGCACGCACGCACGCACGCACGCGCGCGCGCGCACACACACACACACACACACACACACACACACACACACATATTTTTTTAGACCTCCTCTAACAAGCAATTCCAGTGCAGCCAGTGCAGTGTTGCATACTCATACATGACTCTTGAACTTGACTTCCATGTCTATGTTTACACTAAATAAGATGCTAACAGCAGCTGTTATGGTTTTGAGGCTTATCATTATGCACAACGAATAAGCGATGGCTTCGACAATTGTAGGCAATAAAACTGATATCTACTGAGAACCGTGGTCGTAAATAATGAGTGCTCATCAGTGATTATGGAAAAGAGTACAGGGAGCCCATGCAGCTGCCTAATACATCAAGCCTATTGCCTGGTGAAAACAGTTGTCAGCTCATAAATGAAGGCATTTTATGTATCCAAATTGCTCTTATGTTTACAGCTTGGCAACAGCATTGAGGTTGCCAGCCATTATACTTCTGATGATTCATGTTCAAGCTGCCTTTACCTGAAAGACAATGCCTCACAGGTGATCACCTTGTTTTATGTGACAATGAACTGTAGCCCTGAGAACAGAAATAACAAATGTATTAAGCTTTTAGTGCTTGTTGCCTCCAACAAATTTGATAAGTTACATGATAAGTTATAATGAGACAATATGTGGGTTTGGGAATTGGTTATTTCTCATATTTTAACAGGACCAATGAAGCAATGTACACATTGATAAGAATTTTATTTATTTACGGTATGGGTGTGGGGAACTAGTTGTGCAAATGTTTAACACATGACAAATACATTTTACCGTTGAATTTATCTGAGTGTGTTACATAGACCAGATCTCTCCAAATTGCATTAAGTGGCCACAAGCTGACTGGGTTTTAATGTGCCGCCGTGGAGACAGCCAGGCTGCTCAAGAGCATTACGTAAATGAAAAGGAAGTGACAAAGAAGAGAATTGTGCAAAAAAGTTTAAATATGCAGAATAAACTTAATATTCTTCAAGGGATATGCAAAACGGAATTCCACTTTTCCATTTCAAGCACACTGTTAAACATTCATATCCTATTCTGAACTCTTTTTTGGGGAATGAACAATGTCCTACACCACCCTTGTATTTGTTGTTTAAATCAGGATATTGTGAATATTCTTTGTCAATGAACATTTTTCGATTTTACCCCATTAGATCATCATCAGATCCCTACCTTGTAGAAGAAGTGATGTGGAAGACAATTGACCTAACAAGGAATTCCATCTCGAGTTGTCTCAATATGGTTTATAATATTATATTTATTTAGCATCGCGATATTAAAGTAAATGGGCTTTGACAATGAACTGCTCACTAACTATACGTGGCCATGTGTGTAACAGGTGATTTAAAGCCCCTGCACATTTGTCTGTGGTACAGATTTCATTTGGATCAAAGCCACTCAAAGTGCAGTGTGATATGTTTAAACATTTGTTATAATTACCACTATCACAATTACGTTTTAAGTTTTAACTGTTATACACTTTTGATAAAAAGTCACCAAAGCATTCCTTTAAAAGCTTGTGAATTATTTCTCCCTGCATGTAGCGAAATAACATTACTGAGAGAGTGGCACTCTGGCAAAAGTCCACTTATGTCTACATGCAAGCAAGCTTAGTAACCGTATGGTGGTTCTGTTTTCTTTCTTTCTTTGTATTCTCTCTTTTGCCTCCCCAATATGGTCCCGCCAATTGTGCCTCTGCTGTGTATGATAATGTAATAAAAAGCAGTAATATTACATTCTCAATAAAATCATTTAAAATACATTTTTATGTATCAGTATAATACAGATTGGAAACAAGCATATTTTGTTAATTCAGAAAACCTGAAATTCAGCGTTTAAAACTCCAAGCCTGTTTGAGGAAATCTTCCTGGCTACATTAAAATTCAGGTATGAAGATTTTCTCAGAAAAATGTCTGCTTTGTTTTTGATTGGCCCAGAACGTTTCTAGAGAACTGCAGGCTTTACAATGGCAGGTGTAGGACATACAGGGATTCATGGAATTCCCATCCAGTAACTCAAAGCTAGCTTGCATAACTGGAAATAAGTTGAAGTTACTCAAAGTGTATTTTCTAGCTTTGGACCACAAACCTCCATGTGCATTTTACATACTCCAAACTTCTCTAATATTTCTTATCCTTCAACACACACAAAAACTGTCTAGGCCAATCGAAAACATAGACTGAAATGGAGATAATATACAGTATATTTTAAAACCACCAGAAAGTGAATAATCCCTTTAAAGGTAAGCAGGGATCGGGCTAAATACATATTGTTTTGTGATCAGAGTAAAATGATTGAACCTCGTCAACCCATCTGTAGCCTTTCCTATCTTATTCTTGAAAACAAGTCTTCATTTAAAGCTGTCAACATGGATGAGTCATCCTCTGCTGCCAGAAAATTTTTCCCATCATTTTCACAGATGGTAAGGCCTTGGAAAGGTCTCACTACTACTGATCAGAATAATGATATCTGCCATATAATTTGTTGAATATGAATGATACATGCTGAGAGGCAATTAAAAATGGTTCCCCATGTGTGAGGAGAAGCTGTCAGGATCAGCGCTGACAGCTGAGGCCAGCGGCTCCACAAGGCCACGCAGCTAGCCTGTCTGGCCATCTAAAATCTGAGGGCATGCCTTGTCATAGCTCAGAGAGTGAAGGCTGCATTCGCTGGGTTCCAGTGGTGCCAAATCCAGGCAAATCATTTCCAACGCTTTGCCATGGCAACACACGGTCTGGCAGCAGTGGTGTGGTGTGGGTACGCTAGCTCGGTTATAGTCCTGCCAGAAAAATAACTAATCCATCAGCGGGGAGCTTTCATTCATCTAGTCATTTCTTGCCTTGTGATACAAGTTTCTAATAAACAGTTCATGGTTATGGAAGAAGCATGCTGAAGAACAATGAGGAAAGTGTTCGTTTGTACAGGAAATGAGCTAATACCTTCGCAACGTGGCAAATGTTGACCTTGGAGGATGCAAGCTGAACGAACAGCACCATACAAACATTCTATCACACATTATGTCCAGTTGTATTCAGTTATTCCAATGGGATAGGGGTGTGAAATATAATAATCACCTTTATAAATAAAAAAACTCAAGATGGTATAGACTACATTTATAGCATCTGCCAATAATATTAATAATAATAATAATAATAATAATAATAGTTTTATTATTATTATTGGCAGATGGTATAAATGTAAAGCCTAGACCAATGTTTTGCATGTTTTCTAAGCAAAGTTTCATCTTTCTATTTGCATGCACTTATTGGAACACACTGTGACGGCATGGGTTAATATCAGCACCGGGCTGTCAGCACACTTGCAGCACCGATGGCGTTAATATGCCCCTACTACGGCTCCGCCTATTATGTTAATTTCAATGTGGCGCTGTAGGTTGTGGCTGAAGACTCAACGTCAATGTGGAGTAAACGGCTCGTGGTCGCTTATTTTGAGAGGGGTGCCCACAGTACCTCTGCGCGTGTAAGACCGAATGTGTGACATGTCGGCGAGGAATTCTGCTGCATAGCCAGCCTTAGAATAACAATAATATTGTTTAAAAAATAGCAGAAAAGAGCTCACATTGAAGCGTGTAATGGGAGGACAGATAACTCGAAATACATTGTACGGTAAGGCAAAACGCAAAGCATGTTTTAGACAGGGATGAATTATGTTCCTGGCAGTATATTACGGACATATATAGATATATCATGCAACTTTAAGTGTTGTTATAAAAGTGACTTAAACCTGTCGGGTTTTCGCTTATATCATAGTAATGATAGACTCCAGCTAATGTTGTATCTGTACGCGGTTATATGTTGATTTTGATGCATATTTAAACGTATACTTGTTTTTACTCAAGACACCAAAAGGGTGCTGGTGACTTTATGTCAGTTGTTATCGACGCAGTTGAAATGGATTCTCTGCGCAAATATTTGAATTTTCTTCTGTTTATGTTTTTAATGACCCGCCCAGCTTGTGTGTGTGTGTGTGTGCGTGTGTGTGTGTGTGTGTGTTTCGGTGGGGGTGAAGGGAGGATTCTATTTGGTCCTGCTCAGTATCTAACGAGAGATTGGATTGGATGGATTCAAGAAACATAGGCTGTTTTCTGGTTTATTTATTTGTTTATTTATTCTCTACATAATTATAGATTTGTGAAGGGGTAATTTACATTCAATATCATCAACTTCAACAACTTAGTAGAACGTGTGTTGTGGATATGTTGTCCAGAATATTGTAGGAGGAAAAAGTTATCTTACCCATCTCTCTGTCCATATAACGTTGTAGTTGGCCTGCCATGAAAAAAAAAAAAACTAACGTCTCTCTGGATTTCCAATAACTTTCTGTCACTTTTTTTCCATAACTTTCTGCATTGTTTTGAGAATAACTGGGGAACCAAACCAGGTTTATTTTCTCTCCACAATGGTCGGTATTCGAAGGACACATGGCAGTTTGAACTAATTAAGTATAATAATTGATCTGATATGATAATCAAGTGTGTGTGCATGTGTGTGTGTGTGTGTGTGTGTGTGTGTGTGTGTGTGTGTGTGTGTGTGTGTGTGTGTGTGTGTGTGTGTGAGACTTTGCCTTTGGGGCCTCACTCGAAGTGTGATGTGTGTTTGGAGTCCATTTAACCAGATCTCATCCATTGTTGATGAAAATGAGGGTGAGCATTTTCACATAATTGACCTTCTCCTGAATGTGGAACTAATTCCTCACTGTTGATCAATTAGCACAGTGTTGTCCAGTATTACATGATGCCAAGGTCGGCAAGTATTGAACTCATTTACATTTTGATTGATGGAAATCTGTGTTTATAATGTCATGCCATGATATCATACTTGGTCCAAGCTGTCAAATTGATTGAGCATGAGAATAGCATGGGTTGTGCTGGTTCATGTGGTATCATCTGGGTACCTTAAGCCAGTGGTTCCCAAACTCGGTCCTCGGGGACCACTGTGTATGCTGGTTTTCGTTACAACCACAATTGCAATCCCAAAATCCTAACAAGCTGTTCATTTTTCTTAATTAGGTGCTTTTCATGTTTAGAGGGATTATTTACCCTCTTAAGCCACATCATGTCAGAAATAGCTATACATGCCATGAAGAATAAAAATTCCCATGTTCCTACTGTGCTTATTGGGCTGTTTTGCAAATAGGTAACATTTTTTTTAAACTGATCAAATTAAAGACTGGGGTGAATCAATTGGCTCCTAATTAGGTAGTTGAAAACGTGAGTTTTTAAGTTCCCTCATCAAGTTTTTCTTAAATGTATTAACACTGCAAGTTTGGCTCGTTATCATTTTCTTTGTCTTTTTTTCATTATTTATCAAATGGTTAGTTTTAGTGGCCATATATCCACAATTTCACCAATTAGGAGCCTATTGATTCACCTCAGTCTTTAATTTTATTTAATAAAATAAAATAAATTTGGTCAGTTAAAAAAAAATTTTTTTTTGCCCCTTTTTGTAATTATTTGCAATATAGCACAATGAGAATATTGTACTTTTATTATTCATGATATGCATAGCTATTGCTAACATAATGTGGCTTAAGAGGGTAAATAATCCCTCTAAATATGACAACACCTAATTAAGAACAATTGACATCTTGTTAAAATTCCGGGATTGCAATTGTGGTTGGAACGAAAACCAGCATACACAGTGGTCCCCCAAGACTGAGTTTGGGAACCACTGCCTTAAGCCATTACACGTCATTTCACCACACTTTTATCAGGATGGTACATTTAAGTAGCAAACATACATTCTGAAGCTTGCCATGTAATTTCCCTCCCTAATACATCAGTATACAACTGTGAACATTGCTTACATTACCCAAACAGACATCTCTCATAACTCCCGGTAGCACTCGGGAGTCTTCCTGTGTTTGTGTACTGTTGTACGCCCAGTTATATATTATTGGCCATAACTGAAAGAGTGCTCAGATTCATTTCATTACGAATGCCTGATAGAAATTATAAGAGCCAAACATCAAAACACTCATCAGCATTCATTGACACCCCGGTCAGGCCTAACAGTGACGCGATTTGACAGCTAGTCTATCACACGAGGGGGGGTGGGGTGAGTAATTGTCCCAGATTAGCAGGCCAAACCTGGCGGATGTGCATTGAGCAATGCTTTGTATAGATTCACATTCACAGCTGGTGGAGGGGGGGAGGGGGGGTGATTGGGTTGTGGGGGAGCCAGGTAGAATTCAATGGGATCTGCTCCTTAGGTTGTGTAATAGCGCTTTCACACACAAAACCCGGGAATAACATGGGATATTGAACACGGGTTCGACCCGCATTTGACCCATTGACACCAAACTACGGTCCCGGGTCGTAGCCATTCACACAAGATCCGGGTCCGCAAGTTTACTTCTGTACACATTCTGTTTTTTTTTTAGCTTGATAGCCACTGGCTAGCGGATACAATGTAGCCGGTATGCTGGCTTAACTCAGTATGTTAACTCCTGAATCGATGCCCAAATACATGCTCCAAATCTTGCAAATGCTTTTATGCAAAAACTGTCACAAAATGTTATTTAATAGGCTATTCGCCGTTACATAGCCTGTTTAACTGTGACAACTGAGCAATCCTCTTCTTGCATGAATCTAGCTGTGAATCTATTGCAAAAATAAAGATAATTCCAGAGTTGTTCAGTTCTAATACAGGCTACATTCACATGAATGCCTGCGGTTTCCATCATTTATATAAAAGTTTCAGAACATCATCTCTGCACAAGTTAAACAATGTTGAGGGTCGGTCAGATAACCATGCTGCGTAGAGTATCCTATGTCTTAGGAATATCTTAGGAGTATCCTTAGGAATAATAGGAAAATGTAAATAATAATAGCAGCTAGTTTGATATTAAACCAAAAGTTAAGTTAAGTTTGACATTAAAATGCCACAGGTGGGATATTTGATTAATTATAGATACTGTTGGGTATGCTTTTTGAAATTTTCTACTTCACGGCTATGGAATTCAGAATAATTTTTCAGGCAGAATATTAGACTGATCAACAAGCTTTGGCTCTGGGATTCACTCAACAATTGTCCATAACTTTGACTAGAAATTGAAAAAAGTATTTTCTTTGCTTGGTTTTGTTAAGTTCAGCCTCACTAAGATTAACGTACAGAACTGAGTTTGTGAAGAAAAAGTATGCTGTTTCACTTATATCTGGTATCAGTCTTGTCACTACCTAAATGCTTTCCTGTCTTTTCAACATTAATCACAGGTTGCAGCAATGTTGTCTGTTCTACTACTGCAGATACACTGTAGTGGACATACGAATCTCTACTTTTAATAACTGGAAATTGTAAATGTATATCCACAGCCCATTGACTGCCAGCTCAGGACTATATATGCATCCAGCACAAATGTTCTGAGAAACAACCTGTTTGTGTTGTCATTTTTAGATGAAATAGCTTGTGCCAACTACCTTGGAGTTAATGTGTGTGCTTATCCATTTGTAAATATATTACTGGACCGTGAGTTAAGTCTTATCAAAACTGAACTTTTCACAATCGTTCGGACACTAGTTTGTGTTGCTCATATACTGCATTTTCACGCTTTAATGATTTTAAATACATTGTTACATTACTTTACAGTAACCCCTTCTCTAGTAACCACCTTTTTTGAACACAAGCCCGAAAATAAAATGGTTACTCTTCTTGAACCCCTTTGACTACAGGAATATACTGGTATCCTCTGTAAGGTAACACTTGGGAGTTTGTTTTCCAAGAGTCAGAATTGCAATAACTATTAATGAAACAAAATAACAGAAGCTCAAACACAAGTTTTTTTTTTTCTTGCCTTTTTATTTTTATTTGTTTTTTTTGCCGGGATAAGGATACTGACTTTACCTTTATTCGTATTGTCTGTGGATTTCCGTGGAACACATAGAACGTACGGAGTCGTCATTTTGATTGAGCTTGTTCTGTGTCATGTTACAAAATAAGGAACCATTGTCGCTATATCATTGGGATCTTAAAATAGGTCATAGAGATATAGAATTGTCAGTTTTAATACTTTAAAACGGTATATTTGTGTAATCAGATTATTTAAAAATATTACCGTAAAAAATTCAATGAATGCAAATAAACCAATCCACTTCCGGCAAGTGCTAGTTAAGAGTTTAATTTTAGTCTTAGATTTACAAAGTACAAATTCAAATTGTCTTTTTGTCTTTAACTTTAACTTAAAAATAGACATACATTTTGCATTTTTTTATAAGTATACATAATGTTCAGATGATTTTGATGACTAATTAACTCTTCAGTTATTGTGGCAAGCAAAATAAACTGTTGCATTCATTGTGATTCTGAATTAAGTAGAAATATTGATTTAATCGAGGCATTAGTCTTGTCTTTAGTCATGTCTTTTTGTTTTTGGCTGCAAAAACAATTTCCCCATGAGGGATAATAAAATTTTCTACTACTACTACTAGTCTTGTGACTACCCAATAAAATAACATTATGATTGTCCGATCAAATATTCTTTGTTTCAAGTGCATAGCTTTGCTTCTTCAGGACAAGATAAAAATGATCATACACTTCGATGAAAATTGAAGGTAGCGTGCATTGCAGCAGCAACATTTTACAATTTTGTAAATGTATTATTATTATTATTTTAATTATTATTATTACTGTGCTGCACATTTAAGCTGAATAATTGTCTGTGACCTAAAAGCAAACTAAGTTTGTGGACATTAACTGCTTCTTGACACCCTGGGGGATATGTTGTCAGGATAAAAGATTTCAACTTCTGGAGCTACAAAATCCAAAATCTTTTATATCTTAATATGACATATCAAATATAAAATAGATTCTCTTTTCAAGTAGTTGTTTTCATATTTATAGCCTGAAAATCATAGTCTGTTTTAAAATTTTGATGCAGAGGCCATGTCTTGATGTGCCCCGCTTCATATGTTTGATGATTGGCATAGCATACTGTTTTTGTAGGAATTATTTTTGGGAATTATATGAATTGTACCTTTCGTTGATTTGTTGTTGTTTCTGAATAGCACAGGTTAAGGAAACAATTTTGGCCTTAGAGCACTTTAGCCTTCTTCTAATGACAGACTGTATCATTGCAGAAGTGATCATGAAAATGATAACGATGATCTTTTACCAAAAAAGGGCAAAGACAGGAAGCAGGCCTGGACATCGAGGAGAAAACCTGGCCTGGATATTGAGGTTTACTGTACACACATTCCTGAAGTCTTTCAAGGGCACAGTTCACAAACACAATCTGGCTAGTGAGGATTGATAAATTGCTCAATTGTGTGTCCTGTTAAATGACAAAAATGGTGTCATTGTGGAGGGTAACATGGATTTCCAATATTAGCCCCTATAGGGACATGTGTACATTTCAGCATAAATATGTCCCCTTTGAGAGAGATAAGCTACCCCATCCTACACATCAGCTGAGCACTATAGCTCTTTACAGATATGTACCAGACAGATTGTCTGAGCTGCACAATGTAAAATGTCAGGCTGGCTCTGATTTTTTTGGATTTTCCGTGGGTTGTGGGAATTAGAAAAGAGACTTTCTCAGGAATAGCTTTGATTTGGCTTCCAGTTTTCTTTATTAATTGCGATGATTCATCAGCAAAAGCAATTTTTTTTTCTTTTCTTTTGCACTTCAGAGAATGTGCCAGAAAAGTAGAAGTTGTGAAAACTCTGTGTCCTTGGGAATGGAGGAGTGAGAATATAAAAACACAAGGTCAGGCTAACTAAAGGGTAGGCTTGTTGATTCAGTGGTACCAGTGGCTTCGGGCCCAATGTCTTATCGCTGTTTCAAAGAAGCCTTAAGAGGTGTGAAAAGCAGTCTGTCATGCTTTCATATCATTAAGAGAAACACAGTTCCTGTACTGAGCAGCTGAAATGAACACAGTGCGTGATGAGTTTGGCGGACGCAACACCTGCCCTGTCAGTGCTAGCACTTTAGTCTAGACAGTAAGGCAGCATTTTGAAAGATTTGCGTGTACAAAACAGTGACAAAAAATATTTTCAGACGTCATGTTCTGTGTTCTGTGGACAACGTTTCGAAGAGTGCTTACAATTCCAGTCAGATGTCCTTTCTCTTAAGACGAATGGCAGTGTGAAAAGACTTGTTGTTTTTGCTCACACCTGATCATGCAACATACATAAAGGCAGCCATTCATGCCGTCTCCTTGCAATTAGTTAAGCATGAACTACATCCATTGGTGTTGGGTTTCTAATGTCGTTCCTACTGATTGGTCCCCCCAAAGCCTGGCTGGCCTTGTTTATATGAAAGCAGTTCTTTGAGACTGCAAGTATCTCTCGCGGCTTTGAAGTATGTAGCTACGGTTTGTCCTTGGCCAAAGGAATACTCATGTTTTTTAAAAATTATTATTATTATTTTTTTAATAGTTGATCAGTCCCAGATAGATTACATACAAAGGCAAGCCATTTTTATAAATCACCTATTTTCTAATATAATTAGATAAGAGTTGATTTTTCATGCAGTAATTGAATCTCATATAGAATGTCTGTGAGTGTCAGAATATGACCTTATGAAATAGTGATATTTATATTAAATGAATGGCAAAATACAGATATGCCAATTGACAAATTGTCAAACCAAGGAATTTGTAAAGGATTAGATTAGATATGACTTTGTCAAGGTGTGAAGGTTAAGGTTACATTACTTTTATAATCACTTATAAAATCACATTGTTTATTGGCCTTGCCTGTTTGTCTGTCATACCTTTTCATAGCTAGGTACTTTACATTACATTACATTTATGTTATGTACACCGCTCTTTGGTTTTTGGGGATTTGACCATGCAAAACCCTAGACTAGGTCCCTAACCACAGCACCACATGACTTTTCCACTGCTGTCTGTTAATTTAGTTCACATCATTCGCTTCATATTTGAATTTGAACTCCCTACCGAAATGGATGTGTTTTCTGACATTGATTGTGAAGACTTGAACAATGGTCCAGGCCTCCTTCAACACAATTCTGTGTCCCATCCTTGAACCATCGCAATTGGCAGAAGATCACCTTGCAAGCCTTGACGAGAATTATTTGGTCCTGTACTCAAACATGCCACTCACTCATGAATGCCAAGTTGGCCTGGTGTCTCAAAACAAAAGAGTGGTACAAGAGATGCACAATTACTGAGTCTCACACAGCTGCTGACCTCTCTGTGGGAACAAAAAATAATTCTCATCCAATATTAGTGTACACAGGGAAAACCTAAATAATTACTGGATCTAGCTCTCCGTGTACTTTTTGTGAATTCCTGAGTTTGTGCATCAGATACATTCTAGTCTACATATGCATGCAGTGAAAAATACAATAATAGTAGAAATTTTGTGTGGAAATAAATATATATATTTATATATTCTTATTTGAATACAATAAAATGTAAATGTAAATAGAAAACAGTCACAGGACAAAGTATTTATTTTGAAAATGCAGCAAAACTAGTTATGTACAATTGAAGTCAGAAGTTTACATACACTTTGGTTGAAGTCATTAAAATTAATTTTTAACCACTCCACAGATTTCATGTTAGCAAACTATAGTGTTGGCAAGTCAGTTAGGACATCTACTTTGTGCATGACACAAGTAATTTTTCCAACAATTGTTTACAGACAGATTATTTCACTTTTAATTCACTATATCACAATTCCAGTGGGTCAGAAGTTCACATACACTACATTAACCTTGCCTTTAAACAGCTTGGAAAATTCCAGACAATTATGTCATGGCTTTAGAAACTTCTGATTGACATTATTTGAGTCAATTGGAGGTGTACATGTTGATGTATTTTAAGGCCTACCTTCAAACTCAGTGCGTCTTTGCTTGACATCATGGGAAAATCAAAAGAAATCAGCCAAGACCTCAGAAAGAAAATTGTGGACCTCCACAAGTCTGGTTCATCCTTGGGAGCAATTTCCAAATGCCTGAAGGTACCACGTTCGTCTGTACAAACAATAGTACGCAAGTATAAACACCATGGGACCACGCAGCCGTCATACCGCTCAGGAAGGAGACGCATTCTGTCTCATAGAGATGAACGTGCTTTGGTGCGAAAAGTGCAAATCAATCCCAGAACAACAGCAAAGGACCTTGTGAAGATGCTGGAGGAAACAGGTACAAAAGTATCTATATCCACAGTAAAACGAGTCCTATGTCGACATAACCTGAAAGGCTGCTCAGCAAGGAAGAAGCCACTACTCCAAAACCACCATAAAAAAGCAGTTTGCAACTGCACAGGGGACAAAGATCTTACTTTTGGGGAAATGTCCTCTGGTCTGATGAAACAAAAATTTAACTGTTTGGCCATAATGACCATCGTTATGTTTGGAGGAAAAAGGGTGAGGCTTGCAAGCCGAAGAACACCATCCCAACCGTGAAGCACAGGGGTGGCAGCATTGTGTTGTGGGGGTCTTTTGCTGCAGGAGGGACTGGTGCACTTCATAAAATAGGTGGCATCATGAGGAAGGAAAATTATGTGGATATATTGAAGCAACATCTCAAGACATCAGCCAGGAAGTTAAAGTTTGGTCGCAAATGGCTCTTCCAAATGGACAATGACCCAAAGCATACTTCCAAAGTTGTGGCAAAATGGCTTAAGGACAACAAAGTCAAGGTTTTGGAGTGGCCATCACAAAGTCCTGACCTCAATCCAATCGAAAATTTGTGGGCAGAACTGAAAAAGCGTGTGCGAGCAAGGAGGCCTACAAACCTGACTCAGTTACACCGGTTCTGTCAGGAGGAATGGGCCAAAATTCCAGGAACTTATTGTGAGAAGCTTGTGGAAGGCTACCCAAAACATTTGACCCAAGTAAAACAATTTAAAGGCAATGCTACCATATACTAATAAAGTGTATGTAAACTTCTGACCCACTGGGAATGTGATGAAAGAAATAAAAGCTGAAATAAATCATTATCTCCACTATTATTCTGACATTTCACATTCTTAAAATAAAGTTGTGATCCTAACTGATCCTAAGACAGGGAATGTTTACTAGGATTAAATGTCAGGAATTGTGAAAAACTGAGTTTAAATGGATTTGGCTAAGGTGTATGTAAACTTTCGACTTCAACTGTATGTATATGTATTCTAGTTATGTATAAACTAATAATTATGTTCCAAGCTCAAGCAGCAACTATTTTATGCAATGGGCATTCTGAATCTGGCAGTATAATTTGTATGTGTTCTTTTTGAAATCTCCATTGATTGCAGTAAATCCTAGGAAGGAGAGCTCCATCTGTGTCCTTTTTTGAGGTTTCTGCATTCCCCAGTATTATTTATTCTCTAAAATCAGCTAAAGGCCTTTGTCATATGCTTCATATCATTGACAAAATCTGGGTTGGGGTCAATTCAATTTCAGTTCAGTCAATTTTGGAATGAATTGAAACTCTTTAAATTGCTCATAGAACATTATGGGCATTTTGAGTTCATTACCTGAATTGAAAAGGCATTGATCCCAGCCCTGGAAGAAATACACATTTTTTTCTGTGAACTGAAACGTGATATGATGAGTTCTGTGTAGGCCTGTTCACCATGCCAGCTGTGTGTTATTTCAGTTTAAAATTTAAAGCAAGATTTCTTTATAGATTTCTTTAAATTATGTATTTGCAAACTCAGTCCTGTCACGTGATGCTGGAGAACGTGCTACCATGGTAACAACGCTGCTCTGCTTCTCTGTCAGATACTCTGGGTGGTCCGTTCCCTGTCTCCTCCCACCGATGCCACCACAAGCCGAAACGCTGCCTCACCGTCCCGCGTTGCTCTGGCGCCGCCCTCCCGGCCAGCCCCCTGCTCTTTCACCCCAATGCCAAGGGCTCCCAAATCGTCATGGACCTGTCCCAGAGGGCCGTCAAGAGGCAGGCCAGCTTCTGCAACGCCATCACCTTCAGTAACCGCCCCGTGGGTCTGCACGAGCAGATCAAGCTCAAGGTATCTCGGGAGTTCGGTTCCAAAAAAATCCCCCTTTGTATGTAAATCCCACCATTCCCCCTGCCCAGCTCCATGTATTCCTGTGTGGGCTTCAGGAGATTTGCGAGTTTCCACTGCTGATATCAATCAAGCCACACGCATGCCTTCCCAGCTGCCACGGCTGGTTTGCCAATGTTGTTTTCGTGGTTTGCAGGAGATAAGGCTGCAAAAATAGCGGCTACTACTCCGGCGAATTTCTGTTTGTGCTTCCCGGCACCTGGGAAAGTCCCTTCGTTTTTGTTACTGCTCGCAGGTAGCAATACAAACGTTAACTACATGGCTGTAATCAACTTCTGCTGGCGGTCTAGTATCACTTTTATGAATGTAATAGTTTTGAACTGCGCTGATATGTCCTGTGTTTGAGAACGCTGCGAACCCTTGCCCTGGGTAGCTGTCAGATCAGTTCAGCACATTGGTGTGGAGAGTCTAAAGCTCCCAATATCTCAATGGAATGCAGCCATTCTTTAAGGAACCGTATATACAGCCTGCAGGCCCTTGATCCTCTTCTTCCCCCTCAGATCACCAAGAAGCAGTCCTGCTGGAGCGGAGCCCTTAGGCTGGGCTTCACCACAAAGGACCCGTCCCGCATCAACCCAGACAGCCTGCCCAAATACGCCTGCCCCGACCTGGTGTCCCAGAACGGCTTCTGGGGCAAGGCCCTGCCCGAGGAGTTCGCCAACGAGGGGAGCGTCATCACCTTCTGGGTGGACAAGAAGGGCCGCGTGTTCTACCGCGTCAACGACTCCGGCCCCATGCTGTTCTTCAGCGGCGTCCACGCCTCCGAGCCCCTGTGGGCGCTGATCGACGTCTACGGCCTGACCAGGGGCGTGCTCCTCCTCGGTGAGTTGGGAGACTCCCGGGGGTTGTTTCGTCGCCCGTTATGCCTCCGTTCCATTTTCGTTTTCTGTCCGTTTGTGGTGTTTTATATTTGTGTGGAGTCATCGTCTCCCAGGTGACCACTTTCTCTTTGGAAAAAATGAGTTCTGGTTCAGAGAAAAAAACAGGGTACAGGCTTTTTGTTATTTTGACTCTTTTTTTTTGGTATCTCGATTAAATCTTTAGCGGTGGGTTATTCAAAATGTGTGAATAGTTTTAGATTGGGTCTTTTCAGTTTCCATTGGCTATTATATTTTCCACCACACACCAACATGTTCCTCTGGGAAAAAAGATTAGAAAAAGAGAGATTAGACCTGGTATGGCAGCACAGATGTGGGAACAGAAGAAATGACACCACAGAAGGAATTGTGGGTGTTGAGGAACTACTCTGAATAGCCAGCCAACCTGTTTGCAGGGTTTTTCCACAAATAATGGAACACAATGGAGCAGCATATTTGCTTTCAGTTTAAGCCTGAATCCTGATCGCTCTACACAACCTAAATATGCTCATCTGAATTGTTACAGGCTGCAGTTGGTTTTGGTAGATCAATGTTTTGTGTCATTACAATATTTAACAATATTTAAACAACAATATTTAAGGGGTCACTGTGTTTTTGAACTAAAGGTTGGAGAAGCTTTAGACCCGCTACTACAAACCACCCCTTCCCAAAGCAAGCAAGTAGTGTTCAAATGCGTTCATATAGTCCACAGTGTGCTTTTTATTGTCGTTGTTGTAATTGGTGTTTGTAAAGATGATATTTCAACATTATGGCTGTGCGTGTCTGTATCATATGAGCCTTTTTAATGACCCCTCGTGTTTAAAATCCACACAGTGAAATTTGGGAAGAATCTCTCCTCTCTCGAGGGAAATGATCCTGTCATCGCTTTCAGTAAAAATAGACCAGGGTCACATATTCTGCAGATAGCTCCGTTTAACCTCATTTCAAGCCGTGCCAATTGACAGCAGCCTCTCTTTCCTATCTGTGTGGGATATTTTGTGTCCAGTGGACGAGTGCTGCTATCTGGACTTCCCCAGGCTAACAGGCTGATGTGATGACATGCATTGCTAAGCTCTTATTCCTCGACAGACTTGTGAGAGGGATGACCGCATAAAAACGGCGAGGCTACAGCAGTGCTTTGTCCACCGCCGTTAAACCGCGGCACAAAGCAAGGACGGTCTCACGAAACTGAAAAGATAAGCAATTACCGCCATTTGCGCTGGCCGCTGGCGGTGACGTTTCTGGCGGTGCATTTAGACAGAGTGGCCAGGCCAGCTGCCCTGAGCCGTGGTCCACTCCGGGCATCCTTGACCCCTTTGCACCCCGTGCGTTCCTGCTTTATAAGGTCTTTCAACCCCAATTCATAGAGTCCTTTGATAGCACCTCATTCTCCAGTCTGAAGAATGACACTGACCAGACAGTCCAGCTGATTGGCAGCTGGTTCAATCCAATCCATTGTAGAATCAGGTGCTGTTTAATGCTGTATCAGAAACCCCATCAATACAAGGTATGACAACAGCATCCCAGCTCACAATGATACCCGCCATCCCAGCTTACAAACCCAGTTCCCAAACCATTATATTGCAACTATTATACTGCTTTTTACATCTTTAATGCAAACTGTAAACAGTAAATTCCTTTGCATGAAAAATCAGTGTATACTGGGTTTGGAAGATTTGAAATTTAACCGTAAACTACAGAGCCAAAATGACTAATTTGTCCTTTAAGCAATCTGAAAACATTCTTTGACTGG
The DNA here is from genome assembly GCA_029718625.1 of Synaphobranchus kaupii. Classification (NCBI taxonomy): domain Eukaryota; kingdom Metazoa; phylum Chordata; class Actinopteri; order Anguilliformes; family Synaphobranchidae; genus Synaphobranchus; species Synaphobranchus kaupii. Next base: position 66,640,676 of record CM056380.1, read on the forward strand.
ATATATACATGTGTATCATGTGTATCCCTAGATTTGTCATGCTGTATATGTTCATATGTTTCATAAATATTAATGGAAGATGAAAAAGCAAAATATAAAATACAGACTGTGCATTCTTGTGTGTGCGTATGTGTATATGTGTGCATGTGTTTGTTTTGTGTGTGTATGTGTGCATCTAAATGCAACATACACTGCCTGGCCAAAAAAAAGGTTGCACACTCTAATATTTTGTTGGACCGCCTTTGGCTTTGATTACAGCGCGCATTCGTCGTGGCATTGTTTCGACAACCTTATGCAACGTCACAACATTTGTTTCCATCCAGAGTTGCATTCATTTTTGCCCGAGATCTTGTATTGACGACGGGAGAGTCGAACTACTCCATAAAGTCTTCTCCAGCACATCCCAAAGACTTTCAATGGGGTTAAGGTCAGGACTCTGGCAGCCAATTCATGTGTGAAAATGATTCCTCATGCTCCCTGGACCACTCTTTCACAATTTGAGCCCAATTAATCTTGGCATTGTCGTCCTGGAATATGCCCGTTGATGGGATAACCTGGTCATTCAGTACATTCAGGTACTCAGCTGACTTCACTTTATCGCTGCATAACGTTGCTGAGCCTAGACCTGACCAACTGAAGCAACCCCAGATCATAACACTGCCTCCAGAGGCTTGTACAGTGGGCACTATGCATGATGGGTGCAACAGCTACTTTTTTTTTGGCCAGGCAGTGTATTAATGTGAAATAATATATAAATGTGAGAACAGGTTTGTGAGCGTTGAACAGTATCCCTGTATTAGTTTCCACTGGAGAGTCCCTGTAGATTTGGTGGAACTCTCTGGAGCTCCAGTCATGAGCCTGATGAGTCAGTCTCACACACGCCTTGCAGAGAGCTGGAGGGCTGCTTCCCTATCAGCTTACCTCCATAGCTTGAGAACAAGCACAGAGCATGGTATATCTCAAAACCGCAGCGTTCCCCTGACAACCAACCGTAACTCAAACGCCACTTAGACACAGAAATATCTGAGGTCACAGTGAAGCCAGCTCTAGGGAGTTAGTGCAAGTACTTCCAGCTATTTGACAAAGTAAAGGTTCATTTGTCGTGATGCATGTGGTGATGGTGTTTTAGCCCTAACATGCTGTAACGTAATAATGTAACAGCGTCATAGTGGTTAGGAATATAATAACGTGATCTTACCTTAAGATGTTGTTTTAAGCTTTTTAGCCTGCATTAAAGGGATAGTTCACCATAAATAGTATCATTCATCCATTTTCTTACATCAAGCAATGCCTTTTATGACATACTATAACTACTTCTGCAATGTCAGTAGAAAAATGTGAAAGAAGTTAGAATTTCAGAAGTTAGAAGTTCATAGCACAAGGCTGTCACAGCTTTGAATACAGAATCAGGTGCATTGTTAAATTCTTCAAAATGACAGTCTATATCAAGGTTTTATTTATTTATTTAGTTATTTATTTTTAACAAGAGAGTGTTCATGTGACATGGTATGAGAAGTATATTTTATCTTTCTTACTCGTATGGAGGTTTTTGTGGGAAGTTCCATTGGAAGACAGATGACAGATGTGTAGTCCTGACTCAATGTGTGGTCATTCCAGCTACATCTGAAGTTGAATGGAAGAAGATTAGGTTATGGTTAAAAAACCAATACTCAAAAAAGATAGGCTTTTAAAACTTAAATCGTCCAATTTATATTTAAGAGAGCGTGTCAAGAGGCAAACAAGCAATGGAAAAAAATATGCATACATTCAAAAATAACCATATGCCAGGAACCAGTCAGGTGATCAACTCAAAATAGTATCCACCAACAATCCAATGGTAGTAGGTGGTAGGCTGTGATTGGTCAGTGAGATGCTACTGATGTCACAAATGTATGTGTCAAATTGCATGGCTTTATGAATTAAACTGTCCAACAAACGTGAAAAACTGGAGTGAGCAGGAAATGAACAAGATCCAGGTACATGGTAGCCTGCCTCACACATCAGCACATAAAGATCAATAACAGATAATACACTGCCTGGCCAAAAAAAAAGTCGCACACTCTAATATTTCGTTGGACCGCCTTTAGCTTTGATTATGGTGCACATTCGTCACATTTTTTCCGACAACCTTATGCAACGTCACAACATTTATTTCCATCCAGAGTTGCACTCATTTTTGACCGAGATCTTGTATTGACGAAGGGAAAGTCGAACCACTCCGTAAAGTCTTCCCCAGCACATCCCAAAGATTTTCAATGGGGTTAAGGTCAGGACTCTGGTGGCCAATTCATGTGTGAAAATGATTCCTCGTGCTCCCTGAACCACTCTTTCACAATTTGAGCCCGATGAATCTTGGCATTGTCATCCTGGAATATGCCCATTGATGGGATAACCTGGCCATTCAGTACATTCAGGTACTCAACTGACTTCATTTTATTGCTGCATAACATTGCTGAGCCTAGACCTGACCAATTGAAGCAACCCCAGATCATAACACTGCCTCCAGAGGCTTGTACAGTGGGCACTATGCATGGCGGGTGCAACGGCGACTTTTTTTTTGGCCAGGCAGTGTATATTATACTATAAAGGCTTACCGCCTCTCATTTTTTTTCTCAGGGTGTAGACTCTTGCTAGTGGCCACACTTCCTCTCTAAAGTGACTTAATTTAAAACCTTTAAAAAGTTGACCCAGTTTGTTCAAAGAGTAACATATTGCGACTGTCACAAATGACACATATATTTACAGTGCTCTACATGTGTTGTTAGGGCGTTCGTATTTTTAATTTTTAATTAATTCTCGGTGCTGGGAAAAGGGTCCCTTTGGTAGTGTCTTGTGGCAAAGCAACTTTATTGGGATACAATTCTGCTAAAAGTTATGTTAAATCATTAGTTTCTTTATTTTACCCAAAGAACCGAAGAAAACAAACAGTGTCATATTAAGTGATATATTATTTTATTCAGTTGAGATTTGAAATCAAAATTGTAAAAATCTAAGTAACAAAGTACTTATACTTGTCATTACAGGATTTGGCATTGGTATTGAACCCCAATGTTGCTTTCATAAGTTGTGTGGCATTTACATTTTAACCAATCAATGGTGAGACTATTCAGTGGGCTGCCAATCAGAAGTGATCTTGACGGAAATACCAATACAGAACAAACACACTGGGCCCTATCTTACACCCGGCGCAAAGCGGTGCTAACCCAAACGCAAGTGTCTTTGCTATCTTACACCCGGCGCTAGGTTAATTATAACGCCTAGCGCTCTCGTCCTTTAACTAGCATGTATTCTTGCGCCCATTACAAGTGAACTGGGCGTGTTGGTCTTAAGATGAGGAGTGGCCAGGATTCTTTTTGGCGTATTGCTATCTTGAGCCAGCAGAAAGTGCTTGCGATAGAACCACCACAAACCTGGTCTAAAGTCATGTCGCAGTTGTTCACATGTTATTTTAACGGCGCATATAAGTGCGTCTACATAGGCGTGTGCACAACGCGCGTACCCTCCTGTCTGTTACACACAGGGGCGCGCACAAGCATGACTAAAATATCTAGATCACAATGTGAAATATTATTATTGTGTAGGCTATATCAAAAATGCATAATAATAAAAGGTTCCATAGGTCCACATACCTTTCCCTCAGCGAAAGGAAACGATGCCACATTGCTCTCAGCCCACTCCATCAACATCCAGGCGATGTGCGATGGTACGGGCCAATGGCTATCCATTAAAAAGGAGCTGATAACACCTATATCAAGCCTAATGCGCGAATTGTCATTTACACCTAATGCGTGAATTGTCATTCAATGGAAAACTTGCGCACTGCAATAGAAGGACTTTTGAGTTCTGAAAATGCGCTTCAGACGTCATTACAATACAGCTCTGTTTATCTAGGAATACAGTCTGCAAGTAAATAGAATGGTTTGTGACTGAAAAAAGTTCAAAACCTTGTCCAGTGAATATTGCTTTTATTGTATATAAGTTTTTTTCGATAGCCTATGGTTAAAAAACGGAGATAAATGTCATCATGTTAAGTGAACCTTAGCTATTCCTCGTCCTTCATATTTTTTAAATTACAGTGACAAGGTTTCCATACCCTCAGCTTATTAAAACCCCGCTGATTTTACCTGTTATTCCATAGCTGAACAAAAGATTTTAAAGAGAACTAAGCGGCTAATTAGAAACAAAATTTGCAGCACGTTACAAAATTAATTTACAATTAATTTTAATGCCATTATCTGCATGTGCACTTTACATGAGCAGGTCTGTTTCTCCTGCTGTAAATCACACTTCCTGGGAAAGTGGATTGTTTTAAAGTATTACGCTACCAGTTAAACAGGTTGGTCACATTTCCATAAGCAGGACATTATAAAACAAGGGAAAATATGCTGAACCTATGGGTTGCCAACCTGACAGATTTGTTGTATTTAGTGTCATCATTAAGGCAAAATAACGCTATTTATGTTATTAATCAAAATTAGAATGCAGGTAGCCTAATGAACTTCGGATGAAACTTGAACATGAGTTCATTGCATAATCAAACGAAATTCACTAAACAAGCAGGCTAATTTGGCGTTTTCTAAGGTGACACGGAAGCCATTGGTCGCTTATTCTCAGCTGTTGCAGGTGCTTTTAACTAAATTTAACCGCATATATTTTGTAAACAGCACTGTCAGGAATTACCGGGAACTCATAATGGTTAGCCCGAATAATATTGATCATAGGCTACTTATTGATCCATATAGCCTATTCCTTGATCGCACTAAACACGCACGAGCATGTCTGTTTCGCCATCATAAGCAATCCGCCAAGGTGGAAAAGCAGGCTTTTAAAGGGAATGGGATATGACATTTTGATTGGTTTATTGCATGTCACGCCCAAGACACACCTATAATTAATGAAGAGACTAGGCTCAGCCCAGTTGCACCTTGCGCGGTGCTTAGCGCCCAAAATACACGCCGTTAAAATAGCAAAAGTGGACTTGGACACGCCCATAATGGACTTTACGCCATGCGCTTAGACCAAGCGCCAAGATCGCCAAGATAGGGCCCACTGTACCATACCTCTAGCACTTGTGTTTTGAAATTACATCAAAAGGAAATTTAGTTTTTCCCATTTATGAATTTGAAATAAATATACATTGTTATCTTGTGGCTTGATGTACATGAGAACAAAGTGATTGTTCAGGGTCTTTAAATAAAAAAGTAAAAAATGAGACTACTGACTTTCATCCTGAGTCATCAGCAGACTCCCCTTTTGTGGACTGCAATTGAGATCTCAATCAGATACACTACTCAGACTCGACCTCCACTTTAAACTCAAGGCTGCTGTCTCTCCAGTGTTGTCAGTATTTGCTTCTTCAGGACTGGTGGTGCAAATGTATAATAAACATGATATAAATGTAACTGTCTGTTTACTTGTGCTAGGCTAAGGGCTCCATATAACCTGTTACGGCTTTATTTAGGGAAGTACTCGTTACTGTTTGTCTTTGCTGTTTGCTGTAGTTACTGCAGCCAGGCCTACTTTACCAATGGGACACTGTTGTGTTTGTTGATAACAGAAAGTATGTTTCCCATCCGCGGTGTTTGTTCCTGTTTGTTGAACGATGCCGGGTGTCTCACGGGCGCAATCTCAAAGACACAATCTGCTGTTATGCCTTTCAGGGGCCTGGTGGTAGGATCAGGTCTCAGATTAAGGAAGGGAGCTGTGGAGAGCAGCTGTGGATATCATCTTGAGTTAGGCGGGTTTATCGCTAATTGGCCTGAAACGCGAGGATGCAGTGGACCACCGATATGGGTCCTGACAATGTAAGGTGTAGGCTACATTCCTTTTCTCTTATGGTTTCCGTAGCATTGTAGCAAGATTAATATCTACTGCAATAGGCTGTAGGCCTGAGAGAGGCAATTAGCTACCAGCCGGGCCTCCCACCCTTAGCTTCAAACTAGCGGCACAAACGGCGTGAGTCCAAGTTGCTTTCTCCAGTTTCAGCGATGGTCTTGACTGACAATATTCCTGCACAGATCACAGCCAAAAGAATATATAAAACTCAACTTTTGGAAGAGATTGACTTTGGCACAGAACTCACTTTGGAAGTTTAATCGCTGGCCGGTGTTATAAACCTGATCTTTGGGTGGCTCGGTTGGTGTCCGATTGTAGCAGCTCTAACTGAAGAGGCCAGGTTGGAAGTATGTGTTGCTGTCAATGATGCTCATCAGATTGTGGCATTTATTTCACACACCAGAGTTAAGATGTTTCAGTATGCCAAAAGTCTTAAGGCACTGTGTATAGATGACTACTTGCTAACCATAATATTTAGCAGTGCATACATTTGACAAAAGAGGGGTTTCAAGAAAATTTACATTTAAATGTAGAAGAGGAAATAGCAGTGTCCTCAAAATGGTGTCACGATAACAACCTTTAATATCAATGAAATTCCATGCTATATTTTAAAAGTATTTTTTTAAGTTAACACATTGTGGCAGTTAGCTCATAGGCTGCAGAATCTTACATTTGGGGCAATGCATGCTTGTTGTACACCTGTATGAGGATGACAGACAAGTTGAGTCCTGTCTCCTTGATTGGGGGATCTCTCATTGGAATGCCAGCGATGGGATAAATGTCACCTTGCTTTGTAGAGCGGGGGCGTTCCCTGCGCTCACTCTGTCGTGTGAGGCGCGACGGACAGACACAATCTCTTCTTTCTCTCCCATGACCTTGTGCGCTTCATTTCATTTGCTTTACAGGTCCTGCATTCTCATGTAGAAATCAATCTCTTTTCCGTGTGATATTGGGAAAAGTTAAGTCCTTGGCTGCCCTGCAGTTCATCATCAATAACACATGGCCACTGGGGTAGGTAGGTGGGCCAGTACGTGAATCAGGGTGAGGTTATGTAAGTTGCCAAGCAAATATATTCTTGGCGGAATTATCTCCAGGGCTGTGAGGTCGGCAATGTAAGTGCGCGGTTCAATAAATACCCGGGACATCGTTACTTGCAACCTGTCGTGGATGCCGATACGCACTCTGTACCGAACCGTGAGTCCAGCTGTTCCGATTCACTGAAAACCAGGAGAGGATTCAATGGAAAAAAGGAAATCAGATATCCCTGAGAACGCCTTCTTATGTGCTTTAAAAAGAATGTTCTTTAAATAGAAAATGTTACAGTTCAGCCAGTGAGAAATATTGTTAAACATACGTATGTCGCATTCATTGTGGCAATGCTAAAATCAGTCACATTGAATATGGCATCAAAATCTAATCTGACATCAAATATGATGAATCGGACCTTGTAGCTCGGGATATTTAAAGGTGTACTTTGTGCTTTGTCCCTGGTTGTGGGGTTCATGATTATTAAAAGCACGCTCTTGGGCAATTGGATTGATTAACAGAAAGATGCAATTCCAGAAGGATCAGCAGCAGGATTAATGGTGTTCACCTTGTCAAGGAATCTTGAACAGTGATTATTTTGCTCTAGACTGAATTGTTTAATCTGATGATATTGTCAAATATTTCTTGTGTAGGCACATTTCTCCACAGTAGCTTACGCAGTTAAATGAATGTTGATATATACGTTAATGTTGTATATACAGTTGGATATATTTACTGAGGCTGTTCAGTGCAGTGTCTTGTACAAAAAGTATGTGAGCATTGTCCTAGATTCAGTCAAACATGCAAACAGCATTAGACTTTGTTTTTGCAAATAAATGCAAGTTTTAGGTTTTCCAATTTTCTGACACAATTAAATTACACGATTTACCCACAAGCAACCCAAAAAAACACAAGTTAACTTTGGTGATTGCTGAAGTTGGCAAACTGTAGTAGTGGAAGAAAGAAACGAACAAGTGCGTAAGTCAAATTTAAAGGTTGTATCAGCGATTTTGGGTGGAAACATACATTTTTTTTTTTTCCTCACGATCCGCTAGCTGCCCGTCCCATAAGCAGGCCGTCAAAAAACCGCGTCTCTGTAGGCAGCCTATGCTCCGAGATCGTACACAAAAACAAATGGTACTACCAACTACTCAAAACCAAAATAAACAGTATTCCAACCAATCACAATGATCTGCACAAACGCTAATACTCTTATCTCGCTGAAATCTTGACGGATTTACAAACGGTTTGGTTTCTTACAAACGTTATTAACGTGGTTATAATTCTGGATGCTTGAACACTATTTTTTAAAACATAACATAATTATTCATAAGTATGTTTGTTTGGGATTTCGCTTCAGAAGTGACGTCACGTTTGTGCAGATCATTGTGATTGGTTGGAATACTGTTTATTTTGGTTTTGAGTAGTTGGTAGTACCATTGTTTTTGTGTACGATCTCGGAGCATAGGCTGCCTACAGAGACGCGGTTTTTTGACGGCCTGCTTATGGGGCGGGCAGCTAGCGGATCGTGAGGAAAAATCAGATGAATGTGATCATTTATGTTTCCACCCAAAATCGCTGATACAACCTTTAAGGACAAATGTTGATGGAATCCAGGCAATTGTTCTGTGGGTAAATTTTATTACTCCCACCCGCTCTTCTGGATATGAATCCAGCTCCTCAACCAACACACCACTCTTCTAGCCATGATTATGTCGATGTGGTTTTCTGTGCTATTCACACATTTACACCATATTTTCCATCTTAGAGGTTTGTGCTTCATTCCTTTCCTGAAGTAGTTGGGCTAACAACTGGAAATCCAACACTTTGTTTACTGACGATTTATGAGTTGAAACCTGATAATAATCTTTGCGTGATACTTTACTTTAACCAATAGTTGCCCAATAATGAAAGTGAAATATAATTCATAAATGAGACTACATTTATTTGAGTAATCTCTTTTAATGGCCTGTTATAATTATTTTATGGAACAGTAAAGGACAAGATTTGAATTTGAATTAATTTCTGCTAAAATAATTATTCTTAATGATAATAATAATTATATACTTTTTGTGTTGGCGGTTAATTTATAATATTAATCAAGACATGATTTTGAAAGTGTGTTTTTGCAGTGAAAATAAACATTTCTGACCATGAAAATTAATGTTTATGGTTTGATGGATGAGGGACAGAGAAAGCTGAGGTCTTATTTTCTGCGTGGCTTTTGAATCGCTGTGTCAGTGAATCGCTATCACTAACAACGTGTCAGTCGGTTCGTGGAGCAGTCAGCCAGAACCTCATAGAATGTGTCATTTTGGATGAAAACAGAACTAAAAGGTGTCAGCACTGATATAAAACCATCTGTAATCTAGTCAGTCTTGGCTGGAGCTTGGCTGAGCTGTGTGATCTGAAATTAATGTACTACGGCATATTCAGTATGTGGTACAGCCCTGTTTCACTTCCAATATGTCATTGTGAATATTTGTTCCATGACTACATCCAGTAATCACATTGCTGTGCATGCTGGAAAATTAATTTTAATTTATATACAGTGTAAATTAAAATCTTCCAAGTGATTGCAACACAGTCATTGGCTTTATCTCAGTTTTTAAAATCTTCTTCTCTTGACTCATAACAGATGTAATGTAAACAACACATTGCTCCAGATCCTGGTGGTAAATTATTGTTTTTAAGTGTGAAAGATCAGATTGTAAAAACCGAGCCAGCACAGGCAAGTTTTATTTCGATCTGATTGGTGGAAATGTGGCCCCAGCACAGGCATGTTTTATTTAGATCTGATTGGTGGAAATGTGGCCCCAGCACAGGCATGCTGATTAGCTCCAGTACAGAAAGGTGTGCACTTTGTACAGGTAACTCATAAGCAGTGGACTTTGGAAAAACTGAAAATAATTTTTATAATGAAAAGTTTCTTGCCATAGACAGACATGGATGCCAATTTTGAACATTGATTGATTTTATTTGGGTGATGAAATACTGAGTTTTAATTTATCAAGGGTACAACACCCTTGCACACACTAAGGTTGTAGCTACTAACCAAACTGTAGTTACCAAACCAATATTCTGCTGAGCAACAGAGTATTTTTGTTTTCTTTTGGGTTATTCGGTGCCTGTTGTACCCATCTACACAGATATACAGAACTGCAAGCTCAGTGCCGATCATGATGATAACAATACTAATTTGGCAATTTGTTTAAAATGTTAACCACGGCTAAGTATGCTGGGAAATAAAACACACAACTCTAGATTCATGAGCAATATAAATGCATCCTATTAATTTACATTACATTACTTTCCCTTTGTAGATGCTTATCCAGTGTGACTTGCATCAGTGGAGAAAATAAGTGTTATTCTCAGGAACATAAAGGTGTGATATCTCCAAGAAGGCACAGAAATCTGTTTATGATCAGTGTGAAGCTAGCCAAACAAACCAACAATTAGTATTGTAAACAAAGGTAAATACCACCACACAGCTAAACCTGTCCTTACACAACTATACCTACACCGCAACTACTATTGCACTAAAGAAGAGGGACAGCTGCAAGGATAGGTGAGGATCAGGGGGCCAGTCTGATGGGCTGGATCCGTGTCTGAAGATTTGGGAGGATCTCTGCTGTCCCGAATGCCAATGGGAAGCTTGTTCCTTTTAATTGGAGAATGTGGAATTTTGCGTATAGTGGGCATTTTCAGCAATGCTACTTCTTATCTGTGGAAAACAGCCCATATCTGGATTCTGGTTCAGCTCATTTCATATGAACATGTGCAATACATTATTCCACAGCATTCACACCGATTTTGCTGAGATGTGTAAGATTATATGACTTACAGTTGTCTGGACCATTAAGTGCAGTACACGTCTACAGACGGTTGTGTTTTTCTTTAAATGAAAGGGAGAAATGAACGTGTTGACTTTGTTAGTTTAGTTTGATGAAGGCCTCTGATTCGCCTCAAGGTCTGAATTTGCTAAAGTAAATAATTCCAAACTAATGGTACAAATTAAAGATCCAATGCTTACAAATGAAAGCTCCAAAAATAATAAGCCTTAATGCAGAATGGTAATAATAATGTGCAAAGTTCTTTGGTGAAACCCATTAAATCGATGGGAAGCCTCTTATGGAGCTAAAGGTGGACTCTCCATATTATAAACATTTGGCTAATTGGAAAGCTTGGCACAGCCATACATGTGAATGCCTGGTATTACTCTCCTTAAATTACCAACCGCTTAAACCCTGTTCAACCCGACTAAAATAATAGATCATGCACCGTGATTACTTGGCATTTTAACCTGGATAAAGTGTAAGAGTTTAATTCTAATTTCCTTTTCCAAAATGACATTGAAAATGTTTTTTTTTTTGTTCAGTTTATGGCTAAGATGGAAGTCCCCCGCTTGCACAATGCATAGTCTTTTCCTATCCTGGCAAAGAAAGCCAAATGTCAACATTGCTAATTTTGAAAGTCTGAGATAATGGCATAATGGTGTACTGGAATTCAACACACACACAAGATGTGTATAAACATGTTTTTTTTAGCTATTGTGGCACAGTCTAGAGCAGTAATGCATGCATACTCACATTGGCAGTACAATCACTAGAACTGACCTGGTGATTTATTGTTTTTAATTTGACTTATGTGCTGTTTTCAGCCTTTAGCAGTTTCTGTTACCAGCGAGCTCAACATGTTTAACTTATTAACAAAAAATACATCTGCATAGCAGCGCACATCTACTGTGATTGAATTACTTCAGTGATATCTTGCAGAAACACAATTAGATAATAATTTAAATCATTAAACCTCCTGGCAGCCAAGAGTCAGGGGACCTCAGATTGTGTGTTCCAGATTTTTAGGCATTTGAGAAAAAACATAATCACTTTCAGATGGCCTAAAAATGTATAATCAATAGCAAACTTCCCATATGTAGGTTTCATGGGGGTTCCCTTGTCCAAAACAATACAAGGCTGTAATTGAGGAAATGTGTTTGTGGTCAGAGGGAATCACTAGAGAATTCAAAATGTTGCTTTTAATAATCAGCACTCCGCAATTCTGATGCATTCTTTGCATATGGTTCAGTGTAGATGACAGGCCATGTTTATAGAAGCCAGGCAGATATATGGAAGCCTGCAGAAGGTTCTAAAGGCAACCCAAAAACTAACAGATGTACTGTAACTCAGGATTCCCCTACTTTCTGCCAATTGTATTACTTATATTTTCTCAGTGTTGATATTACTATAATCAATGTGTATGTGTTTGATTTGGGGTGTTTTTCTTTTGATCATATTTCCTCAATGTTGAGTGCTATCTAATATGCTTGGACTAGCTTGCAAAAGCGAAGCGATGGGTCGGTTAAGCAATCTTTAAAAGTATTCCATTTTCTACGGAAGCTAAATCAAATTGGTCAGTCAGATCTATCTCCAGAAAAAATACAAATCAGCTTGAGGCACAGGCTGAGGTTCTACTGTCGACATGGAGAGAACGTGTGCCTTGTGGTCTGTTTAAAGCCACCTCCAGGCTGAAACAGAAGGCTGGATGGCAGAAGGGCAACAAGCTCTAATTTCAGCTCTGATATTTTTGATGTTGCCCCCTTAGAAACAAAATGGTCATTCCTACACAGGACCGCGGTGTCCGGTGTAAGGTCAGCAAATGCAGGAGCTAGTGTTTTACAAGTAACCACCCCACCCCCACCCCCCAACATCCAACCTCCATCTCACAATCCCTACGCTTGTCAACAATGGAGGCGCTCCCATAAAAGAACACAGATGTGGATTCTCCTTGCCTCTGCCCCCTTCTCACAGATGAGGTCATCCAAGGCTGAACTCCCTCGGGCCAGTCAGACTGACAGCACCCTCCCCTCCATCTCCAATCAGGAGAAATGACCTTGTGAAGGCTGCACCCCACTCCACTAAAGATAGCAAAGCCTCCCCTCCTAGTTGTGTAGTACTTCAAATGGACTCATTAAAAATACAGTGAGATTCATTTCACATTTACAGATGTGTTATTGCTTTTCTCAGCTTCTAATGAAACTTTAAAACAAAATTCAGATGCTGAAATATGTTAATCAAGAAGTAATTGTTTACTGCAGTTTTGTCCATACAATGTCCGAATCTGCTCTCAGATGTTTAAATCTGCTCTCAGATGTTTGAGACTTGCTCCAGGCACCCGTGCGAATGAGTGTGTACGCACGTGTGCGTGAGTTTCTGTGTGTACGTGCGTGTACTTGTGTATGGCACACTTGCGTATGTGCGTGATATATACAAATGTACGCAATCTCCTCCTTAAACTGCAATGGACTTTTGTGACCTCACTCAACTTCTTATATCTTCTCTATACTCCCAAAAGAAACACATTTGATCATTTTGCTGAAATATGGACAGGGAGCCAATTCAATTATGTGAGCAGAAATATTATCTGTTCTTCCGTGGCCAGGACTGCAAGTGCCATGGGAATACCAGACATTAGATTTAGTGCAGCTAATAGATGAGTGTCAATTTGATTTGAGCCAGCTCTGGTTTGATTAACGTGACTGTAAAAGGAAAGAAACTTTAATTGAGTAATGTTAACAGATCATATTCCTTCCAGAACTGTAATTATCATACTGAAATAACTGGGACAGAGCATTTATTGGAAATGCCATCAAAATGTTGGAAGGTCAATAAAGTTTCATCCGGTCTTAATATTCAATTACAAATTTACATGCGGCACATTTGAATTTGTTCATATATCTTTCCTGTAATAGTGTTGCATTTAGAAATGAAATTATTCAATTGACACTTTTGTTGACATTAGTAAATATCTTTCTTTCTGCACTCTCATTACTTTGCTTTGAGTTGTACATTTAAGCACACTTACGTTGACTGAAGTAGAATTAAACTTTTAAGTAAAGTTCATACTGAGGTACCATTTCATTATGCAATAAAGAAAGCTCATCTGGAAGGACAAATAGTTGTACAACTAATGCTGAATATTTCCTCATTGCTATTTCTTTATCAGAACCTCTTGGGGACTTTGAGTACCAAATCCTGAGGGATCATTGTTCATTTCATTAGAAATTGTCATGGTTTTTGACCCTTTTTCCCATGCGGTCGTTTTCCTCGGTGGCCACGCGAGGGCGCTGCCCTTTTGGTGGATGCTTGCTCCGCTCCGCTTTGATTGCGGAGCTTCTGTCAGCATCCACACCTGTGCTTGGTTACCTGGGAGTTATATAAGCCCACGTTTTCCTCCGTTCTGGGCTTCGATATTATTTTGCATTATTTCGCACTGTTGGGTGTGTGTTTATTTGTACCATTATGCTACTCGCCTGTTCTTACGTTTCTCGTTACCGAGGCAGGGTGTTTATTATTGCTGGCTCTTTATTTACTTAGCTCGTAGAGGTATGGGACCGCAGATCTCTGCTCTATTTGCCTGTAAAATGTTTCTCTCTCCTGGGAGATCAGGCGTTCACGCTTTTACTGAGTTACTTAGCTCGTAGAATTATAGGGTAGCAGTTCTTTGTTCCATTCGCCTTGTTTGGTTTTCTTACTGTGAAACCAGGCGTTTGTGCTTCTACTAATTTGCGTGTTACAGTGAGCCGGTTTGTAGCTTCGGTACGTTTGTTCCCTGTTTTGTCTCCTTCTCGTGGACTTTGTTTCGCCTTTGTTGTGAGTCAGGGTTTTTTATTATATTGAGAGGCAGGGCGTGTATTTTCTATTAAGCTTGCGTTAGTCTTTTAGCCGGTGCAGCTGTCCTGTTTGTCCTATTCGGTACCTGTCTCCCTACATGGAGCTTTGGCGATTTTGTTCGGAACTGTAGTTCTGTTTCGTCCTTCGGTACATGTCTTCCTATAGGGAGACTGGCCGATGTTGTGGACATGTTTGCGTGTGACTGCGAGTCTCTGAAAGTAGCCTTGGAACGTTAGCTTTCTGTTCCTTTCGCCTCGTTACATTCCCCTTAACTGAGAGGCTAGGGCGTGTATTTTCTACTAAGCTTACGTTAGTCATTTTGCTAGTAAAGGTATGGGACGGCGGTTTACCGTCGGCTCGCCTGTAAAATGTTTCTCTCTCTTGGGAGATCGGGCGTTTACCCCCTTTATGTTTTCTGCGTGTGACTGCAAGCTTATTGAAGTAGCCATGGAACGTTGGATCTCTGTTCCTGTTGCCTTCTCGTTACATTCCTTTTTACTGAGAGGCAGGGCGTTTATTTTCTATTAACTTGCGTTAGTCATTTAGCCGGTAAATGTCCGGTGCGGCTGTCCTGTTCGTCCTTCGGTACCTGTCTCGTCTCCGTACATGGAGCTTTGGCGATTTTGTTCGGAACTGTAGTTCTGTTCGTCCTTCGGTACATGTCTTCTCCTCATAGGGAGTTTTGGGCGATTTTGTTGACATATGTGCGTGTGACTGCGAGTTTATTAAAGTAGCCTTGGAACGTTAGATCTCTGTTCCTATCGCCTTCTCGTTATCATTTAACTTTAGTATCTCGTCGTTCACTGTTTTGTTTACGTTTCCGTATTCAGTGTTTTAGCTTATCGTGTTTTTCCGAGCTCGAGATGCATTGCCCGGTTCTACGGGTCGTTTTTGGTTCCGCCCCTTTTTTCCCCTAGTTCCCGTATTTCCCTCCATTGAGAGTAGGAACTAGGTCTCTTACTTTAATCATTTATATTTCCCTACTAGGGGTGTCACGATTCTCCAAATCCGCGATTCGATTTGACTTTCGATTTTAAGGTCACGATTCGTTTCGATTTTCGATTTTTTTCAGCACAATTTTTTTTCCAGCACTATAGTCTAACTAATGGCTATGCCATTGTTAGACTATCGAGTCTTGATTTGTAAAGAAAAATACTTGTTTCTCAATAAGTAACTTTTATTTGAATAATAACAATTATAAATAATAACAAAAATATGAGAATATTTAAACACACCTAAACAGTTAAGAGCTTTATCAAAACTAGACTCTAGAATAAACAGTTGAACATTTACCACGCTATTAACAATTTACACATTGGTTTTATGCCCTGACAACGGTCATTTACATTTTCAAATTCTTCTTTAAAAAGATGAGCGTGTTCACATTCTTTGAACAGTTGAGAGCTTTAACAAACTCAGTGTTTCCCCTACCATTATCTTGGGCCCGCCCGGCCAAACTCACGTGCCGCCCGGCTTGGACAAGAGGGAAAATAAATAATTTTAATGAAAAAAAAAAAAAAAGTATATTATTCTTTTTTTTTTTTATATAATCTTTTTTTTTATTTATTAGCGCTGATATTATGAGGGTGTAATTATAGTTTCCGCCTCTATGCAAAATGGCGCACTTTCACCGCCCGGCCTGAAAAAAAATCTAGGGGAAACACTGAAACTAATATCTGAAATAATAAACAGTTGAACATGTACCACGCTATTAACTATTTACACATTTTTTTTCATGCCCTGACTGTCATTTGGGTTGTCATTTGAGTTGCCTGTGTCAATGTTTTTTTCCCAGTCAAATCTATTTCTTTGTGATGCCTGCGAATGTGTCCTGCCATATTTGACGTGTTGCCTGAGGTGGCGTATGGTACTCGCGTGTAGCATAGCCGACAAACTGTCATTATTTTGTCAATGACGCGTTCGTTGTTTATATAACTCACGGGGAAGGCAAAATGTTGCCACACCGGTGACTTGAGGGAAGCAGGAGGATTTTCCAGTTCTGTTTCTCCATCTCCGACTCCAGCAGTGGCCATGGTGTGTCGAAAAGTAATGCAGGCTACCGGTAAGCTAACGTTAACTAGCAGCTGTGTCTTTGAAATATCGTTGTTTTTTTTTCTTCGGACGCACGCCTGCGTGGGCGAACAAAATGCAGTGGAAGGCGTCAAGTTTCGTTTTGTCGTTAACGCTTACATTAGAGATGGCCAAGTAGGCTACTTTTTTTACATTTTACCCATCACATGAAAGGCTAAGAAGAGCGCGCGGGGGGCGGGGGTGGAGAGAAAAAAAAAACTTGGAGAATCGCGAACCAGCTTGTGATTTCGAACTTCGAAATCGAACGCTCATTTCGATCGATTTTCGATTTTGAATCGGTATCGTGACACCCCTATTCCCTACATCCGGGGTCTCTCCGTCTTAGTGGCCTTAGGGCTTAATGAATCCCCGTGCTGCGTTTGGTCCCTCCAACCTCACATGTCACGCCCCCCACTACAGAAATTGTGCAAAATAACCCTGTCTTTGAAGACTGGTGTTGTTGGTGTGTCAAGAAAATACACCTGTTTGTATTTCTGTGCGATTTGAGAAAATAATAATGTTTTTTTTTTTTTTCAGTGAGTCCAAGTAAAGCAAAAACTGTGTGTGCTTTGATCAAACATTTATCTTCATACAAAGCACACTGAGCAAATGAAGTCACTACTCAAATTTGAAGTGGCAGCCAGCTGTACAGTCTGTCTGTCTGTGTGGGTTTGGGAGTTCATAAAAGTTACATTGAAAAAAAGGAATTAATTTGATATGCGTGAGTCATCTCTATTTATTCAACAGCTAAAATATTAATACATTTTTTAGTTTGTTTCAGTGTTTTTTTTTTTTTACTTGATTTTACTTGACTTTTTTCTCCCTTAATACAGATATGTTTCTTTCAAAGCTTTTCCCACTAAAAAGGAGTTTTCAACAATTTTTTTAAGAAAATCTTTTTTAAGCAAAGGCAAAATCCTTGCGCAAGAGACACAAAACAAGCTTTGAAAGGACAAAGGACGCATTTTCCATCTGTCTGCGAGGGGGATGACACGTTAAGGCTGACGCAATATTAAACACCAAGGCTGACATTCTGCAGAACGTAAACAAACTGAAACCCAAGTCGTCTAATCTTGAACGATGTGACCCACAGGACTCAAATTCTTCAACATTCTCTCTGCGAGCACTGATTAAGGCCCACGCGACTGATCAATGCGCAAATGAAAAGTGGCTCTCAAATGTCAAATTGCAGCACGTTATTTGTTGCCCTTTCACTGGCTTTGGGTTTGTCATTGTAGTCTACTGCAAAAGAAGAGGATGCAGATCCTCAAAAACGGGAGTATCTGAACCCTCTCCATGCACATTTAACTCATGAAGATGAAATTGCTTTGAGAGAGTAAAAACAAAAAGTGCTTTCAGTGAGGAAATCATTTTAACCGTCTCCCGCCACCCCCGCGACAGATCGGGATCCAGAGAGCCTGTAGGAGAGGGGTGCACAACAACGGCATGTGTGTATCGGGTTGTCCTACCAACTACTGATTTTAATCATTAAATTAGTCTAATCTTTTTCTTGTTGGTCTGCCATTTTTGATAAAACCATCATCCACAGCTGTAGTCGACATCTATCTTTGGTGAAAATGTCTCACTACTCCTCCGGGACCATTGCTTTGCATCCCTGCTTTAGAGGAACAGGTAGCGAGAGACGGATCCTTTCATAACCTACTTGTAGGTTGCATATAGCGGGACTCAGCACTTTTGCTAATATCTTGAAAACCTTTGCATATTCGTTTACATATTGTACAGAGAACCTTGGGGGGCTGAGTATGCATTACAGTGCTACCCTCAGAAATACAATATTCCAGCTGCATGCACTTTTTTCATCAAGGGCATATTCTATCTATTAATAAGCGCTGCAATCCACCTCCACTGGTCCTCAGAGAGTCATAGACCGCCCTGCCTGTCTGCGAACAGGACCGTTCAATTAGCATAGGTTTGGGTCAGGTGAAGCTTGGAGAAATTGCCATGTTTGGGACAAGAACAGGATAATTAGATTTCAAGCCTGCCGGAACAGATGGTGAATGTGCTTTACCGAGTGGCCATCCACTCTAGATATGCATCTACAATTTACATTCACAATACTGAACGTGTTAGCCTTTGGCTATTTTCCCCTTATCAGCAGTGAAACAAAGGATGTACTTTTTACGCGGAGCAGCAGGATATATTCAAACTCTTATCTTTATGGTTGGTGGCAGTTGGACTGGTATCACCTGGACTAATACAGGTAAACTGTTGCAGGAGGAGACAGAAATGTACGACTTACTCTTGCCTTTGTTGACTTTTCTGTGGCCAGAATCTACATTAAAAAGTTATGGGTAAGAGCCGAGAAGATAGGAGACTTTAATTTCCCTCGCAAGGTAAAGATTGTAAAGATTGTACCGGGACAGTGTGTGTCTGATGAATATTGTGTATCAGGGGCCATGTTGCTAAGCCACATTCCTCTGGGATGCTATCCTATGTGTCGTTATCTGTCCTCCTGTTGAAATCTGATCTCCTTGGTGACCAGGGGGCTTTTATGACATATTAAATAGCCACAGTTTTCTCAGTAGAAGCGGTTTCTCTAATGCCCTCAAATACAGTGAGCACCATAATTCATTGGACAGTGACACATTTTTTGTTATTTTGGTTCTGTACTCTAGCACTTTGAGTTTAAAAGGATACAATGACAATGAGGCTGAAGTGCAAACAATGATATTATTGAACTTTTTGTACATAGTCATACATACCCATTTTCGGGCATCAAAAAATATTGGACAGTTTAACATAATGTAGAATTAAGTAATCATTTTTAATATTTGGTTGCATATCCTTTGCATGCCATGACCTCCGGATGTCTGTGACCCAACAATATCAAAAGACTCTTGATATCTTATTTTTTAGTACTCTTACAAGCAATACTATAATCTCTCTGCATTTGAATGGATCTCTATGGGAATTGGGGGGTGGGACTAGATTTACCTGTAAATTACGCTGGAACAGTATGGAATACATCGTTGGCGAAATGGCTGTAAGTCATCAAGGGTCTGTTGTATCAAACGAGCCTCAAACCATCACTCTGCTGCCAGATATGCAGTAGATATGGATAGATCACTTTAAGGGTTGTTTCTCCTGACAAATTTTCCTATTGAACTCTATGGAAAAATAAGTCAGGAGAAGAAAACCTTCAAGTTATCCATCCATATCTACTGCATATCTGGCAGCAGAGTGATGGTTTAAGGCGTGTTTAATACCTCAGACCCTTGTTGACTTAGAGCCATTTAGCCAACCATGTGTGTTACTGTTGCAGTGTAATTTACAGTTAAATCTACTCCCACCCCCAAATTCCCATAGAGATCCATTCAAATGAAGAGAGGTCATAGTATCACTTGTAAGAGTACCAGAAAATAAGATATCAAGAGTGTTTTGATATTGTTGGGTCACAGACATCAGAAAGTCATGGCATGCAAAGGATATGCAACCAAATATTAAAAATGATTACTTTATTCTACATTATGTTAAACTGTCCAGTATTTTTGATGCCTGAAAATGAGGGGGGAACTATGTACAAAAGGTTCTATAATTTCTAAACGGTTTTTCCGATATGGATGAAAATACCCTCAAATTAATTGTATCTTTTCAAACTCAAAGTGCTAGAGTACAGAACCAACATAACAAAAAATGTGTCACTGTCCAATGAATTATGGTACTCACTGTATATACACATGGGCTATTCTGTCTATTTTCTGTGTCTAATCCTGTGATCACGTTGTCACATCTGAATAAGTCTTTGTACGAGTCCACCTGTTTGAAAACATCCTCAGTAGAGTTTCTAAAAAATTACCTGTAATTCAGTATGCAGGCAGTGTGCTGGTATTCAAAAGTCTATTGTTAATAGTTACTACTGTATACTACTAGCAATCATACTACTGGCATTAGTTCTTTTCAGTGACTCCAGTGATGTGGTTATGCTCCCAAATGTGGATTAAGAGCTCTCTTCATGTCTGCAGTCGGCCGGCAGGCGCCATTTATTAGTGTCACAGGTCTAAACAGTAGAGCGAAAAGGAGACTCTGTGGACTTGAGGGAATGCCTGTCCCTTTCTGCAGCTGCAGTGATCTATATATAAACAGCGCTGGGGCATATTTCAGATGGCTATAGTTCACATCCGCACGGCAGCATCTGCTACATCACCATCACGTGTGAATTTCTCTGGCTGATTCTGCTCTATGTTTCACTGGGGCAGAAATGGGTGCCTCAGTGTTTTATTAAAGGTGGGACCTCTGCTCTCCCAGAAGCTGTGTTTTTAAACGCGGGCATCGGCACCCCTGTGAGGGCCTCCCGTTTGCAGACAGGCTCACGCACAGACACCACACAGCTTACAGGTCCTTGGTGAAAAGTGGGTGTGAGGTGAGGCCAGAGCTGCCAATATTCTTCACTTCTCACCTCCTTTCCTCCACTCGTCTCCTACCCGGAAGTATGAAATACTGCCAGTACGTTTCAAGTACAAGTAGTTGCACGTCTAGTATATAATGTACCTGACATAGCGGTTTGTGTCAAGACATTAATTAATATGTAACAATTAATATGTAATTAATATGAAATCAGCAAAATTAGATGAGGACATAAAGATCTGTTTCCAGGGCATGGAGGAGAGGAGGTGGTAATGGAAAAAAGGATGCATTTTTTGAGTATTGGGACGCACCCCAGGAGACTGTTGGGTAATTCCACATTTCAAACAATGCACAGGGTGACATTGCAGGACTGGCTTCTGTTGAAGAGCAGGATATTAGCACAGGCTTACTCTCCTGCACTGTGGGATAGCTTGGCTGGCACAGAGCCGTACGTTGAGTCATCTCAAGTTGCAGTGAATCTTCTTTGTTGTTGGTTTTTTGCTTTTCCCCATTTTTCTCCCCAATTTGGGACGCCTAATCATGCTCAAGCTGTAACGCAGCATCGCACCCTTTGCTGTCAATTTCAGAAAGTGCAGACAATAGCGATGTCACCTTATTATCACACCGCAGTTCCCAAGTCAGACTCACACAGACATGAGTCAGAGGAAGACATTTCATGCACAGCTGGACAGACAAACAGACCAGTGAGGGTCGCAGGTGTGTGACAAGACACTGTCATCCTGGCCAATGGAGACTCTCCCATCCTCCCATAAAGAAACTCTTAATATGGACATTAGTAGGAGATGACAATGGAAAGTTAAAGTGAGTCACTCCTGGAGGAAACCAGATAACTGGATTTTATGGCGAGTGAGACTATGGCCTGGATTCAATCAACATGGTGTTTATTTTGACACAATTACCAACAAAAAAGTTTATATGTATGCTGAGTTGAATAATCACATAAATTTTGCTTAAGTGCTTTTGTGAAGAATTAAAATAATATGTCTACTCATTTCGTTATTACAATGTGGAAAGGCACACGACCTGTTCATTTTCTCTCCGTACTCCGTCACCCACACCATCCAGATTCCAGATCACAAAACATTCTTGGTGGCGCGTCCCATCACACGCTTCTCTGCTTGCTGTAGTTCTCACTGAGAATAATGTATGCTTCCGCTAAAAGAAGTAGTCTGTCAACTGAAACACCTAATGCCTGGTAATGGAGTGATGGAAAATTATGTAAATGAACGTCCACTTCAGGCTATGCAGTTATTTTTTGAGGGAGGTTATTTTATGGGCATTTCAAGGCTTGTTTGCGTGGCCCCATTAGAATTAATTGCAAAGCCGAGTTGAGCAGTTCTCAGGGTGACTAAAGCTCCGCAGAGAAAGATTATTATAAGACCAAATTATCAGTACTGATCAGCATGGTGGAAATAGTTAGTTAAAAACAAGTTACCCTTTAAAGGGATATTTCACCTTCGTGTGACAGAAGTAATTTTCTGGAGCCTACCCCATTATATTTCCATAGCATGAATACTAGCAACGTCAGCTATCCCTGCTGACCGTTAATGGCATCCCCGGTAGTCCCGGTTGTCAGGCTCCCATTCATTTTCGGGACCTCTCCAAAATCTATCGTTTTAAAGCACACACTAACTATGGCAGATAATACATCGATAAAAGAGAACATGACGGTGAAAAGGTATGTATTTGTTTTGAGCTTATAAGATGTTGTCACATTTAAATTACCTATAATAGTGGAACTATTTTCAGATATGCTACTGCTTAGAAACACAACAAGCCGTAGTTTGATTTTTAGTTTTATTAACGGTAGCCTACTACAGTTGGTGAATTGACGTCAACTTTTATCGTACGCAAGGATTTCAGATGGCTATAGTTCACTAAGTTAAAATAACAAAGGTTTTTGCCGGATCTTCATTTTCTTTTAAAAGGTAATAAAACGTTGAAAATACATGAAATATCAAAACAAACACGTACCTTTTCGCCATCGTGTTTTTGTTTATCGATGTATTATCTTCTGTAGTTAGTGTGTGCTTTAAAACGATTAATTTCGGTGAGCTCCAGAAAATTAATTGGAGTGAATGGGGAGCCTGACAACCGGGACAGCTGACGTTGCTAGTATTCACGCTATGCAAATATAATGTGGTAGGTTCCACAAAATTACTTCTGTCACACGAAGGTGAAATATCGCTTTAAGTTACAGGTGAATGTTGATGAAATTGAAGCCTAAGAGTTTCTGCAAAGTCATTCTTAAAATACCAATGGTCATTTTTTCACCTGTTACAACACTGTAGCCATATTGTGCTCTGAGATAATGTCTTCCTGTCTCTCTCCTCACAGGAAGTGAGGTAATGCAGCCGAGCTGTCTGCGACCACGCCCCTTCGGCACAGTGCGCATGTCCTCTCTGCGCAGAGACGCGGACGAATCGCGTCTCTCCGTCAGCCTGTGCGACCTCAGCGCAGACGAGGAGCACCTGCGTCTGGCGGCGTCTGCCGGCCCCATCCCGCAGAACTCCCTAAACTCCCAGCGCTCCTTCCTGCTCCCCGCCCACCTGGACAGTGACCTGCGCTTCCACCAGCTCTGTGGGGCCCACGTCAAGCAGCTGGATGAGCAGGCGGTGGCGCGGTCCGAGTGCGGCCGCGAGGAGAGGACACTGGCGTTCACCGACCGCCCGCTCCGCGCCGGCGAGACCGTCTTCGTCAAGGTGACCGCCAGGCCCAGCCCCGCCCGCTCCAGGTCCCTCTCCTATGGCGTGACCTCCTGCGACCCCCGGCATTCTCCGGCCCAGTGACCTGCCCTGCAGCCCCGAGTCCCTGGTCGACCGCAAGGAATTCTGGGCTGTCTGCAGGGTGCCTGCGCCCCTTCACAGTGGTGACATCCTGGGATTTGTGGTTAACACAGAGGGAGAGATCGTTCTGAGCCATAACGGGAGAAACGGCGGGATGCAGGTTTGTGTGGACAACTCCCGGCCTCTGTGGATGTTCTTCAGCCTCCATGGAGCGGTCACACAGCTGAGGATTCTGGGTAAGTACTGAGTTAGATTGCACAGTCCCACCCATATATCCATACATCAATAAAAAAATCTGACACCCAGCAAATTTGCCCCATTGCTGAGCATCTTTGGCCAAAATTAAGTATAACCTGTGTATTATTTGTCCTTTTTAATGTGTTAATTGTATGTGTTATTTTTGCTATTTACTATAGCTATTTAACTTATTTAAGTATTGGAAAAACTTAAAATTGCCTAAATGTAATTTATTAAAGTTTAGAACAAATGAACAAAGTTTGTATGAATCAGAGTGCCTTTTGCTGGACCTTGGACTCTCAGCAGGAGTTATTTATGAGTAGCTGGAAGTGACTCTCAGCAGGAGTTATTTATGAGTTGGTGGAAGTGACTCTCAGCGGGAGTTATTTATGAGTTGGTGGAAGTGACTCTCAGCGGGAGTTATTTATGAGTAGGTGGAAGTGACTCTCAACAGGAGTTATTTATGAGTAGGTGGAAGTGACTCTCAGCAGGAGTTATTTATGAGTAGCTGGAAGTGACTCTCAACAGGAGTTATTTATGAGTAGGTGGAAGTGACTCTAAGCAGGAGTTATTTACGAGTAGCTGGAAGTGACTCTCAACAGGAGTTATTTATGAGTAGGTGGAAGTGACTCTCAACAGGAGTTATTTATGAGTAGGTGGAAGTGACTCTCAGCGGGAGTTATTTATGAGTAGCTGGAAGTGACTCTCAACAGGAGTTATTTATGAGTAGGTGGAAGTGACTCTCAGCAGGAGTTATTTATGAATAGGTGGAAGTAACTCTCAGCGGGAGTTATTCATGAGTAGGTGGAAGTGACTCTCAACAGGAGTTATTTATGAGTAGGTGGAAGTGACTCTCAGCAGGAGTTATTTATGAATAGGTGGAAGTAACTCTCAGCGGGAGTTATTTATGAGTAGGTGGAAGTGACTCTCAGCAGGAGTTATTTATGAATAGGTGGAAGTAACTCTCAGCGGGAGTTATTCATGAGTAGGTGGAAGTGACTCTCAGCGGGAGTTATTTATGAGTTGGTGGAAGTGACTCTCAGCAGGAGTTATTTATGAATAGGTGGAAGTAACTCTCAGCGGGAGTTATTCATGAGTAGGTGGAAGTGACTCTAAGCAGGAGTTATTTATGAGTAGCTGGAAGTGACTCTCAACAGGAGTTATTTATGAGTAGGTGGAAGTGACTCTCAGCAGGAGTTATTTATGAATAGGTGGAAGTAACTCTCAGCGGGAGTTATTCATGAGTAGGTGGAAGTGACTCTCAGCGGGAGTTATTTATGAGTTGGTGGAAGTGACTCTCAGCGGGAGTTATTTATGAGTAGGTGGAAGTGACTCTCAACAGGAGTTATTCATGAGTAGGTGGAAGTGACTCTCAGCGGGAGTTATTTATGAGTAGGTGGAAGTGACTCTCAACAGGAGTTATTTATGAGTAGGTGGAAGTGACTCTCAGCAGGAGTTATTTATGAGTAGCTGGAAGTGACTCTCAACAGGAGTTATTTATGAGTAGGTGGAAGTGACTCTAAGCAGGAGTTATTTATGAGTAGCTGGAAGTGACTCTCAACAGGAGTTATTTATGAGTAGGTGGAAGTGACTCTCAGCAGGAGTTATTTATGAGTTGGTGGAAGTGACTCTCAGCAGGAGTTATTTATGAGTAGGTGGAAGTGACTCTCAGCGGGAGTTATTTATGAGTAGCTGGAAGTGACTCTCAACAGGAGTTATTTATGAGTAGGTGGAAGTGACTCTCAGCAGGAGTTATTCATGAGTAGGTGGAAGTGACTCTCAGCGGGAGTTATTTATGAGTAGGTGGAAGTGACTCTCAGCGGGAGTTATTTATGAGTAGCTGGAAGTGACTCTCAACAGGAGTTATTTATGAGTAGGTGGAAGTGACTCTCAGCGGGAGTTATTTATGAGTAGGTGGAAGTGACTCTCAGCGGGAGTTATTTATGAGTTGGTGGAAGTGACTCTCAGCGGGAGTTATTTATGAGTTGGTGGAAGTGACTCTCAGCGGGAGTTATTTATGAGTAGGTGGAAGTGACTCTCAGCGGGAGTTATTTATGAGTTGGTGGAAGTGACTCTCAACAGGAGTTATTTATGAGTAGGTGGAAGTGACTCTCAGCGGGAGTTATTCATGAGTAGGTGGAAGTAACTCTCAGCGGGAGTTATTTATGAGTAGGTGGAAGTGACTCTCAGCAGGAGTTATTTATGAGTTGGTGGAAGTGAGTCTCAGCGGGAGTTATTTATGAGTTGGTGGAAGTGACTCTCAGCAGGCGTTATTTATGAGTTGGTGGAAGTGACTCTCAGCGGGAGTTATTTATGAGTTGGTGGAAGTGACTCTCAACAGGAGTTATTTATGAGTAGGTGGAAGTGACTCTCAGCAGGAGTTATTTATGAGTAGGTGGAAGTGACTCTCAACAGGAGTTATTTATGAGTAGGTGGAAGTGACTCTCAGCAGGAGTTATTTATGAGTAGGTGGAAGTGACTCTCAACAGGAGTTATTTATGAGTAGCTGGAAGTGACTCTCAGCGGGAGTTATTTATGAGTAGCTGGAAGTGACTCTCAGCGGGAGTTATTCATGAGTAGGTGGAAGTGACTCTCAGCGGGAGTTATTTATGAGTTGGTGGAAGTGACTCTCAACAGGAGTTATTTATGAGTAGGTGGAAGTGACTCTCAGCAGGAGTTATTCATGAGTAGGTGGAAGTGACTCTCAGCGGGAGTTATTTATGAGTTGGTGGAAGTGACTCTCAGCAGGAGTTATTTATGAGTTGGTGGAAGTGACTCTCAGCAGGAGTTATTTATGAGTAGGTGGAAGTGACTCTCAGCGGGAGTTATTTATGAGTAGCTGGAAGTGACTCTCAACAGGAGTTATTTATGAGTAGGTGGAAGTGACTCTCAACAGGAGTTATTTATGAGTAGCTGGAAGTGACTCTCAGCGGGAGTTATTCATGAGTAGGTGGAAGTGACTCTCAGCGGGAGTTATTTATGAGTTGGTGGAAGTGACTCTCAACAGGAGTTATTTATGAGTAGGTGGAAGTGACTCTCAGCGGGAGTTATTCATGAGTAGGTGGAAGTGACTCTCAGCGGGAGTTATTTATGAGTTGGTGGAAGTGACTCTCAACAGGAGTTATTTATGAGTAGGTGGAAGTGACTCTCAGCAGGAGTTATTCATGAGTAGGTGGAAGTGACTCTCAGCGGGAGTTATTTATGAGTTGGTGGAAGTGACTCTCAGCAGGAGTTATTTATGAGTAGGTGGAAGTGACTCTCAGCGGGAGTTATTTATGAGTAGGTGGAAGTGACTCTCAGCGGGAGTTATTTATGAGTAGGTGGAAGTGACTCTCAATGGGAGTTATTTATGAGTAGGTGGAAGTGACTCTAAGCAGGAGTTATTTATGAGTAGGTGGAAGTGACTCTCAACGGGAGTTATTTATGAGTAGGTGGAAGTGACTCTCAGCAGGAGTTATTTATGAGTAGGTGGAAGTGACTCTCAGCGGGAGTTATTCATGAATAGGTGGAAGTGACTCTCAACGGGAGTTATTTATGAGTAGGTGGAAGTGACTCTCAGCGGGAGTTATTTATGAGTAGGTGGAAGTGACTCTCAGCGGGAGTTATTTATGAATAGGTGGAAGTGACTCTCAACGGGAGTTATTTATGAGTAGGTGGAAGTGACTCTCAGCGGGAGTTATTTATGAGTAGGTGGAAGTGACTCTCAGCGGGAGTTATTTATGAGTAGGTGGAAGTGACTCTCAGCGGGAGTTATTTATGAGTAGGTGGAAGTGACTCTCAGCGGGAGTTATTTATGAGTAGGTGGTAGTGACTTTCAGCAGGAATTATTTATGAGTTGGTGGAAGTGACTCTCAGCGGGAGTTATTTATGAGTTGGTGGAAGTGACTCTCAGCGGGAGTTATTTATGAGTAGGTGGAAGTGACTCTCAGCGGGAGTTATTTATGAGTTGGTGGAAGTGACTCTCAACAGGAGTTATTTATGAGTAGGTGGAAGTGACTCTCAGCGGGAGTTATTCATGAGTAGGTGGAAGTAACTCTCAGCGGGAGTTATTTATGAGTAGGTGGAAGTGACTCTCAGCAGGAGTTATTTATGAGTTGGTGGAAGTGAGTCTCAGCGGGAGTTATTTATGAGTTGGTGGAAGTGACTCTCAGCAGGAGTTATTTATGAGTTGGTGGAAGTGACTCTCAGCGGGAGTTATTTATGAGTTGGTGGAAGTGACTCTCAACAGGAGTTATTTATGAGTAGGTGGAAGTGACTCTCAGCAGGAGTTATTTATGAGTAGGTGGAAGTGACTCTCAACAGGAGTTATTTATGAGTAGGTGGAAGTGACTCTCAGCAGGAGTTATTTATGAGTAGGTGGAAGTGACTCTCAACAGGAGTTATTTATGAGTAGCTGGAAGTGACTCTCAGCGGGAGTTATTTATGAGTAGCTGGAAGTGACTCTCAGCGGGAGTTATTCATGAGTAGGTGGAAGTGACTCTCAGCGGGAGTTATTTATGAGTTGGTGGAAGTGACTCTCAACAGGAGTTATTTATGAGTAGGTGGAAGTGACTCTCAGCAGGAGTTATTCATGAGTAGGTGGAAGTGACTCTCAGCGGGAGTTATTTATGAGTTGGTGGAAGTGACTCTCAGCAGGAGTTATTTATGAGTTGGTGGAAGTGACTCTCAGCAGGAGTTATTTATGAGTAGGTGGAAGTGACTCTCAGCGGGAGTTATTTATGAGTAGCTGGAAGTGACTCTCAACAGGAGTTATTTATGAGTAGGTGGAAGTGACTCTCAACAGGAGTTATTTATGAGTAGCTGGAAGTGACTCTCAGCGGGAGTTATTCATGAGTAGGTGGAAGTGACTCTCAGCGGGAGTTATTTATGAGTTGGTGGAAGTGACTCTCAACAGGAGTTATTTATGAGTAGGTGGAAGTGACTCTCAGCGGGAGTTATTCATGAGTAGGTGGAAGTGACTCTCAGCGGGAGTTATTTATGAGTTGGTGGAAGTGACTCTCAACAGGAGTTATTTATGAGTAGGTGGAAGTGACTCTCAGCAGGAGTTATTCATGAGTAGGTGGAAGTGACTCTCAGCGGGAGTTATTTATGAGTTGGTGGAAGTGACTCTCAGCAGGAGTTATTTATGAGTAGGTGGAAGTGACTCTCAGCGGGAGTTATTTATGAGTAGGTGGAAGTGACTCTCAGCGGGAGTTATTTATGAGTAGGTGGAAGTGACTCTCAATGGGAGTTATTTATGAGTAGGTGGAAGTGACTCTAAGCAGGAGTTATTTATGAGTAGGTGGAAGTGACTCTCAACGGGAGTTATTTATGAGTAGGTGGAAGTGACTCTCAGCAGGAGTTATTTATGAGTAGGTGGAAGTGACTCTCAGCGGGAGTTATTCATGAATAGGTGGAAGTGACTCTCAACGGGAGTTATTTATGAGTAGGTGGAAGTGACTCTCAGCGGGAGTTATTTATGAGTAGGTGGAAGTGACTCTCAGCGGGAGTTATTTATGAATAGGTGGAAGTGACTCTCAACGGGAGTTATTTATGAGTAGGTGGAAGTGACTCTCAGCGGGAGTTATTTATGAGTAGGTGGAAGTGACTCTCAGCGGGAGTTATTTATGAGTAGGTGGAAGTGACTCTCAGCGGGAGTTATTTATGAGTAGGTGGAAGTGACTCTCAGCGGGAGTTATTTATGAGTAGGTGGTAGTGACTTTCAGCAGGAATTATTTATGAGTCGGTGGAAGTGACTCAGAAGGAGCTGTTTCTGGAAGCCTGAGAACAGAATGTAAAATGTATTCCTGTTTACTGAAATTCAGGGTGAGGAGTACAGAAAATAAGATATGGACAATTTAGTGGTGCGCTTCAGTAGATTTCTTGATTTATTTATTTTAGCGACAAAAAGGTATACCTCATGGAAGACATTTACAAGAAAGCTTAGCCACTATGCACTTGTTTTTAATTCCTGATGACAAATTCAAAGGGTTTTGTGCTTCCGGTTGTCCTTCTGTGTTTCCATGCCATGCATCCATAGTCTCAGACTAAGTCTGTCTGTGGATCTGTGGTTCTGTCCTTCAGTCAAAAAACCAATCTCTTGTGTAAATGGCTACCCATGCATATATTTTTTCAAATCCTTGATACACGACCAAGTCCAGGATCAATATCACACTTTGTCACAAGCTAATTCATCTTTTTCTTTTTTCAACTTTAAATAATGATGGCCCTGACTGTTCCTGCCCAAACCTATATCAACGTACAGGTCACAATGTCAAAGTTGAATATTCTGTGGGCTGTTTCCCTGATTTCTGATCCTCATTTTAAAAGGTCAGAGGTCACAGAGGCTCCAGGGAGTGTTTCCAACTTCTTCACACAGTACTTGACCAAAGGTTATCCACCACCTCACATGCTAGTGTGCATTCATAACCTCACTCACAGCATCCATCACTGAGTAGTTTATAACATCTTGTATGGTTGACTGAATGAGGAGTTCATACAGTTGGGTATCCATTGGCCCACAAAGGGCCCACACAGATTGAATATAATTTCCATTCTGAAGGGGCCTTGTAATTTAAATCACGTCTAGCCAATCAGTTCATAGGGACTACCAAGCAAACACGGCATAGAATTGACAGAAATGTATCTGAACCTGGCACTTTTCCATTAGCAGTACTCTTTTAAAAATAACACCTTCAAGATTCTGTGGAATAAGAAGTGTCTCATGGCCAGAAAGCACAATTATTTCTTCCAAGTACACCATTTAAAAATCACATCACACCTGTTCAAACAACATTAAAAGTTATTATAATTTCTGACTTTTTCAAAAAATTATGTAATAGAAGAATACGAAAAAATAAATCCCACTCCACTCTACCGTTTGGTAACATAGAGATGGTCGTGAAATTAGTTAGCATGGTATTCACACATAAAGGAATCATTGGGCTCAAGCTGAGAAATATGTATTAAGTGGCAAAAGACATTGGCTCAGGCTGCCGATAAGCCTTGGTCACCTTCCAAAGTACAGCTAATGGAGTGTTTACAACTGAGAGCCTCCAGACTGTCCGCTACAGATTCTGACATGTAACAGTGTGACAAGGCTAAGCTTTCAGTTAAGTACCATTTCAGTTCAAGCCCATTACTCCCCTTTCAATATATCACCCGTTTAGTCACTGACCCAGAACGTATACTTTTACTCCCCTTATGCAACAAGCAATTTTTTCCCATATGTGTACATTATGTTGCCATTCTTGATCTGTCTTTTTTGTGAAAATGGAAGGCCTATCTGGAATGTTTCCAGCATATACACGTAACTATACATTCCAGTGATATCAAGACAGGCCAACACTAACTTGGTTGTGAAAATGTTTGAAATGTACAATAAATAATATTTTTCATTGAGAGATGTATCGAGTACAGATATAATTTAACCCCTTTCGCGCAGATCCCCTAGTGGCCATGGCGCCGGCGCTAAGATTTTGCTCAACTCGGATATTAATTTTTCCTGCAACCAAACTATGAGTGGAACACACAAACTCAATTTTTTTGCATTATTAGTACACGATTTGTGACAACTCTGTCGAATGCGGAGTTTCTAAGTGTCACTATTGTCCCGTAGCAAGTCCATTTAACCAGCAACCCCCCACCCAGTCTCGCCTGCAACTATACCTACCCATGCGTGACATAGTGGACAATAGCGTCTAGGTGTGAGTTCATAAATATATTTCTTCATCACATAAAATTTGTATTCAGTCATAGCAACAAGGTAAACCCAACAATACCCCGATGGTGAAAAGCCTTGCTCACTCAAATGCAAAATAAACATGAGAAATTATTTTGTAATTATACCACGTCATTCTATTATCAATATCTTTTACTAAATATGAAATAAATATCCAATCCTACCATTGGTTTTATGCATAGAGATGTCCCTTTCAATATTCAGTTGTCATTTATTGTCCAGGACAATCTGTGTGAGAAATAAACAACACTTTGTAATGCTATTACACTATCTAAAACGTTGATGCATAATACGCTCTGCAAACCCGTCTCATTCATTTCAGTTCATTCTGGTTTCATTGACGATTCTTTTATCCGATATAGGACATTATTACCTTAGCGACGGTGTTTGCAATGTCTTATTGAATGCTTTGAACAATAAATTACAGCAGGGCGTAACAGAATTTCTCTAGTTTTACCAGTTTAGGTTTACGCAAACAACATAGAATGTACATTCGCTCGCCGAGGCGTAATAGTTGTTTCCTGGTATTTACGAATTTACTAACTCGTCAGCAAGGCAAGAGAAAATCCTCGCCTGCTAACAACGATTTGGGGAGTGGTTGTGCCATATGTAAGCATTCATATGTGGCTCAGTCATGTTTTATGTTTGATTTTTCTTGAAGCTAGAACATTTGCCAACATTTTCCTGATGGTGGAATATTATTGTATTGTAATCTTATCATACATAATATATACTGTATGGCGTAGTATCCACCTGGGCAATACTGGTAGGGAAAGAAAAATACTCATTCAGATTTACTGTGCATATGTGCTAGATGAATGTACAATTTTCCTTGGAGTGAGTATGAATGTGTATATGCTTTATAATGGACACAAAATATTTTATTCATTTTATGGCAGGTTTTGGATATGTGTTAGACCCATAGATATTCATCCCCCTATACTGATGAAAAGATAGTAATCCCCACTTGAAAATGCAAAAAGTGAGTTTTATGAGCCAAAACAGTAGATTCGTATGTCATTATTTTATGATTTACAGCAGTGCACAATTTAGCCATTTTGGATACATTTGGAGATGCTAAGGGACAGCAGGGTTCACTGCCTATATTTTGCATCATAGATCTGTAGTAGTTCTGCATATCACCCTCAGATGTCGCAAACTTGTGGACACAGAGTTTATGATCCAGAAAATGTATAGTTTTACCTGTTTCACATATGTAGCTCTCAGTAATTCATTGCATTTTTTCCAGGATTTCTTTGCATTTGTGGCACTTTATTTTGATCTAAATTATGAAAATAAACAAATCTAAGGTAGTATTCTAAATGGTAAAACTGTCTTGTTTCATTTAAGCCATGTTCCAAGTGTCTGTGATGCTCACATCTGGATTTATAAAGCCTTAAATAGAACCTAAATAGGTGAGAATTTACCTAATTTGGCATCTGCGCGAAGGTGTTAATATATGTAAATTATTGCTGCTTTTGTCTCACTGAAAATAAGTATTAAGCAAAGTATTTATGAGGCAAAATATATACTGGCAGATACATATATTTAGATATATTTTGAGTGCTTCCATATATTCAAATGTATTATTCAATGCATTCCAGTATATTTTTCAATATTTAGCAATTTATTTTTGTTGTGTGAGAGTTCTGCCAACCAATGGATTGTTTGTGTCTAAAATAATATCAACCCATGCCCAAGGATTGATTCTAAGATCAACGAGACATTAGTTTGTGTTGAAAATAACAGCATATAAATCAGTTTCAAATGCACCAATGTATTTCACCGGCACTCAAGACGAACATTGTGGTGCATTTGTGTTATGCATAAACACTGTATGTGCAGTTTTGTGCAGCGTTACATATGCACACCAACTGCAAAACTGACAGAGTAGCCTACTTAAGTTAGCATCTGACTAATGGAGCCAGATGGAATCAGGTCAGTACATTGTGGGGGAGTGGGTGTTCTGTCTCTGAACTGTGCCTACAGTCTGTGCCTGTTCAATGCAGTGTAAGATACATGAATGGGGCACATTCAGATTGAAAAGGAAGAAATATGCCATTTGCTGAGTAATGCAGGTACACCAATACCAGGAGGTGTGATCTGGCACAACGAGTTTTAAATATGTATAGCAAATGGATTGCTCACAAATCTGCTGGTCTGATCAAGTGACAACCTGGAAACGTGTTGTACTTTAAAATACTTAATACCTTTTGCTCAGATACCAAATACCCTTTTTGATTAATTAAAAATTACAAATATGTCAATTGTTCCTGAAACTGTATTGTTGGTATTCTGCTTAATTTGAATTTTCTTTTTCTTAGAATGAGACATTATGCTTTTATCACTGGTCCTGAGCTTTTATAGGAATGGCTTTCTTTATGAGTCTCACAGCCCAGTAGCTCTGATGGCTTTGTGCTGTGTGGTGCTGAGCTGTAGAACTCCTCACACAAATGGGTCTGACCCGGTCCCTGAGGCCACCCATTTCACTTAATGCATCCGTGGAAAGAGTCCACATACTGTGGATAGCATCTACGCCGAAGCGTTTCTCCCATAAATCTGAGTAGCTCCCAGCTAACTAGCTTGTACATGTACACCTGTGATGACCCTATAGAATTGGGTATAAACAACTGCCATCAACATGCAATCCCATTTCACTGATGAAGGCAATATGCTGAAAGGTTTTCATCTTTTTGTCTCATTTTAACTAAAAATGGACTTGTGTCGTTTCTAATCTTGCAGTGGACTCTTTTCTGGAGGGCGTGGGCACTCTCTGAGGCCGGTGGCCAGTGTTTCTGCTCTAAAACTGGGTAAATGGGATACAGTCAGACATGGAGACACAGGCGGAATGGGACCTCTTGTATATATATAGTCCTCCCCGGAACACCTTTGGCTGCACCTAATTCAACTCTTTATTGTGTGAAAGACTTCAGCCGTATGGCTCCTTATGGCTCCCTGGGTACCAGGGTCTGAATTTCACCTCAGCAAATTGTGTAATACAATTCCAGGGATTCACTGTAGAAAATGTTGAACTACAGATGGGCTGAGGTCAATTCTCCCAGCACAGGTGCATGAGTCTTAGCAGAGAAAAAATTTCAGAAACCCAATGCAAATGTGTGAAATTCAAGTGACATATTGTTACCACCCTGATGTCCGTCTTCAATAATAATGTGTCAATTTTGTTTTTCAAGTTCATTATGATATATCTACAGGACCAGGCATATTACTGAAATGTTCAGGCTCATTAAATCTACATACAGTCTCAACGTGGTATCTGAGTGTTATTCTCATATATGTCAGCCCGAATCAGAACAATATGTTTTTTTTTTGTAGAGTGAGTAAATGCATCTGTTTCCCAGGCGTAACATTTATAAAAAGCAATCTTACTTAATGGCATTGCCAGTCTTTTTGATGGTTTTTCATTATTGTAAGATTGCCCTTGTGATAATGGAGTTATGATGAACATGTGTTAGGACGCAGATCACACTTTGTGCTTAATCTATCTTTAATCTGACAGGACTGACATAGCTACATATTTCACACTGACACAGACGTCTACATCTCTACTCGTTATGTTAAAGAATGTTACAGGCCAGGATTTTTCTAGAAGATAACACATACCAGAATGTGCATTTATGTATATCCATGAATATTTATAAGAATAAAATAATAATTACCTTGAAATGTACTGTATATTGAAATATACAAATGACATTTATAAAATGTTAATAATAATGCAATAATGTGGCACTTTTAAAGAACCCAAAGACACTTTATATTATCCAGGGACGACAGTAAGTACACAGACGCATCACACGGGTACAGATGAAGGACAATGGAGAGAACGGTACACTGAGAAAGTAATAGTGTGGTAGGGCGCTTTGATTGGCTTTGAGAGAGATACTTTACATGCCCTTTAAAACAGAGTGCAGGGAAGCTTTTCTCTGTTCGGCGTGGGCAGTGAAACAGCCTTTAGTACAGAGAGTTTTCACTGGTTGTTATTCAGTCTGCTCCATATGTATAATGTATTCCTGTGAAATGTCATTTTGTTCACGCTCAGACGAACAGCTTGCCACCTAAGTCTTTCCCCCACCAGCCTTAATACTGCTCTCTCACATTCTTCTGTCTGCTGTGCTCGTTAATCGTCTCTCTTCCTCTCTCTGCCTTCCCCTCTCTCTCTATATATCTGTCCATCTCTCTCTCTCTCTCTCTCTCTCTCTCTCTTCCTCTGGGGTTCCTCTTCCCTGACTCCTGCTGGCAGACAGAAAAACGGATGGGTGCAGAGGAGCTAGTGAGTCTGACTCACGGCTCCAGTTCATTCTTTTTTCTGTGGATAGAATTCAATGAGGTTTAAAGGCCAGCAGATGATGTGCATTACTACCACATGGTTCCAATTTTTAGAGGCTTTCATGTATTGAAATGGCCCGTCTGCACCCGCTTCGCGATTTTTACATTTTCAATAGATTTTCCTTTTTTTACAGTAGTCATTCACACCATAAATCTTTTCTTGCTCAGCCAGGTAATGCAGCCGATAAGTGTGACTTCAGACACATTGTGCTCTATCTTGACAATCTTAGTGCGTGGTCTAAAACGCATGGCGCAAGTGCATTTAGGATGTGTCCAAGTCCACTTTTGCTAGTTAGACGGTGTGTTATTTGAGCACTACGTACAGCGCAAGGTACAAATGGAATGAACTTAGTCTCTCATTAATTATGCGTGTGTCTTGGGTGTTACATGCAATATACCAATATACCACATCAAAATGTCATATCCCATTCCCTGTAAAAGCCACCTGCGTTTACACCTTGGCGGATTGCTAATATGATGGCGGATAGTAAGCCTGTGAAAACAACGACTTACAGCTGGCAAAACAGACATACTCGTGTGCGTACTTAAAGCGTGCAAGCAAGGAATAGGCTATATAGATCAATATTATGATCAATATTACTCGGACTAACCATTATGACGTGTTTTCATATACACAATAATAATCTTTCACATTAGGGTTTAACACCGGCATGGGTTCCCGGTAATTCCCGACCAAACTATTTCCCAGAAATATAATAACAGAAAAACATTTTTCATTAGCTTACACCAGTGCTGTTATTTTACAAAATATATGCGGTTTAATTTCATTATAACACCTGCTGTCATGGGTTTCGACCCTTTTTCCCATGCGGTCGTTTTCCTCGGTGGCCACGCGAGGGCGCTGCCCTTTTGGTGGATGCTTGCTCCGCCCTGCTTTGATTGCGGAGCTTCTGTCGGCGTGCACACCTGTGCGTGGTCACCTTGAAGCTATATAAGCCTCCCGTTTCCTTCTTTCGGGGCTTCGATATTGATTGTTTGTTGGTCGTATTGTGGTGTATTGTCGGGCATCATTTATGCTGTTTTGTGTGTGGTATTATTTTTAGGATCCTTTCCCCCTGGCTCTTTTCTGTCTTCGCTTCCTGGTTTTTCCTTTTTAGTCCGTTGCCTAGATTTTTTTGCCTTTCTATGTTTCTTTCTCCTCTCTTCCGTGAAAGCGAGAGGAGTCTTTGTTTGTTTGTATGTATCTGTATAGTAGTTTCTTACTAAGAGACAGGGCGTTTTTATCATACTGACTTTAGGGCTTTATTTATTCTTAGAGGCAGGACGGTTATTTTCGATTAAGTTTGCGTTGGTCTTTTGGCCGGTGGATGTCCGGTGCAGCTGTCCTGTTCGTCCTTTTTTCCTGCGGGACTTGTTCGGAACTGTAGTTCTGTTCGTTCTCCGGGGATGTCTCTCCTTATTTGGAGCTTGGGCGATGTTGTGGACATGTTTGTGTGTGACTGCGCGTTTCTGAAAGTAGCCTTGGAACGTTAGCTCTCTCTTCCTTTGCCTCGTTACATTTTCCTTTACTGAGAGGCTAGGGTGTGTGTTTTCAATTAAGCTTGCGTTAGTCATTTTTGATAGTAAAGTTATGGGACGATGGTGCTCTGTCGGCTCGCCTGTAAAATGTTTCTCTCTCCTGGGAGATCGGGCGTTTACCCCTTTATGTTTTCTGCATG
The DNA here is from genome assembly GCA_029718625.1 of Synaphobranchus kaupii. Taxonomy (NCBI): domain Eukaryota; kingdom Metazoa; phylum Chordata; class Actinopteri; order Anguilliformes; family Synaphobranchidae; genus Synaphobranchus; species Synaphobranchus kaupii. The sequence goes on from CM056380.1 coordinate 66,678,432, forward strand.
TGACTGCGAGCCTATGAAAGTAGCCATCGAACGTTATCTCTGTTCCTTCGCCTTGTTACATTCCTCTTTACCAAGAGGCACGGCGTTTATTTTCTATTTCTCCTTTTTACTTGGGGGACGATTTTGTTCGGAAGTGTTGTTCTGTTCGTTCTCCGGGTATGTCTCCTCATATGGAGCTTGGGCGATTTTGTTGACATGTTTGCGTTTGACTGCGAGTCTCTGAAAGTAGCCTTGGAATGTTAAATCTCTGTTCCTGTTCGCCTCGTTACATTCCTCTTTATGGAGAGGTAGGGCCTTTATTTTCTACTAATCTCGCTTTGGTCTTTTAGCCGGTAAATGCCCGGTGCAGCCTGTCCTGTTCGTTCCTTTCGGTACCTGTGTCCGTACATGGAGCTTTTGACGATTTTGTTCGGAACTGTAGTTCTGTTTCGTCTTTCGGTACATGTCTTCCTATAGGGAAGATTGGGCGATGTTGTGGACATGTTTGTGTGTGACTGCGAGTCTGAGAGTAGCCTTGGAACGTTAGATCTCTGTTCCTTTCGCCTCCTCATATACTATCGTATTATTTTGCAGTGTTTGTTGACTGTGTTATTTGTGCCATTACGCTACTCGCACGTTCTTATGCGTCTCGTTACCGAGACAGGGCGCGTGTTATTTCTGGCTACTGAGAAACCTGTCCTTGCGCTTCTACTTATTGGCGTGTGACAGTGAGCCGGTTAGTAGTGTCGGTAGGCTTGTTCATTGTCTTGTCTCCCTCCCTTAACTGCGGGGTTTCCCGCCTTAGTGGCCTTAGGGCTTAATTAATCCCCTTGCTGTGTTTGGCTCCTCCTACCTCACACGTCACGCCGCCATTACACCTGCAACAGCTGAGCATAAGCATGTGCATCTATTCCGGGAGAGAAAATGTTTTATCTTTGTGAAACATATTAATCCCTATTTTACAATGTAATCTTGATATTTTTATGCATGTTTTAACTATTGTCCCCAAATAGAGGATTGTCCCCCCTGAAGATTGCAGGAAATATGGGCTAATATAGAGTCATAGCTTGATCCAGGATAATTGTGAATACATGTGTAACCTTGCACGTAGTATTGCACATCGCCTGCATGTTGATGGAGTGGGCTCCCTTACGTTTCACATATACGTATAACAGCATAATCTCAGCTGGGGAAGAACCCCAGGAAGGTTTGCAGTGAACTCCTGTTTCTTGGCTGACAGGTGTGATGGGGACTTGAATGTATTCACTGGCATGTTGGACTAGGCTTGAGGTATGGCTGAATTTACAGCAGATTGGTATTTGAATTTAGGAGATGCTTTCACATTGATTACTCAAGCCCAACATCCTGGTGCCAGAGCTGATAAATTGGGGTTGCTGACTGGGGCAAGTCAACATTTGCTGTCACACCTGGGTCTCTGATCTTGATATGAATGGAGGCAGAGCTTGTTAAAGCCACTTGCATATGGTAAAGGCATGCATCGTGCAGGTACATGCAGCAGGAACACTCCATAACAGGACTGGAAGGACTGCATTCTCCCACACAGACTGTTAATGCAGGCAACGGCAAAGTCTTCAAATGTTCTCCTTGCCACACTAAAGAGGTGAGAGAGATTATCTGACAGAGGAACCCGAAATAAATCCTTCACAGGATTTATATAAAGATATGAAGGATATCTGATTTCTTGATAGAGGTTACCCCGGATCTTTAAAAATGGAGATGAGACCGCCAAGTAGCTGGGCGATATATTGGATATGACAGATTCCTGCTGGCACTATTGGTCCTCTATTGCTCTGCTGCTCAATTGAGGGGCCGCTTGCTATGTTTCTCATCACTAAAAGGGTTGTGTGTTAAAAAGTGCTAGTGGCCAGGGGTCTTAACTGTGCGAGAATCAAACCTAAACCTTTCCTGAGAATCATATGTCAACCAATTAGAAATAATTTATTCATTTATTTATTTTTGTTCATTCTACCTCATAGGTTTGGAGGTTTGTACTCGGTCAGAAAAGGGTAAAAGGCACCATAGACACAATACAGTTTGCATATTTTAAATATTTTAACCTACCATATGAGCCACCGCTTACGCTGGTGTAGACGGTAAAGAGACAGCTGTTTATGTAGACTGAAACTGAGACCCACCAAAGAGGGTGGTATGGGAGCAGATGCAGCAGATTTGCTGTATGTAGCTAGGGCTGCTTGTACATGCAATTTTGAGCATGCACTGCATTGTGTACATTCTTGCCACAGCGGCGGGGTTTGGGACAGTGCGCCAACGCTACCTCTGATCGTTTATTTTCTCAGTCCCTGTGAGGCACAGGCTGTTTGGCTTTTTAATCTCACTGGTGAAATGATGGAGGTTTGCCAGTCCCAGTGCTGCTGGGTCAACTGCTGTATGTGCTGCCGGACTGTTGGGTTCATTTTGTGGGACTCAGAGATGCATGAGTGTGCGTGTAATAATAATAATAATAAATGTGTTCATTTAGTTCTTCACACAGCTGTGTTCATCTAGCTGCTTTGTTCTTATCCAGAAGCCCACAATGAAACCCAGTGTAAATGATGCATCCCTATAGAAACCCCTGTCAACGCCTGTACTACCCAATGATGTCAGACAGCTTCGGTGTTAATGTTATCCACTATCAATACTGTACTGTTAACATGTCACTTATTTCTCCTTTCAATCCTAGGTGTGTCTTTCTAAAGACTTTTATCACAGAGATATCTCTTTCTGGGTGATCTTTTATGAGCCAAATTATAATTCATTAAAAAAATTTTAAGGACTATTTGCTATTTGATAGTTAAATCATTTGCTGCTTAATCATGAGAGGTTAATACAATGTGCTTTTGAAACCCCCCGGTCATTTTAATGGCTTGAGACCTAATTACATTAGTGTTATTTTGTATGCATGTTTGCTTCATTAGTTTTACTGAAGACAATAGGCAAAGCGAGTAAGGGAAAATGGATTTGCATCCTAATGCACTTAACAATAGACACACAACCAATGACCTACTCTTCAAAACAAGTAACGGCATTGCTTAGCCACAGGATATTGCGATACAGAATATTTAAACACAATACATTCACATTGTGGAAAGTGCATTGACGAATCACGACCCAGAACTTTGACAAGTGCAGTTTTTCATGTTAAGGTTTTTCAGAAACTTAATGAATAGGAAGCAGCCAGTGGGCATTAAAAAAGTCTGATCAGTCAAATCCCTTTAGCCTTCTCCCCTTTTTCTATCCCACTGGGATGAAATTTGGAATGTTTTCAATATTTGGAATGGTCTTTTACGCCACTGTCACATGTCATCTGTACCTGCAAACGGAGTACTACTGCTTAGAGCACATTCCACTCCGGACACTTTCCTGCAAGCCAGTCAACAACTTCCACGTCACAAGTGAAGGAAGGTTAGCTGTCCATTTCCAAAAGAACCAGTCAAGTCATGTCAAGACAAGACAAGACACAATGACATGGTAAAGGTGAATGACCTTTAGAGGTGTGCAGTGTGGGTTTCCTCCATGGAGACACATCTATCCCCGGGGGACAGCTGACAATCTGTACATACCTGATGAATCACTAGCACACACCGATGCAGTGCTAATCTGGCAACCGTGGCCCACCCTACCACTGGCTAGCTAATCTAGCGTAGCCGTAGTGTACTTTACACCCTTAGCCATAGTTAGCCAATGACATATACAGAGACTCACACTAGCTCTGCCCTTGAATAAAAGACTCAGGCTGTGCTTGTGGTGTGTGCCTTCAGTAGGGAGCCAGGATTAAATTTCTTACCCCCCCCCCCCCCTCTTCTGTGTGTGACTGCATCTGTATTTCCAACCCTCTGTCATTGAGTTGCTGGTATTCTCCTGTCCTGAGGTATGCTCAGTCTTAAATGCCACTTATTAAGTTTCACATGAGGTGAACATCCATTAACTTACACAGGCTGGGCAAAAGTATGAGGAAGGAATAATACACCTGCACAGTGGTCTGTAGCTCCCAAGTGTACAACATTCATTTAAGCACAGTGCTATTTAAAACACATTGTTCTTTTGTCATGTGGATCAATGACTAATGGTTACAGCATGCAAGGACTTTTATGTGGAATCATTGCAATGATGGTAATGTCTGAGTAGTTCCATGACTGATGTCTTATTTTAATGCGTTCATTTGGGAGCTACGGTTCAATATGCAGGTATTATATCCCAGTCTCGTTGCTTCCATACCTGTTATTGTAATGGGGGCGTGACGTGTGAGGTTGGAGGGACCAAACGCAGCAAGGGGATTCTTTAAGCTAGATAGCCACTGAGACGGAGAGACCCCGTATATAGGGAAATATGAGGGCAAAACGCAAATAACCTAGTTCCTACTCTCACTGGAGGGAAATACGGGAACTAGGAAAAAAGGGGCGTAACTAAAAACAACCCATATAACCGGGCGAACGACACACAAGAGCAACAAATCTCGAGCTCGGAAAACACAACGAGCTAAAACACTGAATACTCGACAGTATACAAAACAGTGAAAAATGAGATGCAAAAAGTGAACATGAGATAAGGTGCCTCGTAGGTAACAAACAAAGGATATAAAATAGAGCTAATCAAAGGGAGAACGCGAGAAGCGAAAAATAACTCCCTAGCGCTAAACGGAACAAACTGCTTGCTGCAGGAATGTAAGGGAAGCGGTCTCCGTGTCCTAACCTACCGGCAGAATGCCACACGCAAGACATGCGAACACTAATGGCCATATCTCACTAACCGGGTGAACGGCACACGAGAGCAACGAATCTCGAGCTCGGTAAACACAACGAGCTAACAAACACACTGAATACCTTACAGTATAAAAAACAGTGAACGAGATGCTAACGTGGAGTGAGAGAAAAGACTGCCTCGGAGTTAACAAACGAAGGAACGTAAATTAGAGCTAAGTAAGGAGAGAACGCAACCAGCGAAAAAATACCTAAAACGGAGTGTACTGCTTGCTGCAGGAATTAAAGGGAAGCAGTCTCCGTGTCCTAACCTACCGGCAGTGTGCCAAACGCAAGACATGCGGAAAATAATGGCCCTACATCTCAATAAAGGGAAAAGGTAACGAGAAGGCGAAGGGAACAGAGATCTAACGTTCCAAGGCTACTTTCATAGACTCGCAGTCACACGCACGCATGTCAACAAAATCGCCCAGACTCCCTATGAGGAGACAGGTACCGAAGGACGAACAGAACTAGTTCCGAACAAAATCGCCCACTCTCCATATACGGAGACAGGTACCGAAGGACGAACAGAACAACTGTCTGAACAAAATCGCCCAGTCTCCCTATGGGAAGACATGTACCGAAGGACGAACAGAACCACAGTTCCGAACAAAATCGCCCACTCTCCATATACGGAGACAGGTACCGAAGGACGAACAGAACAACTGTCTGAACAAAATCGCCCAGTCTCCCTATGGGAAGACATGTACCGAAGGACGAACAGAACAACTGTTCCGGACATTTAATAGCTCAATGACTAACGCAAGCCTAGTAGAAAATAAACGCCCTGCCTCTCAGAATAATAAAAAGCCCTGACTCACAACAAAGGGGAAACGTAGTCCACGAGAAGACCCTTGATGACCTACAGCCATTTCTCCAACCATGTATTCCATACTGTTCCAGCATAATTTACAGCTAAATCTAGTCCCACCCTCCAATTCCCATATAGATCCATTCAAATGCAGAGAGGTTATAGTATTGCTTGTAAGAAAATGGGGGGGACTATGTACTAAAGGTTCTATAATTTATAAACGGTTCATCCGATATGGATGAAAATACCCTCAAATTAAAGCTGACAGTCTGCACTTCAACACCATTGTCATTGTATCCTTTCGGACTCGAAGTGCTATAGTACAGAACCAAAATTGCAAAAAATGTGTCACTGTCCAATGAATTATGGTGCTCACTGTACATACACAGCCCAGATCTTTAATCTGATTGGAGAATGAACACAGTTATGCAAGTGTGAAACATGTTGTGTTTAGCGAGAAGGAAAGTAACAGAAAAAAAAACATATTTTTATTATCGCAGGTTCGACTCAGCTCGGTGACCCACGGGGCCCGTCCAGTCCCGGGACCCCTAACTCCACCCCCAACACCCCCACTGGAATGTGCAGCTTTGATCCCGCCCTCATCGGAAGCTCTCTAGGTGCTTTGTGTCGCTCGGCCGAGGGTTAGTGCTCTATCCCAATACTGAAGGCCTGCACCAGCCTTCCGTTCATGTCCTCTAGCCATAGACAGAATGCTAACCAAAACTCTTAATGACCCTGTGAAATCAAAATCATAAGCTATTTTTGCAACAGTTGTAGTATGGTTATAATAGTATTCCAATTAACCCAAATATTGTCATATGAAGTTTGTTCTGAAAGCCACTAAGTTATTATAGTGCCCACTACGGCTGTATTTGATGTCGGTCATTAATAATTATCATGGCTTTTACATTTTAACCAATCAGCAGTGCAAGCGTTCAGTGGGTTACTAATCAGAAATTAACTTGAAGTGAATGTCCATACAGAACAGAATCACACCTCCAGGGTTCATATTTAGAAATGACATACCTAACTTCAAAAGAAAATATAATTAAGTAAGGATGCATCTTTATTTTGTGCCTGAGTGAAAACTTCAAATTCATGAAAAGTGATTGTACAGGGTCTTTAATAAGAGGGAAACAGCATATATTTGGTACATTTATAAATGCATTGTGACAAGCAGACTTTTCAGCTAACTTAGTGCACTTATCTTACACTGACAGGTGCACTAATAGGTCCTTAAGAGCCATGTTAATAAGCCATAGATAGTTTGTCATACTGAGCATTTCTGAACCAGATGTGAAATACTGAAGTCTTGCCTTAACTCCACAGGGACGATTCCCAGCTCACCCATCTCCGAGTCCTCCACCTTCCCATCAGCCCCTGGACCCTGGAGTGACGATTGCACAATCTGCTACGAGAACATGGTGGATGCGGTGATCTACTCCTGTGGCCACATGTGCCTCTGTTATGCCTGCGGCCTGAAACTGAAGAAAATGTCCAACCCCTGCTGCCCAATGTGCAGGAGGGCCGTCAAAGACATCATAAAGACTTACCGCAGCACATAGACACCCAGTGAACAGCCTGGTCTCAGACTCTGGGGGATGCTACTCAGCCGTCCATGGAACATGGAAGGTCATGCAGAAGTCACAGCTGGCCCGTTTAGAGGTCCGTGTTGTGTCTCATGGCCTCAGCCCTGTCCAGCAGTCTATGCCAAAACACTTACACTCTTCTTGGAGTAAGTCAACATTAGAATCCTCGCGCGAGGCTTCAGAAACTTAAGATTTCAGTCAATGGAATGGCAGGACGGATCGATGTATCATCACTCTGTGTTCGAGCAGGCCTGAGAGTAGAATGGAGCTGACTTTTTTACTGAATTAATTTCTGTCAATGTAATTCAGTGGGTAAAGGCCTTAGAGAGATAGTAATGAAATGTTTTTATTTTTATTTATTTATTTTATTTTGCAGAACCGCTTTAGTAATTGCTTTCCATGTTGTACGGCTTAAGCTCTGCCTTTATATGTGATGTAGACTAATTCTAGGAGCATATAGACTTGAATTAGTGAACAACACTAATAGTGATTCAGTTGCTGGCATCAACACCATGGAGTGACGGTCTGTTTTGGTCTGTAATCAAAGATAAACCTACAGTATGAAATCAAAAACCTTACTTTTTATGTTGTATTTCATACACAATTGAAATGATGGGGGACTCCTGTTATTTATTATTCTCATACATAGCAAATACATTCAGAACTGCTGGAACAGAATATGCATTGCTTCCCATCGTGGGACACCAGGGCTGGGGTTACTTCAGTCAATTCGCAAAATTAATGGTAAACCTTCTGTAGAACATTCTGGGCCTTTTATAAGTTTGTTTTTTGAATGGACTGAAGTGAAATAGAATTGGCCCCGACCATGTTGCATGTGGATTCTAAATCAGACATACAGACACACATACACACACACACACAGTGACAGCAAAGAATGAATGGAAGCGTGTTATCAAAGGGGTCTATGAGCACTTAGATACGTGTCAACGATACTAGTACCAATACCTTATCAGTTCTAAGAATGGCAAGCCGTTAAAGGACTAGATTTGTGTTCTAGCTGTAGTGTAATCAGGGAAGGTGTTTTTAAGAGTCCTGTGGGGTTTGGGCCAATTCCATTTCAATTCTGTAAATTAACTGGAGTCCAGTTGATGAAGTGAAAAATGGCCGTTAATGTTCGACAAGGTTTTTTCAACTTATGAACTAAATTGACTGAGTTGAAAAATAATTCGTCCAAACCCCCGGAGTCCCTCTGGCTATTTTTTTTTTTTATTGTAGACAAACCACATGCTTGCTAGCATTGGATAGGTGGGGTTTAGCAGTCACAAAAGTACACAATAATTTAGCCTCCGTGCCATTTTCTGAAAGCAGTGAACCACCGTGACGTTACCCATGCTAGCGCTGAGGGACTGTGCCATTGTAGTGCCGTCACTAAGACATTCGCTATGCCGACACAATGCAGACCTAACTTTTGACGTCATTGGACTCTCCCAATACATAGTCCAGAGACGGCACCGTGCCTGTGTTTAATATGCCATTGCTTTGGTGTAAATTAAGTGCTGCTCTGATGATGTTGACATTGCACTCTTTCATGTGTTGAAGCCACGACTCCTGTTGTACCGAAGCTGAGGTAGACTGCCTTGAGGTCAGTATTCTCGTTCGTGCTCTTTGGAATTAGCACGTTAGCTATAGCTCTTCAACAGGAGATGAGATTATCTCTTCTGCACATTTCTCCGCAGCCTTTCTGTCCCTGTGGTGTGGTGTACCCATCCACCGTGGACTGCTCTTCTTCTCTGAGCTGCTTGCAACTGTTCAATTGGGCTTGTGTTAAAGGATCCAATGTAAGACAAGCAAAAACCTCAGTACAAATGATCAGGTTTGCTTGTATATTTGGGGTATGAATATTTAAACAAGCTGCTAGTGTATATATTGGTGTGTAATCTGTTTTCCGTCATGTAAACAAAGTGAAAATGGACAATTCATAATTCGACAGTTTACTGACATCTGGAAAAGGAAGTATGCTTATGTCTTAATGGGAAAATGACAATACATTCTTCAGTTCATTCATATAATGGTTTGTACATGACGTGGCATTTTGATATTAAGAAATTAATTAGTTGTGGATAATTTCTTGCCAATTCATATTCAGTTGCTTAATGCATTAATTGATCATATTTTATATTGCCATTTCTTCTTTATTAGCAAATGTGATCCATGATCTGAAAATATGAATCATTTAAGAATTACTTAAAATGTAGCTATATTTACCTAAAATATATTTAGCTATGTATTTTTTGTCAATGAAGCACAATTTGCTTTATGTTTGTGTTCCTTTTCCAAACTGATTGATATCAATGGTGTTGATATTGTTAACTTAAATTTTTTGAGAGCAGTAAAAGCCATTTTACATTTCACAAACCTAAATACATTCATATGTCTCTCTAGTCAATTAAATTGCTAGGACAATCAGAGATTGATAAGAAGAAATCTTGAAAGCTGTGTTTACCTGACACTTACTGGGTATTTCCGTCTTGTGTAAAAGGACACATTTCTGAATCTGCAGGTTTCTTTGTGGAGTTCAGATATGTACGCTGTGGTAAAAACCTAATGGCTGATGGCCAAGCCTTGGTCAGCTTAGCCAGACGTGTCCGCGAACATGCCTACCTAAATACCTGTGTGAACCTCAATTTAAAAATGCCAAGAATTAAAGTTTCAAATGTTCATGCGTGTAATGCGAGATTTACAATCATTGCTTGTAGAATCATCTCATATGAAGCCTTCTCGGTGCCTCAAAGCGTTTTATAGAATCAGCTCCTAATTACACTCATGAGAAGGCATTACTATAGGTGCCGTAAAGGGAAAAACAGCTTCACTCCATGTAAAATGAAAGAGCTTTAGGATTTAATTTGCGCCGCTAAGCATTTTACCATGTTTCAGTGCTGATGCATGCATTTCCATGACACACACATAAACATAGAAATGTGCTGTTGTTCAAATTGCTAATTCATAACAGAATGTTTAACTTTCTTAGAAATGTGTTCTGTAATTAATGCAAAGAAACTACTTTGTTGTGCCTCTTTGTCAGTCCTGTTAAACATTGTTCATTATTTTACAAATAGTTGCTTGCTCGGTAGTTATCCTCTCTACCGGTTTTGAACTTTTTTTTCCCCATAATGAAATCAATGTTAACGTTTTTAATTCTGGTAAACCTGCAAACATGTATTGTTCTGAACACAGTACAAACACATTACATCCTCTACAATGTTATGATTATTTATATGTCTTGATTTAACACAGTGTACAGTATTTATCACTTTGTTAAATGTCGCAATGTTATGTGTGTATTGAATTTTGAGTTTCAGAAAATAAAGAGCTACAGAAAAAAGAGAAAGCTTGGGAAAAACAGGCCTAAGATGAATGGCAAAACAAAAAGTGGTTTGCATTTGTCAGGTCATCCTGAAATAACTTTATCCATAATCTTTGTGAATTTATTTTAAATCCTGTACACATTTTAGACCATATGTAGTTTACAGTCAATCTTTTCAAGCAACAGTGGGACCAACATTGCAGTAGGATCTACTGAATCCAGTTGGGTCAATGACTCTATCCTATGAATTTGCATCATTACTCAGATTTCGCAATGTGACTCAGCCTTTGTTTATTTAAAAAATAGCTTTGACTGAACTGCTTGTAAATCCTGTTTTCTGGTTGTGTGGGATGAATGTGGCTGTCAATAAAGCGATGGGGTTGTGTTTCAGCCATGCTTCACTTAGCACTACCCTTGCTTTTTCTTTACTTTTCTATTGTCCTTAAGATTTGAGTTTCCACCACTGCCTGAACACAGATGAAACAAGGTGACTTTACCAAGCACCACCCTAAAACCGCATCCAGTCCAGACAACGGGGTGGTTGCCTCATGCTTCAGTATTTGGAAAGTGAAATACCTGAAGAAATATACAACTATTACTCACGCTCGCGATGTTTAGCGTAGAGGTATGCAAAGCTGGCTCCATATACGTACATCATCTGTTATTTAGTGCAGAACTGCTTCAAGTGTTTTAGATTGTAGAATAACACACACAAAAACATACAACAGACCTCAGGGGCCATTTCTCATGTAAATGTTTCTTTGAAGTGATGCAGAGTACGCTGATGTGTAAAAAATTAGGCTGATAAATCTTTCTCTTGTATACAAATACTTTCTAAGCAGACCTCTCTTTGAACCATGCTGTTTTCAAAAACATCTACAGCAGGGATTTGACACGTATTTTGTTCTTTGCTGGTTTCCAGTTGTAAATGTGTCAGCCAGAAATGACTTGACTTGGGGATTTGTGAATTAAATAGATGCGAGGCTAAGAAAAGGCAGGGTCTTATTGACTAATGAAATCTGTGCTTCACTCCAGCATGATATTAAATCTGAGCATGATATTATACCTTAGTTTAAATTGCCTTCACAACTGTGGATGCACAATAGACATCTATCCAGATTTCTGTCTGAATACTTCTAAAAAAAAATCTAAATCAGGTATGTTAGTCTATGTATAGCGGAAAGAAACCTGAAAATCTAGAGACCAAGATATAGCTACCTTAGTTATAATTAGTAGTCACTCCTTATAGTGGTGATACCTGTCTGTACTGGCCCCTCAATGCTGGAATTAACTTCTCACAGTGGTCAGGACAGGAGAGTCATTGTCCGTCTTCAAATATAGACTCAAAACACACCCCTTCAGACTATATCTTAGTTCCCCTCCGGTCACCACCCGCTAAGACTCCTGCCTTTTATACTGTTTCAGGTTATGGCCATTTTTTATGGTTTTACAGGTTTTGTTTTTAGGGCTTTTCAGGCACTTAAATCCATACATATTCAGCATTTGTAATTTGGTCCTAGCTTAGCATAGTTAATTTGTATTAGTGCTTCAGTGATGTTACATACAGTATATATGTAGATGTGGGAATGTTCGTAAACAGGCCTGGCACTATTACTTGTATAAATCAGGCGAATGCACTTCTGCTCTCTTACATTATAAGTCCTCCTGGATAAGAGCATCTGCTAAATCAATGTAATGTAATATAATGTAATGCGCATTTAAAGTTATGGCTTAATGTTGGGTTTAAAATTATGCTAACTGTGCCATCGAAGATGCAGAAAACCCACTGCAGTACTGTTTATTGAACTGTGCGAGATGTGTTTTGATTGAACCATGGTTGCATAAATCTCAGGCCTAATGCATGGGACTTGGCAGCTATGATTCACCCAGTATACAGGGCAGGTTCAGTCTAACACACTGGGACTGTTGCGGTGCACCTTTAGTTGGAAATTAGCACAGACTTTTCATAGTTCCTGGAAGTGGAGCTAGATGAAAAGCATGCTGCGCTAATCCCAACTGCCATGTCTTAATCAGCGCATCTAGTCTCCTGTTGATTGCAGTTGCTGTGTGCTTTGAATATTAATTATCAGGTTTATGAGAGCCTAACCTTGCTTTGAACATAGTCTGAAAAATAACTGACTATCACATCTCCTTGTACTATATCTATATCTTGCCACACCTGTATAACTGTTGCTGTTGTGTGAGTTGTGCTTAAAGCAGATAGCCAATGAACAAACAATACCTGAGTGTGGTGCAGTATTTACATGTACGGTTCAGTTATTTCTTACTGTAAGGGTGTGGCAGTACCAGGCCTTTTGTTTCCCTGCCTGGAGTACATTATATTTCATTCAGGCCACACCTCTTCCGGATTTTTCCCCCTATGAGCATAATGCAGAACCTTATTAGCCTAAGGTCAGTTTAACTGGATATGAAAAAAAAAAGAAAAACAAAACTGAAGTCTCATTTGATTTCATTGCAAATGCCCTTAAAATGCTTGATTTAAACTAGGGGGCAGTGTATCCAATCCCAGGGCAGGAGATGTTTTTTTATTTTTTTCTTGTTTTTAAGACAAAGAAATATGTTGACCAACCAAGAATATGAAAATCTAAATCTATGTCTGTTTGTTGAGACAGCTCAGGAAAAACATTCTGAAAATGATGTAATTTGGCACTCTGTACAGAGACCAACACGTCTATAGTGAAAAGTGAGCTTGTCTGTTAATGTTTACATACTTGCTTGTGTTCCAGGGGCCTTTTCCAGAAAGCAGGATTAGTGAGTTAGATGGATAACTGCACTAAGTAAACCCCAGACGGGTTCCGGGTTTTACACAGTGCAGTTATCCAGCTAACTCACTAATCCTGCATTGTGGAACAGGCTGTGAACAAACTGAGTTTGTGGTTACATTTTTCAATTAATATAAAGCTATGTCAAGCAGCAAAAAAAAAACCGCTTAAGTGGCTTATGCATATGCATTTGCGGACTAAATCTGTCAATTACGGCATACTTGGCAAATTAATGTACAACTCAAATTGCCTGTTTAAATTGATGGATGACGATATTTAGCACGTGTAAGCAGGACTGCGACTTTAAATTACAAACACGTGGATGTCATTGATAGATCACACACTGCCACCTAGTGGATAATACAAAATATAATTTCTACCAAAATTGAGTGATCACAATCCAGATATAGCAGACAGCAAATAATGAGTTTATGTTTAAGATAACTGTTATGATTTGATAACTGTCAAATTGCCCATCGCATGGTGAAAAGTGTGAAACACGACAGGATTGAAATACAGTTGTTTATCAATGCATGTACACTTGTCTGATGCCGATGCGTCGTTGCTTGCATTGCGCGTAAACTGAGCTCATGAATCAACATTGACGAAACATCGTGTTCATCTGGAGACATGTTATCCCTGATGGTTTCCTCTGATGCGTAACAAATGTTACTTCAGCAGTGTGGCAAGGTGCCTAAACGGCGGTGTCCTGATTCGAAGAGAGCCAGTGATAAGGTCAACAGGGACCTGTCCTTGTTTTTTTCAGATGCCTCCTTCTCAAACTCTAGACGTGGTGCGCTGATTGCCTAATTCAGTTCACCTGTGCGGTTTCCTATATTACAGCTGCAACGGGGTAGTTACACCTACTCTCTCTGGCGACAGTCACTTTATGCGGGCTCAGACAGGGCCGTTACGATGGTTTAAAAAAAATATGTATATATTATTTTTTTATAAATTGTTATTATTTATGCATTAATCATTTTTTATACATAGCTCTTATATAGACTTTGTTTGTAGGCGCGTGCCGTTATAAAAAAGGTGCGCCTTAAATACTGCATGATTTAGCCTATGTGACAATGACATCGGAAGTTATTGGGCCTAAATTAATTGTTGAATGTCATGGTATCACAGACTAATCTATCAGGTTTGCTTTAGGTAAATTCAGTAACTTTGGAGTTTCTCAATATCTCTGATATTTAGCTAGATTCGTACACCGCATACATGCCTTCCCAATCTTCCCACATACTGCAATCAGTGTAGGCCTGCATAATCAAGATACTGAAATGACAATCGGCAACAAGACTGCGCTTTCAATAGGGGATTTCCCCCATTAGGTCAATATAAGATACAATGCAAACATGAACAAATGAGGCATTGAAACCAAACCCATTTTGTTCGCCTGTGAAGGATTTTGTGCCAGAACAATTTACACTATGGCGCCTGCGAATTAAAATTCCATTTCCAAACACAGGAACAGGTTCTGTTCCCGAACCAATTACAAAAAAACAGCCTGACAGCGTCAACACTGATGGAGCCGCCATACTACTGTGTAGGCCTACATTACACTTAATCTTTTGTACAAACCGCTGTCTTAATACTGTATGGTGGATGTTATGGAGGACTGTAAAACAATGTCCTGGAATAATCTGCTGTTAATCTAATCGAATATGGGGAGAAAAAAATAAAAATATGTTGTAGGAATTAGATTGTGGTAATTTTTTGTCCATCTGAGTTTAATGATTTTCATAATGGAAATGGCATTCTTTGAGAACATTATTCATATTTCAATGAAGTATGTAAGTGCTGCCTACTTTGGACCCTGGTCTTCTGGGAAATGCAACCTCGCCAAATTTAGCCAGGTAGACTACATCTTTATGAAAATTGAATACATGTAAAAAGTTGCATTTTTGTTGCATTCCATTTCAATATATGCAGTATCGTCTATTTCAGATGTAGCCTTACATGTATAGGCTACTACACTTATGTTTTGCAAGTTACATTTTTTTCACATAGGGATAGCTATATTCTGTACCAAACTGACTTCTGATGTCAGCTGTTCTGGAGTAGAGAGACAATTTGATTTTCACTAGTAGGCTATTCCCTTCCTTCCATCCTGGTGTGCAGGAACAGCAACGTTAGAACAGTTAAGATTACAACCGCAAGCTAAGATAGCTTTGACACAATTAGAAAGCAGTGTGGAAGTGAACTGCCCACGTTCCACTGTTCAACCTAAAACAGTTGCAGGCTGCAGCTTAGTACAGGCCACATTTACCTCAGCATTGTGATATCTTTCATCTATTCCCAATATCCCCTCGAAGTGTAACAATTGCCTTGAATTTCCCTCAGCATGCACGCACGTGCACAAACACACAGTATGATTTCTCATGACTCACCAGTACTAATTTCAGATAAGGCTATCACAGCTTCTTAAGAGCTCTGCTATTTGGGGGAAAAAAGCTTCTATAAGGATCTCATGGTTTCATAAATTTACCCATCTATCATTTTAAGAGAGAGTTGATAAAAAATATTTCAGTCGTGAAATTCCCCAGTTCTCACAAATTGTGCTGATTTTAAGCTTGGTGAATGACATTAAGTAATAATTACTTTTTAAATACAAAATTGCAGATTTAAGCACTGTTTAAATGCCAGTGTGACAGTATGCAGAATTCATACACTCTTCATTTAGGAGTGGATACAGTCTATCATTCTCAATGAATCCCTATCGACACACAACATGATTGCGTGCAGTCCATCACACACTGACATATTACTCCGCCTCATAGTCATTCCCAAAATGACAAAATTCCCTCAAGCATAAATCAGGCAACCACTAGCAATAGTGATTAGTCACGGGACACTGGTCAGGATGTTGGATTAAACGGTGAAGCAAACGGAAGTGTCGCTACATCATATTGAGCTGAAGCCCCTAAAACCGGAGAGGCCTGCGGGTGGAAGTGGTCACTCACTTTCACGTTACCAAGGTAACCACATTTAGAGCCAACCCCCTGCAATGTTTTTTTAAAATCTATAAACCATACACAAAAATGGTCAGTTTTTTCTCCCCAATCTAGTCCACATAATAATACTGATAGACCTAATGATGTTGTTATTGTAACTCCACATGGGATTGTAGAGCACAAGCAGGTCCAATACTCTCTAGGGAGGGATGCAAACGGGGCAAACAGGCCCAGCCTCTCCAAAGACCAGATCAATGAATCAGAAACATTCACAAAGCTCTGAAAACTTCTCATTCAGTTGTTCTTGGATGAACAGCACTGCATCATGTTCCATTGCCAGTTTTCTCATAAACTGTAGAATTATCTGAAACCTGAAATTAGCTGAGACCTGAAATGCAATTGCAAAAATAGTAAGATGTGGATTCCACTCAGACTCACTGTTTCTCAACGCACTAAAGGCAAGCTATTTCAGCCGTTTGAAAATAACCCGAAACTGCAGCCCGGATTCAAGGTAAATGCAATGCACCTTATCCAACAGAGAAGCTTTTAGCAAATGCGGCATTTTGCTTGCCTTATAATTTCCCATTCTCAAAATATAAATAAAAAGCAATTGTCCCAGGTAATTTTTATTATAATAATGAATCTCAGTGACCAATGAGCTGCACGCAGTAAAGCAGAAAAGTAGAATTTGCCAAATGTTTGTGGCTCAAAGTTAAGGACCAAGTTCTTTATCTGGACCATGATCCCAGATGACCATGATCCCCTCATTTCCTAGAGGCAGCCGGAAGTGCTGCTTGGAAGGGTGTCAGAGGGGCGGCCATCTTGAAGGCAGTGGAGCAGAGATGGGCAGTTTTCCGCCAGATACTTTTAATAGTACAAAATACTTTCTATATTTGCATCTTCTATATTCGGCGTCGGTCTTCCAGAGGGGCAGAAGACTTTTTAAAAAACACAATATAGAGAATACAGGACATGTTGGAAATGGCTAAAGAAAGGCTTCATCAGTCATCATGGCATGGCATACAGTGGAAGGAGGAATGGCATACATATAAAAACAACAATATTATGTGTATCCCATAGAAAAGTATACATGTAGCTGCATTTATAAGTTGCTCATTTGTGACAGACAGAAGAAAAAGTAGAGACAGAAAAATCAACGCATCTCAATGCAGGTGCCTTCCTATTGCACATATCCTCTCTCTGGATTATACAATGGGGAAAATGAAAATATAATCACAATGATTCATAAATAAATGATCAAATTTATATATACAGTATATTAAAAACAGAAGATAGGACTGATGCAGCTACACATAGAATAATTAACACCATAATTAAATTCCCTTGTGGCTTTATAAATGCAAAGCAGGTATGTTTTAATTTCAGGTTTTAAAGTCATTTGCTAGCACCTTAGTACATGCTGTACTAAACATGAATAATTAAGCACTTTCAGAAAATGCCTTCGTCATAAACAGGCAAATGGAGATGGACATATCTTCCAGTTCATGTTTAAACCTATAGAAGTAAAAAAAAAACGACAATTACATAGGATCTTCATACAAAAATGTAACTTAAGTCTTTATGATGACTACGGTAGGAAGTCCAAATGAGATCCGATCTGAGACAAGCCGTATTTTACAATGGCATCGCCAATCTGAGTTCCATTGCTTCTGTGTGAGAGCTGTATGGGTGACTATAGAGGGAAACCAGGCTCTATTCAGCTCTGATATTCCTCCCCTTCAGTATGATTTGGCATGTCACCATATACTTTCTGTACACGAATTGGCAAAAAAAGCAATCAGGCATTATATAAAGTCACACAATGACATACTGTAGGAAGTGTCCGTCGTTGTTGAAGTTGCAGCATACAGCATTAGATAAAGCACGTATAATTTAGAGGGGGGAAATTATATCACCAATAGAGGCCTAATAAAAATAAGCATGTATAATATTTAATAACATTTTATTTTGCAGTCAGGAAATATTAAATGTCTCTACAGCTATTTTAGACTAGTTTTGTTTGAATGGAAGCACAATGGCATTGCATCTGTAGTAACAGCTCTTACTCCCAAGAGGGCATTATTTCACAGATTCCATGAATAAATACATATAAATGCAAAAATCACGATTGAACAATTTGGTTGAGTTATTTTTGAAACTTAGGAGGAAAGGCCACTGAATATCTTCTCAAATTAATACTCTTGCTTGCTAATGCACCAACATCAGATGAACTACTTATGCAATGGACAGTTTGAAAAATGCTTAAACACTGAATAAAAATAAAGAATCATTTATAAAAAGGAAATACAATAAATAATATTACTGTGATTTGGGACTAATTATACTGCACCTTTTAAGCAATGCACTAAGATTTGACAAGATTTTAAAGTGCTGCTAATTAAACATATTTTGTCTAATGCTATATGTAATACTGCCCAGTAGAAATTAAAAGGAATAGTTAGTGCTTAACCCAGATGGCAAGAGTTTGTTGTACTGTTTGTGAGAAATATTTTGGTCGCCTTGAACATCAGCCATTTGGAGTAGCTTAAATCGTTCTTGCTTTGGTAAAAAAAATAAAAATGTGATAAAATTTATATGAATAATATCTCAACCTTCTGATTTTCAAATTGATTCAAAAGCAGGAAACCAGACAAGTATCCAGTTACACAACTCATACAGCTCAGGTTTGTTCAGGTTGCTCTGGACTGGTTTTACTGTATTTATATTCAATTTGTCAGGACTAGAAATACCATTCTGCTTTAAATAATAAAATAATATAAATAGTCATACAAAATATCAATTAAATGGACTTGCATGTACATTTAGCTAATTTAATGAATACTGCACAGCAATATTAAAACTGAAAAATTAATCTTGTACAGAAATGTTATTTTACTTGTCTCAGGGCAAGAACATCAAAGTGCCTCTGGATATCAATATTATTTGAGCCGGGCAATGTGTTGTGTACGTTTAGCATTTAATCTGTAGGTACATACACCCACATTCTTTTTTTGTGTGGATCACATTCCAGGCACAAAGCTAAGCTACATCCCATGGTTGGTTGGCAAACCTCAAGCCTAATTTTCAATACTGGTCTGTTGTTTCCATTAAACTTCCAACAGACACTATCTGAGGGTTTAAATTTCCAACACTGACGCTTCCGTTTCATGGGAGCGCACAACGCAGGATTTTTTCCTGGAACTATATCAAGGAAGAATGTAAAACACAAACTTGTAAAGCTATTACAGAAACAAAGGTCAGCTATGGATAATCTGTGACGATGAGTTTGTGACTTGCGTGTGTGCGTGCGTGCGTGCGTGCGTGTGTGTTTGCGTGTATATTCTTGTTGGTATTGTTCCTCAATACTGGATGTGAATGGTCCGATTTAAATGATGGGACAACTCAAAGACCATTTTAAAGACCCCAGCACTACACTGCTTTACATATAAACCTCTGAGCAGAAAAGTGCCAGACTAAACAACTTCAGATCCAGGCTGGTTGTTTAGTGTGGCCATCACAAGACTAAAGCAGAGATGCATCTCTAAGGAAGTCAAAGAAACACAGCAGACATAAAACACACAAGGCTTTGAGAGAAGAACCGAAGGAGTCGCTGAGCCACTACAACCCCAATCTCAGTATTGCATTTAGTTGACAAACGTTTATCAGTAAAGCTTAATCCAATTCCTGCATAAATATACTGTTCCAACACTTGTATATTTTTTCTTTGCACAAAAAAAGTTTTTGATTCTTTGCCATTTGTATTTGTTTCTTTAATTCCTCAAACATATTTATTCTGTTTAAGATCATTTAAAGGCACCCATATCATGGATAATATGTAAATGACCTTGCTCAGAGCAATTATCACACAAATATCCTCCTTTAACCTAAATACCAATAAAGCACTTTCCCCCTGATGTTTAAGACAGTATAGTGCCTGCTCCACATGTTTACTCAGTTAACTCGAGTGGATACTATATCACATCATTTAAATACTCTCAAACTGTATACCTTTTTAGTAGACCAGCTCTGAAAGTGTCTCTTTCAAATATTTTTACACAGTTTTTCATTGACTTTTGTTAAAAAATAAG
The DNA here is from genome assembly GCA_029718625.1 of Synaphobranchus kaupii. Classification (NCBI taxonomy): domain Eukaryota; kingdom Metazoa; phylum Chordata; class Actinopteri; order Anguilliformes; family Synaphobranchidae; genus Synaphobranchus; species Synaphobranchus kaupii. Next base: position 66,698,724 of record CM056380.1, read on the forward strand.
AACGTATTTGAAACAATTAGCAAAAAGTGCTAGTTTTTCCTCTCCAGGTAGTTTGAGGGCACCCAGCCCTTTTGAGAGTGCCCGTCTAGCACCTGGCAGTACCACCACCCGTTTGCGTTCCGCTCCAGAACCTCCAGGCAGGTCCCCTCTGAGAAGCCCATGGTTTCCTTGTCTCCCCGGTAATCAGCAATAGTGACGTAGACCTCGCGGAGGTTGTTGTGGATGAGGTGAGCCTTCTCGATGGGCTTGGGCCTCACGGCGGAGACGGGGACAGAGTTGCGCTGCATGTGGCCGCTGCCTAAGCCCGCCCCGTCCCGCTGGTCAGGCCTGCCGTCGCACATCTGGGCCGGGACGGCACCGAAGGAGGAGTTTCTGTGCACGGCGGCCCCGGCCCTTGGTTGGGAGGTGGAGTTCAGAGACTCGTTCCTCCTCAGGGAGCCTGTGAGGACATTGGTGTCCTTGACGGGCGACGATATGAAGACGGACTGCGGCCTGACTGCCAGCTGCCGTACCCCGTTCCTCATCTTCACCGAGCCGTTGGCGGTGATGGCGGTAGAGGCGGGGGGGCCAGCGGCTTTGGCAAAGCCTCCGAGGGGCTTGTTCGGGATGGGGGGCATGGCTGCGGCCACAGTAGCGGCCCTCTGCAGGCTCTGGTTGATGTTGTTCAGAGCCAGCACCCGCTGTTCGTTCTTCTCCAGGCTGTTGGACTTGCTCAGGCTTCCCGGTTTGGAAGGGGTCCCGTCGGACTCTGAGCCGGCCCCGTCCGACTGCGGCCTGACCTGCTCAAGGTAGTACGTAGGTGCCCAGCCCTCAGCGTCCCCACACCGGACATACCACCAACCGCTCTCCTGCTTCTCCAAAACCTCCACTTCTGCCCCTGCCGCCAAGCTAATCTCAGAGTCCTGCACCTTCTCATAGCTGTTAGTGGCCCTGTAATAGCACACCTCAAAATCTGAGTCTCGCCTGCTCCCCTTGGAGTAGATGCTGGAGAGGTCCGAGTTGCTGCGGGACGACGCCGAGTCCTCGGACGAGATCACGGAAGCAGTTTCGGAGTCCTCACCCCTGGAGGTCCTCAAACCTGACCTTAGGTGGCCTGTGGGTCTGAGCTGCCTCCGGAGAGTGCCAATGTCCATCTTCTCTGGACTCTGGGGCTCTGATTTAGTCAGGAGGGGTTTGGGTCTGACCACAGGCTTGGGTTTGGTGGCAGAGCTCAGGCCTGGTTTAGCTTCCGAGTCTTTCCGGAACCCCGAGTGCTTGGCCAGGGCCCGCACAGGCTCGATGGAGGGGGAACTTGGTGTGGCATCCTCAAATTTGGACAGGGACCGTCTCCGGGACAGCTCTGACTGCACCTTTCTCACTCCCCTCGCGCCCGTCAGAGAGGACTGAGAGGCCATGCGCGTCGCGCAGTACGAGCTCGACTTCGGGGAGTCAGAATCGCCGCCCGACTCCCTATCCTCTCTGCGCATTCGGAAGCCTTCGTTTTCGTACACACACTCCTCCTCCTGCGCCGCATCCTCGCTGGACTCGCCCAGCTTGAAGGACCGCCTCCAGAGAGAGGACGCAGGAGAGGGCTTTGAGGATGGCTGGGAGGCCCTCTCCGAGGACTCCGAGGCCCTCTCCTCACTCCTCACGTTCGGGACAGAAAGCTCCCCCTTCAGGAAGTCCAGGTCGAACTCCAGGTCGCACCCGATAGCCGGTATGTCGTACTCTGGTTCCTCGTACACAGGCCTGGCGGAGGGCTCTATCGCCTCAGTGATGGGGTTGCTGGGAGGGATGGCTTCCTCAGAATCCTGCTTCTTGACTGGTGGGGCTGGTGGTGGGACCTTTGGCCTAGTCAGAGTGCTGGTCCTTCTGTTAAGATTGGGTTTCTTCCTCTTGTCAATGAAGGAGCAGGGAGCCCATCCCTCTTTTTCCCCAATCTGAACATACCACCATCCCCCAGAGTTTTTTTCAATCACCTACACATATACATAGAAAGAAAAACCAATGAGGCATTCTCCATCTCTGTGATTTTATCACATGCTCTTTAATATGCCTTTGCACAACTATACAAAAACCTTTAGCATGTGCAAAACCTTTTAGCACATGCAAAACCAATAACATGACCAATGATTGGTCATGGTATTTCATTTGCACCAATCATTGTTTTTGTTACTGGTTTTGCATGTGCTTAAAGGTTTTCATATGCTAAAGGTATTAGTAAATCAGGCCCTACTGTATATGTTGCTGTTTTAAATCAACATTCCAAGCAATTATATAAGTGCAATTCATCTGACAGTCTTTCTTTGTAAAAATCATGAAAACAATTTCTATTCCTACATGTTTTCTGAGTGACTTCCCTCTCAAATCCCGTGCAGTGACAGCACTCAAACACATCAGTGAATTTCCACAGTACTCACAGGGCTGGCGAAATGTCCAGATAGGATGTTGCAAAACAGTGAAACTTCTATCATTATGTTTATCTTAAAAAGAAAATATAAACACTCACATCAGCTTTCTGTCCACCATGAAAACTGATCCCATCAGATATACCAGACTGGAATTCTGCAATGGTGTAATACTCTGCTTCTACAGTAGGGGGCTCTGGAGGCTTGGGTAACAGTAACCCCTGTTGAGGGAGCGAGGCAGATTAGCGAATTGAAGCTGTAGCTGAAAAAAGCAAATGTTGCAGTTTTTGTGTCTTACGCAAAAACACAAAAAACGGAGCAACTGACCAGACTGGTTTCTCTTCGAGGTGGTGGTTTCTGACGGAGGTTTGGAGAGCCTGGAAAATAACGCATCATTAATTAATAACACACAGCAATACACTACATTGCACTAGTACAATAAAGGCAAAAATCTAACAAATAGACAGACTGGTAGACTGATGCTGTGGATAGATAGATGCTTCATCGCTATGGGAAAATGATTTTGTGCTTCCCACTGAAATGACGGACCCTTTAAATAAAATAGAGTGGAATAACATGAACCTATTTTTCGCTGCACAGTGGATCAGTGAATGTACTGTGATCCATGTACACTGTGTATTCAGTGGAGAAGCCAGACAGGTAGAAACCGCAGAACTTTCTGTAGCCATAGTTGAAATGTGGATAAATTACGTCACTTAAGGCAATCATTCCAGTTTAGTTTCAAAATTAACTTTATTTGCATCTGCACACAGGATTAAGTTAACTTTTCTCTGTGCCACACAAAGCAACATGGGGTTGGACATTGACACATTGCAGTAATAAAAGTCCTGGAATACAAACCACCATTGTGACATACTGCAGTGTCTTGCTGAACATTCAGTTGTTTTTATTCCAAATGCCATTTTTTTATTAATTAAATGGCTCGTTAAACAACATGTGTGTACTAGTCTGTACTTTTGCATGGGGGGGGGGGGGTGTTATTTCATAAATTACCTGGCGGGGGGTGTTACTTCATACATTACCTGGCCAATCACTGACTGACTGACTTACAATCGCAACCTGATTGTGTTTTCAGCTTGAATATGAGTTCAGTTCATTCACCTTCTGAAGAATTTCCACTTTTAGTTGCTATGTGATAATTACTGTAAAAAGTTAAACATTACTGAATGATTGAATGTTCAATACACAAAAACTCTCGGCTAGTGTCTAATTGAAAGTGAACACCTGCTCACTACAGACAGTGAGTGTATTACCACCTGCGCTGGCATTCACTTTCAGTTTTTATCAAATGAAACAACAGTCTTTGTTCACTCGGCTTATTAAGCTTGAACACGTATGAAAGCATATCTGACACATGTTAATTAACATGTAAGCAAGTAAGAGCCCTGACTATGCATACTGCATGCTCCTTGCCCGCTATCACGCCCCATGGGGAAACAGTCATTCCTTGGCCATTTTAACCTGCGGCACGATCAGTGCATTTTGCCAGTTCTTATAGCCACTGTTGTTCTGCATTGCGTTGTGTGCGTGTGTGCGTGCGTGCGTGCGTGGAGCGGAATCTCACCAAAGTCCACTCTGTGAGGAGTGACTCGGGCAATGGCGGGCGACGCCCTGCTGTCCTGCAGGGCGGCGCCGCTGCCCGGGTCCTCGCAGGCAATGGGGCGGCTGATCACGCGCCTGCTGAGGTGGGGCTCCTCCCACTCAGGGTCCGCGTGCACGTCCCTCTCGCTCGTCGCCTTCTTGTTGAGGAGGTTGCTGATCTCCATGATGTTCCCGATGATCTCCACGGGGCCCGTCAGGGTCTTCTTCCTGGGGGAGAAGTCCTCCTTCACCTTCTTCAGGTACGAGGCGGGGGCCCAGCCCTCATTGCCCAGGTGTCTGCGTAAAGGTGATGTCAGCAACAAGTCACAGATACACACATAGACTGTGCACCTTCATGATACATTTCTACTGAACCTGGATTTGACTCAAATGTGACTCAAACACAGTACGCAAATCACCAAAATGAATTCCCCAAAACCCCCCGCCCGTCCCCCAAAACTGATGCGCTCACCTGATGAACCACCAGCCTTCCAGATTCTTTTGGATGACCTCCACGGTGACCCCTTTCTCGAACCCGATCTCATCCTTCCCTTGGCTGGCATAAGGCTGCGTTGTGATATATTTCTCCTCTTTGGACCGGATAATATAAGCGAGAACATAAACAGGAATGTAAATGTGCGAGTTATGGATCATATGTCTATCAGGCTGTTTTAATCTACCTTTCTCAGGTCAAATGAAAGGTCAATTCAAACATGCATATGTAAATGAATTGGAAAACCAAAACAATAGTTGGCAGACTACATTAGAAAAGTCCCTCATGGTAGACTACAGTGTTTCTTTTTTTAATATCAGACCTAAAATAAGTACTAAGTGCTCATTTAGAAAGAGGGTAAAAAAAAAAAACTATGCAGAAGTTTCATTTGTTAATGATGGTCACAGTTTGAAACACCGTGATTAAAAACCACAAAAACCACAAGAAAACATGCAATTATCACTGTTCTCCCTGTCTGCCAATAAAACCCATTGTTAGTTTCCACTACTAAAATTATACTGTGAGATTCATCTGCCTTCTAACAATGTATTGTGAAATATTATGGCATAATGTCCCGAATAGAAGAGCCACTTCATTCTAGACTGCTAAAAGGCAGGCCCATGCTGACCCCATCATATTATCCTTTCTAATGACTTCCTTAGGGATTAAGGTTGTGTTCTGCCTAAAACATTTATATTTATATATATTGGATACTAGATGCTGTGGGCACTATTATGGAAGGCAATGTGGCTCTTGCAGATTATTTTAGACAGTCCATATATGTTTTAACCATGTATGTTTTAACCATTACAAATACATGATGATATTTTTCCAATGTGACACCGACTATATCTGTGTTCTTGCTATTCTTATTCAAGTATGTATGTGCTTCGCCATGAGAGCCTTTTAAATCCCTCTTGGTAAAAGCATCTGCCTACTATACGAATGAAGAAATAAGGAGAAAATAAATTATATTTGAAATAATAATGAAGGACAGGGATTTATGGATATAAAGGCAGATTTCTAAAAGCTCCGGCCAGCGGCTGTCTTTACAACAGGGACAGGAAGCCCTTTGATTACAGTCAGTTCCTGAGGTGAGGTGCCTGCGAGGTCTCGCTGCTGAGAGCCCCAATAAAACGATCACACCAAACGACTCCTAAACTGGATTATTAGCATTCAGATCAGGGGTAAACTGACAGCAAAGGGACGTCTTGTGGCAGAGCGGCAGACTTTAGTCAGCTCTAAACCAGATGGTGTAAGTGCGGTGACTGACATTAAGATGTAAGTGTGAAAGACCGGTAAAAAAAGCAGAAAGATAATATATTTTGCTTATTTCCATTTTGTAATGCAAAATGACTATATGGAAGCCATCTTGCTCTCAAGCATCTCTGTCCACTCATTACACGTCACACTCAGTTATCTGGAGCTGTAAAGCTTGACTAAGGCCCCTAACATACTGCAGATAAGAGGGAAGTGCTGGGGATGCAGCATTCCTTTCCAACGGTCAGACTTGCCAAAAATGGGTTTGAGGCTCTGCGAGTACTGAGCTGGAAATGAACCTGGGAAGCATGAGGCTGATACGACGGGAGTGGGTGGAAGAACAGAGCAGAGTACAGACCATAATTATTACACACACACCGAATGTGTCATCCAGTTAAAAATGTGAAAAAACGCATGATCTCATAGAGCTGATGAACGATTACAGCACTGCATTATTTAAAAAAAAAAAAAAACTAAATGTGTAATTTGATGTGTGAAATGGTTCCTGAAAACCTAAGTACTTGTGTTTTTTTGTATGCTAAAAAAAGATTTTCAACATTTTTTTTCAACATGTATTTTAACTATCTACTGCTATCTGATTAATTTCCAAAAAATTACCAACACAAGAAAGTTTTAAAGACTATTTAACTCATCTATGAAGCAAATTCAAGATCGTGGAATGTGCTGCTAAGCAAAAAAAAAAGTAGATAAGGCTCTGATTTGGACACTGCCAATGTGTCTTGCATGTCCAGGGCTGTGTCCGAATCAGAGACCTATCTACTGCGCCCTGTTTCCTGTTTCATACGTGACTTGCAGTATGCAAAAAATATCCTCCATACTATTTTCTAACCATACTGTGGAAGTCTCGTAAGAGGTTTCGCCCTAGCGCCCAAGTCACCTTTTGTTTTTGTTGTTGAAGGAAATGTTTGCGAAGCTGCGCCTCATTTTTAAAGTGAAGCTGCACATCATATTTATGCAACCAAAATGTTTGCATACTTCTTGAAAAGTATGTTCCCGAATATACTCAGTGAAACCCCGACATGATCAAAACGAGTCCACCTGCTGTGTCCGAATCAGAGCCCTCTCTACTGCGTCCTGTGTACTAGCATAGTGTACTGCTTACTGCATACTGTTTAGTGACGTGAAGTATGTGAAAAATATCCTCAACACTATTATCAGCGAAAACCCGGAAATAAGTATATCATCCGGAGGTTTTGAATATACTACATTTCGAGAAAATTTTGCCTACTTAACTACTTTCTCATCCAGTGTACTCAACAAGCATACTCTGATTCGGACACAAAGTGTGGACTCGTTTTGACCATATTGAGCGATCCCGCATCACATGGTGTGCTCGTTGCCGGAATCGAGTAGAAACGGGCACCATTTTATGCAGCGTGCATCATAAGCAAATCAAAAGATCCAAAAACCAGCACGGCTCTTTTGGAACTACTCGTTCACAAGTGCTTTGGCGACTTTCACCTTATGTTTTCAGCAGGCAAAGCGGCGATGCCACGCGGCCGCTTTTTGTGCAAAACGAGTGCAGAGCACGCCCATTTGGTCATGGTCGGGAGGCCTCCTGCTTGCAAAACGAGTCTTTTATAGTCCACCCCTCTGCTGCATGGTTCCTATATCCTCGGCACTTCCTGTCTCTCAGGCCAGTGCAGTCTCGTGGATGCAACCTAGGGGGGGGCTGTAACATAGGCTATCCCTATTTGGAAACTAAACGGTCGAATGGGAAACTCCAGCTAAGTTCTAATGTCAAATCATGCATTGCCTGACAAATCCTACTGCTTTCATCCGTGTCAAAACTGACTGAAATAAAAAAATTTAAAAAACGTTTATTTTCCTACAGTCAGCGATATTTTGATTGTTGGATTATTTTCTATGATTGAAACAGTCTTTCCACATCCTGAAAACATTAGTTTAAATGCGCTGCCGTCTTTACAGCCAGCAGAAAAAGGGCAGCTGAACTCTGCTAGCATTTCCTCACAGCTTTGTCATCCAACTGTACCCCTATAAAAAAGCCCATCTGTAATGTGGTTGCATTAAGGAGAATATCCACACGCACTCTTTTTTTAAACTTCTTGTGTATATGTGTTCCCTTCTCATGGTTTTACTGAGTAATTCGCTCATGAGCCTGGTAGCTGGTCAGCACCTCTGTCATTGCCATTGGAATGTGCTGGAAAACTTGGTTTTCATAAGCATATTTTTTCTGGTCTCAATAGTTCTTCCCATCTTATTCATTTATAAAACAGTTATATGAATTTAAGATGCCCTAAATTACATTCAGCACACCCTGGTCATGGCTTAGGCTTGGTTTTTGTGAACATCAAAGTCATTTTTCACAAAAACCCAAGAATTTATGCATGGTCACTGAAAATTGGAAGTTGAAATGCAGACTTTCCACCATCCACTTTCCACCACCATGTCAGTAAAAAACTATTAGCTCTTAAAAACTCTACCTCATTTTTTTTTACAGATGACAGCATCCCAATTACTGCTGGGATTATTAAATAAATTAATAAATGTGAAATCTGTAAATATTACAGGAGACCGCCGTTGTGCAGAGGAGACCAATTGCACATTCACTTCCATCTCCCAAGCTAAATGAAACTGCCCCTCCCAGTGCCCCTGATCCCAGGTCAGTTTGAGCATGTTTCCCTCTGATCATTCATCCCCATCTATCACATTGCCCTCAAACAACATTCAGCAAGAACACGTTGCAACAAACGGACAGCAGGCGGTAAAGGGTTAAAGGTCAGTTTTGATTACTGTCCACGCTACTCGGCAAACTCGATGCAAAAATGTCTGCTGTATTATCACCACTTGGAACTTTGTCCGAATTCTCCAACCAGGAAGCCAGTCTGTGTTTTATTTTTGATTGATAATTACATGGAAACTATTATATTATATCATGGCAGTCACTTTATTGCAAATTCACTAAGCCAGTGTTCCAAAATGAACTGTTTAAGTTTTAACTGTAAAAGTTTCTGTATAACAGAATCTCTTCCATTAGTTCATTTGCAAAAATATTTTTGAATATTATATATGTACATTAGCACAGCAAACTGCCTGATTTTATTAATGTGGGAAATACAACTTTGCTTTTTGTTTTGCACTGAAAAGCCAGTATTGGTTGTTCATTGCAAAACAAAAAGTGTGAATGTGCAAAATAAATAGCAACAGTGAACAAAATGAAACAAGAGCTTGCATGCAAAAATTCTCCAAAATGAGCCATCTTGCGATCGCTCCACAGACTGCTGGCCGAGTAGTGTGGACTAGAGGGAGACGGACATGCAGGTACTTTGCGCCTGTCCCTAAACGGTCGCACGGGACAGGATTTGAGGGGAGCGGGAGCCGCGTCTCTGTTCACCTCGACTCTGCGACCGGTTCACAAAGCCGCCCAGGGTCCATCTGCGGTCCAGCCTCTTCAGGTGGGACTTTCTTCGCTTTGTGACTGATGAGCATGAGCAGACAGGAAAGTCAGGACAGAACAGGACACGGCCAACGGGCAAGCCGTTATTAGTGACATGGAGAAAACACACACAAGTAACGGATGGCAATGGCAGGATAGACGCAGGGCACAAGGAGATATACCGTAGAACATGGAGGCCGCTGCGTCTTGTAATTAGTTTGACGACAAATGTATAAAAATGTTCCTGGAGCAGCATCTGGAAAATGCCCAGCTATCCAGGAACATGACACAATTAACAGACCGTTTGAATCCTCTCACTTTTTGGGGAATTCAGAGCAGTTTCACAGGTCTGTAATTGTTCAAGCTTGTGTTAGTTTAGTTAATTAGATGATGATGATGATGATGATGTCCTGAAATTGAGCTGAAGGTCACTCTTTAGTAGGTAGGTGAACTGCCTAGCCTGTAAATAGTACAATCAAATATCTCTTTAGTTAAACATAGCACTAAATGCAGTCCTTCTCTTGCATAAAAACATCTTGACTCTGTGGGTCTGAAAAATTAAGTAACACCAAATGTTGACAAAGAGATGAGGTTGTCCCTTTCTGTCATACATCTATAATTGCCACCAGACTACGGCCTTTTTATTTTATTATGTTAACTTTTTTTTTCTCATCACAAACATTTAAATGAACTTGTCAAACTGGATCAATGAATGAAAAGTAGTTAAACTCAGATTTATTGCTAAGTTGAAGTTAAGGACAAATATTGGTTGAATCCAAGTCTCTGTTCTTGTTAGCTGTGGATAGAAACATTAGACATTTCTTTTCACACTAACACTCATTTAAGATTAAGCCAGCCATTACCAAATAATGGCAGAAGTGAAGGACAAATGTGTCATGAAAGCCATCAATACTTCTGAAAGTTCTGAGAGTGTCTATGAGATCAAGTGTCCCTTCATAGCGAACTGTCGCTAAAATCTTTTAAGAGGAAAAAAACCCCATTTATATTTGCATACGCATACTGAAAGTCAGGACATATGTTCCCTGGGTCCTGACCACAACACAGTATCGGAGATACGAGAGGCAGAAAGACTGACGTTATGATGGTTTACAGATTTGTCTTTACTGACCAGACGCATAAACGCTAATTACAGAGACAGGCTATCCCCACTCGGCTCTGGCAGGCTCACGTTTTAACGTTCAAACAGATGTATGCCTGTGTGGTCCCAGGCGTCCCCTAAGTGACAAGTGATTACCCCAACCAAGCTCCCCGCCCATCCCATCCCATAATGCTTAGCGTTAGAGTCTGTGATGACCACTTTCTTCTTTCTGAAGAAAAGGCAAATGGGAATTGTGGAATGAGAGTTGAATATTAGCGTGCGGTTTTTCCCCTCCCAGTTATTGTGTTTGGCGTTTGTTCTCACACGCGTGTCATTTCTGCAGCAGACAGCCGTGCCATCGCCATGGGGACCGAGGGTCTGATGGCGGTGGGGCGGCTGCGTGTGCTGTTTTATGGGATCAGATTAATGGAGAGTCTCAGTGTGATGTCATATCCGTGACTGCAGTGCTGCTGCAGGATGAGGCATCTTTATGATCGTATGATATCTAGCATTGGTCTGTGCTACAGTGTGAAACACACTATTGCAAAAACATCATGATTTAACCTTTCATTTCTTTAACCTCCCATCATTTCACTCTCCATTGAAAGAAATGTTTTTATATCCCACTGCTTTGGTTACATATTCTATTTATTTTTGCTATTTCTGAAGTCTTCTAACTTTTTTATGTCGTGGGACCATGCCTGTAACACACTGACAATTACATTTAAAAATAAGATGTGATCCCTGTGGTAGCTCTCAAAATACTGATTGCCAGAGTTGAAGATTCGCACCTCACGTCTGGTGAGGTACTGTTGAAACTTTGATAGAATGTTCTAATGTTTCCGTCCCCAACCAGAGGAGACAAAATGAGCATCACACATCCATATCGACAAATGACTGCAGTGCTAATTAAACACATTTGGGGCGCAGTGGGAGAGATAAATGACAGTAGATTTAATTATCAATTTTTACACAATTCTCATAGTTTACAGCAGGGGATATCAACATTTTCTGATCCAGTGACCCCCACACCAGGCACAAAGGCATCCAGGGGACCCCATCATAAGTTAAAAAGGCTTTATAATTTTTAAATATTTTACCAAATCTATCATTTACCAAATAGTCATGTGTATCAAGTCTGGCCAGGGACTCCCTACAGTACATTCAAGGACCCCTGTTGAAAACCCAAGGTTTACGGATTCAGACGGGTCATTCACAGTGGCAATGTGAATTGCGGTAAATTACCATTGACACGTCGAATGAGCCCATGATTCTGAAGCATCCGCTGTAGCGGGGAGAGGAGGATTCTGGGAAATGACTTCAGAAGCTCAGAAGATAATCCCCGCGTGGCTTTCCAGACAGATATGCTCATTTAATTTCCGGATAGGAAGGCCCACTGTAGCCACTTGCAATGAGGTCATTATGTGTCACACAGTGAAAACAACGACAAATTATTTAGGAGCTGCGTAGCAGCACGGAGCTATGAGCACTGTATGCATGCTTACGGTGTCAGTGGCAGATCTAATCCCCCCACCAACACAGGCTTTTGTTTCTATGAGAATGAGGCAGGAATACACCACCGCCAACCACTTGTTAAAGTCTTTCACGATTTGTTTTGCACAAAGTTAAACCGAGTGAAACTGTGGGCAGCGTGTCTCAGCAGTCAGAAATGATCACTACAGTAGTGACTGACTACTACAGTAGTGAACTTTCCTGTTTAATGTTGGTACTTGTCATCAAGAGGGAGGCAGACCTCTCTGTGCTCTGATTAAATCAGGACCTGCTGAAATGAGACATATCTTGGATGGCTAAAAGTGTCAAATTACATATAAAACTGTAATGTTATTATATATACATATACTGTATATAATATCATATACATTTTAATATATTTTAGACTTGGTTTGTATTTTATTGTTGTACGTAGTTGGTACCCTAAAAGGAAAATAGGGTGATAAAAACAGTTTGGTGATACTTTCATTCTCCACACCATTTTTTTTTACTGTTTCCATGGGTTTGAGGTTCAGTCAGATCTCAGGAGAGAGATTTCTAGAAGAGTCATATTTCTCTTATTCTAAAAATGAAAAACATATTTTGGCTTTGAAGCAATGGCAGCAGCAGAACATTTGGGGTGACACGTTCCGTGACTACGTCTAATTCAAAAGGGATATGATGCAAAGTCTGGCCCAGACCAAGCGGTTGCACAGAACTTTTATTTTATTTGATTCCCCAGCCTTGGCATGTGTGACAGATCAGATTAGCCATGAGTGTCTTAGCTTTATTGAGCATTTAGCAGACACTCCCATTCAGACTTAGACGGATTACATTTTTTACATACGATCCGTTCATGCAGTTTGATATTTTACTGAAGCAATTCAGTTTAAGTTCTTTGCTCAAGGGTACAATGGCAGTGTCCCATCTGGCGGGAATCTAAGGCCCAACCGCCCCCACCCCCTGCCCTCGTGTTGTATCCCAGGGAATGTTACCTTCTCCAGCCCTGGAGGTGCTAAGCTCCAGGTCGTCGCGTGTGCCCGTTCTGGGAGTCCAGATACGTGGCTGGGACCCAGCCTTGCTCCTCTGCAGTGCTGACAAACCACCATCCTGCACACAACACAAACTAGGTCAGTTCAAACTCATGAGCTGAGTGTGTGTGTGTGTGTGTGTGTGTGTGTGTGTGTGTGTGTGTGTGTGCGTGTGCGTGTGTGTGTGTGCGCGTGCGTGTGTGCATGTGTGTGGAGAAAATGCAACAGTCTGCCAGTTCAACTCAATACACCTGCCATACATGGTCCGTATGGTCACCCACTACGATACTGTGTAAGGAGTTGAAAATCCAGAAGCAGTGCTTGCTTTTAAATTAGTTCCTGTTTGTAATATAGTCCTGAAATGTGTTATTGACTGGATTATAAGCAACTCTCCCACTCAAAGGCTAAGATAGAGCCAAGATAGAAACCCTAAACAAAGCAGTCAAAATAAACACAGTCTCTAAAATTGCAACGTATGCCTCAATCAAAAGATCTGCAATAAAAAAAGCCATTGCAGCAACTGGGAAATGAAATTCATCAAACATGTTTTTTTTCCCTGTGTCTCTTTCAATATGATGTTGATTATGATGATGACAGATATTATGATTGTTAATGCAGTATAGCTTAATGCTAAATGGAAACACATTAACTGGAGATTCAGAAATTATTAATGTGTAGGGCACTGTAAATGCAATAACCTATTATGAGCATGCCATTTCAGAGAAACAAGAAAACAGTGATACATAATTCATTATACAAAGAAGATGTATATTCTCTAAACTTTAATAATCGAAATAAGTGGGGACGATGATATACAACAGCATTGCCCCCCAAGAGATTTTAATGGCATAATTTGTGTACAATAAATCAAACACAATACAGCATTGTGAAGGAAATGCTATGCATTAAACCTGTGTGGAGGCATTTAGCACACTCTGTAGGTGTCTCAGTAAAATGGAATTCATAACCATAAATTGCTTAAAGGCAGAACAACGGGCCCTTTCTCTCAGATCACTAACATACCTTGGAGTTTCACAATCTGGCTGTCATTATAACTGGCTGGCAGTAGTGTGGAGCAGCAGATCTCGTCACCAGAAAGTGTCAAACACATCTTTTTTAATCGGAAGCATAGCGCTTCAAGCTAAGACGTAAAATCAATGGTTCTCTGTGTCATTGACTGTGGGTGGCCATAAAAACGGGAGTGCCTTTACCCTTTAGTGAAACCCCCAAGATCTATCATATATATTTTGGCTAAATTACAACGTGCACAACATGCTATCACTGTGCTGCTTCAACGTGTATCTTAAACAGTTAGAGGCGATAGGTGGGAAAGCTCTCTGTCTTTCAAGGGGCTGAAGATTCTGCCCAATGCCTGCTCAAGATTTTGCCACTTAATTGATAGCTCATGGCAGCCTGCGTAACTAATGGCAGAGATCTGAAGACGTGGATCCAAGAGAGTGCCAAAACATTCTTTTTTACTCCCCTCACGGCCAAGAACATCACTCATCCTGGGAGGATGTGTTTTTTCGGTTTCCAAGATGAAGACTTTTAAGGCTGATTTAGCTGCGGCTGACCTGAGCACCATTCGCATCAATCATAATTTTGCATGGGCGTATCTTCATCTGCATAGCAACCTGCGACTGTGCCTTAATGTCACCGTTCACTACTGTGATGGATTATAAGAGCACTGCTTTCTCAAATTGGTGTCACATCTCCGACACACATAGCATGACTTTACCACAGTTTGATGTCTACAAAGCAGCTCTATTGGAGGTGAATCATGCCAAGTAAAAATAAAAAGGCTTAGTAAATTAGTAAATTATTAATATGATTTTCAGAGGGTAATGAGTTTAGGTCTGTGGCTGAGAGAATTGTTGGAGCAGTTGACTTTTTAAAATTTTTATCTCACATCATTAATCAGCCTTAAATTGTAACCCTTATGACAAGAATACAGAGCTTGACAATTAAATGCTACAGTACAAGTATGTTTTTCCATGTGCATACAGCAGTGCGCCACCTGGGACTCAAGCCTAAAACTTTAGAGTTACAAGCCCTAAGGTTGTAGGTTTGATTTACAGGTGGCACACTGTCGGTGTAAAGTTACTTTAACCCAAATTGCTCCATTAAATATTCAGCTGTATAACTGGGTTGTATACAAAGGATATAAACTGTGTAAACCCTGGGTAACAGCATATGCTAAATACCAGAATGCAACTGAACAAACGGGGGGGGGGGGGGGGGGGGGGGGGGGGAGTCGGCAGTTTTTGGTTTAAAGAGGTCCAGGACCAGAGATGGGTCCATGATGCACTACTGTGCCCCTGGTATTAGACCTCAGTTACTTGGCATGTGGAATTCCCTACAGTCAGAGAAGCATGCTGCTCAAATTTAAAAACAAATACCAAACCTATCACGCAATCAGAATTAATCTATGAAGATAAGTGTTGTTTTCTAGGATATTTTAGTCAGAACTCAGAACCCCAAGATAAATATGTTGTTCACCTCATCATCTTAAGTAATTCCCCCCAGATGAAGATACTGTTTCTTCGCCTCAAGGTAAATAAAAAATAAATAAAATATAAACCCCGTACACCTAGACTTAGCGGTTAGAAGGATTTCCTTGCTGTAAACCTTTGGATGTTTGGTGCAGCAGCTCCTGCAGTAGCTCTATGTGGGGCTGGTCAACACCTGGTTGGTCTCGGTTGTTGGTTATTAATGGTGCGGTCCTATGACTGACCGTTCTATAGCCTGTGGTTCAGACTGTGCTGATACAGTTCATGAGTTGCAGAGGCTACCCTTTCACATCCTGAAATGCACCTCTTTCCACCTCAGGTGGCATGGCAATCACATGATGTCCCTGTTTACAGAGAGCCAGATGCCTAGAAACTTCCATTTGCTATTCCACAAGGAGGGCCAATGGTCATTCACATACTTTCAATGCTTAGTGTATTCTACCACGTTTCTGTGATAAGGTCTAAAAAGCATCTGTAACAACCTTATTGTGAAGGGGCAAGGGCTCTACACAGGTTGTGTACCTACATGTTTTGCCTTTTTTTAGTACTGATAACTGATCAAGTAACTTTGGATCACTGCCTCTGCTTCAAAAAATGAATAAATAAATAAAATAACCATGGGCCAGCAGACAGCCCATGCAACTGACATTTGCGATAACAGCAGAGGACACCGCCTGCATTGTAATACAATAATCAGAACATAGTTGTACATGCATATTTTAACCTGCCTCCAGCCTGCAGACCAGGTATAAAAAAACGCATGCAATGGAATTCTCCAGAAATCCACCTTTTGCTTACTTTCCAAACTCAGACACAAGCAGTCATACAGTATTCATGGCTGCGCTGCCCTTTCAAATGGAGGAGGCAGGGTGATCTGTGGGAGTTGCCCCCCACAAAGCCCTCTCTCTTACAGAGTGAAAGTCTGTCCACATCCCAGCCCCTCCGACACGCCCCGTTTGGTCTGTATACTCCGTCAGTTCAACTGAACGTAAACCAATATGAATTATTTACCATAGAAGGCGGCTCTAGGTTACCGCAGTTTTCCACTGATGTCTTCCCGTTACTTCTTGGAACGCTGAAAACAAACATACAACAACAAACTATAGGCAGCACGGCCCCCCCAGAGTTTGTGAACTCCTGGTTAAGTACACAGGACTTTTTCAACATTCAAACCAAAACAAGCACCCCCAACACCATGGACCCCATATCAGAGCAGAACTAGAAGTGGGCTCTGACACGGTGCTTGTATTGAATGCACTGCTTTTGGGATGTGGTATTTGTCCTTGTCTGACACCATCTACAGGACAAAATGGCCATTTTAATGAGCTCAGTCAGCCTGCATTAAACCAGTGATTTCAGTAGAGTCTGCCTGCATTAGAAACTGAAGAAAAAAATGCAATAATATCGCTACACTAGAAGGCCCCAGAGCCTGCAATATACCCTTGTAATATACTTCTTATGCAAGTCTGAGAGTTGCAGATATTCCCAGCTGTAAGGTGTCTGACAGATGTTTCCAGTGAGAGGGAAGACGATGATTTTCTAGCTTTTTTCCCCCTACCTTTTCTAACCTTTTTTTTCAACAGACAGACAGACATCCTGACCTGTTTTTAGCTTCATAATGCACCCACAGACTAGAGTGTGCAGTGCTCGGCCAAGTCTGAACTCTTGTCATGCTGAAAGCCCTGCTGAGTTTGAAGACAACATGTCTTAAACAGACAGGAGCCAAATTGGCTTAGATGATCATGCAATTACATTAACCGTCACTCGAGCATAATGGAAAGTAAAATGTTGAGGTTGTGATATGTGCATAATGAAAAGGGCATAGTATAGTATCCTTGCTGCTGCCGTTAAAAAAAGCACTTCACTAAATAATAATTATAAAATGTAGCTGGACTTACTTTATCTACATGAAAAATACTAAGATGTCAGGGGGGAGAGATCCCAGTCACAAGCTAAATGTGCCAGGATGCAAGGATTTTTCAGAAATCAAATTATAAAAACCTCCATTGTGATTTTTTCAATGACAAACAGGATAGACGTGTTAAATTGATATTGGTTGTATTAATATTAATCAGAATCACCTTTAAGGAACCAGCAACCACTGTGAGACAGTCACTGTAACAATGTAACAGTAAGAGGCCATAAAGTACTTAAACACAGAAGTCTACCAGCTAGATTACAAAGAGTGGAACTTTCTGTCTTGCCCAATGAGGCATGATGTGTTTTGAAAGATTTATAGAAATGCATATGTTTCATGATAAATATAAATGTAAATCATCGTAACTATTTCAGATTATATGATTATTTTTTAGGCCCAATCGGGAAAACAGACAAACAGACAAACAAACTTGAGGAAAACAGGTGTAATTCTCCATAAAGGATGCATTAGCAGTTTATAAAATGAAGGCAATCTCTGGAAATAAAAGAATGACCGAGGAGTGAATAAAGTCATCTTTAACAAAATGCACACTGGTAGACTTCTGAACACAAAGTGTAGGAACAGTGTGGCTTTCGCAGGTTTAATGTAAATAAGCAGTGTTATTGGTGGCTGGGATCCCAGTCATTTCACAGCTAAGATCCCACCTGGCCTGTACTTGGGCAGAGTGAACCGAACTTCAGAGGCAAGCTATAAAATACATTTGAGCAAAATACAGCCCTAACAAAATTGCTCATTTCCTGGCTTAGTCAGATTTTATATATTACAGGTGTAGATTCTGAAGGGCCTAAAAAACCAGGGCATTTACACTAGAAACACCAGTCTGAAAATGGCCTGTCTAGTTATCCATGGACCCAGAACAATATTGTGGTAAAAAGGCACCTGTGTGTAAAAACATGGCTAGAGTACATCTCCTAGTCTCAGCCTCAGCCGCTTTGACGCACTTCGTACGCAGCGTCTGATGCATAGGCCTGCATAAGCTGGACAGAGCTGTGGGAAAACTCACAGTTAGCACTCATTGGCTAGTAGCACTGTCAATCACAGGAGTGCCTGCGTATTTCCGGTACGATGCAGTGCTTTTGGTTGTATCAGTCCGCCAGGAAACACGTTAAGTTCTAACTAATCGGTAGCTACTAGCTAGTGAATGCTGCGAATCCATCAAGAACAATGAGTGTTTCGGACCAAGAGCTTAACACTGGATTGAATAAAGTTTTAGAAGTTCACGACATTCCATCTCTGAAAGATATTCAAGAGTTTGTTTTGAGGCAGATAATTAATAAATGAGATATACTCGCATGTTTGCCGACAGGATACGTGAAAAGCCTTATATTTCAAGCATGGTCGACCCTCTGCAAACACATACCAGGCTTCCCAACTCAACCTATTTTTAGTCGTCTGTCCCCTTACATCGATAATGGAAGATCAGGTTAAGTACCTGACAGGCAAAGGGTTGTCTGTGGCATGTGTTGGGGAGAGTAAGGCCACCGATGTAGAAATCGCAGCAGGGTGTTTGGGTCACCCGAATTACTTTACCAAGAAATGGAGAGACGTGCTACAAACAGAAGTTTATCTGGAACGCTCATCGGAATGGCAGTTACATTACATTACAGTCATTTAGCAGACGCTTTCATCCAAAGCGACATACAATAAGTGCATACAGAAACGTCATCAAAATCACTATAGAACAGACAAGACAAAGTACGTCCTTCCCATAATGTAGCAGCTATCCAGTTGAAGTGCACACCGTAGAGCAATGGTAAGATATCATTTTCTTATTTCAACTACAATGGAAACAGTCTCGAATATGTTACAATGTTTTAGTCAGCTAGCCAGCTAACGTTACTCGTTAGCCTAAATTGTTAATTACAGGGCAAACGGATAAAATGACCGGTTCTGTGCTCTGCATGTAGGCTTGCTAGTGTGAACATTTGGATTCAATATTAGTTTACAGTAATGTTTACAAAGATGTCTAAGAAGGTCCTGTCAGGTCAGGTTCTGTATCTTTATTCGGTGTGATAGACTGTTTTAATGGAGATCGCCATGCCATTTTAGTACATCACATTTGTTTCATGCCGGTCTGTTGTTCTTGTAGCGTTCTTGTTTCTAAATCGACCGCCCTCTGTAGCGCCTCAAAACGTCACGGAACATAGACGGTCTGTGGTTGGTTATCTTGCATGTCAATCAAATGCGCCATCTTGTCAAAGTGGGCGGCTCTTTACCACGTTAAGCAAGTCTATGGACCAGACTTTGTGTTCATCACAAAGTCTGGCCTTCGCAAGACTAATGTTCTCCCAACTCTTTCATAAATTGAAAGACCATGAACCAGCCAACTTTTGTACCTGTAGATTTCATGAACCAGAAAGTAAATGAAGGGTTTTGCAAGAATGAGATTCTCAATGTTTCTTTAGCCAGGAGCCTCTCAGAGCTCCACCCTACATCCACTGCTGCCTGTTCACTACAGTCATAAGCATGCCATACGCACACAGACACTTCTAACACATAAACCTATGAACAACACAACAAGTCTTACAGAGCTTCCCCAGGGATACACTAGTCACCGAACCACAATCATTTCCAGTCAAAAGCCTCCCTACATTGTAGAAAACACATCTGATTTATTACAAAACATTGTGTTCCTCCAACAAAAATTATACAATCCACATTTGGAAGAGAGTAGGGTCTTCCTCTGATAAAATCCAGTTGTATGCGGGCTTTATCTAAGAAAACGATTACTATAGTTCATGCACATGCACAGATATTTGAACTCCTAAAGAAATGATACACTGCCAATAAAAGCAATACATAAAAATATACAATCTGAAACAAAACAGAAGGCTTTCCTGTAGACATCTGGAATGCTTCTCCTTTGGGCACATTTGTACATACAGGAATGAAACATGCAGTTGTACCACAGGTAGAGAAACGTACACTCCTGTACCACAGGTAGAGAAACGTACACTCCTGTACCACAGGTAGAGAAACATACACTCCTGTACCACAGGTAGAGAAATGTACATTCCTGTACCACAGGTAGAGTAACCTACACTTCTATACCACAGGTAGAGTAACCTACACTCCTGTACCACAGGTAGAATAACCTACACTCCTGTACCACAGGTAGAGAAACATATACTCCTGTACCACAGGTAGAGTATCCTACACTCCTGTACCACAGGTAGAGTAACCTACACTTCTATACCACAGGTAGAGTAACCTACACTTCTATACCACAGGTAGAGTAACCTACACTCCTGTACCACAGGTAGAATAACCTACACTCCTGTACCACAGGTAGAGTAACATACACTCCTGTACCAAAGGTAGAGTAACATACACTGCTGTAACACAGGATGGGCACATTGACCAGCTATGACTGTTATCTATTAAATTGACGCAGTTTGACTGAATTGTACTGAGGAGACAACCTCTCTTGCACAGACAAATGCAAAAAGACAACAAAAATGTTTGAAATATCCACTGTGTACATACAAATCATGAAATATGCTTATGGTCTTCTGGAGAGATTCCAAACCACAGTTGTGACATAACGTGTCTAAGAAACAGCCACAAAACTGAAAAAAACTCTCAGACGTGAAAACATGTTCTAAGGCAAAAGTTCAAAAACAAGTGCATTCCCCACTGACCAGGGAATGTAGTAATATGCTAGCAGTTTGGTATGTTCCCTTATTTTTCTACATTTTAACTTACACCCCTGTCAGAGTGGGCAGAGAGACCCACTCAGAGAAACCCACTCAGAGAGGCCTACTGAGAGATCCACTCAGAGAGGCCTACTGAGAGACCCACTCAGAGAGGCCTACTGAGAGACCCACTCAGAGAGGCCTACTGAGAGATCCACTCAGAGAGGCCTACTGAGAGACCCACTCAGAGAGGCCTACTGAGAGACCCACTCAGAGAGGCCTACTGAGAGATCCACTCAGAGAGGCCTACTGAGAGACCCACTCAGAGAGGCCTACTGAGAGACCCACTCAGAGGCCTACTGAGAAACCCACTCAGAGAGGCCTACTGAGAGATACACTCAGAGAGGCCTAGTGAGAGACCCACTCAGAGAGGCCTACTGAGAGACCCACTCAGAGAAACCCACTCAGAAAAGACTACTGAGAAACCCACTCAGAGAAGCCTACTGAGAGATCCACTCAGAGAGGCCTACTGAGAGTCCCACTCAGAGAGGCCTACTGAAAGACCCACTCAGAGAGGCCTACTGAGAGACCTACTCAGAGAGACTTCAGCTTTGTAATTGGACCCATGAGCTTCCAATCCAGCCGCCTTCCATCACAGCCAGGCTTCCAAGCCAAGTACCACAGTGTGAGAAATAACAGAATAGCAGATATCAGCACTGCATTGCATAACACATGCAACCATTTCCAAAACTACATATTTTAGACCAAGGCCAATAGGATATATATGTGTCACAGTTGAAATGATAATGAAAGCAGCAGTCTAGTCTACACCATAATCACTGGAGAGCATATATATATAATAACCATAATGCTTAACATTCTGTTTGGAATCAAACTGCATTGCTTCCACTTAGGGAATTTGCCAGTTTACTACCCAAACAAGGCTCTGCATATCACAAGCTGTCTATCATATTCAATCGTACACCAAAAATCTTTATTGTTATCAAATGCTTAACAAGGAAAGTTGAAAAATATATACATTTGTGTCGTTGGGTACCCCAAGACTTCAGGGCTGAATCATACATTTATACGAGGAGAAAGGGGAGCACATTGGCTGAGACATCAAAGCAGGATTAGACCACTGGCATCTCCATTTCTAAGGCAGGGAACAAGAAAATATCCCTTTCACTTTCTTTCTTTACAGGATGAAAAGAGGAATTCAGTTTTTCAAAGGGACCATAACTTGTTTCATGTACTTATCTCATGTGATTTCACATGATTTGCTTTCAGTAACAATATTGCAAACACATAAAAACAAGCTTTGGCATTAAATCGGATGCTGAAAATGCCTAGCTGCTATGGTAACCAAAGTGTTCATTTACAGGACCAGTACAGTAGCTCAGTAACAGCTTCTGTGAATAAGAAGGTTAAATTGGAACAGAAATGTTTAAACCTTTGCTAAGTAATAGAAACTTGCATGTTGGCATGTGCAAAGTGTACTGCATACTGCATAGACTTCATAACCAATTACAAATGGTCACCATAATCAGCTAAAGTTCACTAATGAGATTAACTGTTGGTCCATATTATTTTTATATAAATTGTCTATTTCTTGTTTAGTCAGTTGCCCGTGTGGTGCATTTAAATTAAATGTACTCACTTCTGACGTTCAGTTTTGTTTGGCGGTAAAAGCAATGGGTACTGCATTGCCATTCTGCAGTTAGCGCAACTCAGTTTCCAACACTTGTTTCAGTAGGAGAACATTTATAAATGAGCCTACATAAGCTGAATGGCCTGTTCTTCTCATTCAATTTTGTTATGCTTGCTTTATATTGTTACTGATATAATTCAGAATTGAAATTATCGATTCGCACCGATGCACCAGCAAATCAAGACCCACCACGTAAACAAGAAAAACAAATCAAACGTATAAAATGTAAATCAAACGTAAAACTCTCCTCCACCTCCAACTGAAACTATCAAGGGCTAAAGGTCTTTTGGCTTTTCATTTACTCCTTTAAGAAGAGATCTGAGGCGAGCCCTGTCTGATATTACAGGCAAGCCCTCAAGGGTAGTCTCTATAGCAGAGCCCAAGGGGAGATCTGATAGCTCTATACAGTTAGAGTTACTGCATTTTAACTGAAAAAACAACACTTTATTTAAGCTATTGTACTTAGTGACAAGTATACAATTTGTCACAGCAAGGAGAAGTGTAATGCCTTGGTAATGTTCAGCTTGAATAATTTTAGTTTTAATTAAATACTGTTAGAAATGCTGTTGCATGGATATCACAGATAACGAGGTACAATGAATCACTGTTAGACACTTTATTCTACATTGTTTCTTTGAGAGATCTCACTCCCTTCAATGTGGACTGATTCTTTTTTATGAGTTACATGGGGGTATTTTCCTGCAGAAGGTGCTGAAGCAGACTCTTGTTTAACACGGGGAAGAGACTACAGTTCAGCTGACTGAGATCAGAGAGCGATGCAAGCTGCCCTGTTTACCATGAGACGTTCCGTTGGATGGTCTGGCAAACGCTCACAGCATAAAAGATGATGTAAAACTGGAGAGATGCCAACGTAAATCCACACCAGTCCAGAAAGATTGAAAACATATTTGTGAAGGGATCTCTGGGTGACAGGGGGCTAAGTCAGTCTAACTGCACCCCTGTGAGGCCATTTCTTTTGAAAAAGCATGCAAATTGCAAGAAAGGAGGAGAAAAAAGAGAAAAATTAATTATCAAAAGGAAACATGATACATAAGCTTCAGACATCAGTACTCTGGCAATCATACAGTTAACTCCCTGAAATGTGTAGGCTATTAGTTTAAGCTGGGGTTAGACTCAATCCTGCTTACACTAAGAAGGGGGAAACTGGGTAAAACATTAAGGTAGAATACTGAGCCAACGTTTTCCAATTATGGCAAAAAAGAGTATTTTCATATTTCTCCCAACTGCTCCTTAATATGAGACAGTTAGAAGAATATTTAAGTAAATTAATATATATGGTGATACACACACACATATACAGTGCCCTCCACTATTATTGGCACCCCTGGTAAAGATGAGTAAAAAGGGTTATAAAAAATTCACCGTTTGGTGAATTAGCTTAATGTCACACTGAAAAAATGAGAAACATTCAACCTTTAAAAATCCCTCATCAAGAAATAATTATTTTTAACAAAACCACGTTGGCCACAATTATTGGTACCCCTGCATTTATATATAGAATAAAGTAATAATTTTTTATATTTGGTCGCATATCCTTTGCATGCCATGACTTCCTGATGTCTGTGACCCAACAAAATCAACTCTTGATATCTTATTTTCTGGTACTCTTACAAGCGATACTTTAACGTCTCTGCATTTGCATGGATCTCTATGGGAATTGGGGTGGGACTAGATTTAGCTGTAAATTATGCTGGAACAGTATGGAATACATGGTTGGTAAAATGGCTGTAAGTCATCAAGGGTCTGAGGTATCAAACGAGCCTCAAACCATCACTCTGCTGCCAGATAAGCAGTAGACATGATTGGATCACTTTCAGGGTTGTTTCTCCTGGCAAATTTTCCTATTGAACTCTATGGAAAAATAAATCAGGGGAAGAAACCCTACAAGTTATCCATCCATATCTACAAGTTATCCATCCATATCTACGTTTAAATCACTTCAGAGCATATTGCCTGCTTAAATTAACTGAACAAATTGATAAGTTGCTTGGTCGGTAAAGGCGACCACATTCACAGAATGGGCACTACAATCGCAAGTTGAAACCTCCTCTCTGTCATTAGCCAACTGCAAGAGGGAAGCTTAAGTTGGCAATTGTTCCACAGTTTATTGCTGCTTTAGCTCTTCCTATCAGTGCACCCATTGGCTACAAGTTGTCATTCATAATCCTCTCCTCCAATCAGTGCAAACTTTCCTGTAGTGAGGCCTGGTTGGTGTGAAATTGTCAATGACTACCAGATAAATAAATAGGGGTGGCTGTACTGCATAACGGCATGCATGGGTGTAGGTGACAGTGGCCAGTGGCAAATTTGCAGGGAACAGACAGTATCACGTTTCACAGAATGTACGCTGATGCAGCTCATTTCCAAGCGCAAAGTTTCCAAGTAAAAGGAACATGGCTAATTCTGCATAATGGTTAAAGTCCTGGCCCATTTTCCAACCTCAGACAGCTGCACTTGAGCGGTTTGGCCCCATACAGTTTCATTTAGTAAAATGGTAACTCATAAATCTCGAAAAGGAAGATAAATATCCAAAGCAGACCTGTCCACATCACACTTAATCAGCCCACTGCTATTCTGTTATTTGCTTTCCGAAGAAACATTTTTCCCTGAAAGTAGTTATTTACAAGAGCTGGTCATAATAAAGACCTTTCTCAATCAGTGCACCAGTACAATATATGATAAGTACAAATAAGGCACATTGCATAATAACGTTCTTGCCTTCTTAGGATAACCAGGAGTCATTCCAACCTTAAACTAATAGCACGTACATTGGGATAAGCAGGAGTTGGATGTATTATGTGACAATGTCAGTATTGATCTCTAAAGTTTATAAAGGACGAAAGAGAGAATACTGTGAGTATGCAGAGTTTCCCTGTTTAGAAGCACAAGAATACTCTGGTTAAATTGCATGCTTTGTGTAAATCCCAATCTCAGTTTAACCAGTCTGTAATACAGACACTGAGTCTTGATGCTTTTAAGGACTGTTAATTCTGTTTCTGGCTCAAAAACCCAGGACAGAAAATGCCGTCAATATGTCCCTGGAGATTCCAGTCCCAATTTAAGGGTAATTTGGGCCTGAATCCAGGGTCCATTTAAAGGTCCATTTACAAGACTGCAGACAGTGCAAGTCTAATATGCTTACGTGAAATTGCACGTTGACTGTACACTGGACTGCTGGTCCAAGACTGCCTCTCGTTAGAAATGATATGAGCACAAATCATCGCTATTGCCAACGGAAGTCCAGGCTCCATCTGTGTCCTGCTGGCCAAACAAATTGGTTGATTCACAGAAATCCATTGGGATGTAATATAGCTTTTTTCATCTAGAATGATTATGGCTACATCCTGCTCCCAGCTATCAGCATGACATAAGTGCTATTGCGTGAGGTATGTCAATATGCCAGCATTTCCACCTTGTCAGCAATTTCAGAAAAAATAAATCAAGAGGCCCACATAAAAGGATAAATGTGAGAGGACCATGACATATAAATCATAAACACTACGCTTAATATCGCAGCCTGTGTTCTGTCATAGGCAATAACCTCACAAACCTGCCATAAATGGACAAAGTGATGCTAAATGATGCCTAAAATCGTTTGCATGCACCTGGGTCTGTTTGCATTGGATGGCTGCATAGGAATGATGTCAATGCTGTTTCATTTTAGCCTACCTACCCTCCCAGAGGCGGCGAGGGTCTAAAACATGCTTGCAATAATGTTATAAAGGAAACACGCACACATGCACACGCACACTTACACACATACCATTCCACAGTGCACCACATTTACAGTATAACGTGACAGAATGACAGAGCGTCTTTATACTTAAACCCTGTTTGATAATCTACCTTTTTTTGCCAGCATTCATAGTATATATACTTGCCTGTACTATTATTATCCTTCAGTTAACAAAGTTTGTGTATTTTATCACTGATAGTCTAACATTGAAGCTTAATAGATTACTGAAAATGTCTTGATCTCTGTGTTAGATCTGCCCTCCTGTCTTATTGGAAAAGGGCTAGTGTGGGTGGAGGTTTTAGTTCTAGTCCAGCGCTAATACGCCATTGCATGTTTATGTTTACGATTTTACCATGTGACAGACACTGAACTCGCCCTCCTCTGTGACATCAGACTGTTCAGCCACTACTTCCTAAGAGCACAGCCGCTGACCCGTCCTGCAGGAGACACTGTTTCTGCCTTCTGCCAGTTATCATGATGACCACATGATCAACAGATCACTGCAAAGGAATGTTCAGGAATAATTACCACCTATGATGAAATGACTGAAACATTTATCTTATTATTTCTGTGTATAAGGTGTTTGTAAACCCAGGTTCAGAACAATCCTCCTGGTGAGATGATATCCTGATGTCGCAGAAAAACAGTTAGTTCAAAGTTGGCTTTCACTTGGAACCCAAATGAAAGGGAAACCTGCAGTTTGAACGGCCATCCTCTGTAGGGGATATAGAGGACTCATATGTGACTGCAGCTGCACAATGACAACAGTTCACTGCTTTATTTATCTCTTTCCTGTCAGTTGCATAATGGAACTGACCAGGCCAATGCAATCCATTTGGAAGAAAATACTTCACTTCACCCTCATCTGACACAGCTGCCATTCATGTCTGTGTCAAATGAGGCACTGCATGTGTGAACTAAAAATAAAAAATAACTGTAGACTTTTTTTTGTTTCAGTCCATCAGCAAGAAAGATAGATTAAACAGCTAAACGTCTCTAATGGTGAAGCTTGCTAACATGCTGAATTCAAATGAGACCACAATAAATAAAGAAACTGGCATTAAGCCTGAAGGTAAAAAAATTAGTTTGACAGAATTCTGTTATAAAGCTCTTTTCACTGAATAATGGATGCACAGAGTGTACGTACATTCCAAGAATTATATTTCCATGCACATGCTGGGCTAAAACAGACAATGGACTTACTCTATGCAAAATGTATGAAAGGAACATTGAAAAAACTTTCCAGCTGTCTGCTGACTGAGCCTCATTCTAGAAATGTCACGACGGAGCAAATGGCCATATAGAAAGCAGGAATAGTTTTACACATTTCAGCATTGTCTCATTTTACAACTGGATTGAAAAAAGGACCAATCAAATAAACCACTTATTGAAACACTCTCCAAATTCCAACAAGACACAGAGGTACGGATGCTTAACTGCTATCTGCTTTTCCCAACAAAATAAAGGCTCTGGTAAACCGTTTAAAATGTAGGTCAATGGCAATGAGCCAGCCATACAATAGTAATAAATAACATATTGAATCTGGAGATAATTTATTTCTTTCTGTGTTCATAAATCCATTAAAGGAAATATGTATGCACAGTGATATATGTAGCACTGCATGGAAGTTCTGAGTAATTTCCAATAAAGGCATAGAAACTTGGGGATGCAATATGAACCCAATATATACATTTCTTTAGTCTGAAGTCACAAAAACTTTCATTTAGAGAATTTTAAAAAACATTTACAGGTAAATTTACAGCCTAACTGGCCAGCCGACATCACTTTACTGTGGGTTCCTATTTCCCTTAAAGTTATCTGGATAATTAATATACCTTTTTTTACATTCTGGCGTCCTGCCTAAACCAACAGGGGGAAAACAGTCTGGGGTATGTGTGGGCCAAAGCACACCTCCAGGAGAGACCCCTACACAGTCTGAGGATGCAGAAGGTCAGAATAGCAGAGTCCCTACCCATCATCCCGTCAACACAGATTGACCCACCTCTTCAGACTACTTTGTGGCTCCCCTGACCACCGTTTGCCAACCTATTTTTTTTCTTTTTTGAATTGCCATCTGGGATAGTAACGTTACAGATACACCTGTAGGTTTAGCGGTGTAGTTGTATTTACCTTTGTTTACAGTACTAATTGTTGGTTGGTTCAGCTAACTTTACGGTCGCTGATTTTAAATGGGCCTACTGTCGCTTCTTGGTGATATTGCAGTAACTTTGATGTTCTCTGTTTTGTAAGTCATTCTGGATAAGAGCATCTGTTCAGTCACTGTGAGGTGTAATGAGAGAGAAAGAGAGATAGAGATAGTGATAGAGAGAGAGAGATATCACTGAGGACAGAGGGAAAAGAGGGCATGTGATGGACTATGGGGGGGGGGTGTCTCCGGTACTCACCACTCTCGCTCTTTTCGATCACGTCCACCAGCTCGCCGGCCTGCAGGCTGATCTCCGAGTTCTCCTGCTTCTCATAGCTGGCCACCACCACATACTGCTCCAGCACCATGGGGTCCAAGCTATCTCCACCTGGCGAGGGCATAAAGCAAGCCGTCAGCCAGCTCCCGGCTGCGCCCCCCCCGCGACCGTCCGCCCGGCACCCGGTATGCCATAGGCCAAAAACACGCCGGTCCTCCGCCAATCAGAACGCGACCTGGGCTCGGTGCGTTTTCCCAAGAACTCGGCCATATAGCCGAGTCCTGCACCAGCCCACGGCGAAGGCCAGAGGAGCACCCGAGGGACGTTTAACAAAGAAACTTTCTCAATATCATCACGTTTCTTCTCAAACTCATGGAAATGTTTGGTTAAATTGGTTCCATTTTAGCCGGGGCTCCTCCATAGTCTGGCAGGCGGCGGAGAGAATGAGAGGGAGCTGCAGGCGGGTTAGGGAACGAGCGCTCGGAGCGAAAGAAAAGAAATGCTTCCCCTGGAAAATAAACAGCCTGCTGAAAGGCTCCCTCTCCCAGCAGAGGTCTACAGCCGGACAGAGCGGGGGGCTGTATGCACCAATCACAAGAGTCTACACTACAGTTCTTAAATAGAAACATATGAGTGGGACGGAACACTGCCGAGAGGCAGGGACTCTGTTTATGTCAAATTCAGGAGGAGAGTGTTTCTGCTGGGATAGCTGGTACAGTTTTTTTTTTTTTTTTTGTTCCCATTAGACTTTTAAACTTGAGTGCCGGCAGTCACTTCGCTTCAAAGACTCGGTGTCTCTGACAAAAACTTTCAACACATAACCCTCTTTTCTGATACACAGTATATTAAGACTTTCACATGCACACATGTTTTTGCAGTTGCTACGATACTTTTTTCTTAATTTTCACACTTAATCATGCACCCTTTTGCTTTTCTTCCATGCCCTATGTTGGGAAAAACGCATTCCAAGCTATTTCCTTGTTTCCTGTGTCCCTCAACACCAGTGATCTCATCCCAGATCAGCAGCGGCAAACTGCATCCTGTCCTGTTTGTCATCAAGGGCTGTTGCTATGGAAAAGGGCATGCCCCTTTAAAATTCACCATCAATATTCTAGAATCAGAATTAGATTAGATTAGACACATGAGACTAGATTAGACTTTCAGTCCTGAAGTGCATTTATTGAATAGTTAGAGGGAAATCGGCAGAAAAATGCCTTTGAATAGTTCAGCAGCATCTCTAATTCACAGCTTGCTTGTTGCGCAAGGAGCCAAATCATCAATTCCAAATGAAGGATCCACAGTGCTGGGGAGTCATCATATTCATGATTTAATCATTTTTTGCCATTTGCAGAACATTTCATTTAGCCAGTAAGCCCAAACCATTGATGTGCATCAACAAGACCAATTATTTTGTTGCATGCATAGTCATTTGAGGCTCCCCCCACTGAATTTCCCTTAGTGGCATATAGGAAGGATTTTCTCCTTTCCACTCCGGCTTCCACTTCAGGCCAGGTTTTACCATTTGTGACAAATGTTTTGTAAAATGTGTTATATAAATACTGTTTGATTTAGTTTGATTTCAGTTACTGAACTGAGATGGATTTGGCCAGAATATGACCCTGCCATGTCTAGAATACAGAGCCCAAGGTACACTCATGCTGAGCAGTTTCCCTAGCTGAGCCAACTGGGAGCCCTAAACCTGTATATTTTCATGTGTTATTCAAATGAAAGGGGCTTATGGTATCTGGCTTCAGTGGGCTATTAGTAATCTGTTTCACACCTGGCAATGGCTTTGACCTGGTTTGGCCTGAGGCACAACGTTGGATTTTTCAATGTTTTAAAAAGTGTCAGCATTAAAAAAGTTGGCAATAAAAAAGACCGGACTGTAAACCACCTCCTTTAAAAACTAACTCTGCTATTCAACCTAAGGACATGTCTACACTCCCCAATTAAACAGCCAGAGAGTTACTGCAGCAATTGCATATTTCAGAGTTCCACAAGAGTGTCTGCCTAGAAAATAAACTTATAACCTTTTAGTTATCCTCCAAATTCCCAAAGTGTTTCACACTGCAGTCCGCCACGCCTCTCTTCAACACTGGCTGATCTGAAGATTCATATTGCAATTCAAATCAGATCTTAAGAGAAATTAATTCCACTGAACAAACATAGTCAAGCAACAGCCAAAATCAGAAACAGACATGCATAACACATTAGAGCCATATCGGCACTTCCCATTCCCACATCTGTACGGAAGGGATAATGCGATTCAATGGCTTCTTTACACAGACCGATATCAACATAGGAAGGGAATAAAACATGTGTTAAGTTGAATCGACTTCATTTAAACTCGTTTAAAAACATCTTGAAAATATTCTCCAGATGTGAAAACCACAGAGAAAACGCAATATCAGTGAAATGCACATGCTTGACTCAGCTACCCTACATGATTTGCTCCTATATGCAAACAAATCAACCTGCTGGAAAATTCCTGATTGGAATGCACGCTTCCCACCATATCAGAAAATTATTCACTAGCATATTTTCCACGGTTCTAGTGCTTGGCCAAGGCATTAGTTTGGCAAAACCAAGGCAGACCTGGCAACCAGACTGTCACATGCTACAGTACATTAAAAGTTCCATAGGGTTTTAGTCAACATGCTACAGTACATTAAAAGTTCCATAGGGTTTTAGTCAACATGCTACAGTACATTAAAAGTTCCATAGGGTTTTAGTCAACATGCTACAGTACATTAAAAGTTCCATAGGGTTTTAGTCAACATGCTACAGTACATTAAAAGTTCCATAGGGTTTTAGTCAACATGCTACAGTACATTAAAAGTTCCATAGGGTTTTAGTCAACATGCTACAGTACATTAAAAGTTCCATAGGGTTTTAGTCAACATGCTACAGTACATTAAAAGTTCCATAGGGTTTTAGTCAACATGCTACAATACATTAAAAGTTCCATAGGGTTTTAGTCAAACACTGTGTCACCGCATACCACACCTGCGGGGTTTGGTTTAGAACCGCAAGCCTCCAAACCACGCGTTAAGCTCAAATCCTGGTGGACCAGTATGTACCTGATGTATGTGCTATTGAAAATTTAAAAAAAATACATTCACAAAGAAAAATCTCAATTAGCCCAATCATGTACTTAGCTTTCCATTTCTAAAAAAAATGTTTTTATAAAATAGTTATATTGGAGCTGAGATATTTTACTGAAGTTCATGTTGGAAACTATCAGCGTAACTGTACTGAACAACTCAGCAAATAAAGGCTAGAAGGAATAAAAATAAACATAAGGCCGGTCCTCCAGGTATTGAATATGACCTGTTCCAAAAATGAAAATACAGTCACTGAAAACCATTAAATGAGAAATTTGGATGCTAAAAAACATCTCAAATCAGGCACACAACCACACAGAAGACAAACAGTAAATAACCATTTCCACCGGGAATGATTACTATAACAAAATAATAAACTATAAATCATTCACTAGTTACCCCAATACAGAAAGTTTTACTGCTCTCAATCAGAAATGTTTCTTCATTGGGGGACATACTGTAAAAATCGCTCTGAAAACAATGTCTATTATCACAGCTTGTTTTCATAGATTTCCTATTAAATTACACATTTCAATTGGAACCCTTGTGATAATTTTATAGTTATTGCTATAGCTATAAGTTATTGTTCCCGGTGGAAATTAACCTAAAATATCAATGCAAATGCACAAATCCCCTTTGGAAACAGTGGCTGAAATGCATGTTGTCAGAGTGCAAATCAAAAAGATGCAGGAAGACATCCCTAAAAGGGGTGTCTGGATGCAGGGGTACCTGGCACCTCTTTCTTCGGGCTCTCCGGCAGCCCATACATCCAAACTGCGTGTCGCCATAGCAGCAAGGAGGAGAGAAAAACAGTTATTCACTCCATCGTTGACCTCAGACCATTTACACGTCTGCAGGGCACTCAATGGTAACCAGCTGCTTTGAAATGATACTTATTTAATGGCTACCATCCAAATGTGATCTTTTCATCCATGTAAAAACAAAAAAAATCTCTTTACATTTACAGACGTACTGTCTGCTGACCTCATTGCTTGATTTCTTACAATTGGTTAGATGTGGTTACTAAATAATGGAAGAGTTAGACCATTGCTAAACCATAGTGCATCATGTTTTCTTTTACTAGATACAGAGACAAGAACCTCTCGAGCTGCAGTCGATGGGTAAAAATGTAAAATGAAGCCAATGACATTTCATAATACGAGCCTGTACATAGAAAACAATGCCAACAGGCACTGTCTGAGGAGCAGCAGAAACCATGACCTGGACCTACGGCATAACATCCATGCAGCTAGAGGGCGCTCTCCATTTCCCAATCTGGACCCTGACATGAGAAGAACCCCCTGGAAGCTGAAGCTTTTTTATTTTTTATTTCTAATACCTCAGTGTAAACCCATGGCTTTCCTTAGAAACATGTGGCTCAGACTCCTGTTTCTCCCTACGCACCTTCACTAAACTCACCCAGAGCGGAATCGAAGGAAGACCACCCTATGCAGCTGCATGCAGACCATGGGCTTGCCTGATGAACGTGGGCCGACTGAACCCACCCATACCCCGGGCAACGCAATTATAAAAACTGAAGCTGATGGGGGTCAGACGGTTTGCAATGATGTCAGAAACGGGGCCTAAATTTCCTGGTTTAACCATCCAAATCTACAGAAACACTTTAGTATCCATAACTGGGCACCTGTCCAAAAGCAGGTAACAGCAGGCAAAATGAGCAAACTGAAAATATATAAATGAGGACAATATAAATGTGTCACAAAACTAAAAACGCTGGAATATTTCTCCTTCAAGAATCAAAACATTTTGACAAGATCCCCGCCCCCTCCTCCTGCTCCCTCTATTGGGTCTCTGGTAAATAGGCTTCCTTAGGAATGTCAGAATGCCTGATATCCATAGGCCTGACTGCAGTTCTAACTTCTCTACTAAGATGTAAAAACCCACTCCCACTCACCCAAACCCACAGAGGGTTCTGTCCTTGATAACTATAGTATTTTGTGAGTGTCTATTTGGTGTAATGTGCGAGTGTGTGTGCCGTGCGTTGTGTGCGTGCGCGTGCTCGTGCGGTGTGTGTTAAAATAGCCACATGTCTGTATAACCAGATTAGGTTGATGGAGAAAGACCCATTGCTGACCTCTTCACATATTTTTAAGGATCATTACTTCCGGGTTTGGATCAGATGGCTGCATCTGCCAGTTTCTGCTGTAATATTCCTGACCATTGTCCAATATTTAAACTCCCACTTCCTGCTCCCTCCACCCCGCACCCACAGGCACTTAAATTGGAGAGCTGTCTGGGATTAGGGTGGGGGTTGGGTGGGGGGCGGGGGGTTGGGAGATTCCACAAGAATGCTTTTTTTTTTAGGGAAGACAGGAACACACATGATTTACTGTGCACGGCTGTTTATGTGATTGTATCGGGAGCATTTCCCCCCTTGTAAATAATCTGTTGATGTTTGGGGCTAAAGCCATTCATCATTTTTTTTTTACGTCACTACAGTCAATTATCATGGATGCCACGCTGGAACTCAAATGTATTGTTGTCTGAGGTGATATGAAGACAGCTCCAGAGGTAGTGTTTGGATAGATGTACCATGAGAAGAAACAGTACTCACACATTGCTGCTTCTCCAAAATATAATCCTTTCGTCTTACTGTGAAATTAAAAACATCACTTTTGGAAGCGATGGTATTATGTGTGTTCTATGTGTTACGATCCTGATACGGGACGAACCCAAGTGCCAAGTGCAACGACCAGGAGACAGATTACAGAAAGTGGAACTTTATTAAGCGTTGGGGTGGTCCCAAAGCTGTACACGGGAGCAAAACAGGTTAGTTAGTTAACACAGGATAGCGTCCAACTGAGGACTGCTCCAAGCCGGAGCTGGACTTGAAGAAACACGGAACTGTTCCAAGCCGGAACTGGGCTTGAACGGAGGTGTCTAAAACACCGGAACTGGACTGGAACTGGACTGGGAACTGGACTGGAAACTGGACCGGGAGGTCCACTCAGGAAACGGGAACGGCACGGAACTTGTTCCAAGCCGGAACTGGACTTGAACGGAGGTGTATGAAACACCGGACCTGGACTGGAACTGGACTGGAAACTGGACCGGAAGGTCCACACAGGAACACAGGGGACGGCACGGAACTTGTTCCAAGCCGGAACTGGACTTGAACGGAGGTGTCTAAAACACCGGAACTGGACTGGAACTGGACTGGAAGCTGGACCGGAAGGTCCACTCAGGAACACAGGGGACGGCACGGAACTTGTTCCAAGCCGGAACTGGACTTGAACGGAGGTGTCTAAAACACCGGAACTGGACTGGAACTGGACTGGAAACTGGACTGGAGCTGGACTGGAAACTGGATCGGAACTGGGCTGGAACAGGACTGGAAACTGGACCGGGTAGCTTGAGTAACCGGGCAGAAAGCAGAGGTTAAAGGCAGGGTGTTGTGACAGGACTGTAGCTGGTGAATGCACCGCCGAGTTGGAAGGTGCGGCGTAGCTCGGGCAATACTGGCGTAAGCCGGCTGGCATGCAGAGGTCCTGGTACCGCAACACGAGTACGGGAGGTACGTAACACGGGGAGGACAAACACAGCTGCGGGAAGACTGGAACTGCGGCGTCTGGAGGTTTTGAAGGGAAACAGGTAAATGCATGCAGCAGCGAAAGTTTAGCAGAGATAGCTACCAGTCAGGAAACCAGGCGAACAGGTATGAACCAGCAGGCTCACAAACACTGGACCAGAAACGGGATACGAAACAAACACGGTAGGTTAGTCAACGAACTGGCGCTGAATAGCAGCCAGCCAGGGGTTTAAATGGTGCAGGAAGTGAAGGAGAAAACGAGAAACAGGTGTGATGTTAAATCAGGAGTGATTGCCGAAGCACAGCAGTGAGGAATGTGAGTAACGAGAGGGGCGAGTGATAGGCGGAAGCTAAAGTGGAAAATGAAACCAAAAGTACCCGAGGGAGACGCCCAGTCCACAGCCAGGAGGGAAACACGGACAAGGGATCCAACATGACACGGAAGGAAACAAGGAAAACATGGAAAACGGACAGGACGGGAACGGAACGTTACAGTACCCCCCCCCTCAATGTACGCCACCTGGCGTACCCGGAGGCCTGGTCTTGTCAGGGAACTGTTCGTGGAAGTCTTGGATTACTGAATGGTCCAAGATCAGGCTCTTGTGGAGCCACGACCTCTCCTCAGGACCGTACCCCTCCCAGTCGACGAGGTATTGGAAACCCCGGCCCCTGCGGCGGATATCAATAACACGGTTCACCGTGTAGGCCGGGGCGTTGTCAACAACTCGGACGGGAGGAGGCGGGATGGTAGGGGTACTGAGGGGGCTGGAGGAGACAGGCTTAACCTGGGACACATGAAACACAGGGTAAATTTTGAGGGAGGCGGGGAGGGAAAGTTTAACAGACACCGGGTTAACTAGACAAATGATGGGGAAGGGACCAATAAAACGGGGCTGAAGCTTTCTGGATGAAGAGGGAAGGGAGATGTTTGCAGTGGAGAGCCAGACCTGCTGACCGGCCCTATACTGTGGGGCTGCGGTCCTGTGAAGGTCCGCCAGACGTTGGGAGCGGGAATTGGCGTGAAGGAGTGCGGTGCGTGTGAGTCTCCAAATGTTTTTACAACGAAGGACATGGGCCCTAACAGAGGGGACAGCTATCTCGGCCTCCTGGGTCGACAGAAGAGGGGGTTGATAGCCTAAAGCACACTCAAACGGGGATAGGCCAGTAGAGGCACTCTTAAGGGAGTTATGTGCGTACTCGACCCAGGGGAGAAAACGGCTCCAAGAGGCAGGATTGCGCACTGTAACGCACCGCAGGGCGGCCCCCAGGTCCTGGTTCGCCCTCTCTGCCTGACCATTAGACTGGGGATGGAAACCCGAGGAAAGACTAGGAGAGGCACCCAGGGCTGCACAGAACGCCCTCCAAACTCGGGAGGAGAACTGGGGCCCACGGTCTGACACGATGTCAGAGGGGATCCCGTGCAGCCTGACCACGTGTAGCACCAAGAGCTCCGCGGTTTCAAGGGCGGACGGGAGCTTGGGGAGGGGAACAAAGTGAACCGCCTTGGAGAACCGGTCCACTATTGTCAGAATGACGGTGTTACCTTCTGACAACGGCAGACCGGTTACGAAGTCCACACCAATGTGACTCCAAGGACGGCCAGGGACGGGGAGGGAAAGGAGAAGACCGGAGGGAGGCTGGTGGGAAGCCTTGCTCCTGGCGCACACCGAGCAGGCCAGGACGAAGGCACGGGTATCCCCTTTAAGGGTAGGCCACCAGAAACTCCTCCTGACGAGGGCGATAGTTCTGGCGACACCTGGGTGACATGCCAGGCACGAGGCGTGAACCCATTCGAGGACCTGGGAGCGGACGGAATCGGGGACAAAAAGACAGGAGTTAGGGTTATTGCGGGGGTCCGGTTGGGAAGTCTGGGCGGCCTTCACAATGCCCTCAATCTCCCAGGAGACCGCAGCCACCACACAGGAGGCCGGCAAAATGGGCTCCGGATCAGCAGGACTGGAGGGAGGGGAAAAAATGCGGGACAGGGCATCTGCTTTAATATTACGGGAACCAGGGCGGAAAGAAACAGAGAAATTAAAGCGTGCAAAAAATAACGACCATCTAGCCTGACGAGAATTGAGCCTCTTGGCAGATCTTAAATAAATGAGGTTTTGATGGTCGGTAAAAACAAGAAAAGGGGTACCTGCCCCCTCCAGCCAGTGGCGCCACTCCTCAAGAGCCAGTTTTATCGCCAGCAGTTCCCGATCCCCGACATCGTAGTTCCTCTCGGCGGAGGACAGCCTCCGGGAGAAGAATGCGCAGGGATGGAGCTTGCTATCAGAGGCGGACCGTTGAGACAGAATGGCCCCCACGCCGGTGTCGGAGGCATCCACCTCAACGACAAACTGCCGAGAAGTGTCAGGGTGAAGGAGGATAGGTGCTGAGGAAAACCGAGCCTTGAGTAGCTCGAAAGCTCGCTGGGCATCGGAATTCCAACAGTAAGGCAGGGCAACGGAAGTGAGTTTAGTCAGGGGAGCAGCAATGGAACTGTAATTGCGAATAAAGCGGCGGTAGAAATTTGCAAACCCCAGGAACTGTTGAAGGTGCTTGCGGGAGGTGGGTTGGGGCCATTCTGTCACCGCCTTGATCTTCACAGGGTCCGCCCGGATACTGCCCTCCTCGATAATGAAGCCGAGGAACGGGACCGTGGAAGCGTGGAAGGAACATTTCTCAGCCTTAACAAATAGCTGATTCTCCAACAGCCGCTGGAGAACCTCTCGAACGTGACGGACATGCTCCTGCGGGGATTGAGAAAAAATTAAAATATCATCGATATAAACAAAAACGCTCCTCCCTAGGAGGTCCCGCAGGACGTCGTTCACCATGCTCTGGAAGACTGCTGGGGCGTTAGTAAGGCCGAAAGGGACCACCAGGTATTCGTAGTGGCCCAACGGGGTATTAAAAGCAGTCTTCCACTCGTCCCCCTCACGGATACGCACCAAGTGATACGCATTCCGGAGGTCGAGCTTGGTGAACGTCACAGCTGGAGAGAGGGCTTCAAAGGCGGTGTTAATGAGGGGAAGAGGGTATTTGTTACGGATGGTGACCTGGTTGAGGCCCCGGTAGTCGATGCAGGGTCGCAGGGAGCCATCCTTCTTCCCAACGAAGAAGAACC
The DNA here is from genome assembly GCA_029718625.1 of Synaphobranchus kaupii. NCBI lineage: Eukaryota > Metazoa > Chordata > Actinopteri > Anguilliformes > Synaphobranchidae > Synaphobranchus > Synaphobranchus kaupii. The sequence goes on from CM056380.1 coordinate 66,737,249, forward strand.
CTGCACCGACTGGGGATGAAGAGGGACGGATAATACCCGAAGCGAGGGAGTCGTGGATGTATTCCTCCATGGCTAGTTTCTCCGGTCCAGACAGACTGTAGAGGCGTCCCGATGGTAGTTTAGCTCCAGCCAGTAGGTCAATGGCGCAGTCATACGGCCTGTGAGGAGGTAAGGACAGAGCACGTGATTTAGAAAATACTTGCGCGAGGTCGTGATACTCGCTGGGAACATTCGTTAAATCCGGTATAGGTTGCATGGAACAGGGTTTACTGGGCCCCGGAGGGGGTAGTGCAGAACGGAGACAGCTGGCTAGACAGTGGGCACTCCACGCCAGGATGCGACCGGCTTTCCAGTCAATATGGGGATTGTGGAGGCGAAGCCAGGTCTGACCTAAAACCAGAGCAGATTGTTGGGAGTTAATCAGTAATAGCTGAATGGACTCCCGATGATTGCCAGATAGAATTAATTGGATAGGAACGGTGGAGTGGGTAACTAACCCCAAACTCCTACCGTCCAGAGCTAGAGCTGAAATGGGTGAAGTGAGACGTTCCGTGGGAATGCCGGCCCTCCTGGCGACGGTGATATCCATGAAGCTGGCGTCAGCTCCGGAGTCAATTAGGGCCGAAGAAGATAGGGTCTTGTCCCTCCAAAGGAGAGTAGCCTTGAACATGAGGCGGTCCTGGGCAGCATGGTTGGGGACGATGGGGCTCGTCAGTACGCCCAGTCTTACTGGCGAGCCCCTTCTTTTGGGCGAATGGGACAGGAGGCGATCTGATGGCCAGGCTTGCCGCAATAGAAACAGGATCTGGTGCGCTGACGGCGCTGACGCTCCTCGGGATTGACCGCAACTCTGCCCAGTTGCATGGGCTCTTCCTCGGACCCGCCCGTAGGCGCCCGAGATCCAGTGATGGAGTGTGAATGAACATTAGAGACGACGGAGGGCGAATGACGCCCGGAACTTCCTCCCCGCTCCCGGGCCCGGATGCGGAGACGATTATCGATGGCTATAGCGAGGCTGATGAGGCTATTAAGGGAGTCGGATTCCTCCCGAGTGGCAAGCTGGTCCTTGAGTTCCTCGCTGAGAGCTTGGCGGAAAGCCCCCTGGAGGGAGGCGTCATTCCATCCTGACTCCGCGGCGAGGGTACGAAACTGAATGGCCATTTCTGCGACACTGCGGTTGCCTTGGCGAACTTGAAGCAGACGCTGGGTAGCGTCACGTCCACAGGTCGGGTGTTCAAACACACGTCGCATCTCTGCCGTAAAGGCTGCGAAGTTGCTGCATAACGGAGCCTGGCTGTCCCAGATGGATGTAGCCCACTCCAGGGCGCTCCCTCCCAGGCTGCTCATAATGAACGCGATCTTGCTGGAGTCAGAGGCGAAGGAGGAGGGCTGCATCCGAAACACTATGTCACATTTAAGTAGAAATTCACGACATCTCCCCAACCCCCCGCGATATAACTCGGGGTGTTGTACACGGGGCTCACGGCTGGAAGTGGGAGCCGGTGCCTCCGGATGGGGTTCGGGAGAGGAAGGAGTAGGGTTGGCTGGAATCCGTAGTAGCGGTTGGTGGAGCGAAAGTTGGGATACTTGCTCCGTGATGCCCCTAACTACTTCCAGCACATCATCCAAACGGCGACCCTGTTGGTCGCTGATCGCAGTTTGGCAGGAGAAGGCGTGGCGAATCTGTTCCAGATCGGCTGGGTCCATATTGTTGGCCAGTTCGTTCTGTTACGATCCTGATACGGGACGAACCCAAGTGCAACGACCAGGAGACAGATTACAGAAAGTGGAACTTTATTAAGCGTTGGGGTGGTCCCAAAGCTGTACACGGGAGCAAAACAGGTTAGTTAGTTAACACAGGATAGCGTCCAACTGAGGACTGCTCCAAGCCGGAGCTGGACTTGAAGAAACACGGAACTGTTCCAAGCCGGAACTGGGCTTGAACGGAGGTGTCTAAAACACCGGAACTGGACTGGAACTGGACTGGGAACTGGACTGGAAACTGGACCGGGAGGTCCACTCAGGAAACGGGAACGGCACGGAACTTGTTCCAAGCCGGAACTGGACTTGAACGGAGGTGTATGAAACACCGGACCTGGACTGGAACTGGACTGGAAACTGGACCGGAAGGTCCACACAGGAACACAGGGGACGGCACGGAACTTGTTCCAAGCCGGAACTGGACTTGAACGGAGGTGTCTAAAACACCGGAACTGGACTGGAACTGGACTGGAAGCTGGACCGGAAGGTCCACTCAGGAACACAGGGGACGGCACGGAACTTGTTCCAAGCCGGAACTGGACTTGAACGGAGGTGTCTAAAACACCGGAACTGGACTGGAACTGGACTGGAAACTGGACTGGAGCTGGACTGGAAACTGGATCGGAACTGGGCTGGAACAGGACTGGAAACTGGACCGGGTAGCTTGAGTAACCGGGCAGAAAGCAGAGGTTAAAGGCAGGGTGTTGTGACAGGACTGTAGCTGGTGAATGCACCGCCGAGTTGGAAGGTGCGGCGTAGCTCGGGCAATACTGGCGTAAGCCGGCTGGCATGCAGAGGTCCTGGTACCGCAACACGAGTACGGGAGGTACGTAACACGGGGAGGACAAACACAGCTGCGGGAAGACTGGAACTGCGGCGTCTGGAGGTTTTGAAGGGAAACAGGTAAATGCATGCAGCAGCGAAAGTTTAGCAGAGATAGCTACCAGTCAGGAAACCAGGCGAACAGGTATGAACCAGCAGGCTCACAAACACTGGACCAGAAACGGGATACGAAACAAACACGGTAGGTTAGTCAACGAACTGGCGCTGAATAGCAGCCAGCCAGGGGTTTAAATGGTGCAGGAAGTGAAGGAGAAAACGAGAAACAGGTGTGATGTTAAATCAGGAGTGATTGCCGAAGCACAGCAGTGAGGAATGTGAGTAACGAGAGGGGCGAGTGATAGGCGGAAGCTAAAGTGGAAAATGAAACCAAAAGTACCCGAGGGAGACGCCCAGTCCACAGCCAGGAGGGAAACACGGACAAGGGATCCAACATGACACGGAAGGAAACAAGGAAAACATGGAAAACGGACAGGACGGGAACGGAACGTTACACTATGGCTCATAATCATTTACTTTGTCTCTACAATGCACCTGAAATGATGTTGGATGTGTGTACACATTACTTTATTCTAAATGAAAATACAAAGCAATACAGACTACGGAATCCTTACCCACCCTTACAAGATTGGGGCTTACACTGCAATACTGGATTTAATTTCCTTACAGCACAACCCAAAATTTCATTTTAAGATGATGTCAGACAAATTTTGAGGTAACTGTACCCCACCTGTAATAGTGGTATAAGTGAAAGTGTCACTTTTCAAACACAGCCAGAAATCCCGAAATCTTGGCAGATATTGAGTTATCGTGCATTAGCGTAGGTGGATGAAGAAATGGTGGTGTTCAACATTTGCCACTCAGTCCTTAATCTGTCTTTAATGCATTTCACTCAATCAAGAGCTACCTTCTAAAACAATCCTCTTTCCAAAGGGTGCAGTGTATGGCAGGGATTAAGAGCTAAGCAATCAATGACTATTAATTAAATATTTTACTCATTGTTTTATCCTGTTTGTTAATGTCATATGTTGTATACGTTGATATCACTGTGTCTGACACGACTTGTCATAAAAGGTAAATATTTGTCTGCCTGTTCCAAGGATCCTTAGTCAGTAAGACTTGGCATTGCATGTGTTTTAATAAAGTAAAAGTCTCGAAAGTAACCTGCGCCGTGTGAAAGAGCGCCTAATCCCATTGACATAAATGGTTTCTTAAATGTAATCTCTTCATTTACAGATTCAGATTAAAAATGATTTCATGTATCACACCAAAACAGGCCTTTCTGCACCAAAGACTCATTTAGATTTATCATTAGCCGTCATTTAGAAAACCAAATAAACCACTGGGAATGATAATTGTAGTGGGGGCAGTCTAGGAAGTCATTGATGAGGTCAGCAGGCAAGTATTTTGGGGCCTCCCCAGAGAAGATTGGGACATTTCCGTTACTAATTGAGCGCTTTCTCTTCGTTCCTGCCGCACAAATATCTCAGCTGAAACAGACAGACGATGTAAAAGAAAAGAAGACACTGCTAACTCAGCTTCCTCCTACATCTTCATCCACTTTATCTCACATTTTACTCCTCAGAAAATACTGTCCGAAACTATTTTTCAAATTGACCATATTAATATCACATAACCTGCTTAACATGCACAATGTTCTCTGTTGAGCAGTTTCCATATGTAAGTTTTGTTTTTTACCAATCCCATTCAGAAAAAGAACCCCACAGCAGTGTGTGTGTGTGTGTGTGTGTTTTGAGAAGGGGGTGAACTGGCAAGATATGCATAAGCACATCACATGTGCAAAGAAATTACTGTTGTTTAATTTTCCATTTTAACGCTCACTTTTTCCCCCACTCTCATCTTCCAACTATTTTCTAACACCATTGCTCAAGCTCAGTAAGAAACAATATCTGTACACAACACATTGCCCTTGCTTTTCCGAATAGGTGTGGATGCACTCCAAGCCTCCAAGCTTGAATCACTAGAGAGATACAGACTGTTGATAACTCACAGCACAGCTTGCCCTGGTGGTGTAGCCCTTTGTGATTATGGCGGCACACTGCTTTGTACAACAACGCACACCACTGTGTCCGACAGTCTGAGGAATGGCGGTTCTGCTAAATTGCGGATTACAGCCGCCAGCCATGAGATCCCAGCAGCTGCAGGAATTCGGCAGGCGGTAAGACTCACATCTCTCCCAAGGCAGGCGCAGCTATGCAGTCCGCTGTGCTTCGCAGCTTGGACAGGACTGAACTTAAAGCCTTCAAGCTGTGATAACGTTCTGTGTACTAACATCCCAGCCGAGGGGGAATCACACTATAGTCCCAGGGTGAGTACCATGTTACCGCTGGGGATGGATATGCAGCTGTTGCACTAATGCTAACCCACTGACCGCCTCAATGTAAGGCATCTGCCCATTGCCAAGGCATGGAAACTGCTCAACTTTGACAAAAAAAAAATGTCACAGAGTAGAGCGTATGTAGGTCAGTGCCCTAAATATACACGGTTCTGCCATGTCTCCTGTTATGAACATTTTCCATCCATCCATCCAACCATCCATCTGCCCATTTTCCAAACCTCTTATTCAGCTAGGCTGGGGCTGGAGCCTATCCCTGAATTGGCTGAGAGGCAGAAATACAGCTTCACAGGGCACACACACCATTCACTCACACATTCATACCTATGGGAAATTTAGACTCTCCCATTAGCCTTAACTCCTGTAGTTCCACTTTAACTATTTTGAATTGGAGCTTGTTTTCTCCATATGTACTCCATTTACATCAAGAATCAAGACAGAATTATCCCTAACAAAAGAAATAACATAACTCAAGAAAGAAGAAAGGTTTTTTTGGGGGGAGGAGGGGGGGGGGGGGGGGGGGCTCATCCTGTTAAGGCACTATTCCAGTGCACTGATGGGCCCCACAACCTGGTTTCAATCCGGATCTTCCCATTGGCAACTCTGGCTGGCAGCACCATCCGTGGGGTGACACAAATCTGGCACTAGCATTGGCCAGGGATGAGAGTGTTTAAGTTGGCTGGGACTACAGCATCTCATCACTCACTAGCGACCCCTCTGGTCTATCAGACACCTGCGGACTGCTTGTTATTGAGTCTTGCTCTGACAGACTCTGTCTGTGAGCCTACCGTGTCGACTGCTGGTGTAAATGATTGGGCATTTCAAATTTGGAGAAAACGTATTAAAAGAAAAGAGTAATAAAATGACTAATTTAACCTAAACGTTCTGACCTTTTTTAAATGATGGTAACTAAGTTTATAGTAGTTAGTCATGAAAAACAAAACATACGTATTTATTATGTTTTTTCAAATAGAGTAAGCTTTTCCATTGTTAAGAAACAGCTGCTCTGAGGCACTTTCTCAGTGAGCCCAGTGTTAAAAAGGCACGTATCACTTAAGAAAACTGAAAGCAGCTTTAAACATTGAAATAAACCTCAGTTGTTTCTGTGGTAGAAAAAAAAATAATGTTTTCCCCGCCAAAACGTAGCTTCGCCTCCTCACCTCTCCTGAGCCACACAGCCTCACTCTTCCGTCGACCCCGCCTCCCGTCGCACCCAAACGCTGTAAGCACAATCCCATTACAGCCCACAGTCATCCCTTCCATTTGCCACGTAATCATAACTACCCAAAAAACCTCATCCCCCCCAAATCCTTTGTACATCTGGTCCTCATAAGTACTCTACCCACAATGCTCTCTGTACTCACCCCATGCCATAGAACAACGTATGGAAGCAGTTAATAAAGTGTCTAATTAGCATGCCTCCCTGGCCCAACACAATTATCCATTTAAGACTTGCTTATTTAACCAGTTTGTACCCTCTCAGTAACTGCAAGGAGAGAAGATTGGCTCCCAAGCTCTGTGCTGCTCAATGTTGCTCTGTGTGAACCCTCCGTTCATCATCCAATCACAGCCAAGCACAGGCCAAACAGGACTAACTGTGCATTATCAGGTGTGATGATGAATGTTGCTCCCAAAATGTTTATGCCTATATCCTGGTAAAAATAAGACTGGAACAGCTGTGCATTTTTCTTTTTTATTTGGAATCTCCAATCCCACCAACATTTGGAATGTCCAATTTGCGAACTAGGTACAAGTGTGCTCATATACGCCTCCTGCTTCCGGCTCAGGAGTGCAGACAACTCGCGGTTCTCCTCTGAAACATGCGGTGCCAGCCAGCTGCTTCTTTTCACACCACAGCCACAAGCTGTGCATGCACAGATCAGGGGCAGAGGAGACCCAATCATAAGTGTGAGCAGAAGCGAGTCACGGGAGCCCGGATGGCTGACAGGGGTCGCTCGAGCAACAAACACTGCTATCCCGCCGACTGAATCCCTCCCATATATCCCTTGGGCGCCGCAAATCCAATTGTGCGCCGCCCCAGAAGGGCTGCCGGCCACAGGCAGCACTGGCACGGGCCGGAACAGCTGTGCATTTTAAAGTCAAAGATGTGAGAACAAAAGCTTTCGGTTTCCAATCACATGGTCATATAGTTTCAAAATGAGTCATTCTTGGTGTAGGCTCAGAGTTGAAAGAAAAATAAGTGTATGCCACTAAAATTCATTTAAAACAAGGAAGAAAAATAATGTATTTGGGTCAAGAAATCAGGATGCAGATTCTGGAATATCTACAGTAAGTGGACAAAAACAAGTAATACTGGAGGACAATTTTGGTAGGAAGATGAGTTTTAAAATCACTTCCAGACATGCTGTCCTGCCCTTAAGTTATTTCAAAGGCACTTCCTGACCTTCTTCACATTCCCTTTTTTTTGTTTTCTTTTAGGGGGGGGGGGGGGTTGTACAGAACTCCCTCACCACGCCCAGGCCCCTCCGCCTACACTACAGTATTACTCATTAATTACAATTATGGATGTTATTAGTTATATTAGTAAAAATACACAAACACATCTAAAATAAAATTCTTGTATATGATTCATCCACACATTTATCACTGGTAGAGTTCCATGTACACAATATCAAGAGGAAGAACCCAGGAATAATGTTGAAATCAGTTTGCTTAGGTCAGATGGTTGACTTCAAGTTAAGTTCATTAACAGCAGACAGTGTTACACATAAATAAATGTGGAATACAACTGCATGATATGCACATAAGCTTTTAAATTTTTTATGGCAGGTAAACAGTCCCCCCAAAGAACAAATTTTACCACTAAATATTGTGGTAATTGTGGTAAAATATTGTGAAAATATCAGAGTGAGGCGGAATTTCTGAATAGCCCACAGAGGCTGACACTGTATAATTATGGGGATTTTAAATTGCTGTTACAGCACAAATAATCCAGACCTGCGCTCATTCCTGTGGCTCTGATTAACATGAATAATATAGATCGTGTACATCAGTATCGCTTTCAGGGATGACATACTGAGGGTAAAGCACAACGAGCTCCCACTGCGTGATGGAGCTGAGCACCGGGTCCATGCTCGCAAATGCACGTCCCACATAAAAAAGAGAGCTATTTAACAGCAGACGACCTGCAGATGGCAATCTGGAAGATTAATGTGGAAAGTCTCTTTGAGGTCATGCCAGAATGAAAGAGAGAAACCTATAGCTGGCTTAACAACAAAACCGCATTCATTCTGTCAGCTTAAAAAGCCCCCTCTCTCTGCTCCTTGCCATTAGAATAGCTGTCATTTGGAAGGCATACAGGAAGGTGAGCAATTGTTTCCATAATACTAACTGTACATTGCGCTAAAATACAGAATGTAATTTCATTATGGATCTAATTCTATTTTAATTAATATAAAAACCTCAATGATATAATGGTTAAGACTAAGGAAAGATCACAAATTATCTGCCACTGCATTGATAGTCATACTTGCCATCTGATTTAATGGTTATGTAATTTAAAGATTCAGAACTCACTGTTTGAAAGTCAGGAACATAGCCCCGGGGGTCTAGCCAATTCAACTCATGCCAGGTAGATATTTACAAACAGAGGTGTATAATCCAGGTTCAGAAAGTAAAGGTCCTCCCCAGTATTTTGTTCCAGTCACCTAGATTTGCTAATTAGCAAATAAATTCTTCAGCCAGGAGGTGGAACTAATTAGTGAAATCAGCTGGCTGAGTCAATGGGTGGAAGAAACACATGGCAGGACTTTTACTTTCTGACCCCTGGATTATACACCTCTGTTTACAAATATCTAAATCAATTTCAATTCTTCAACTCAAAGTTTCAATCAAATTCTTGAGAAAATTAAGTTGGTTTTCATAGCTATGGCTTTCTTGTTCATTTTAGTAGCACTGGACTGGACCGCAAATACGAAGTCGCTATGAACAGAGGAATTTTGAATTCACTGCCAACAACACAAATAATATACTGCTTTCACACTCGCAACACTAAGGACGAAATGGAAACTTTAGTGGCCGATCTTCAACTCAATGCCAACACATAATAAAATAAGACTGTGTTCAACACAGCCAGAAATGTTCCAGCTGTCAGCACACTTGCAAATGTGCAAATGCAGACAAGCACATGACTGTACTGGAATTCTAATACCAGTGATTTGACCCTTCATGGAACACATGCCTGATTCACCCCGAAAGCCTCAACATACAGCAGAATCTTTACTAACTCATAAATTATAATAATCTGAATTTAAGTTAAATTAAGTCTCTTTTAGAGATTGTGTTTCATCCCTATTGTGATGTGCTAGTCACTGAGATGTTGGTACTATAGAGAACCAGCAGTACTTCCCCGCCGTGATTTCTCCGCACACACACACACACACACACACACACACACACACACACACACACACACACACACACACAAACACACACACACACACACACACACACACACACACACACACATATGCTGGAATTGCGAACATTGCCCCTGCAATAGATGAGCAACAGATGAGCAGCACAGTTAGTCAGACAGGTGTTTCCTCTATTCTAATCCATTCTGTTTAAACCTCACCAGAGCTGTGTGTCAATATGCAGATACACACACACACACACACACATGCGCACCATCTGAGGATTAACCGCAACTCAATAACTCAATATTCACTGACTGACAAAATACTGTATATCTCAGTTTATATCTTCAAGAGAAGTGGGAGTAAGTAAGGACATTTGTAACTGAACACATTGTCCCAAAAGTCTAGGATGCTGTATGAGACACACACAACAGGAACAGAAAATCAAAGTGCCAAGTGTCCCTCAAGTTTACACACGGGAAAGAAACGGGCACAGTGTTTGTTTGTGAATACTACAATGAAATAGGAAGGAACATCATTTGTCTTGGTGTAGATTCATAGAACAGACTTAACCTGTTAGAAAAGTGAAACATGATTACATCACAAGTTACTGCTGGTTTAGCAGAATGCTTAAATAAATGAATTTGATGCAGCTGGCCTCAAGTTGATTATTGGAGGCCAGAGTTCCCCAATGAAAAGCTAGAGAATGCTCTTACCTGATTTGCGTTTGGAGGTGCCATAGTCCCTGAAAGATAAACAACAGCAGAGAAACATTATAAGTTTCAGATGGAGAACAGGGAACCAAGCTGTAGACCCATACAGACTCCTGTAATTTCCAACCTCATAAACAGCACACACAGCTTGCCAACTGTGTGTGTGTGTGTGTGTGTGTGTGTGTGTGTGTGTGTGTGTGTGTGTGTGTGTGTGTGTGTGTGTGTGTGTGTGTGTGTGTGTGTGCGTGGGCATGCGTGTGTGTGTGAGAGAGAGAGAGAGAGAGAGAGAGAGAGAGAGAGCGAGAGAGAGAGAGAGAGAGAGAGAGAGAGACAGCTGCTACACCAGGAACAGTCACTACCACCCCCCCACCACCACCATTTGACACAAGGCACATCACTCAGTAACAATGCGAAGGGAGACACTGCACCTCATCCAATCAGCCCCTTCAGACACTGCACATCATCCAATCAGCCGCTTCAGACACTGCACATCATCCAATCAACCGCTTCAGAGACTGCACATCATCCAATCAGTCGCTTCAGACACTGCACATAATCCAATCAGCCGCTTCAGACACTGCACATCATCCAATCAGCCGCTTCAGACACTGCACATCATCCAATCAGCCGCTTCAGAGACTGCACATCATCCAATCAGCCGCTTCAGACACTGCACATCATCCAATCAGCCGCTTCAGAGACTGCACATCATCCAATCAGTCGCTTCAGACACTGCACATCATCCAATCAACCGCTTCAGAGACTGCACATCATCCAATCAGTCGCTTCAGACACTGCACATCATCCAATCAGTCCCTTCAGACACTGCACATCATCCAATCAGCAGCTTCAGACACTGCACATCATCCAATCAGTCCATTCAGACACTGCACCTCATCCAATCAGTCCCTTCAGACACTGCACATCATCCAATCAGTCCCTTCAGACACTGCACATCATCCAATCAGCAGCTTCAGACACTGCACATCATCCAATCAGTCCCTTCAGACACTGCACCTCATCCAATCAGTCCCTTCAGACACTGCACCTCATACAATCAGCAGCTTCAGACACTGCACATCATCCAATCAGCAGCTTCAGACACTGCACATCATCCAATCAGTCCCTTCAGACACTGCACCTCATCCAATCAGCAGCTTCAGACACTGCACATCATCCAATTAGTCCCTTCAGACACTGCACATCATCCAATCAGTCCCTTCACACACTGCACCTCATCCAATCAGCAGCTTCAGACACTGCACATCATCCAATCAGTCCCTTCAGACACTGCACATCATCCAATCAGCAGCTTCAGACACTGCACATCATCCAATCAGCAGCTTCAGACACTGCACATCATCCAATCAGCAGCTTCAGACACTGCACATCATCCAATCAGCAGCTTCAGACACTGCGCATCATCCAATCAGCAGCTTCAGACACTGCGCATCATCCAATCAGTCCCTTCAGACACTGCACATCATCCAATCAGTCCCTTCACACACTGCACCTCATCCAATCAGCAGCTTCAGACACTGCACATCATCCAATCAGTCCCTTCAGACACTGCACATCATCCAATCAGCAGCTTCAGACACTGCACATCATCCAATCAGCAGCTTCAGACACTGCGCATCATCCAATCAGCAGCTTCAGACACTGCACATCATCCAATCAGCAGCTTCAGACACTGCGCATCATCCAATCAGCCGCTTAGCTGGACAACCTGTGTGCTAGGACTACTAAAACAGATGAACGGGAGACATGAAGAGGAAATGTACGTCTGTATAGAACCTAGAACCTGTAATATTAAAGGGTAAGTACACCCTAGATCACTTTTTTTCCACTGTAAATGTGTTTATATGCCTACCTTACAATGGAACCTAATCATCCATTCCGTTATTTCAACAATTCTGAAATAATATTGTATATCATAAGAAACCGGTAGAAAAGCGTCTTTGTGCTGCCCTCTAACGGCTGAAATTCCCGGGATAATTTGGAGGTAAATCCACCCTTCCACTGGGCCCTCTAGGTCAGTGGGCCTTGGGGCGGAAGATTTGTATAAAGCCAGAGTTATGGGAAGGGAGAGAAGATTAAAGGTACGACACCAATTACAATTATGACTATGAATGTAGCAAGGTGACATTAAGTGGCTATATCTAATCCAAATAAAAGGACAATTGCAGGATGTAGTCTATTCTAAACTAAAGCACTGTGGATATTGCAGCTGAAATTACATATACTCTGCAAGATGCTTTGATAAATATATATGTGTGTGTCAGAGGAGGCTCCTCCAGGAAGGCAAGGGAGGCACTGCCTCCTCAAAATATAAAATATATTTGAAAAAACTCCTTATGATAATTAAGCATAATCAATCAAATGAATAAAACAAATAAAAACATGTGAGAGGAAGGGGCGATTATTTAGCATCATATTTTTAGTTTAAATTGTGACAGAAACAGTGACCTCTATCGGTCGAAATAGGGCTATGCTTTAACTTCATTTACGTTACTTGGCCAGCAAGAGTTAACGTTAACCATCGTGTTTAACAATGAGATAACATTAGTTAAAACCAAGATTAAAACGCAAGGTTGCTCCTTTTTTTTGTTTGGCAAATTGACGAAACGACTGACACCAGTTGTCACTCCTAGCTGTCATTTGCATTGCGATACGTTGATGGAAGTGGGCACATTCAGGAGATATTCATTGGATTTTTCGACGTTTCAAGTGTGGGCGAGATGCACAATCTGTGTTCGTGATGATGAGCAGACTGGTAGCTCAGAGGTATAACGGGGCTGTAGTCATGCCACCTTCATTTCTGATTGGTAATATAATAATTTGTCACATTTTTCTTTTTCGAACCCCAGGAACCACTCCATTCTGTTTTGCAATAGAGTCCAGTATATTTAGATAACGTTACAGGTTCAATTTACCTCAAATTAATCGTTATCGTTCAGTTTATATATAAACCTTTAATTTGGAAGTGAAAACGAGTGTGAGTTTGTTATTAAACCGAAATAAAAATAAAAATATATTCAGTTAAACTTGCAGAATTGACCTAACGCTATTGTACTTGCCTATTCTGCGCGCACTAAATCGTAGTGTGTGGTTCACTTTATAAGCTAACATCCAAATCGGAAACATGTTGCAATGCTGATTATTCATCAGACTATTCGGAGGATATTGAGTCTCTTCACTTTGATGACCACTCAGATTTATTTGTCCCCATACTTCTGGTAGTATAAAAGTAGGGAAATTATTTCCACACACAAAATTCACCACTGCTCGTGCTTTTATTGGTTGATGTTTGGTCAAAGGCCTTTATCAAAACATTTACAGTAAATGTCTGACTACTAGGCTATTGGTTGTAGTTTCAATAATACTTCCCAAATCTCTGGCTGTACCTGCTACCAAGCAGTAATTGGAGATACATTTCAAGTAGGCTATGAATAGTTACTGTTGTATGAAAGATCTAACAAATAAACAGATACATACATAGCATTAAGCTCTGTAAAAACGGTTGGGGCTTTTTTGCAGTGGCAATGTAATTCCATTACTTTCTATATTACATTTTATTTGACTTTTAAGGACCTGACTTGTATTACATTTAATTTGTTTCTGAACTAATGCTAGAAGTTGCATCCTCCCCCCAAAAGTCACCAAAACAAACCACCGCTGTGTTACTGCTTGGTTGGAACAAAAGCCTGCAACCACAACCAAAAAGCCTGCACCCATCTCTCCGAGTGCCATTCTAGTTGGTGCTGTTTCCACTGAGTGTGTTAGTCATTTAAGCAACAGTGAACACTGGCAACTAAATGTGTTTTAGTTGAAATAATCCCAAATCTTGGACCAAGACTTCACTGGGTGGCAAAACAAACATCTGTCTGGTGGATCTCATTTCCTGACATGAGTCACAGAGACCGCAGTCTGTCTCTGGGCGGGGCCTTATGGTCTACAGTTTTCCATAAATTAATTTAGTCTCCAGTCGTATGTCAGTCATTTGTAGTTTTCTCTGCTGTCTTTGCAAGAGCAGCAGGACTAGGATTGACAGCCTTGGTGTCATGCCTGTTCACACTCGCAGACTTTCTATTGGTACCATTGAGGAATGTCTTTGCTTTGACAGGACTGATGTCCCCCTTTTATGACATCACAATACATCACATAATTAATTTGCTTAGCAAATTCCCTTATCCAGTTTGAATCACGCTGCTGACATTTGTTCAAATGTGTACATTTTAACATCTTGGACAACTGCACTACACTACACTACGACCTGAAACAGGGCCACTCTCATCCCTGCTCACTTCATGTCCACTGTCAGGTCAGGTCACACAAAGTCACAGAACACAAATGTCCCTGACAGGATGGACACTCATCAGGCTATTTCTCCCCTCACTCCGTCCTTTCTCAATCCAACCTGTCGCAGAGCGTGCGATGATGAACACGCTCTTCCTGTTAGCCTCCATGAGGGAGATCAGATGCCCTTGTCAGGACTGACACTCGACAGGCTACCCCCCTCCCCCCCACCTCGCTCACCCCTTCCTTTCTAAATCCAAAGCGTCGGAGGAGTGCGTGATGATGAACACGCTCTTTCTCGCAGCCTCAGCGAGGGACATCAGTCTGGGACAGCCAGACGGAGCACCACAGCGGGACAAAGAGAGAGACACGGAGCCATCTTTCACCTGTCACCCACGCAATGCAACTGGACTAACCCTTCAGCCCTGGCATATATCACAGCTACCCCGCTGTCTGTGGGAGCTGACACGCTGTGGGAAATAGGGCAGGGGAATTCTGGGAAGGAGAAAGGCATGCTTGCTCTGGCGAAGTTTCCAGGGCTAAACGCAGTTGCATGCCATCATAGTCAGCGATGTCATTTGTACTGTCGCAGCTGTCCACCCTATGCGGCCGACCGCCTGGCTTGCCGTTAATTCTGCTGCTTAGGGATTGGAAGTATGGGGTACAGGCTCTATCTATATCCAGATCAACCCCCAGAAAGGTCTTAATCATCTCAAGGGACTTGTGTGCAATTCTCATATGAGCTTAAACAGAGAACAGAGCTTTCATTCCAACTAATAAATACTGTATGTCCTTCATCCAATCAGGCTTAGACTCAGAAATAAATCCCAGTGTGTGGTTTTTGTTCTGCACTAACACCGTTTGCTGAGTTAATGGCAGCAATTGCTGAACGCAACTTTATCTGAAGGACTTTTTTTTTTTATATAAAAAATGTTGGTTGCACAGAGGCTTTTATAGGAGTTAATATGACTGCCAAATTTAAATTTAAATTTTTTTTTTTTTCAATTTTTTCTTCATCTTAGTTCAGCTCATTAGTGCATGGCGTAAGGCAGTACAATGTCTCCATGAACAAATGTAATGGAAATAACAACAAAAAAAAATGTATCTTCTAAATTAAGGACAAACCAAAATCGTCAGAGGTGATGAACTAACAAGGTGCAAAGAGAACTGCATGTGTTAAAATTGAACGATACAATAATTTTTTTTATTTTGTAGCCTGAATGAATATGCAAAATTGGGCATCCCTACGTTATCATGCAAAATAGTTGGAGGAGGTCATGCAAATAGATTACTTTAGCACGTGTACTATGATTTACTAAGCCCAAAAGCAAAAGCAAAAAAAGCAAGTTGCCAAAAGCAAGTAATTGCATGTGCATTTTAGTACAAATTGGAAGCAGGTATTAAAAGCACGCAATCAATGAGATGAAAGTTGTCATTGTAGCCAGAAGGATCGGCCTACGTCGTCGCAACAATCAAAACCCACAGCATAGAGAGCAGGTATTTATTTAACAGTAAGAATAAATATATTTTTAATCATGGAACAAATCGTGTTACAGAATACAGAAGAGTAGCTAGTACTTGAATCAAACAAGCAGTACAACGTCTATTATAACAAATAGTGACCTACACTGTAAAAAAAATAGATACAAAAACGGCAGCAATTTTGCCAGTGAAAAAAACATTTAATGAAGGGGGAAAACTATATGAATCCAGTTATTTAGCTGTATAAACCCTATTTACCATGTACAGTATAAATCCTGTTATTTTATGGGATAACTTTTAAATAATGAGTTATTGCTGTTATTGGGATGGCAGGTATGCCATCCGCCAAGTTACGGCTGGGCGGGGCATGCCCCATACCTATACAGCACCAAGAGTTTGGCACTTTTCAGGGTTTCCCACAGAAGTAACCACAATGACCACAGACTCTCAGCCCTTAAAACATTCACTTCTGTACATTCTGACCTCATGTAACCACACAGAATTCAGATACAACTTCACACATCCACACAATAAAGCCCCAAACTTGGGTTATTTTTCCGGTTTTTCTCCTTCTGCTTCCCATTTTTCCTGCTCCGTACCCTCAAAGAATAATTCTAAAACTTTCCTAAATTATTTAATGCAACTTGGCCCTGTGTTTTTTCATCTTAGCATGTGAAGAGATTGTGGTCATTCAAAATTTAAATGTCAAATAACAAAAATGGCCTCATGGAACAACATATAATTTCAACTAATGTTTTAAACAGTTGACAAATCAAATTATTACACTCTAGAAAGGATATGTTTATACTTTGTTGTAAAGTTCACTTTTGAAAATGTACAGGTTTTAAAATGTTCGCTGCTGCTACAGATTTCTCTACAATTCACAAACAGACATTTACACCAAGAACGATAATTTACAATAGAGAAAGGGGGAATGAGTAAATAAATGCAGATAAAGAATAGAAATATGTTGATGTTGAAAATAGCCTACATATAGCATTTTCACAAACCTATCCAGACATGTTCGCCCTGTCAATGTAGCCTACTTTATGTATGTCGGTCAGATGATGCCAAATAAGTAATAGTAATAATTTGTTAACATATTAATAGTTATGTTATAATAATAATAATAATACATTTTATTCATGCTGTGCTTTTCATAGACCCAAAGCACTGGATGCAGACAATTGTTCAAACAGTTTCATTGACCACATACTCTTGAGATGGTAAGATGAAGAAACACAGGGCCAAGTTGCATTAAATAATTTAGGAAAGTTTGGATAGCATTGCTTTGGAATAGAGCTAGTTTAATTAGTGTGAGCTACGATAGGCAATATTGTTAGTTGTAACTTGGCCAAATTTTGATATCAATACTTTTAAAGGCAGGCCTAGTTTTTGCTAGTTGGAATTAAGAACTTACAGACAGTGCTTTGTAGGCTATGCGTGAGTAACTTGGCATTTTTTGTACATTGAAAACATTTTTTTTTTGTGAGAGTCAACATGACTTTGACAGTCAACAGTGTTTTGGAAGAAAAAAACATTAAATCCTGCTGCAGTTTTTTTTTTTTTTCAGTGTACTGTGAAAAAAACTGTATTTTTAAATTAAAATGTTAGTTATTAGTTGCCAAGTCAGCCATCAACATAATCTCTGCTCTTTTCCTTCACTGCAGGCAAATCAATACATTGTACAAACTGTACTACTGCATGGGGGATTTCCTCAAACCGTCCTCTCACAAATCATAATCTTTTCAGAGTATGTTTAAAGCATAAGGTCTATACTGCGAAGCATCCTGATATTCCTTTAAACAAAAGCCAGCTTTGTTAGTGCTGACCAGTAAGGTTTTCCATTTCACTTAAAGAACAGAAAACGCCTCAGCTACATATTCCAATGTTACTGTCAAACGTTCTATATGACACAGGCCTAGTGTACTGAGACGGGAGTTCTGGTCCTGGGTTCAGTAGTGGTTCTCAAGCTCAATACCTAAAAGAAGCTTCTTTTTGTAAAACTTCTCCTATGGATACCGGTCATCAGGTAGTTATATTATGCTTTCCAAAGAGACACCTAAAAGCATCATATGCTAACATGATGTAGTAAAAGTTTCATCGATGTTGTTTAAATGGCCACAAGGAAAGAGAAAATAATTCCAAGGAGTTTAAGTTCCTGTTTCCATCCCTTGTTTTTTTCTGCCTGTAGAGGGAGCTTGTTAATGAGTTGATTAAAAACACCTGTGTACCTGCATTCCAGGGGATAAAGCAGCCCATCTCCATCTCCATACACATGTATGGTGTTGCCACTTTTGCCACTGGTCTTTCTCTTTTTTGTGCACCGTTTTGTAAGGTTTTGGGTCAGAGAAAGAATCTTGTGGAAGATGCACCATTTTTGCAGGAGGAATAAGGCTGTAAGGTCACATCCAAATATTTACGTTTATTCACATTTGTAAACTACACTTCATTAAATAGTTTCAAAAGTAAGTGAACACAGTTTTGTTGGAAACAACTTGATAAATAGGGCATGGCTGTGTCAGCTAATTAATCCCTACTAACAGCAAGTGAGACTGGAGTAATCCTATCTGACTGCTCACTGGTCTTGCTCGTACAGCATCTGAAGCGCATTACTAGACATGGGGGGAAACAGAAGGCTACATGGTCTGGCAGTGGCTGTGACTGACCCCAGCCTCTCAGCTGAAATATCGCTCCTCCCTGGGGGGGTGGGGGGGGTTTACAGCGCTTTGGCAGCCAGCTCTGTTCCAAACAAACACACGAGAGGGCGGGGGGCGCATATTTCAGAAGATATGCTGACCGGGATGAATCTCCTCAGTTAACCCTTTTGCTGAGTGAGGCACTCTTCTGTAACAAATCAACTCAGGTGCCAAGAGAACCGTGTGTTATGAAGAAAACATCTCTGAAACAATCACTCTGTATCTCTAAGCAACAGTGACAAATGTGAGGAGCTCAATTGTCACATGACCTTGGATTGACCAGGGGTCTCTCACTCTCACTCTCACATATCAAGTTTCAGTGTTGATGCATAGTTGCTTCTAACCTGCAGGGGGCATCTTGTGTCGAAGTGGAAAACCACCAAGCTTTTATCGTAAACTGCGCCTCGGTCTTTGCGGGTGGGCCCGTTGTTACTGGACAGTGTGTGTGATACTTACTGGTATTTTCTCATAGCTATTGTTTGACTCAGGTCTCAGGCCTCCCAATGTTGCGAACCCGCCCTGAAACCGCCTATTATTATTACTACAACGCAAACCGCAATGAGCTCTCTCTCTCTCTCTCTGTGCAAGCTGACAGCTGCAGGTGATCCAGTACTGGGGTTACACCAGGCCACGGAACACAATTACACCCCCATCCCAGTCTCAGGGCTCCTGTGGTTTTGACCTTGTCCATGGATCCCGCAGTCTGCCCAGTAAGGGCCTTTATGCCATACTGTGGAGATATAGCATGGCATGGCTGACCTATCCTCTGTGTGTTCAGAGTTCTGTGGTGGCAATGTAGTACAGTGGTTAGAAAACTGGGCCTGTTGCTCAGATATTGCAGGTTTAATTTTGGGAGCGGTAGTTCATCTGAATGGTTTCAGTAAATCTTCATGACTGTATAAATTATTGTATGTACAAAAAAAGCTGTAAATAACAGTATCTGCTAAATGCCTTTTTCATAAGTAGGGCTGCCCTTCTACACGCAAGCTCAACTAGAGCACATTATGCGGTTAACTCACCTCTTGGGTCTGATATGGTGAAAAACTAACAGACCCTCTGCCTCTCAAAAATGTGGTTTGGGGACTCCTGTTGTACAGTCACAAAGGTAACCCCCCCCCCCCCCCCCCGAGTACACCAAAAGGCCCCCAGTTCCCTAAAAATACCTGACCATATCCAGCATCTAGTCTGTACTTTAAGACTTGAGGAAAATCCTGTGCGAGGTGCAATCTTTGCCCAGCCTATTTGTGATAATTACACTGAACTGAAGACCGATCTGACAGAACCAATTTGTCTCACAGTGTCCATCAGCGCTGGGATTATTTTCTAAACACGTGGTCACTGCACAGCGAGAAAGAAATCTGAAGCGTAGTACAATCTGGTCTCTGAAGAAATATTTTGATGGTATCTCTTTACAGCTCTTTAACAGTCTAATTTCTATGACCAGTTCATCATTAAGAGGTAACAATTTTGCAGTTATTCAGTCGTCAGAACTAATAATGTGGTATTTCAGTCAAACATAATTTAGTTTCCGTCTCTTTTCTGCCTGATATTACACAGTGATATTATCTAATTTCCCATAGATGAATCTATCAATGCGTATTCTAAATTCTAAATTGATGCAATGAAGCATGAATTTTGGCGTGTTGGTTTCAGAGCACTTATTCATTAGTTGTCTTATCAGACTGTTCAACAAGGCTTAGCACAAAGGCTGATGAAACTGCTATGAAATGAAAACGGTTACCAGGCGTGTCAGCTGCCCCTAATTCACAAGCTACTATCAAACTCCACACCAGGGTTCTTAAACTAAATTATCCTGAATGCCAGTCTTCTTTTTTTTTAAAAAGGTACATATAGGCCAAAATAGTATTTCTAAAATAATGTAATAATGATTGCCATATTCCCGCTCACAGCGCTATGCGTACGCGGGTGTAAGCACATGTGACATGGCCCACGCAAGGGCGGGACGTTTTACAACAGTTCCACAGTACGGTTGGGAAATAGTATGGAGGATATTGTTTGCATACTGCAAGTCACGTACTAAACAGTACACAGTCTGCTAGTACACAGGAGACAGGATGCAGTAGATGGGGCTCTGATTAAGATACAGCCCTGGACATGCAAGCCCAGTACCCAAAACATTACTGTGCACTCTCTCTCCTAGCATTACCAAAGCCTGGCTGAATTCCAGCCAGTTAGGCTACTTCACAATTGACACTTTTAGTATTGACTGCTGTAATTTGCCCTTCACTCTGGCACTTATGCAAGACAATATGTCCATTATGACACTCTCTTACATTATTACACTGTTCCTGAATTGAGTTTAAAATGATTTCTGTATCTACACTGGGGTTTCTACACCTAGCATTATCGCATGCGCTATTGGTTAAGTCACTCTGTTTAAGTGTTAAGTTAACACATGTAAATGTAAAATTGGAATAGATCAAATATAGATTTTGGAGAAGCAGTCTATAATGGAGATCTGCATATTACGGGCCTGAATTTGAAGTGGCCTGAATTTGATCAACATTTTTCAACATTCCCTTTTTTCACTTCACTTTTCTTTTCTCTACAAACATATTTCATATTGGTGATTGAACTCACAAAAGTGTGTTTGTGAAGAAGAAGAAGAAAAAACAAGGAATCAAATGTAAGGCCAGTGTTGATTGAACCTAGGCTAGTGTCCATGTCATAAAATTATCAGAGCATCACTGTTTGTCTCTAGTCTGCCTCAAACCACAGTAAGTACTTACAGTAAGTGCACTGTAAGAAACACCCTTTGATTCTCAGGAGAATGCTATCTCACATCTGCTTGAAGTTGATGGTTTGAATTCAAACACATCACCTCTCAGTGCACCTATCAATCTTTTTCACCACCAATTAAATGATGAGAAAAGAATCCAGTCATTGCATTTTGTTGTTCTCAGCGCAGTCACGTCCCTGTAGTATGTTCTCAAGCATATTCAGCCAGGGGTACAATAACATCTTAATCACATTTTTCAGAGGAATGCCCAATTACCCATTGGGCATAAAATAGACAAGTTCTTACACATTGCCATCAATCAGCTTTCGAATAAACATCTGTTCGTTCTGAGGGAGAAAGAAAGAAAGACGTTTGAGCGCAAATTCCCCAGGCTGTTCTGAGGCGACAGGGCTGTTCGCAATACCAGTGATTTTCTGAACATCTTTAGTAAACAAAAGAGAGGTTTCTCTACGTGCATTTTAATGCCCTGACGGAAAACGGATAGTGTTGGTACAGCTTGTCTTTCTCAGTCAGGGAGGAATACCAGAGGGTGTGGCTTAGGGGCAAGGCCTGCTACCACAACAGAGGCAAGTTAATGATGATTATCTCACCACAGTTGTTTTTAGAGCAGTCTCAGGCAACAGGGGGGTATTCCACAAAGCAGGATTACTGAGTTAGCTGGATAACTGCAGAGTAAAATCCAGAACAGCTCTTTTTACTTCAGTCAATGTTCCAGATATTGGAGGGTTCTGGGTTTTACTCAGTAATCCCTACTTTGTGGAATACCCCCCAGATCCCATGCTGTGAAGTGTAGATGTAATCTTTCTGCTTGGTATTATTTCAAATACCCTTTTATAAGATTAATCTGAAAATCCAACCTGAACAACACCATGCCTTATCCCCACATTGATGTTTGCTTGTGCGTCTGACAGACAGCCAATGGTGAAAAATAATTCTTCTACTTCTGTATTCTCTCATGAAAGAGAGGATGTGCTATACTCCAGGGTGAATCCTGTGGGAGTGGGTTGTGCACCGATTTACTGACAAGCCCCCACCAGAATGCAAGAAGTCTTTCAGTGCCAACACAGCACAAAATATCACAAAATATGTCTATGATGATAGCAACAAAAAGTAAATCTATTCATGCACAATCCATGGACCCAATGCGATTCACAGAGAAAACAATACAGAAGCAAGAATATTTGGCCTTGTCTAGATATAAAAATGGATCTCTATGGGAATTAGGGGGTGGGACTAGATTTAGCTGTAAATTACACTGGAACAGTATGGAACACATGGTTGGCTAAATGGTTATAAGTCATCAAGGGTCTGACGTATCAAACAAGCCTTAAACTATCACTTTGCTGCCAGAAATACAGTAGATATGGATGGATAACTTGAATGGTTATTATGGACTTATTTTTCCATAGAGTTCAATAGGAAAATTTGTCAGGAGAAACAACCCTTAAAGTGATCCATCCATATCTACTGCATATCTGGCAGCAGAGTGATGGTTTCAGGCTTGTTTGATACCTCAGACCATTGATGACTTAGAGCCATTTTACCAACCATGTATTCCATACTGTTCCAGCATAATTTACAGCTAAATCTAGTCCCACCCCCCAAATTCCCATAGAGATCCATTCAAATGCAGAGACATTATAGTATCGCTTGTAAGAGTACCAGAAAATAAGATATCAAGAGTCTTTTGATGTTGTTGGGTCACAGACATCAGGACGTCATGGCATGCAAAGATATGCGACCGAATATTAAAAAGTATTACTTTATTCAATATATAAATGCAGGGGTACCAATAATTGTGGCCAACGTGGTTTTGTTAAAAATAATTATTTCTTTGATGAGGGATTTTTTTTTCTCATAATAAATTAACGTCAATTAAAGGTTGGATTTTTCTAATTTTTTCAGTGTGAGATTAAGATAATTCACCAAACGGTTTTTACTCATCTTTACCAGGGGTACCAACAAATTTGACCAAGTCTGTATATATACACACAACAGTTCATCTAGTACAACAGTGGCAGGACAGGTGCCTCAGAATTGCAGGTTCGATTCCAAGATGTGCCACTGCCATTGTACCCTTGAGCAAGACATTTAACCTGAAGTGCTTCAGTAAATATCCAGCTGTATAAATTAATTGTACTTAAAAGAATATAAGCTGGGTCCCTCTGGACGAGAGTGAAAATGTCAACGTAAGCACACTAAAGGAACTGGCAGCTCCCTCTTGTGGTGACACCTGGTGGCTCACTAGCAGTGCGCTTCGGAACAACACTCGCGCAACTTGTTACCCCCGTACCTCTCATACAACATGTTATCTGTGTATCTTAAGTATGAGCCAAAATGATATGCAGTCTGGCTGCATACTTTACAGGATAGACATTCCTCCCCCAGGTTATGGAAAAAAATTTACTAGTGCAGCCTCATTTTCAGAGTCACTTAATTCCCCCTAAATTAGCCATCTAAATAAGCAGTCTGTGCTCCACCTGATTTTGGACAGAAAACACCAATGCAATATACTGGAATGTACTGTAGATACTGTATACGGAACATATAATCATAAGCAGTGTATTTTTTAAATGAATATATTGAAATCCCTGAAAGCAGCAATAATTTGTATTATATGCCCATATATTGTGAAGTTTTGCAAATTGAAAATTCAGTATTCCATTTTTGTAATGATATTAGTAAATACAATAATTGCTTTTTTGGTATGCCACCCCCATCCCCCCTCCCCATTCTTCCCAGGCACTTACAACAGAACAGTGAATGACCACCCCTCTTTCTATGGTGCAGGCCTCAGTGTTGTCATCTACAGCTGAGGAAGTAAGGAGAGGTACTGTATATATCATCCTGTTCTCAGGACAGAGGGGATGAATTGGGAGTGCCTGTGGATGAGTGCGGGAACTGCCCCACCTGCCGGGCAGTGACTAAGGATGAGGGAAAGGGTGTGGCCATGCCTCCAGACTGACTGTCCCCCCCCCCCCACCCACTCTGCTATGAGTCAGGTCGTCTGGCCAGAGCTCTGCAGTCTGCTCCACAGGAAACCTATAGGACTTTGAAGTCATGAGTACTGAGTGACGAACTTCCATGTGTGTGTGTGTGTGTGTGTGTGTGTGTGTGTGTGTGTGTGTGTATGTGTGCGTGTGTCTGGCGGACATTGCAAAGGCCCTGCTCTCAATCACTGCAGGATTCCTCTTAGGGAGGTGTGTGTATGGTGTGTGTTCCTGCGTGCATGCGCGCGTGCGTGTTTGTGTATGTGTGTCTGGCAGACATCACAAAGGCCCTGCTCTCAATCACTGCAGGGGTCCTCTTACCAGAACAACAACGGAATGATTACAGAAAAGACCGTTCAGCAAGTCTTCATTCTGCCTCAGAATATCCTTAAAACCCTGTACTGTGGCACCGCAGGATCAAGTAAATATACTGAGATTTAAAAGTGATTAAAGTGATTTTTTTTTAAACTGCGGCATCAGGTGATGGTTGCTAATAAAGTCTACTGACGTAGGAAAAGAGAACTTACTGAAATAGGGCTATACTATCAAAGCTGTGCCGCATGTTAACTCCCATAGTTTTCTTCAGATACAGACTAAAGATGAAATGCATGAACTAGATTTACAATAACAAGTAGATTGTGAAGAGCCTTGTCTGTTGGAGAAAAACCAAAATGGCTTAATGTTTACTTTTTCTTAACAATGTTTGGACAAAATTGGGCAGTTCCAAAGGAAACTTGAGGAAACTAACAGCAAAGCCAGTTTGAATTCATATTAATAAAACTTGCACCACACATACAAGCCACAAATTCTAAATAACTCTAAAACAGCACACAGAGTATGCTTTGATATCAGTAAATTGAAGAGAAATACTACCAGAATGAAATATGTTGTTTGACCTTGATATACTACAATGGTCTGTTTCTGAGATATGCCTTGTATAGCCATGAATCCAACCTCTTTCATCCTCAATGCTTATAACTCAAATAACATCAACTTAAGTCCTTAAATTGGCAATTATAAGGTCAAGGTTTCAAGCATAACACTGGTGAAGGTCTCTTTGAATCATAGCAGAACAAAAGACAACCCAGGAAAAGTCCTTGGTTGGCCACCCCAAGCATTCACAAATCATCCTTGTAAAATGTCATGACTTTGTGTGATGGTATACTGAAATACACACATTTCCTCAAGGTCTCCTTCAAACAAGATTAAATTTTTTTTTTTTCTAAAAAACCGAAAGGTAATTTTCACATGCACAGATTACGTATAACGCTTGTTTTTCAAGGAAGACGGCCCACAGAATGCACTCTTCTAACTTAATCACTTGTGTGAGCCAGCTGATTCCCTACAGTGGAGAATAGAGGCGAGGCACTGTTTTAAAGCTTCACTACAGCTGAGAACACAGAACAGAATCCCAGGGTGTGAGAGGATATGCCAGCCAAGATGGACTCTTACAGAGATTCTCAACCAAGGCCCCTGCAATGGAGCCTTACCTCTCCTGCTGATGCACTTCTAGGGAATGCTATTTTACAGCATAGCACGGCACCTGCCGAAATTCAACTCAGCCTGATTTTAATTTTCAGGAACAATGTTGTTCCTTGTGTGACATGGAATTGCTTAACCCAAAACCATATTTAAAAATCACTTCCAGCACTCAAAAGGCTGCCTTCCTGCTGTACAAAAGGCTGCCATTTTTTTACTTTTAAGTTTTTTTTGCAGGATGCTGATTCACAGACAGAAATGTAAATATTGAAAGCTTTTGCTGCAAATATCCAAAGCCATGACTATCATCACTTCCCGTAGCTGCTCCTGTGCCACCTTTGGCATTCTAAAACGGTAAACAGCAGGATGACTGTTTGCAGGTTCTGTAAGACTGACCTCGGCTCCGGGGAATAATTCATTTTTATAACAAGAAGGGCACAATCCTTCAAGTTATCCACCATCGTACGGCATTATCATGTCAGCATCTCTTCTCAGGTATTTGAGCGCCAGTCCACTTTTCTTCACTTTTCAATTATAGACTACAACCAGCCTCCCTGATAGAAAAAGACCCCTGAAGCCGAAATGGAACATAACCATAGAAAATATGATATACGTCCATCAATCCCCGGACTGCCGTTCTGTGCCTTTCAAGCGTGAGGTCTGAACTGGTGTAATCCTGGCTATTCTGGGCTCTGAAAAGATGTCTTTGTGTGGTCACTCTTTCGGCTCCTCCATCTCTGATGAAAGGGACAGCGGTCACAGTGTCTTCATCAGAGCCAGTGTACATTCATCACACCCGCTCTGTACTGCATCCCCACTGAACCTAGATTGAATCTATGCTTATTTTCCCCTTTTTTAAATATGGGAAACATCAGCGGCTTCCATGCTCTTTTATCAAGAGCCGCTAATATGGCCTGAATGCATTGGAAATAGCTTTCCCGCTACATCACAAAGCCTTTATTTTGTCCTTTCTCAGTGTAAATCATCTTGATTGCGATCCTCTTGGACCAGTGAATGAAATGTGGGGATTCTAACTCACTATTGTAACTAATATTAACCCCTATATGCAAAAAGTAATAATACAAATCCACGGTCATTATCTTCCCATGAATGAAGTCCTTCCAGTTCAATCAAACAAGCTGAGAAAAAAACCATTTTACTTTCCATCTATTTCTCTAATAAGCCTCTGCAGCTAGACAGCTGAATTTCAGTGCTGTAAAACTGAATCGATAATCATACAGAGGTTATGCATATGAAATATTGATTTGCCTGCCCTGTATCGATTGCACCAAGGAAAGACAAGCCAATCCATCAGTGTAAACTCGGCTCCAGTGACTCTGGAGTTTCCACATTATATTTATCCTGTATGTGTTTTAAACACATGCACATAAGACATTTCACAATGAGAAGTATAAACACACCTGCCTTATATCATAAAAGCTTCATGCTACCTCACGCAGCCATTCTTTCTGGAAAAATTTTCTTGTTTTGAAGGACACCATTTGCAGTTATTGAATGTCAAACTTATTATTTCCTCAGAAACACACACATATATGACGTGCTTCTTTTTAATTTCATTATGCCTTCAGATTGACTTGATTTTGCATTGATTCATAGGGCGCACTGAATGGTTTTATGGCAAAATAGAGCACAATATTCTTAGTGTACTGAATGCATAGCATTTATATGCATATTTCCCTTATTCTCTGATATTTATAGCTGTTTATACCACGTATGAATGTGCTTTAAATATAGACAAAATAATGTTCTTTGTCAAATATCTGTAAAAGCTGAACAGGCAATGAAATCAATTTTTTATCAAATATTCATACACAACAAAATATGAAGGAGGCTGAATACTTTTTCACCCCATTGTATATATATGCAGCCTGGTCTCACTCCCAAGTCGTCACATAGCGACGCTTGGGCAGCTCCTACGGCATGCTTTAGACGCAGAAGGAGGCCTTTTGCGTCATTATTTGACGCACTCGTCTCGAATTTACGAATCCTACTATGGCGAAGGCTTTGCTCATGATAACCGACTGCGAGCATGCCCGCTCAGTCTTCGCCGTGTGCGCGGAGATCTTTCTGAGTTCGTGATTCCCGTACCCCACCCCCAACCCCTAAACATAACCTCACAGGAGTTCATGTAACTCGGGCTCATGCCCGAACTGTTAAGATAGTGGGCGTGCCCGACCACAAGAGTTCACGTAACTCTCTACCAGATGAAGAAAAAATAAAAATAAAAAAGCATAATATTGAAGTGCCACAACCAAAGACAAATTATGTGGCCACAACCGTCAATATACGACGCAAAAGGCTGCGTCAATATACGACGCAAAAGGCTACCTTTGGCGTCACATAGCGACGCTTGGGCAGAAGCGTCGCTATGTGACGAGTCCGCGTGAGACCACGTTGATATATGGGGTAAAGACAGACACACAGACACAAATTTGTGGTAAGCGAAACACGAGGCTAAAATAATGTAATTTCTAATGTAGGATTGGATTAGATGTAATCTCGTGTAATATAGCCTTGGGTGACATTTCCAGCCATGCAGAGGAGCTTGCGCCTGGCTGGCATGACCTGAACAGCACAACTGATTTACAGCTAACAACCGGCAGGCTAATTCTGTGTGTGCGACCCTTTGATGTCCAGATCAGGCCAATTCTCTGGCTGATGTATGGCTCTGGATGAAAGGAAATGACACCGAATGTTTCTGAAAAATGACACCACATCAGGAAGAGGACAATAGGAGGACACACGAGCCAGTGCGAGAGGCCATGCAACAGCCCTGGTCCGGATGTAATTAATCAGGTTATTGAGGTTAATAACGGGGCAGGGCTTTGTCCACCCACCATTTTACTGCTCCAAAGCACTGGCTAATAAAGGGGGTTATGCTGCACTCCAGCACTGACACACAAGCTTAGATAAAGCTTCACTCAGTGCATAAGCAGCTAGGAACAAAGCAACAAATTTAGAACGATCTTAAGGTACGAACATAACGGCATGCTGTTGATCACTGCAAAAACCAAAATACATTAGTCTCACCAGGAATTGTTGTCTTATATTTAGACTTATTTCTATTTGGCTAAATAGGACAAAGATATTGCCAATGAGGTGAGACAGTTTGACTTGCCAATGGGGTAGGCAAATTTCACTTGTCAAGGAAGTAACACATAAGCTCATATGTTCTGCTTCAGATTTTTTAAAAAAGATTTTAAGACTAAAACCGTTGTTAAGACTTTTTTTTGCAGTGTATCACTTCTGTTCTTACATTTCAAGCGGTCACTAAGCCACAAGATTAAAAATGTAAACTTGATTATTCAAATTTATAAACAGCAATAACATTTCATTTTAATATAAAGTGGGCCACTTCCAAACACAAGAGCTGGAGATCTGATATTCTATAATGGATATTCCCTTCTTAATTGGAAACCCACTAAAATATTCACACTGCTGATTTGTTTAAAATGTAACTGTCATTTACATAACAAACATGTTCTCAAAATGACCAATACCCAACTCTTCCTGTAGTGCGCAGTATAAAAAGTCTTCCACTTTCAGGATAAAAAAGAAAACTAATTATAATCTTAACTGAATTAAATAGGCTTAATAGCTATTGACCAGTAAGTAGTATACGCGTAAGCACAAACAACACTGCTTAAATCCGTGGTATAAGCCCCCTTGTCCCAAAAAGTCCAGGATAGGGCCATATATAGAACATTGTCGAGCATTTTTCAGTTCATGAATTTAATTGAAATGGAACTGACCCCGATCCTGTCACAATGCTGGCTGGCAAACAGCTTTTAGACTGAAATACATTCTGCCAGGAAGAGGGAAGGTGCCTTCTGTAACTCACTTTGTTACGGAAAACACAGCATTTAAACGCAGAGTAGATGTACTTGTAATGGGATTTAGACATGGCGTGATTTTTAGTGATGTTATTACGATGTCATAACAGACTGCTTTGGTGGTGGTCGGCAGAACAAAGGTGAAACTCACTCTTTGGGGGGGTTCAGGTCGTCGGCCTTCGTCTCGAAGAACCGCAGGACTTCCTCGCTCTGGGATATCTGGGGTGGCAGTTTCACTAGTGCCTGCAGGAGGAACAGAAACAGTGTGCACAGAAAGATTTTCAGTGTCATGTCAACTGTAACAGTGTTAAATGGGGACCAAGCGCACTGTTTCATGTTTGTTTTTGCACCATTGCGCTGTGTGTATACTGCAGGTGCACAATGCCTCTCTCCTCTGAGGGAGGTCGGCCGGCTGAGCTGTGCAGTCATGGTGGTGAAGGAGGACATGTCACACACAGCTGAAAGCAGGAGTCTACAGGCTAGGGTGACCATATTTTGGTTTTCAAAAAAAAATAAAACAGGGATGGATGGGTGTTGAGGCTATTTGATTATTTATATACAGTCCACAGAATGAGCAAACCTAAATCGGACATTCGTAGGAATTTGGAAATCCCGCCCAAATAGATATGTTCAGTCCCAAAAAGAGCACGTGGTCGGGAGAAAGAGGTTCTGGTCAGCCTATTACAGGCAGGCTGGAGTCGCTGTTGCTGTTCGTTTACGGACGTGTCTAGGGAATTGAACGTGCCTGGCTGTGAGCAGAACCCAGTTCTGCGTCTAGAGGAAGAGGGGGAAGTCGTCAAGAAGCGAGAGAGAGGAGAGGAAACAGGATGAGTGTCCCGGGGGTGGAGAAGACAGAGGAAAACATGCGGCGGGCGCACGATAAGGCAGACACTTTCATTCGCAGCTTCGGCTCTGGATAATAGTCCAGTTCCAATGGCTTTACCCATCTGTGTGGGCCACACTTACATATACGTAAGCATAAACAAGCTCTGTTTCAGTTCATCATTTATTTAAAAAATGTACATTGACATTGTCCAGGAACATTTTTGGAAGCATGATTCTCTTTCATTAAACTTGGTGGTGCAAGTAGAAGAGACATTGTGCAGATATATGAAAACATCGGTAAGGCTAAGTAACACGCTGAGCATATCGTAAGTGACTTAGTGATTAGTGAACTCAAAACAGCCGGTTCCTTCTTTTTGTGAATACTGGGTCACTGAGATCAGTTGAGAAGGGAGATTTTCAGCTGCATCTATTTCAGTTTTTCTCACCTGCTTATTCATGCCACCATGCCAGATGCTCCATTTTCCCCTTTCCTAAGAGAACTATCTCTGGTTGGTCTCTACAGGAAATGAGAGCTGCAGAGAGATGCTCTGTTTCCTGTGGGTTCTGGTGCCTAAGATACCACTCGCAGCCTGTCCTCTCAAAACTCAAATTCTTCTACACACCAGAAAACCATCCAGGCATAGATTCAATCAACACAAATAAATAAAGTTTTTGTTTGTTTTGTTTCCTCCATGAACATAGTTTGGCCAGTTTGTTTTTGGTGATTGTGAATTCACCACAATGTGTGTTAAGACAAAAAAAAGAAACGCTACACTAAAGTCAAAGATAAGGATGTTGACTGAATCCAGGCCCCACTTACAACTGACATTATCCCATGCTATTGTACTATGGGTCAAGGGAATAGAAGAGCTTTATGCTTCTTTTTAAACTGGACATTTCCCCCCCGACATAAAGCATTGAGCCATGTTTATATGCATGAATTAAACATGTGAATCACTGAATTACAAACTACAGCACTCAGCTGTAAGGTATAATGTGCAATGAGCCTCGGGACTGATTTACTACGACTCATAAGTCTCAACCTTCCTTTCAATCGCATGTGAAAATGACTTGTGTTAAAAGTGTATGGGGATCGTTGTACCCTGCAGTAGTCATCAAGGTGCCGCAGTCTTTTCATGGCTACGTCTCTGACATGGCTTCGACGGAAAAGGACTTTCCCTGTGAGAGAAATAAAAAACGTAATGCTTTGAATGAGTTTTCACCTTCAGGAGATCATACGATTACAATCAGACATTTATTCAAATTATTTTGACAAATATAATATGCGACCGTTCAGTAAGGGCCTGATTTGAAGACCTTTAGCATGTGCAAAACCTTTTTGCACATGAAAAACTAATAACATAACCAATGATTGGTGCAAAACAAATACCATGTCCAATCATTGGTCATATTATTGGTTTTGTGTGTGCAAAAAGGCTTTGCACATGCTAAAGGCCGTAGTAAATCAGGGTCTTGGTGAATATAAAAAGCACAAACAAAAAAGTAATCTTTACTGCGGTACAGTAATAGTCCACCATGTTTAATAGTCCACCCATATTTTGTAAATGAATGTTTTATGACATGCCTCAAACTACCACCAGGTGGCAGTTGTGTGTGATAAAGATTCCAGCAACTGTCAGCTTGAGCTTTCCCCACTTGAGGATTTGTAGCACATCATGCATGCATGCGACACAAATTCTTTGTGTAAAATCCAATAACACACTCTCTGACTGTGCATTCTTGAGATAGTTACACAATAGTTCATTTAAATAACATTCTCTTCCATGCCATAAAATGCCATTGGACTACAGTCACCCACCTCCATAAAAAACTACAACACAGCCCCGTGTGTGCTCCGAAAAAAAAACTCTGTAACTCTGGCTACACGTATCTGCAACACTGCCAGCATTTGATAACATCAAATACTTAATCAGTCACACTGTACATTACACACCATGCAGTTTGCCATCATTTTAAAAATATGCCTGTAGCAAAAATCACTGCAGGACCAAGGGTATATGAGCTAAACAAAGCAGTACTTTAGATTAGGGTTACAGTTGAACAAAATAAAGTAAACATCTGGTTTAGCCTACTCTGCAAGTTCTCTTTTTATTCTGGAAAAATGCCTGAGGAAGGAGCCCATGAAAACAAGGTAAAAGGAAGGTGTTTGGACAGCATTTTATGGGTTGTTAGAGGGCCTGTTTGTCCCTTCCTGTAACTGCACGATTATGTCCATACGTATATATGAATGGTAAAGATTTATCATCACGTTTAATATAATGCGTGTTTCTGGGCCAGCACAGTACAGTCTGACCATGAGTGGCGCTTGCTTCTTGCAAGAAGTTAACACTGCACAGTCAGCAGAACTCAGGCCTGGTTCTGATGGACATCAAGATTTGCGAATTCCATCTCAATGCCGCTGGGCACTTCCGAAGTGAACACATAAACTGCTCCCTTTCAAAGGCAACGCGTCACTTCTGGGGTTATAAAATCTGAAACGGGCATTAAGCCCAACCTTTGAGAGTTTTCACGGACAGCTATTAGGATTTACGACCCTCACTGTTTACCATGGGTTGCTATAACTACGTCCCCTGCCTGTAATTTTGTCCATTAGTTTCCGTCATTTCAGCGACTTTGAACACTTCAGTGTTTAACGGCAAAGGTTGTGGTGAAGAGACTCATGCTAGATGCCTTAGAGGATGTCCAAACAAGTCTACCTGAATAAAAAACAGGAAGAATTAAGACTGCAGGGAGCTGGACTCCAAGTGTTAATATAGGATGTGTACAAAGCCACACAGCAGACCAGCATGAATGTGACTGTGAGCTTTGATCTCATTCACAATTAGCAGCCATTCACCCCAACAGTTCACACTATGAATCGATTCACTAAATCCTGGAATAAATCTAAATTTCTCCTTATATTTGATTCATAATTAAATGCAGTTGTGTTTCTCCACGAACCAAAGTTGGCACACTCATCCATCATCCAACTGTCAAATTGTGTTTGTGAGGTACAAATCAGCTCATAATCAAATAATTTCCAATTAAAGTTAAGGACAAATCTTTAATCTAGGGCCAAATCATGTAGACTGGGGGGGGTCATTCTGTTTGTTCCTTCAGCTGCTGAAGAGAGACAGGGTTCGAGCGGCCCTGACAGCGGCTCTGACACGGGTTTCACTGAGCGTGTAACTCGCACAAACGCCACGTGAAGCACCAACACCGCACCGGACAGCGTATCTGCCTCCTCCATATTGAAAGGGACAAAACAGCAGTGGCAGAAACACGCTCAATAAGAACGGATTGTTTACTTCTGAGGGGCCGTGAGGTAAGCACTCCAGAGAGAGGTTTACAGAGAGCATAAACAACGCTAAACAGATGAAAACCCGTGTCGCTAAGGCGGAAAGCCACCGTCTGCACCCTCTCTGTGTTCAGCCTGAGGTGTAATTAATCTGGAAAACTCTCATTCACAGCCAGCCATGTCAGAATTATGTAAATACATCGGCTGTTGAGTGTCTGTGACACGTAACCAGGGGAGGAAAATATGGGATCTCTACGTCTGTGAGTAGCAGAAGGCCTCCACGGAGACATCACACAAAGTGCTGACTGGGACAAACCCAGAGTCTCAGCCGAGTGAACTGTTCATACAGAACTTGAAGTCCACCAGTGTAATACCCTCTACTTCCTGTCAATTACCTCAACCCCTGAAGAAGAACCTAATCTATGTGAATCTATCTGTACAAAACTGCAAAGTGTGGCTGCAACAGCCAAGACCTTGTTATGCTGTCTCCCTGCCCCCATCAATACGACGGTGGTATTCATGCTCATTCCCTTATAACGGGCTGAGACAAAGAACAAAAGCGTTTTTTCTGGGTCTAAATAGAGACCTGCTGTATATCAGTGGCCTGGTGGCAGTTGGCTGCCAGCAACTATTTTTGCTGACTCAAATGTTAACTGCTTATGTAAACATTGTACATTTTAAGCATTTGGCAGACACACTTATCCAGAGTGAGTTACACACCTTATACTCTTTTTTACGTACAATTATCCATTTATACAACTGGATATTTACTGAAGCAATTTGGGTTAAGCACCTTGCTCAAGAGTACAAGAGCAGCAAGGGCTGCTGGATAGTTCATTCTGTGAAGGCACTGTCCTACTGCATGGATGTGATCAAACCCTGACTGTGCCAGGGCCAACTGACATTCTAAAGTGACAGTGGGGGGGGGCAAGGTGCAAGCTGAGTTCCCTAAGCTTTATGCTACACTACCACCCCAAACTGCTAAGTGTAATGTCTGAGAAGACAAGACCAGTCAACGTCCAAGATGGTGGATGTACTCACCTGGGAGGAAGGGAATAATCCTATGCTTGGGGTCTTTCTGCCCACCCTCAATTGGAAACTTGTCAAGAATCTGCATCTGGAAAATATAAAAAGGAAACCTGGAGTTAAGAACAGCTTAACCAAATGAAAGATTCCTTTAACGGAAATGGAACATACTGGAATATATTTTACATTTGTTCACTTTTTGGAAAATATAATGATAAATATAATTCACACAGTTGTGATTTTTCTTTCAATATATAGCAGTACAATCTATTTCTGTAAAGGGTCCCCATTTTATGGAAACTCATGACAGCTTCACGGACAGAACAAACCCGTCTGTCCTGTATATGCATCGGTACAACCGCTAAACAAAAGCAGTGCTCCATGGACCCCTACGAGTGCATGCTGGACCTTTAGAGTGGCTCAGTCAGTAAAGACTCTCACCATAAGCGCACACTGGGTTCCTATAGTGTGTCTCAGTAACTAAAAGCTCTCACGACAAGTGCAGGCTGGGCCCTATAGAGTGGCTCAGTCAGTAAAGACTCTCACCATAAGCGCACACTGGGTTCCTATAGTGTGTCTCAGTAATTAAAAGCTCTCACGACAAGTGCAGGCTGGGCCCTATAGAGTGGCTCAGTCAGTAAAGACTCTTACCGCAAGCACAGGCTGGGCACTATAGAGTGACTCAGTCAGTAAAGACTCTTACCACAAGCACAGTCTGGGCCCTATAGAGTGTTTCAGTCAGTAAAGACGCTTACCACGAGCACAGGCTGGGCCCTATAGAGTGGCTCAGTCAGTAAAGACTCTTACCACAAGCACAGGCTGGGCCCTATAGAGTGGCTCAGTCAGTAAAGACCCTTACCATGAGCACAGGCTGGGCCCTATAGAGTGGCTCACTCAGTAAAGACTCTTACCACGAGCACAGGCTGGGCCCTATAGAGGCCCTCCGTCAGTAAAGACTCTTACCACGAGCACAGGCTGGGCCCTATAGAGTGGCTCAGTCAGTAAAGACTCTTACCACGAGCACAGGCTGGGCCCTATAGAGTGGCTCAGTCAGTAAAGACTCTTAC
Organism: Synaphobranchus kaupii; assembly: GCA_029718625.1. Taxonomy (NCBI): domain Eukaryota; kingdom Metazoa; phylum Chordata; class Actinopteri; order Anguilliformes; family Synaphobranchidae; genus Synaphobranchus; species Synaphobranchus kaupii. Next base: position 66,773,078 of record CM056380.1, read on the forward strand.
CACAAGCACAGGCTGGGCCCTATAGAGTGGCTCAGTCAGTAAAGACTCTCACCACGAGCGCAGGCTGGGCCATATTGAGTGGTTTGGTCACTAAAGACTCTCACCATAAGCGCTGACGGGGCCCTATAGAGTGGCTTGGTCAGGAAAGGCTATCACCATAAGCGCTGATGGGGCCCTATAGAGTGGCTTGGTCAGGAAAGGCTATCACCATAAGCGCTGACGGGGCCCTATAGAGTGGTTTGGTCAATAAAGGCTATCACCATAAGCGCTGACGGGGCCCTATAGAGTGCAAAGAAATAACCAGGTTTTGCAAAAATATGTCTAAAAACTTTTCAACTGCAACCTAATTAATCCAGGGTTCAGGGTTGGAAATTCAGTCTCACACACACACTTAGTGTCGGCACACGGTGGAGGTCGTGAACTTCATTTAGCACGGCTGACAGCTCGTCCTGTAAACTGCTGTAATATGTCCTATAATTACTGAGACTCTGAAAATACACTGTATTCAGCTAGCAGACAGCAGACACTTTGATCTCAGAGTAACCCAAAAAGCATTACATTGCCAGCAATCATTTCAAAAGAGCACTGGCAGGCAGACAACCTTCCACTTCACAATATGTTGTCAGATTTATGCAAGATTAAATCTAATTTCTGGCTTAGTCAACATTTTTTAAAGCTAAATTGAGGGCATAGGTAGCACAAACTGTATCAAGTTACAAAGGTATGCTATAAAAATATACATATACTACACAATATATACTGTATATACAGTTGAAGTCGAAAGTTTACATACACCTTAGCCAAATCCATTTAAACTCAGTTTTTCACAATTCCTGACATTAAATCCTAGTAAACATTCCGTGTCTTAGGTCATTTAGGATCACAACTTTATTTTAAGACTGTGAAATGTCAGAATAATAGTAGAGAGAATGATTTATTTCAGCTTTTATTTCTTTCATCACATTCCCATTGGGTCAGAAGTTTACATACACTCCGTTAGTATTTGGTAGCATTGCCTTTAAATTATTTAACTTGGGTCAAACGTTTCAGGTAGCCTTCCACATGCTTCTCACAATAAGTTGCTGGAATTTTGGCCCATTCCTCCTGACAGAACTGGTGTAACTGAGTCCGGTTTGTAGGCCTCCTTGCTCGCACACGCTTTTTCAGTTCTGCCCACAAATTTTCGATTGGATTGAGGTCAGGACTTAGTGATGGCCACTCCAATATCTTGACTTTGTTGGCCTTAAGCCATTTTGCCACAACTTTGGAAGTATGGTTTGGGTCATTGTCCATTTGGAAGAGCCATTTGCGACCAAGCTTTAACTTCCTGGCTGATGTCTCTGAGATGTTGCTTCAATATATCCACATAATTTTCCTTCCTCATGATGCCATCTATTTTATGAAGTGCACCAGTCCCTCCTGCAGCAAAGCACCCCCGCAACATGATGCTGCCACCCCCGTGCTTCACGGTTGGGATGGTGTTCTTCGGCTTGCAAGCCTCACCCTTTTTCCTCCAAACATAACGATGGTCATTATGGCCAAACAGTTCAATTTTTGTTTCATCAGACCAGAGGGCATTTCTCCAAAAAGTAAGATCTTTGTCCCCATGTGCAGTTGCAAACTGTAGTCTGGCTTTTTTATGGTGGTTTTGGAGTAGTGGCTTCTTCCTTGCTGAGCAGCCTTTCAGGTTATGTCGATATAGGACTCGTTTTACTGTGGATATAGATACTTTTGTACCTGTTCCCTCCAGCATCTTCACAAGGTCCTTTGCTGTTGTTCTGGAATTGATCTGCACTTTTCGCAAAGCACGTAAACTTTTGACTTCAACTGTATATATACATACAGACGGATGAAACATTTTAGGAAAAACCAACATAAAGTGTCTTAGTAAGGTGTTGGGTCACCACGAGCCACCAGAACAGCTTCAATGTGCCTTGGCATAGATTCTACCTCTAGTCTAGCATAAGATTCTAGTCTCTGGAACTCTACTGGAGCGATGGAACACCATTCTTCCAAAAGATATGAATTTGGTGTTTTGATGATGGTAGTGGAGAGCGCTGTCTAACACATCGGTCCAAAATCTCCTATCGGTGTTCAATTGGGTTTAGATCTGGTGACAGCGAAGGCCATAGTAGATGATTCACATAATTTTCATACTCATCAAACCATTCAGTGACCCCTCGTACCCTGTGGGTGGGGACATTGTCATCCTGGAAGAGACCACTCAGGATAGAAATGTTTCATCATAGGATAAAGGTGATCACTCAGAATAACTTTGTATTGATTTGCAGTGATCCTTCTCTCTAAGGGGACAAGTGGACCCAAACCATGTCAGGAAAATGCCCCCCACAGCATAACAGAGCCAGTGGACCCCCTCACTGAAGTGGTTTTTCCTTTAATTTGTCACCCGTCTATATATGCTCTACGGAACTGTTCTGTCAAAATAATGTATTTTCCTGGTAGTCAAATTGAGCTGCATGTGATGGAGGTCAGTATACTGTATGTGCATACATCAGAAATGGCAGAGTAAAGATTTTGGTGGAATTTCTGTGTGCTCACATGTACCCCTGTGCATGTTAGTGCATTGCATTGCGCGTATGCGTGCACATGTATGCGCGCATGTGCGTGTGTGTGAGAGTGTGTGGGTGTGTGTGTGTGTGTGCATGCGTGCGTGCGTGCTTGTGTGAGTGTGTGCATACTCTGTGTGCCTGTCTGTGTCAGTGCAGCACCATGCTTACATTTCTCCATCTAATAAATCATTCATACAAGCTACAGGAAACAAACATGGCTGCATCTCAAGTCGAAACAGCACTCCGTTCCAGATATGCTCTCTGTGCGGAGAACGCTGAGGACAGCAGCGCCAAACCCACACATCTGGCACCAAGCCTCGACCCGCCAGAGGAACCAGGTGAACAAACAGCGCTGGGCCGTTTGGAGAATAGGACCTAGCCTGTTCTGAAAAAACAGCGCTGGCCCGTTTTGAGAATAGGACCTAGCCGGTTCTGATCAAACAGCGCTGGCCCGTTTGGAGAATAGGACCTAGGCGGTTCTGATCAAACAGCGCTGGCCCGTTTGGAGAATAGGACCTAGCCGGTTCTGAACAAACAGCGATGCGATGGCCTATTTGAAGAATAGGGCCCAGCTTGTTTTGGAGAAACAACACTGGTCCGTTTGGAGAATAGAACCAAACATGTTCTGAACAAACAGTTCAGACCCGTTTGGAGAATATGGCCCAGCCTGTTCTGTCTGGGTCAGTGTGTTTAATTGTCAGGTTCCCAGTCCAGCTCTGGTATATTTCTCTCTTGTGCACTGTGATGTTTTCACCCGTCCGGCTCTCCTACAAAACTAGAAAGTCTGCACATAACGGTGGTGTTGCTTACATATGCACACACACACACACACACAAACTCAGACCTTATAAGTTGAAAAAGGTTTACTTTGAAGATACCCTTCAGTTGCAAGAAAGCAGGCTAAGCTAAGGAAAAAGCTTTTAAGGTTTTTTGGTTGATTATGCTTCCATACAAAACAATATCCGTACTGGAAGTGGTCATTCTCACTGGATATTTGCTGAGTAAGCCATCTGATATTTGACATTGGCAAATTAAAAATATTGATTTTTATATCTCAATAACATCTTTTAATTTATCACCATGAATAAAAGGACGAATGGAGAGAACTTGTCCTTTTCTTTTCATTTTTCCCTCATGAAGCAGTGGAAGGGGAAGCAAACAAACTCCTTCTGAGTCCCACAAATAAATTGCTTTAAATAAACAGATTTACTTCTTCTCATGCAATGTAGTTCACACTTTTTTACCCCCTTTATTATTTGAGGTCACAGAACTCGCTGACTTGTGTCTGTGGGGAAAAGAAAAATCACTTCCCTTTAAGTGAAATCCCTTATAGGAAAATGTTAACTCAATCCTGGTTGCGGTATTTAAGAAAGATAAACTCTTAAACATTCCTTTTCCATGTTTATCATGCAGGAAAACCTTTTTTTACAATTCTTAAATATTATGTTCCACTCGAGGAATTAATTGTACATAAATATGAATTAATTGTACATATGAGTACTTAGGAATAAACATTCCTCCTTTTTATTACAACATGGTGGAACCATGATATGTATTCTGTTGTTTTAATATCCCCTCATGATTCTATAAATCCATAAAAAGGCCCCTGTTTTGTAGTTTTACAGGGCGGTAAAAGTTGTGTGATTTAATAATGTCTTCCTCCAGAACGCTGTGCTACATCTGTGCTGCTGTGTATGCTGCCGTTCTCATTTTGTGGGACTCGGCTAGGCCCACTCCATATATTCAAATTATTGCTGCTTTCAGATAGCACAATACTTATTTTTTCCAGTACACTATTGAAAAATGTAGTTAATATACGTTTAAAAAATACACATATTTGTCAATATGTTGCAGTGTATTCCATTGCCATAAAGTGAGCATGAGGACAACAAGAGTTAAGAGGGGGATGAGGAAGAGGAGAGGGATCAGGAGGAGGAGGAGGATTAGGAAGAAGATAGGGAAAAGAAGAGGGTTCTGGACAAAGATGATGATGAGTATGAGGAAGATGATGGGGAGGATGAGGACTATGGTGGTAGCAATGAGACTCACTGTAGCAGGAATGCACTAAACACAGCTACACTCAGAAAAAAACATACAAAAATAAGCCCAAAAAGGTACAAGCCCTTGGCACTGGGGTGGTACCCTATACGCCGGTACATAAAACTGTACCCTTAGCCAGAAATCCAGAAATAATTAGAATCTTTTTTTTTGCTTGAAAAAGTTACTTATTTGTACCCAACCAATACTATTGTACTTTCAGGGTACATTTGGAAAATTTGTTCCTGAAATAACAAAATTGTACCTCCACTGTACCTTTATTTCTGAGTGTGAGTGTGCGTACGGTAGGACCAGATAGCACAGACACAAGCCCACAGATGCTCCGGGTTAAATGGAGCTAAAGGTGGGGATTTTCTATATAATGTAGCAATTAACCTCACTGTCACAAACTGAGTCACTGAGTCAACACCAGAGTTTAACCTGCAGTGTAGCATCTGTGGCTTCATGATAGCACATCCTTTGCAGATCAAATGAGGGTTTTCTTCATTGAAATGCAAAAGGGGGCTACAGCTCTCAGGACTCAGTTCCTCTGTTGAATTGACTTGACGATGTTAGATCGAGCCCCCTCTCCAGATGTGCTAAATAAAGATATGACTGAAGTTATGCTCATTGGGAGCAGTAACTCTCATTCTTGAAGTATACCCTCATGTTTCCACAAATCCGATTCAACAAGAATGAACTTTGGCTTTTGCTTCAAATGAGGAAATCTAGGAATCATTTTCAAACCTGCGCTTGAATCTGACATTGGATATTTAAATATTTGTAAGATATCAAGGTTTTACCAAAGAATGTTTGACAAAGTTTGACAATCCTTCCCCAGTCTACCTGTGATTATGGCTTTTGTTATGTAATCATCTGGAGCACTCAAATTCCCTACTTGGCGGTTGACAAAATCATCTCGACACAACCTACAGGCTTTCCAGAGCTCTGTTTCTTTCCGTATCTTACTCTTTTGTTAAGGTCTAAATCTACAGCTCATATCTCTCCAATTTCTGGTAAATTACACTGGCCTCGAGTGAATTATGGGATTGAATTTAAGACCCTTCTCTTAACTTATAATGCCCTCTGCTGTCCAGCAGCCCCATATGACAGTTTTAGGAGCTGTACAGTACTGTCTGTCATAAAGCCTGTGCTTTACAACATCTCTCATAACCGGCCATGACAGTGCATTACAGCTAATGACATAGTCATGTTATAATGTATGCAGGACATTTTACAAAACAGATTTCAAAATAAATGCTATAAATGATTGTTGTTTACATTACGACAGTGTTATGACACATGTCACAAGCTGTAATACACTATTATGGCTGGCTATGATAGGCATACCATACTCATGCCAGTCTAATGTTAGCTTTATGGTGTAGATGTAGTTTTTCAGAATCACCCGGAATAGATTTTAGATGTGGTTCTTCAGTTAAGGGAGAAAGCTTTTACTGTCATAATGTAGTACACTATGCCACCCTTACAGAAATAGAATATGCAACAATCCACAATATACTGAAGTAAAGTATTAACACTTGATAACATATGGGAAGCATTCAAATTATAGATCCGTCATTAATCCCCTCCAGACATGAGTCTGTGGTCCTTATCGTGAGAACCATATATTCTACTATGCTGAAACCTACACTACAAGATACACTTGCATTTTATCAAAAGTATTCAATACATAAACTTTTTTTCTGCTGGGTCTCAGATATTGAAGTATATTCCATTGCTATAGGGCAGTTAAGAGATTTCCGTCTCTCGGTTTGTGTTCCCAGGCTTGTATGTATGTACACAAGAGTGAGAAAGCAAACACATGGACAGCAGACCTTTCTGTACCACTCGTATTAGTATCAGCGGCGTTCAATTTCAGTGCACAGACGTGGGCTTGACGCAGAGAACATAAACCGCAATCGTTCCCAGTTACGCACTATAAATTTCCACGGTCTGTGTCACTTTCCAAGAGACGCAGACTCTGAGATACCGCACATATTCCTCATTCTAAAAATAAGACATTCAAGCGTTCAGCCTAGTTGGAGCATGCCTCAGTTTCCATACCAATAGCATTACATATTCATGACATGTCATTATTTTTATTGACCTTTATATAGGTTCCACATGTGTTCGCGGTCTTAGGGGCGTAAACAACCGCCGTCACACCCAGATTCGCTATGAAGACCATTTTGGTTCAGTCCATTCAGCTGGTCGATATTCAGCAGCTTAAAGACAGGTGCAGTTGTCCGTCAACTGCCCTGTGCGAACAGCTCTGTTAAAATCCGGGGGGGGGGGATTAGTGGGCATACCCAAAACTGCAGCCAGAAGGAGTGCCTCACATCCCCAATCTCCATGTCCTGCACTCCAGCAGATTCCATCGAAATCTCTGTGGAGCATCTCCATGTCCATGCTTATGCTTTAGAAAGCCCTCGGGGGCAGTCAAGCTTACTCCCTTGTTTTTGCATTCACAGCTGAACAGCCAGTTTGAGAGGACTTTGGTTTTGCAAAAGAATTCATAGTCATGACCCAGTTACAAAGCAAGATATTAGATAGGCTACACACATTATATCATTTATTTTTCCAGTTTTCTTTTGAATGCATTGGCAGTCATACCTCAGCAGTGTAATTCTATCCCATCTATCCAAGCATCTATATATCTACGTGTCTGTCTGTCTGTCTGTCTGTCTGTCAGACAGCTAAGTTCTGATTTGGTTCCTGGTTTGGACCACAGCACTGCATTATTGGACATGTCTGGACCCAGTTCTGGGCCTCAGCCAACACTTTTTGCATCAGGGATGACAATATTAGTGTAAGACAGTTGTGACTTCACCTTACTTACAAGTAAGGCTCCACTGTAGCAACCCACAGAACAACACCAATGGTGATTAGTGAACATTGCTTCCTGAATACCAACCGTGAAAGTATCCACCAATCGCTGTCAGCATTGCTCTGTGATTAGTGGAGCTGCCGCTCTCTATGCATAAGGTGTCCTATTCCTGATTTTCTTGCAATGCTGGTTTAGAGCACAAGTAGAGAGAGGTCTGCTTAGGAGCCACACACAGCTCCTTCCACCTGATTGAGCTTGAGCTCAAGCTGGTCAGGTCAGGGCTCTAGCAGCTAGAGCCTTAATTAGTCCCTTTCCATCGTCTTCGAATCACTCAGCAGTCCAGAAACCCAAACAAGCCTTGCCACGGTGAAGGCTAATGCAGCCCGCACTCATGGCAGGATTACTCCCAGAGAGCTAGTGACCTCTCATTTCATAGAAGAACAAAATAGTCGTTGAAGCATTGTATAACAAGAAACTAGGTCAGCCAACTAACAGTACAAACAGAATCTGTATGGTACCGATTCAGTCCGCTACCAGAATAACTCCAACAGTTGTCGGACGTATTCAGAGTTTCCATGTAACGAGCCAGAGAAAACCAAGGCCACATGCTCTGACCACAGTCCCACAATGGAATGGCATTGCCCAAATTTTGAGCTCTGACACAGCTGGGTGTGGCAGGGGAAAAGATAATTCATTTTTTTTGGCCAATCTCACTTTTCAAGGAGAATGTTCTTGCAGCGGTAATCGTCACTGAAAATATCCTCAGAAAAAGCACTAAATTACGCTGCATGAAGTAGAGTTTCAGGTTTCAAGTTTAAAGAGTAAGTACACCCACTGTCTCAGCCTGTCTCCGCCTACTACACAATTTTGAAAAATACTTTGTGGAGTGAGCGAGGGAGAGGGGTGGGGGCAGAGGAGCTGTGTCCATCGTCATTTGCATAAATTAACGTACATTGCACAAATGATTTTGTATAACTCAGATCAAACTGTCAAACTAGACGTTGCACATCAAACATGAATCAAGACTGAGCAACTGCATGGCCTATTTCTCACCTCAAATATTTTCAGAAACATATTTTAGTGGACTATTTAGATGGAATAAGAGAGGACGGCACGCCACGTTGTTCCGGTTTAAAAACGTGGAGCTGAAACAAAAGTAACGTAGCGGGTCTAATCAATCAGGTGCCGGCTGTTTCCATTGTGGGGGACAACAATTATCCATATGATGTAGAGGTACCTCCAAAGAGGTACTCTGACATCACAATTGGGGCAGGGGCAGTGTGGGGAGCAGAAAGGAAATTTCAACCGTTAGGGGCAGCACAAAGACACTTTTCTACCAGTTTCTTATGATACACAATATTATTTCAGAATTGTTGAAATAACGGAATGCATGAATAAGTTTCATTATAAGGTAGGCATACAAACACGTTTACAGCAACAAAAAAAAGTGATCTAGGGTGTACTTACCCTTTAAAGAAAATACTACAATTCCTTTGACAAAAACCACACATCCTAAGCTTCGACCAGTTCCTCATTCCATGTATTCCCGTTTTTTTATTTATTTTTTTTATTTTTTTTGTCTTGGGATAAACAGCCGAACCCCTCTCTGAGATAACATGGGTAAGCCATGTATTTAATAAATGTATGAATGAGGTCCTTAATTCATTCATTACTTCTGTAATGTAGTAATGCATGAATTAAGGAATATTAAATAAAGCTCAAGCTAACAGCATGTTGCGTGTTGCTTGCAGTGGCATGCACATAGATCACAGGAGCGCAACTGGGAACTGCTGAGAATGGGTCCCCCAGATCCCTGTTGATTTTCCTCTCTCGATGTGTGCTTTCAAAGTTGACAGGAGCAGGTCCCAGCATGCAGTGGAAACAATAGCTGAGATATGGTTGGCTGGACTAGTAGGCAAAATAACTAAAAGAGACAAAAATTTGCCTGGATGTGACTGATGATGTGAAAAAAATCCCACAAGCAGAAAATTGCTTTGATTGTTTCTTGTCAGAAATGAGATGAGAAACTTTTCACAAATAATGGTTAAAGGGGTAGTTCACGCGAAAATTTAATTTTGATATGTTTCTATGTACCCAGAGTGCTATCTATCCATCCAGGTAGTTTTGCTGAGAACCCACTATTTTTTTAGATATCCGCTGCAACTCACTTTGACATCACCCCATTATAATGGACCTCAGCAGGTCCAAAGTTTGTGGCAGTCAAAACATCAACAGCTAGTCAACAGTCTCTACAAATATAATGACAGTTACTCACAAACATCCACAAACCTTGTTGTGCATGGTTTTATTCGAAAACGTCTTTCTACCGAAGTACGTCAACTGTGTATATACACGCAAAGTCTTAACCAAAGCACACCAGTATTCTGGGGCTTATGTCAACACAGTTCACCCTAGAATACTGGCGTGCTTTGGTTGATGCTTTGCAGGATATACAGAGTTGGCGTACTCCAGTAGAAAGTAGTTTTTGTGGACTAGGTCTGTGGATGAGTACTCATGTCATTATATGTGTAAAGAGACTTTGGACTCCAAACTTTGGACCCATAGAGGTCCGTTCTATCAGGGTGATATCACGGCAAGCTGCAGCGGATATCTACAAAACTAGTGAGTTCCCAGAGAAACAACCTGGATCGATAGATAGCACTCTGGGTATGTAGAAAAATATCAAAATTACATCTTTGGGTGAACTGCCCCTTTAACTGTGTACCTCTACTTCTGCAAAACAAGTATTATTCATGAATTCCGGAACCTTTAGGTCTAGCAGTGAATACCCTAATAGGATAGGTCTTCCCGCATAGCCAAATCACCAATTAATTCTTGAAACATTTTGTTAATAAATGATAATGGAAGCCATTGAAAATGTTCAACTATTCAAGTGGCTCATATTATCTTGACCCCATGATAGTTGTGCCTCGACTTTTTTGAATAACAAAATCTTTGAAAATATTTGCGAAAAAGTTTAAACCATACAACCTTTTTCCAATGGCTAACAACCAAAGATTGCATTGTCTTTGGGAACTGTCTCAGAAAAGAAAAAAAACATGCTGACATGACAATCCAGAATAAACCATCTTATTCTTATTATTCTTATTCTTCTTCTGTGATTCCAGGGCCTTTAGACAGGATATTAGACAGGGGGGCACCATGTTGGCCAGCAACAGCAGGAATGACAAATACATAACAGCGTGCTACAGAGGAAACATTTGGCAGGCCATACGTCTTCCAAAAGACGGCTTGCAGATTACACACATAAACACACTCCGGAAAGGCCTATTTGTTCAGCAACAGTCATTGGAAATATATTAACACATCAAAGTGTTGAGTGGGGAGTTTGTGGAGAGTTGAAGCAGCGGGGAGCACACTCGCTCACGCGCTCACACGCTCACACACTCACTCGCTCATGCACTCACGCACACACAAACACACACACACACACACACACACACACACACACGGTTTGTGTCCCAGCCCACTCCATGTGTTCACGCAGTAAGTGTCAGACCCTGTCAGCAGCTTGTGTGAAGTCACTCATCGTCCTGTCATTTTCATCCTCAGTGAGCAGATTTCAGCTGCACACCATTCATCCCGACTCTCCATCCGCATCACCAAACCACAACACAACTTGTCTCTGCACATATGAAAAAGAAAGCATTCCCTTTCATGTTCAAAGAGCACAATTGAAATTATTCATGTAAGAAAGCTTCGCTATATCATCAGAGGTTCTGACTAATGGAACATACCCAATATGCCCAATATGTATTCAATTCAGTAATCTGGGCATCTTTTAATTGCCTTGCCAAGGCAGTGGGAAAAGAAAAAAAACATTTTTCTGTTCTTTTGTCTGACTTTTAAAATGACGTGTGCAATTGTGCAGCACACAATGTGTGCATTAACTTTAATGAAACTAAAGTTAAGTCTCTATTTCTGATGAAAAACATTGGTATTGCCTATGAATAAAACAACCCGATAATGAACCAATGCAGTGTGTTTTCACAGAAATGTGTTAGGATTTGAACAATTAAGAGTCCCAGTGCTACTGTATGTTATTGGACAAAGATCTGCATGGAAACCATTGCTCTTACAATATACACCCAAATGTGAAACCTATTTGTCAGAACTCAGGCCTGGACTGAATTAACTTTGTCCTTAACTTTGATTCACAATGAAATATTTTTTTTCTTCACAAACATAGTTTGGCAAGTTCAGAAATGAACTCGCCAAACTGCGTTTGGAAAAAAAGGAACACAGGTTGCTTTAAGTTTAAGCATAAGCTTAAGTTAAGGAAAACCAGAAACCAGGCCTCAGAGTTAAAGAAAAATGAGAATTGAAAAAAAAAACAGGAATGTGATGACAGACAGAGTCACCCTAAAGAAAGGAACACATCAACCTGAGTCACTCCCTTGCCGCTTTTAGACGTCAGACCACACCATTTAAAACATATTAGTTCTGTTCCACCCAAAGGAGAGAGGAACAATCATCTATTCCAGAGAGCCTCCGTTAACTTACAGTCCTGTCATTATAAAGTCTGCATCATCGTACCCTTGACTATGACTAGACGGTCCATCCGCAGCATTCCTCAGTCAGCTGCTAGTCCTCTGGCCACAGTCTGGTGATTTCAGTCTCCTGGGCTGAATGGCCCGAAACACTACAGTCCTCCTATTCAAATCACGGTCCTCATGGGCCGAGAACTGCTGGTTTCCCACCCTCCCTTTATCTGGGAGTCAGGTGTGAAGACAGTCTGGTCAATCAGTAGCAGTCATTTTTATTCAGTTAATTACCTGGGAGAAAAGAAAACCAAGGCCGGATTTGAATTTGAAGGCCAGATTGGAATATCCATGCACTAGAGTAATGCAGACAACCTCGCGATAACAAGAAACCTTGGGAACGAGGTAAACTACACCAGACACAAAGCAGAGGCTTGCCTGTGAGTAGCCAGTCCAGTCTGCATCAATATATGCTGTCATTAAATATTCAAACTGCAAATGAGAAAGTGCTGTTGGGAAAAATAATACTGGTTCTCTGCGGACCCAATCCAGAACTGTAAAAAAAAATCCAGTTGTTCCACTCACGGTTATATTGCGGGACAAGGACATGCTATAAAAGGTTCCTAAAGGTAATTGTGGACCTTCTCCCTCGCTACTCCTTCCCCGCCGCCCGAACCCACCCAAATCCCGTCAATCTTTAACCTTCAAACTTCGGTAATTTCACAGTCCATCGGTTGTCCCCCTCAGTTCCAGCTTCCTCCACTTGTCATCTAAAGCCATCAGCCAGCCTACCGTTTAGGGCCTGCCGACCCTCACGGTACGACCGGCACCCAGGGAAGGACATTAATCTCCCCAGCCGGGGACAAGATCTTTACAGGAGCCTCGGACAGAACAACAACGAGGTTCAGGGAGCAGTGACAGATGGGGAAGAGTATTCATTCATTCACTTTGGGCAAGCTGTCTAGTGTCTACCCTTCAGATGAACAGAAAAATGTTCTAAAATCTATTCCATAGACAACTATGAAATGTCAACTGCAATTGAGATCAAACTACTTTTTTTATTTTAGCAGTACTGTTTTTTTTTGTTTTGGTTTAGATTTGTTAACGATAAATGAAACAACTTATACAAAGTGGAGCCAAACAAGACCTTTGAGGATCTTTTGACAATTAAATGTAACAATGTTGAACAATGAGTTGTGGATTGGAATAAATGATAATTGCATTTACCATGAATTTCTGTCGCTCGTTTGAGTGCTAAGGTTGAAATGAAAAACAATATTACTCATTATTCTACATATAAGGGAATAAATGTGAATAATCTACAAAAAATTATGTAATTTATATTTTGCAGAAAAATATATGTTAGATTTAATAAAATGCTTCTGTTGTGTGACTGAGCAGGATTTCTTTGAATTGCAATGAATTAAATTCCACTTCCTGTCATTCCAATTCCAATTCAACATCCTGTGGGGCATGGCCAATTCAATTAACATTCCAAATCATGAATTGGGGGCCAATTCTTAAATTCTGAATTTTGCACAACAGTCACTTCTAAAAGAGCTAGTGGTGTCTCGTTTCCTTGGAAGAGACAATAGCACAGATGGACTCATCCCCTGTCAATGCGCCAAAAGCTGCTTATACCAGACACAGTTAGGGCTCACAAACACCCCCATCTGAAACACACAAAGACACACTCATTTCACAGGCTGTGTCCGAATCAGCACCCTTCGATACTATTAGGTAGGCTTGTTGAGTAGAGAGGATGAAAAAGTCGTTAAGTAAGCAAAGTTTTCTCTAAATATAGTATACTTTAAACCCCTGTATGATACACTTACTACCGGGGTTCAGGAGCACACTTTTCAAGAAGTAAACAAATATTTTGGTCGCATAAATATGACGTGAAGCTTTGTTTTAAAAAATGAGGCACAGCTTCACTGACTTTTTCCTTCAAATACAACATAGACAACACGTGACATGGCCGTGCAAGTGTGGGACGTCTTACGACACTTCCACAGCACGGTTGGAAATAGTATGGCGGATATTTTTTGTGTACTGCACGTTTCGTGCTAAACAGTGCACATTAAACAGCACACTTCTGCCAGTGCACTGTAAGCAGGAGACAGGGCACAGTAGATAGGGCTCTGATTCAGACACAGCCACAGTGTCACCTGGGGTGCGTCGCAATATTCTTCACTCCCCACTTCCTTTGTAATGGGGCCGTGACGTGTGAGGTTCGAAGGGCCACACGCAGCGAAGGAATCTAAAAGCTCAAAGAGCCACTGAGATGGAGGGACCCCGTATGTAAGGGAATATAAAATGATTAACAAAAATAACCTAGTTCCCACTCTCGACTGGAGGAAAATAAACAGGGAACTGGAAGAAAGGACGAACATAAAAGAACCCGGATAATCGGGCGAACGGCACATAAATAAGTACGTACGGTGAGGCGAATAGAACCTAAAACTGAAGTCCTATAGGCTACTTTGACCGGCTCGCTGTCACATGCAAATATGTAGAAGAATGAATGCCCGGTCTCTCAGTAAGTAGAAACCACCAAAAGGCAAACAGAACAGAACTGCTGTCCTATACTTCTACGAGCAAGTGAAACATGCAGAACCTGAGAAAATACACGCCCTGCCTCAGTAAGGGGAAACGTACGAACAGAGACTCCTCTAGCTTAACAGGAAAGAAAGTAGACAGAGAGGAGAGAGAAGGAAACAAAGATATAATAAGAAACCAACAGAGATACGAGAGACAGAAAAGGCAAAGGGTCTTAGGCAAAGAGATAAAGGAAGGACCAGGAAGTGGAGACTGAAACGAGCAGGAAAAAAAAGGAATTAAACCCTAAAGCTCTATGCACAAAGACAAGTCCCGCGAAACTCCAATAAAACAAAATGGGAACAAAAATGGTCTCCTAAAGTGCCTAAGACATATGCCTTAGAGGCTCTGAATAACATGGACAAAAACACACACCCAGCAGACAATGAACAGTACCCAAACAATACAGAAACCCCGGAAGAAGGAAACGGGGGCTTAAGTAGTTCTGAGGTAACCACGCACAGGGGTGGACGCTTAGAGGGAAGTTCCACGAAAAAAACGGGGCGGAGTAAACATCCACTAAAAGGGCAGCGCCCTCGCGTGGCTACCGAGGGAACGACCGCAAGGGATAAAAATGTCAAAAAACATGACATCCTTTCCTCCACTCCCCCACTACCACTCCTCTCCTACCCGGAAGTATGCAGAACTGCCTGAGCGTTTTGAGTACAATTATTTGCATGGACAGTATACAATGTACCTGACATTGCGGTTTGTGTCAAGATATTAATTAATATGTAACCATTAATACGTAATTAAGATGTAATCAGCAACATTAGATTAAAACACAAAGATGTTCGTGTTTCCGGGGGACGGAGGAGAGGTGGTAGGGGAGGAAAGGAGAGTGAGTTTTGAGTATTGGGACACACCCTTGCACCTTTAAGCCCTCCCTGATGGCAAAGGTCATGGAGGCCAGGATATGGCACACCAGAGTGCTCTGCCTCCCTAACTGCGTGGCCCACTGTGACTCTTCCTCATGGCTCAGACCTTGCTCACACTGTACATGGAAAACTTTTGGAACGTTCCCATACAGTCAAGCCGGAAAGTCTGCACACTCCTTTCACCTTCTCCACGTTTTATTACGTTACAGACATATTCTACAATAGATTGAGTTCATTTTTTGTCTCAAATTCTACACAAAATAGCCCATAATGACGAAGTGAAAACAGGTTTTTAGAAAATATGCAATTTTATTTTACTGACAAAAATAGGTTACTTAGGGGTTACATATCTGTACACACCCTTAGCCTAATACTTGGTTGCTGCACCTTTGGCAGCGATTACAGCTTCAAGGCGTCTTGGGAAAGAAGCTATGAGTTTGGCACACTTGTTTCTGGACATTTTTGCCCATTCCTCTTGGCATATCCTTGCAAACTCCGTCAGGTTGGATGGGGAGCGTCGGTACACAGCCATTTACAGCTCTTTCCACAGATGTTCAATTGGATTCAGGTCTGGGCTCTGGCTGGGCCACTCAAGGACATGCACAGACTTTCTCCGAAGCCACTCCTTTGTTCTCTTGGCTGTGTGCTTCGGGTCGTTGTCATGTTGGAAGGTAAACCTTCGCCCCAGTCTGAGGTCCAGAGCGCTCTGGAGCAGGTTTTCTTCAAGGATCTCGGTGTACTTAGCTGCATTCAACTTTCCCTCTATCAGGACTAGTCACCCAGTTCCCGCTGCTGAAAAACATCCCCACATCATGATGCTGCCACCGCCATGCTTCACTGTAGGGATGGTATTAGCCAGGTGATGAGCGGTGCCTGGTTTCCTCCAGACATGACGCTTGGTATTCAGGCCAAAAAGTTCAATTTTGGTTTCATTAGACCAGAGAATCTTGATTCTCATGGTTTGAGAGTCCTCTAGGTGCCTTTTGGCAAACTCCAAGTGGGCTGTGATGTGCCTTTTACTAGGGAGGGGCTTCTGTCTGGCCACTCTACCATAAAGGCCTGATTGGTGGAGTGCTGCCTGGATGGTTGATCTTCTGAAAGGTTCTTCCATCTCCACAAGGATACGCTGGAGCTCTGTCAGAGTGACCCTCGGGTTCCTGCTCACCTCCCTGGTCAAGGCCCGTCTTCCCCGATTGCTCAGTTTGGCCGGGCGGCCAGGTCTAGGAAGATTCTTGGTGGTTCCAAACTTCTTCCATTTACGAATGATGGTGGCCACTGTGCTCTTTGGGACCTGTAAAGCTGCAGAGATTTTTCCGTACCCTTCTCCAGATCTATGCCTTGACACAATCCTGTTTCTGAGGTCTGCAGATAATTCATTTGACCCCATGGCTTGGAGTTTGCTCTGACAAGCACTGTCAACTGTGGGACCTTATATAGGCAGGTGTTGGCAATCCCCAATCATGTCCAATCAATTGAATTTATCACAGATGGACTCCATTTAAGTTGTAGAAACATCTCAAGCAGTATCAGTGGAAACAAAATGCACCTCAGTTCACTTTTGGGTGTCATATCAAAGGGTGTGCACACTTGTGTACATATGATGTTTTCACTTTGTCATTATGGGCTATTTTGTGCAGAATTTTGAGACAAAAAATGAACTCAATCTATTGTAGAATATGTCTGTAACGTAATAAAATGTGGAGAAGGTGAAAGGAGTGTGCAGACTTTCCGGCTTGACTGTATATTCCTATATAATTCCCACAGAGCAAGTTGTACTGAAGTTTCAGATCATGTACCTTGTCCAATGGTATTCAAATATACAACCTTTAAGCTTCCAGTACAAGCTCACTTCTCTAACCACAGCAAAACCAGCGATGAGAAGTGTCTGCAAAATAAATGAGCCATGTCTGCAAAATAAAATACTGTAGAACAGGGGATCTTCCTGGCAGTTAGAAAAACCTATTTTCTGTGTATGTGATAAAACGGCAGTATTTCCTCTAACTCTCCACAGACCTGACACATCAGTGAAATGCTGGCATTGTGTGGGATTAACGTGTGGTGTGTGGTTGCCTACTGCATTTTAGGAGCTTTACTATTGTAATGCTGTTAGTGCATGTGTATAGTATACCGATGTTCATGCACACATTATGGTGTCAGATCAATATGCACTCTAACATATTACAGATTGTACAAGTGAAAACTGATCACTTCCAAAAGAGGGCAAAAAGCCCAGCTACATTTGAAAACATTTTTGAGAATCCCAATAACTGATGGTAACAATAAAGCTGTTAGCTCATTAAATAATTTGGATAAAGCTCACTTTATTATCAGTGAAGTAGGGTACATTGACTACACAGAGAGTAAGCAGTACTACTGTACAATACCAACATAAAATGTAAAATAATTGCACTCCCAGGCCTTGAGGTGCATTCAGCACACTGAAGATGTTTGTTTGACCTCTCTGTCTCAGCTTTGGGAATAATTCCAAAGCAGTGGGAGTTTGGTGTTCCTGTCAGGCCTCTTGCATTATCGACAGGAGCTTTCACATTCCGCCTCCATGATTGACACATCATGTCCTGTGGAGGACACTGGAGCTATTGACGGTTGGGTCTTCTGCAGGAGTCGTTTGTCTACCTGAAAGACTGGGGTATCCCACGCCTCTCTCTCTGACACATGCACTGACCTGTACCAAGCCAGAACCACTGCATTCCCACCAGAACCTGAAGAAAAAGTCTGAAACTTCTATTTCAGGATACCTCATCCACCCTTTCCCAAAGAAAATACAGTAATATGCAAAGCTTCAGACCACAAGTCTAAGACTGGTGGCAAGAAAGATAAATACAATACTACAAATGTAAAGATAAAAAATATATTTTAAAATGTCACTCCAGAATCATTTACATTTACATCATACAAGGCGAGATGTGTAGCGCAATTCTGAGGGTGGTCAGCTCTCTATATATATATATAAAATTCATAGTACTACGGTGGAGTTAAAAAACTTTTTTTTACCTGTAGGTCAAAAAAAGTGCTGTATCTTCTGTAAATGACATGGGAGGAGGCGTCTGAGTAGGTGACATTGATGAGATATACCTGTGAAGAGAAAACAGACAGGACAATTAGCAGAAAATCACATGTGAATAAAGCATGACCGCTCTACATGCTTGACTAGTGCGCAGGATAGGCCTGTTCCCCCGTGGATATCTGGAACACATCAGCATGTGTTTAAAGTATAGCGCAGAGGTATAGCACAGAGTTTTTCTCTTTGAGTTAAAAAGTACAGAATCACACAAACACACCTGGTTACATAAGCCGGTCTCCACGTAATACTAAATGGGTTCATTTAGTGTGGAAACTCATTGTGGCATGGCACATGCTGTTAAAAAGAAGCTTATAAAAGCATACTATTACTTTTCTTGATGTGGTTAACCAGCGTGATAATCAGCAGTTGTGTCCAATTACTGATTAGTGCAATATTTTATTTTTTTTAAACTGAGATTAGTTTGAGTTTCCTCAAACTCCTACACTTCCGTTCTGTTGCCAGACACAGATTATCTGATTATTTACCTCACATGCATTGCTTATCAATATGCACACTGCATGCCTCAATTATGCTATTCTAAGTGGTGAAATAGCAAAGTGAAATAGCAAACCTAAGCAAAGCCTATGCCAAAGGGGCAGAAGGCCGTTTCTGATGGAGAGGCACCGGTTAGTCTTGGAGTAGAAGGGCATTCTGACCCCTGTGCAGATGTTATCATACAACCACTGTAGCCATAACAGCAGATTATTAGGCGACCCCATCCATTGAATTTATTACAGGTAAAAGCGGTCTTAAAATAGGCCCGGGTTAATGAGACTTTGAACCTCACAACATAGCCCGTTCGGCTTTGATTGATGCCATCCTATAAAAATCACACTGCACAACTGCAAAGCTATGAATTAGTCTGGGGAAAACAATAATTTATTTCAACTTATCGGACAAAGTAAAATGATCAGCTATATGAAAAACAATATACAGTATAGTATACAGAGAGGCGGATGGACATGTGGGATATATACAAAACAAGACTAAATATAAATAAAAGAATATAAATAAATAAAAATAAATAAAACTTATTTTTATTTACTTGGTGTTTTCAGGTTCATTTTATTTTGCTTTTGGAGTGATGGAGTGTCCAATTCCAGGAGTATAAAACTCATGTCCTGGAGGGCCACGTGTCTGTAGGGTTTTGTGGTATTCTCTCTATCAGCAGCTAGGCCCAGGTCCTGGAAACAAGGCGTGTGGATCCTGTATCCAGTGGCTTAAGTGACTGAATAAACACTTAAGTACTGAAACACACCAAAAACCTGGAGGCACCAAAAATCTGGAGCCCTCTAGAACTGGAGTCTGGCTCCCTTGAACAAGATCAACCCACTCAAATTATTAAATATGTCAAAGTATGATATTTCTGTGCTATGAGAACTGAGGCATGGATCCAATCTTCACTTGATAGCCTGGGTCCAAGCTATGACAATAACACACACAATAAACCAATTTGCTTTCAGTTCTAATTTTCCTCAAAAGAGGGCCAAACCACAGTCCAGCTTGCGGTCCAGTGTAGGTCAAACCATGGTAATTTCTGTTGTAATGAGAGTTTTAAAGGCAGACACACAAGGCACAGTTCTTGCAAAGACATTACATAGTTAAGGCCTCCTACAAAATGCAAGTGCTCACCAAAAATAATTAATTGGCATAATGTTGTTTCTGCCTCGCCCACGCATTCTGTTCAGATATTTCTCTGCTTTTGATCCAGGTAAGAAATTGATCTTAATATTAAAGCACAGTTAAATAACATGTACCACCAAGGCCAAATCCATTCCACTGTAGCTAAATACAGACTGCATGACCAAATGCTTTAAATTAAATTTAAAAGTATTTCAGGGACTAAATGTACAATAAACAGGATCTTCATTTCAAGGTCTAACATTCTTTCCCTCTTTCCCTGCATAAATAGTAGACTGCATTTTTTTAAATACACATTTTAATATTTTAGCTGCATGCAAGATAATATGAGATCACTTAAATATGAAAGAACTGCCAGCAGAAAAAAATGCGTAATTATACACCTGGACACTGCTGGTGTAATTTAGAGTTCACAAATATAAGTTCTGTTGCACTGAGACTTCACCTGGAATTAGGATCGGGAATAAACTGCCGAACTAAGCTACAATATTTAAGAGAGCAAGAGTTATTTGCAGACATGCTTGGCTTCTTGGAAGATTAACGCTAAATGAGAGGTTTCATATTTGTTTTCTCTTTTCAGCTTAAAATATAGAAAACAATGTATCAATTATCCACAACTATGGTATTCTTCATTAGCCTCTTGATTCATTTTAAGTACCAGCACACATTTAAAACACCCTGTTTTTTTACTTTTTCCCTAATAATATCCAATGCCAATGGTATTTTTAGGCCCATCCTATCTCTGCAACATCCTCTGTTGATTGGGGACAGTACAGACTAGCACATCTGCCCTACCCGTTTACCCACTCTGCACTCCACTAGCTGAGCTGTGCAGACATTGCATTGAAAAAATACACTTTGTATGCAGGCTGAGTGCAGGCACCCAATCAACCGGATGAGTTGTTCTTATGTGACGAGACGGATAAAACCCAGCGGACTGAAACTCCCCCTCTCTGGTCGACAGTATTGGACACTGTTTCTTTTCTGGATTCCCAAACTGCAATACCACTGGCACAGTCAGAATTCAATTCCATGGGACTTATCAATGCGCCAAATGACTAATACTCAGTGTTTTACATATACAGGGTACTGTAAGTATAAAGGGTGTAAATGATGTAGGGTAATTGACAGCAACTAAAATAGCACACGCTCCCATAAAGAGGCTCTATTCACCATGTGAAACAGCCATGTTTCAGCACTTACTCCTGTATTTTTGATAATCCCGGCTTCTGGGTGTATTGCACCAGCATTGTGCTACTTGATCAGCTGTTGAAACCTGACTCAGGATTTTGGAAACAGTGGGTTTACGGATTGAGATTTCAGGGTTGGGGTAGCCTGGAGGTTATGACTGGATAACCTCAATTTAGCCTTCATTGAGCAAACAAATTCCAGAGCAATTCTTTGACTGTCAATCATAGGGAAATTAAAAGCAACAAAATAATATCATTGATGAAAGCCAATATATCTGCTATTCAATAACACAATATTATGTATTCTAAGACCATATGAATATTTAAATCATGAGAACCAGTTTCCCATCTTGGTATGCCATTTTGTCCATATCCACAATATCACCCCCCCCCCCACCCCCCAGTGCAGAGACAGGAAGTTGGGGCCTGACTGGCAGCTTTTTCCTGGATGGAGCTGAAGAAATAAAAAAAGACATGTTGATTCAGCGCTGGCTTCCTCCTTGAGCTCATTTGCTTCATCATGTTGAACAACTAGCCCCATTATTGAGAGACATTCCCAAACCTTTCATCTTTCAGTCCAGCTGAAGATATGCCAACACCAAGAAACCCAGAAACCTGTGCACATATGCTGTAAAACAACTGTTCCTTCGTAGCTCAAGCTAGGATTATTTTCCAGTCTTTCACACTGTAAACCTTTACTATTTCACATTGTTTCCATCTGCTATTGGTGAATACTGAAGCCAGTATAAATCAATTTACAATTACAATTTAGTCATTTGGAAAACGTTTTTAGCCAATGCGATTTACAAAAGTGAGGATCACAGTATAGGCCTACCTTACAAGTCTCAGTTCTTTTTTTAAATCTACACCCAATATTTGTCTTCCAGAACTGTGAGAAACACATCTAAAAATGTACTAGCCTACTTTTTTCATTACAAGCTTCATGAATTTGATGGTCATTGAAAATTAACTGAAAAACTGTTCAGTCCCAAACAAAATATATGACATTCCCTTACATTTCAACTGTGGCCAAATCACATTGCAATTAGATTGAACAGGCACCTCTGCCTTCCTTCAATTCTATGCTTTCCAATGACAAATGGTGATAAATGAAATCAACAATATTGTACCATTTTGCTGTTAGATAGAGCATGTGTACACTTTGCAAATATCCTAGTTTGTATTTTGCATTTTTAGGTGCTCTGGACAAGGATCGCTGCTAAATGCTTACATATAAGTTGAAATGTATTTGAAGTAGGGGTGCAACGAATAATCGACGACCAAATTCGTTGCCAACTAATTTAATTGTCGATTTGTTGGTGACGTCATCCCGTGTGTTTTCCATGCTGTGGAGCTGAATTAAACACATAGTTTTTTCCAGAGCTGATGATAGAAATAGATAAGGAGTGAGACATCTTGCTTCCTTCTCATCTTTGTTGAGAGGTGCACATGCGCATTTCACTCTTAACGCGGCCAAAAAGGCTGTGAACTGCAACTGCAAAGCTGACCCTGCCTGGCATGGGAGCACATCAGTTTTGCTGGAGCATCTGAAGAGGAGGCACGTTCTGGATAAGCTAGTTAGCTTGTTAGCTGGCTAGCTACAGTAGGTAATGTTAATATTAAAAGCCATACTTCACGTTATGAGCTGTAACGTATTCTATTTTGAAACACATTTTCTCTTGATCAATGAATTGTTAATGGCGTTGAACATACAGTAGCAAATAATAACCTATTATTCACAAGGATCCAGTTCACATTCCAAATGTGCCCTTAACTTTACAATCTTAAACGTTGCATCATTGTCATCATGGCGACGTTTACGGAGAATGTGTTGCTGTCGAGTGCACAAGTTTAGAGAACACCGGAGAATTTGATACTTTCTAAATGGCAATAAATTATACTGTCTATGCGTGCGTGCCCAATGTGCGTTGCATTCGAATTGATTCGAACGATTTATGGGTTTGATCTCGTACGAACTTGACTTTTGGAAAAAGTGACAGTCGTAATAACTCTCATAAATCTCCATTTATCGTGAAACTGGACATATAGAGGGGCAACATTTATTTAGAACGCATTTCAATATCTACACAGAATTCTAGAATCAAGAACAAAAAATATGGCTTGAATGTAGATTTTTGTTTTAATGGAGTAACTGGCAGTAACTGGCTTTCTCGTGACACAATGCCCACATACCATAACGGTTTTGTCCACCACCCTTCTTCCGTCATCATTATATGTTACAGGGAAGTCAAACTGCCCCCATACATACGACTTAAATGATGCGGGAGGCCTCAAGTTCTTCCGCTCCTCCGCTAGCCATGACTGTCACTGCGCTTTTTTTCTTTTTTCTTCTTTGCTTTTTCAATATGCCCCGTTCACGTGAACATACAACTGCTCTTTTTAAATAATCAAATAACTGCAACTCTGCATCGAGATTTAGGGAATTATTACTTTAAAAAGTAACAGCGGCAGTAAAACTATTTCACAGTATGATGGTTAAAAATGTTGCAATTAATCCGCGGTTCACATGCGTGCCAAACCGTGGGGGGGGGAAATCAACTACGGTCCGTACTGTGTTTTACTGCTCGTGTAGTGCCTGACTGCACTGCAGCTTAAGTTAGAAACAAGAGAGACCACGTAACTCGCTGGCAAGTTGGCCACTAATGTAACAGTTATACTGAGAAAATATCATCATTAGCTCAGTCTCCAGAAAAACGGGGGAAATACGGCCCTTCATTTATCTACGTTTGGTATCGTGAAAACATTAGCCAGCCAGCCAGAAGTCTGTAACTGTATGAAATGCTTTTTTATCGACCAACATGCCAATACAAAATATTAAACATATACAATTAAAAGTTAAAACGTCATTGTTGTAGGCTACTTGTTAGCCGTTTTAGCTATGTTTGCTAGCAAAGCCCAAACTTTCCCAGTGCAACTCGAACGCACTGAAAACATGGAAATGACACATTTATCACCCCGATATCCGACCTCCTTCCATTAACGAATGCAAGGTTTAGCTACCATAATTTACACGCCCACTTGAAAACACTGTAGTCTTTCAAAAAGAGCAAGTGGTAGAGGTATACCCCATTTTGACGTATACCTCTACCAAATTCTCAACTTTATATTCAAAAAAAGATTTTTTTTTTGGCCAGCCACAAATAAAGACTTGATCTGTTCAATAAGATTAATGTTGTTTTTGGGTGGAATTCCCCTTTAAATAAGGAGACAGTTCCTGAGAAAAATAATATTTTGGACAATCATTTCGGGAAAGTCGGTCTATTCCCGGATAAGCAGTCCATGTCTATGGTGTTATTCCTAGCTGCCTTGAGGGTAGCAGAGCTTACACATCAGGGCAAGTCCTTTCAAGTCAAGCGCAGTACCACGGTGTGCATGCCTGTTTTACAAAACAAGCAAAGCACACACAATATGTTCTGCCTGTGTGAAAAACGCTGCTGTTGGAGCACCGCTACTCTGTCTAAATCTATCTTCATCGATGCAAGAAATACCTGACAACAGTTTCTGCACTAAACAGACGGAATAAAAAAGCTATTTTGTGGTAATACCAAGATATTTCATCTGTTCTTGCTAAAAACGCCCCATTAACAGCATAGTTCTTTCTGGAGTTTTTTGGTATTATTTCAGTTTTACTGTATGTTTGTGATCGGCCCAGATAGATTTTTTGTACGATGAAGGATATTTACATAATTTCTGTATTTACAGAAGTTTCTGGCAACCTGCTGGTTTTATAATGGCTGATATATGGGCATTCTGGGGGTTTGATCCAAAGGAAGAAAATTCTAATCAACTAACTACAAAGCAGGTGATATCATGCCTCCAGAAGCCGGATGCCCCGATAACAGCCAATACTAGCTGAAGCTGGTCATCAGTAACTTATTTATGTAAAATATCCCTCATCACTGTGCATAAACATAAATTAAAATTGAAATAATATCCAAAAAAAACCCTGAAAGTGAACTATCCCTTTAAACATACTGGCCTCATCTCCGCTGTAACCAGAGGGACTGGGCAGACTTCACAATGACATCACCGGGGCACACGTCAGCTCCAGGCCCAACTCGGTAACTCGCTCGTCTCCGGAGTCCGGCTGCCTTTCCAGGCTGGCTGGTAAGAGAACACCGGCCAGGCGACAGTAACTTCCATCTAAACCTCCTTTAAAAAGCTCCAATTAAAAACCTTTAGCATTAGAATGCTCTCAGGGGCCCAGTTAAAAAGTGACCGTTCCACAGGGAATTTTCGGACACAAGCCCACCGATTGAAAGGTGCAAGGGATATGCGGGGAAACTAACCTGGAAACAGACATGAGAAAAATGCTTGCAGAGTACGAGGCCAATGGTGAAAACTGAGCAGCTCATTAGCATTTTAGCCAAAGCAACAGCTGCCGGGCACTGAAGTATCTTTGTCAAGCATGTTAAGTTTGAGGCCAGGTAAAGAATGCATAAGGGAGTGCATTAATGAGTGCATTTCATGAGAGAAAAATAATTATTTTGATACTAAATGTCATCTTTGTCAGCGCTCAGTCTGTTAAAGGATATATTGTTTATTTGCAATGTGTGGCTGCAAGTTAGACTCACCGGTGAACCACTAAAGCTGTGTTTGTAAAGGCAAAGGATTTTGGCTCTATTTCTCCTCTAAATACTTCCAGCTGTGTTGCTGATGGCGAGTCACAACTAATGAAATTTGACTTTTACTCAGGCACTGGAGAGGGAGGAGATTATCTCACTTTTATCTGGGGATAGAAAGAGGGGGGGGGGGCTTGATAGAGCAGCTATCTGACAGTTTGGGGTGTTTTCGCTTTTAATACGTCATGGCTGAGGTTCAAATTATCAAGAGTGTTCATTTATTTATTTATTGGGAGAAAGAACTGCAGGATTTTAGCTTTGCAAAGTGATTGAAAATGTCTTGGACAATCATTAATCAGTTTTTCATTGCCTCATATAAGGACTCTACCCATAGACAAAAACAAATCAATGCCACTGCACAGGTTATCAGTCAAAGTCACCATCTACCAAGTTTTCTTGAAAAAATGCTGATAAGATTGACAGGGAACAGAAATGAATCTCGCAATTCATCAGCAAAAGGTCACGGAAAGACTGATGTTATAAACAGAAAAATTGTCAAACACTTCTACTTTTCCTAATTGTTCAAGTCCTACCAATCACCAAACAAGTACACACTGCTATTACAAAACATTGCATCTGTGACTGATATAGCTATGGCACATTGTGTGAGCATACAATTGCATCAACACGATTTCTTTACCTTAGGGATACATTGTACCATCCCACAAAAGACTGTGGACACCCCAATAGCATGTGTCCAATAATAAATACGACACACACACACCTTCTTTTTGTAAACAGAGCTCTCTCTACCCCTGCTGGTGTTTACAGGCTCAGTTGAGCAGGGGAGCACATGACCTATAGTTGGTATATTTAATTTGCTGCCTGCCTTCATTACTCCCTACTTCCTCCTTAGCACAGCCTGTCACGGTGCTTATGATGATCTGATCTCTGTCGATAGACTTGAACGCTATGGATTATGTACGTCTAATCATACAATGTAGCGACAGAAGAAAAGAAAAACATGAACTCAAAGGAAGGACACACAAGATCCCATATAAGTGGCATTAAATCACCATTACGCACTAACATGGCATGCAGATAATGGAAAAACTGGCATAACGGAAGAGAAAATTGTTAAATATGTTATATTAATGGTCCTTTGCATTATTGCAGAGAATATTTGTGGCCTATATTTGGTGTGCAAATCCAGGCAAGCGCTGTAGACCTCACATTGGAAGACATCGAGCCGGTCTACTTAATGGCGTTAGCCTAAGTCCATTTCTGAAAATGATATCTTACAGCAGGCAACACGGCTTTACCGTTTTGTGCAGCAGTAACAACCCTCTCCACAACCTTTACACTGTGACACTGTACTCACGTAATGTTTAGAGGGATTCCGTCTCTTCTCCACATCTACAACTTTTACATCTTGTACTGTCCGGAACTGCATCATGAACATGAGAAAGTGGGGAAAAAATGTCCAGAAGGGTAGGCTACTCTACGAAAGCGATCCGATTCCTTTTAATGTCCCTTCGTCTTGTAACAGGAATCCACCTGAGCCACTGACTGGTAATTCCCTCTCATCTATGAGACCACTCGGTTTGCGTTTACCTTGTTAATTTCACTGCGCGTTGTTATATAATGAATTATTACAGGCTATTCGTTGTCAGTTGGATTTGGAATAGAGCTGTTCAAACATGTCGTCGGTCTTTTGTGGTAGCTATATAACATCCATCCAGACACATATTCAAGTATTGGTCTTCTGCGACATCAAAATAATGGTCACGTATGAAGATGGTATCACCTTGATCTTTGTTTAAATCATTCAGTATGTTTCGGTTAAAGAGATAAACCCGATGGGATTTATCAGCACCTGGAGCCGATCTGCATTGAAACGTCTTGAAATACGAAGGGGGTTCTGTTAATAGGATAGCCTTGCCGAGCGTTAATCCAGTCTGGGTTGAATATTCCTGCACAAGGATTGGAACTGTGTTTGGTTTCGGCGGAGGCGGTTTCCCCCTCCCAATGAGAGCGGTCTGTCCTTTGGGGTGGGTTGTCTTCTGTCTTATAATATAAAAAGAGGGCGGGGGCTGTGAACCCCGCTTTTCTTAAATTGGAGGGAAAAAAGGACACAAGAAGACCGCAGGGGGATCGGACCAGGATCGGACCCGTGTTGGTCATCCGAACTTCGAGAGCAGTTGCGCCTTATTTATAGGCTACATAGCCACAGTGGCGTGCTATAGGCGCTAGTATACTTTTATGAAGGCTATAGCTACGCGTCCTTAGTCTTAGGGTCTTGAGTGAAAATAAGGATGGAGTTCATATTTGGCATTATGCATATTTTACGTATGCCGTGGTTTTTCCAAAAAAAATATATGTTTCAGTCCACAAGCTGTAGTCTATCTATCTTATCGAGTCGCTATAATTGTTAATCAATGACCTGCATTTCGGCCGGGCCCACTTGGCTCAACTGTTTTTGAATAAGGTTTGGATGTCAAACACTTAGGCTAGTTAACTGGTCACTATAAAGGCGTGACAAATAGCCTACTATCGCAGATTAAAATGACAGTGTTGTACAGTATGTAGGCTATCCCACCAAACATTTTCACGATCGGTGGGTAGATGTCATTGTCGGTAATGGAGGTCGATATGCCGTCGATTCGTGGGGCAGAAATTAAAGTTTTTTTTAACGTATTTTTATACAGTCTATGGTCGGTATATATTGCAACATGGAGATGAGTAGTCTAGGCTACAAAACAGATCTAGACTATAGGTAGAAAAGTGGTTGCGGACTCGACCAGCCTTGTAGCCGCGACGCAGGTAGACAAATTGTTTGGGGATTCGTTTAATGAATTTTACTGTAGCCTAATTTTAATAGTAGATTTTAAGTAACTTTATATTCAACTCTAATGCTCTCATGACGAGAAGAAACTAATTGTTAAAACTCTTCTGTAGACTAGGCTACACGCATGCCTCGTGTAGGATATTCTAACCTCAAAACAAAGCGAGCAAACAAATCTTATGATAGTCTACCATAACACCGACTAGGCCTACTTAGGCTACATGGTGGCGACAACCATATCCCTGACGTTGAAACGGTGTTGAAACTCCGTGCACATCTGCTGGTGAGTCACCGGACAATCTGGCCAAATAAATACATACTAAACAGTGCCCCCTTGTGTTAGGATAACTTTGTTCGGGCGTTTGTGGCTTCCTCTTTATGTTTAAATATTTCTGAAACTTAAAATAAACAACAACAAAAAAAACAAAGAAGTATATTTGAAAATAAATGCATATACAAAACAGCATTAGAAGCACTGAACTTAGTTGTTGAGATTTAAACGTATCAAGTCAAATAATTCAATTTAACTTGATTGCAAATGTCCCTGTGACTTAAATGCAAAATTGCAACTCAGTTAAAAGGATGTACTTGGACAGTGCTTAAATTCCATTATGATAAACTAAGAGAGTACAGCATTGCGGTTGGCCTTTGTGGTATAAATAATAACACTGTCATACCAGAGGAGGATGGGTCCCCCCCTTGAGTCTGGTTCCTCCCAAGGTTTCTTCCTAGTTACACCAGGGAGTTTTTCCTTGCCACTGTTGCCTTTGGCTTGCTCTTGTGGGGGTTTAGGCTGGGTTTTCCTGTGAAGTGTATTGTGACAACTAAACTAAGTTTGGAAATTTGTGTTTAGTCGATCATATCTCTGTTGTCACTGTATTATTAGCATTGTATCTTATATCATTGGAAAGCCTGTGCATTTCCCTTTACAATGATGTCATTGGGTCAGTGGGTGGAAGAACCATACACAGCCACAACAGCCTGGCACCTCCTCCTCATGCTGGTCACCAGCCTGGTCACGTGTTGCTGTGGGATGGCATTCCATTCCTCAACCAGGATTCACTGCAGGTCAGCCAATGTGGTTGCGTTGGTCACTCTAGCACGTACAGCATGCCCAAGCTGATCCCACAAGTGTTCACCCGCTGCTGAGGCTCCTGACTGTTTGTTCAATGAATAAAGCATAAAATTACCAATATGTCTTGTTTGATCCTTGTCACTGATAGAGAGTTCAATCATCCAATCCCCCAAACAACTCAAAACAATAGAGTCAATACCAACAGGAGAATACACTGTTTGACATTGGCAGGTAAATTTGGCACATTTCACTTGGGACCCCACCCACATAATCAGCTGTGCTGCTCATCCCACAAATGCATGATCCTTACAAATGGGACATCATTGTAAAGGGAAATGCACAGGCTTTCCAATGATATAAGATACAATGCTAATAATACGAGATGTGATCGACCAAACACAAATTTCCAAACTTTTTTTGAGGGGTTTAGTTGTGAAATGTGCTATATAAATAAATATTGATTTGAATATTGACTGCCATACACAGATTTAGTGACTCCATTAGTGACTTGCTTGTTTTCTGATGCTCGTTGATATCAATGATGCAACACAAAAGCCAAGGCATTATCTGCAAACCAGCAACAAGATCAAATTTGATTCATTTGCTATATTGGCTCCTCTGTTGCTATGTTGACGCTAAGAAGCTATGTTTTTTTTTTTTTAGAACAGAAGAGGCCAAGAGGGTAATTTATCTGATCATTTTAGGAAGAAAGTACACAATTTGAGCAATAGCAAGTAGTATATGTTTGGAGAATACAATTTACTGAAGGACAATAGATTATTTTTGAAATTGTATCTTTCTTTAGCACTTTATATTCATTGATTAAGTATTAGTTCTCTATGCCCAAGCTTAGAATTTGACCAGGCATGGTTCCTCCTGAGATTTCTTCCCACTGAGACGTTTGTTTCTTCCCACTGTTTGAGTGTGATGATAGTGCAGTGTTATTCGCCAGTCTTCCATCAGGTGGCACTGCTACTGCAGTTGGGAAAAAAATATTCAACTTTTTTTTTTTCATTCTTGAGAAAATGATGCGTTAGTCCTACATCCCGTTGTGTGCATATAATACAGAGGCACATTTGTATCGCTTAACTAGTGCTGCTGTCAATCTAATCTAAACCCTCTCTAGTCTTTACCAACCCACCAAAAACTGTGTATTATGGCTCGATACCACAGAGATTTGGCAAAAGTACAGTATTGTACAGTACCAGAATTATTCACACCTTAATGAATATTTATTTAAAAAAGGCCAAAATAAATAATGAAAGTACTAAGCTATATTTTAGTCATCAAACATGTGGAAAATATTGAATTGCAATAATGATTAAATGGAATTTATATCTCAAATTATATTTATTAATTTATTATACATTTACGTCCAGTGTCACAAATGTTAACACACCTGTTATTGTTACTTTGTGCACCCTCCTTTCACAAGGATAAGACTACTGAGTCATCGTCTATAATGTTTCATCGGATTGGTTAACATATTGGAGGGATTTTTGACCATTCCTCCAAACATAATTATTTCAAGATCATTCAGTCTGTGCTTCTGGACTGCCCTCTTCAATTCAAACCATAATTTTGTTTGATTGGGTTCAAGTCTGGAGACTGAAACGGTCATTGCAAACAGTAATTTTGTGGTCAGATAACAATTTCTCGGTAGAATTGCAGGCATGCTTGGGATCATAGCCTTGCTGAAAGATCCATTTGTGGCTAAGTTTGAGCTTCCTGTTAGAGGAAACCAGGTTTTTGGCCAAGATGTCTTAGTGCTTTCTGGAGTTGCATGACTACCATGAGGCCATCCCTTCAATAAAGGCTTTCTTCTGGCAACTCTCTCCAAGAAGCCTATTGGCATGGCCTATTGCCTGATGGTTGATGGTTGATTTGATCTTTGTGTCCCAAAGATCCCTCCAAGTTGTATACATGGCCCTTGGATCAACTGTGGCCCTTGGATTTTTCTTTGCCTCCCAAACCATTTGCCTCACTGTGCATGAGGAAAACATGCATCCCCTACCAGGCAGGTTTGCCACTGTTACAGTGGATTTAAATATCTTAATTATTGACTTAATAGTGGAAATTGTATGTTTACTTTGTATGTATTTGTTTGCAACCATCTCTTGTCTTGTGACGATCAACAAACCTTTGTCTTCTTCTGGCAGTTCTTAATTGCATTTCCCCATGGTGATGGATGACACATGGGTTTCACATTTGTGTTACCTAATGTTTTTATATCACAGTGATACCATGGCATGCAGGTCACAATACAGTTATCTAAGCTTGAGATTACATAAGAAATAGCATGCAAATAAAGATTTATTTTTACTGGATGAAAAAAAAAAGATTATGGGTGTGAATAATTGTGACCACCAACTTTGTGACCCAATACTTTTTTTTCTCTGAGTAATTGTATCAGTATAAAATAATATAATGTTCCATTTTTTAGAATATAATGTACATCATTAATTGTGGCTACCATTTATTTTACAGAGCATTCTTTGTTAATCTTCTCAAAGCGTAGGCTACATCATTTTGGAGGTTACGGTATATGCAGCTTCAGATCTTTCATTCCCATTTTACACACCTACTCCCTTGACTCGACAGAAAGATAGAATACTTTAATAAACTTATCCAGTCTATGGGGAATTCACCAGTCTAGATGGTGATCTTCACAGCACAAAGAGAAGCCTAATTACTAGTCTCTTTACATTGTTTTCTAAACACTATACAATTACAATAAATAAACACTTTGTTAAAACAATCCCAGCATTGATCGGTGGAAGCTTTGCAGAACAACAAGTGTGTGTCACCTTGAAAGCAGGGCACTGCGTCAAGATCCACCGTTCAACTCACAGTGTATGAATGAAGCAAATTATGTGGAAACAGACGGCCTTTATTTAAAACCAGACTCATTGAGAAACAAGGCATTGTGAAGTGATATCAAGGGAAAACTGTAATATTAGATAACAAGCTTGTGATCCTTACAAAGGAATAGCAATAGAAGGCTATAGGTACTCAAGCTCAAAGTTGCAAATTGTAAACCTAAATAGGCAGATTAATTAAACTGGAAAGTTCGTCCAAATAACATTCATTTTTGGATAGTGAGCTGGGGTTTACATAATGGTTTCTGCGCTACGCCAGCACCAGTTCATGCTTAACCTACACTAAAGTTCATTTCGCAGGACTGAGAACTTTGGTCAATTTCAGACTCTTTCGTGAACAGGAGGGGATTAGGAACGAGGGGGGACATAGGTCTGACTCAGGCATGCGATTCTTGAGGGAGAGGCAGAGCGTGATATTAAGGCTGAAAGCGTGAGTCTCACGCCAGATGCGTGGGAATTGTCAACCCTGCACCGGGTCCAATATAGTCAAGCTTGATCACAAGAATGCGCTTTCATTCATTTCACTCAAGAATAGAGACAATTTTATAGCTACATGCTTGAAACATCTAAAGCGTATATGGCCCATGGGTACATGTGCTGGCCATCGAATGGTTTCCCAGAATTTAGGATCATGCATTTATTGGCGGTCAATTGCTTAGAAAGGCACGTGATGCGTATAGGGCCCCATCTTTATGAGCCGTAGCGGGGAAAAAATTTACCGGTAGGCCTATAGGCTATTGTTTTCAACTAGCTAATTATCATAAACGATATGACAATCGGGTTATATTTGTAACATTAGGCTACATGGATTGGACGCTGTTTAACAACTTTTAATAAATAAAACAAACTGAAGAGAGAGAGAGAGAGAGAGAGAGAGAGCCGAGACTGTTTATATTTTAATCCCGATTTTTGTTACTTTCATGATGACAACATGTTCCTTTTCTCAACCAAGAAGCTTTGGCAATAGCCTACAATTGCACAATTTCGTCATGCCAATAAAGAATATTGAATTAAGATATATAAGATATATATAGGCTATTGTAGGCTACGTAAAATATAAATGAGTAGAGGAATGGCCTACAGAAACGATGTAGCCTACATTAATTTAGTTCGCCTAGCCTATTTATTTATATATTATTTGTGTGCGTATGACGCCCCCACGTTGTAGTTCCAGTAGCTGAACACCAAACTGCGACTGCGTCTCTGTGTGAGCGCCGCTATCCTTCCTTACCTCCGCTGCTGAACTTTATTATCGTGGCTGATCCGAGGAGATATTCACTCATCTGAACCACGAGGGATACCTTTTACATTTTATTCTATTGGGAAAATGACTACGGTTTGACGGAATCCAAGGCTCTGTGAAACTTAATTTGGTCGTCGTCTTTTCTGTTTCCAGAAAGAAAAAAGGAAGGAGTGTCTCAACGATAGCTTGAGCGGTTGGGCCGATGTATTTGTGGGAGTTTTACTACGGCTTATTAAGCGTGCTTTGCTTAGACAGTCGGTGGACATCAAAAACGCTAGGATATTTAGTTTAATATTACATTTAGCGGAGTTGAATGGCCGTTGTGGTTCAGTTCCTATTTTTCTTCCATCGAATTGGCAACGTTTTACCGCCCAGATCTTGCACAAATGTAACGTTAGCTCAACATAATCGCGATACACACTCCTGGACTCCACAACATTAATCTAGGCTGCTAGCTGCTGTAGGCTAGCATTAGTTTGTGTGTATTACTATTGGCTACGTGATTGTCTAAGTTAGCCATACAAGTAAAGATGTGGACTTGCTCGTATCTTGGTAATCGCAAGGAGTAGGCTAACCGATAACATTAGGCTATTGGGTAACTTATAGCTAGCCATCATTTGCGTGGTTTAGTAACTAGCAAGCTGTACAGCTAAGATAGCTAACGTTAATTACCTAACCTTATCTGTCTAGCTAGATTAACGTTCGGCTATTAAAACCAGTTGCCTGCTAGCGGTATATTATTCACTTGCTAACTTGCCACTATTAAAACATTGATCTTTATTAAGAAATCGTACGCTCCACAGTTGTTCTACCTTACTAGCTATAGTGATATATACGTGGATTTGACAATGTCGTTTTTCAATTTCCGCAAAATCTTCAAATTGGGGAGCGAAAAGAAGAAAAAACAATATGAACACGTTCACAGAGATATGAATCCAGAGGACGTTTGGGAGATTATTGGTGAATTGGGAGACGGCGCCTTTGGGAAAGTGTACAAGGTAAACAAGTCACTTTGGCTGACACTAGCTAGTGCTAACTGTTCAGGACTGATATACATTTGGGCCTCAGTCTTACTCAATGTTAAATGGAAACACATTTGATCTTGCAACCATCGTACGTTAGCTACATTTTAACATGATGAAATCAATTTCCTTCCTTTACTTTAGCTGGCGAGTCATTTCCCCCTTGTTTTGTTCTCATCGTTGTTACATTTCTCTTGACTGTGGAGAAGCTTTTCTCCCTGCCTTTTGTCCTTTTGGTACCGTCAGCTAGTAAATGTGTAAAATATGGTTAGCCCATAGGGTTAGCCTAACGTTACTCCCCTCCTAAACTGCACATACATTTAAACAATCTGTCCATATGCGAGACTGTTGCAAACGCATCCTTAGTTTTAATAGCCTACGGTGCACATACCAGCATACATTTCTGAGAAATGTCATTTTCGAAATTAGGTTTGCTCACAAAACGCAAAAATATCACACTCGCGTTATCTTTTTTTTTACAGGAGACGCTGGCATGAAGTTGTACAAGGTTTAGTCATATAGTAGTTCCCACGCAGTTTAATAATTTGGTTTTGTGGAAGAGGAATGCTACCTAGAGGTGCCTACTAGACACCATCATTCCGAGTACTGGCATGTTCCACTTGTTAATATAACAAATTAGGCACAATTAATAAGATCAGAGCAGGTAAGAATGTATCCAAAATAAATGGCAAATAAAACACCTGAACTTCTTAAACAAGGGAAGTAGCCCACATTCACAGTGTGTGCCGTCCGTGTAGGGCCTATTTAGAAGTTTAGACAGACAATCCATCAAACTATATATATGTGGGATCTTATGTGTTTTCCAAAGTTGCAACACAATTTAAAAAGAGATTGGAGTTCACTAACCAATATTTGAATAAAGAAGACGATCAACATACATGTGTCGTCAGTGAACTGTCCCAGTAAAACTCGCCCTTGCTGCAGCATCATTTTATGGAACATGTAGCCTAATGGATGAGACGGTGCTTGGCTTTTCTGATGCACATTCTTAGGTGTGTTCTAAAAAGCATGGAGAAATGAAGACAGAAAACGCTGCGGTATTTGTTTCTGAAGGACGTTGACAAAGCGATAATAGAAGTTTTGAGTTATGCATTTGTGATAGAAAGTAATTTGTCTGAACTACAAATGGATGTATGCGGTTGCATGAGTGAGACACACAATAGAATGGATGAAATTTGTGAAATTATTTTGTAATAGCCTGGTCTAGGCTATTAATGTTCCGAGGTACATTGTGGGTTCAAGATCAACATGGTAGAATCAGTATTTAGTGAATGAAATATAAATGGTTGAGGGCACAACTCCCAAACCCAGTTGTGTAGAATCTCTAGTCGTGCACTTGGTGCTGGAACCTGGTCACTACTCATCATTGTCAACAGGAGTAGGAGCCTGTGCATGCAGCACCAGCAGGAATAGGCATTACCTTTCAACTGGTTTCTACAGCAACACAGGACTGTGTTGGAATGGGAGGACCCCATGTTTTTTGAGCAGGGAGTTAAGTGTGACTAGGCTCTAACTGAAATGGAACAAGCACATTGCCTACAAAGATTATAGTCTCAACTGAGCAACTGGGTTGAACCCACCTCAAAATTGCAATCACATATTACTGGGTTCAACACTTTCAGATCTCAGAATTGGTGTTGTTGTTGTTGGGGGGGTTCATGGTGGTAGTGGAGGGGTCTGAAAGCCAGACGAAAGGGGAGCCTGCCCTGCCCTAACGAAGCACGAAGCACTCGTGAAGCATGCTGTGATTATTGTAACCCAGTTTTGTAAGGTCTGCCCAGTAGCATCATGTGAGTGTGATGTGTGCTTTGAAGTGTTGTTTAACTACAGCCACAGCATGGACTGTGCTTCTCTCTGTGAGTGAGTAGAATTACTGTTGCTAACATATGGGAGGAGGGTGGGCGGAGTTATGTGTCAGGGGTGTGGGCGGAGTTAATGCAACAGGAGAGGTTGAGATATAGGTGAGCGTATATCACTGGGTGTAGGAGTGGTGCCTTTGAATTAGCTGTGTATATAATATATACGCCACATGTAGTCTGTTTGTTTTGCATCGTTTTTATTGCATGTGATTTATGTTGTCTGGTAATGTTTCTGTACGTCGCTGTTACGGTGCTGTAAACGTTGCTGTAAACGTTGCCTTCCCCCCCCCACTGTAAATTCATGGTTCTTATTATATATTGTTTTTGCGGGGCGAGCTCAGTTATGTGCTGTGCGGCTGTCCCAAGTAAACAAATTGTTTTGGCTCCAGAGCATTAGTTTGATGTAAATGGTGCTGTAGTAGACTTGTTTTCCCCTCTGATGTTGTGTGCAGATTGTTGGCAGTTGAGCTGGATAAATGTGGCAGAACATTTTCACTTGCTGCCTGACAGGGAGAACAGGAAAGCAGACTGGAATTACAGTGCTGTAGCAGTGTTGGAACAAAAGCAACTTTTTTTCCTGAAGGTTGCAAAGTACTGCAGATTCACATGTATTTTCATACCTTTGAGCAAGGCACTTAACTTGAATTTCTTCTTTAGTGTTCAGCTATATTATTTAAATTTAAATATGAGCTTTATAGAAGTTGCTCTTGGCAAGCATATTAGGCACACTAATGAATAGGCCTAATAAAAGTATATGTAATAACAGCCTATATATGTAATAATATTAGTGGGCCTTTTGGCTTTTATCAGTGAAATATGTTAATACTCATAAGCAGGGCTGGGCAACTCCAGGCCTCGCAGGCTGGTGTGTTTGCAGGTTTTTGCTGCCACCAGTTACCGATTATTTAATTAGCCCAACATTTACATGATCTGATATTTTGTGTACATTCCACGATATGCACAGCAGCTGATGAATGTTCTTTTGCCTGTATGTATGTATTTTAGCGTTTTATTGTGGTCTAATTTATGAGTGAATAGGTGTTGGTTTAGGCTATACGACTAATTCGCTGATTGAGCCAGGGTAACTGGTGGTAGCAAAAACCTGCATACACACTGGCTTCTGAGGCCTGGAGTTGCCCATCCCTGCTCTTAAGATGCACAAATGGTTAGTTAGCTACTAGATCATGGATACTCAAATTTCGCCCTCAAATCCAAATCTGGCCCTGGTTTTCATTTCTCCCTGGTAATTAATTGAAAAATTTGTGCTACTGATTGGCCAACTTCGTCAAAAATGGAGGGTGGAAAATCAGCAGGACCTGGACCGTGATTTGAGTAACAGTTCTAAATCTATTATTTCTGTACTAATTCATGATATTGCAGATACTAAAAGACATTTCATTGATTGCAAAAGAGATAAGCTCACTTCATAAGCAAGCACTGATTAATACTGTCTGCTGTGCTCTTTTTCTATTATGCAATAGTAAATTATTTGTCCTTGAAAAGTGTGAATAGAAGTTGACAAATCGGCAGTCTGGACATCTGGGACACTCCAAAGCTTGGTAGGCTACAAGTAAATTATCTTTGTTTTTTTTGGCCCTAAATGAATATGACTTCAAAAATCATATGATTGGCTAAGATTAGGCTACTTGCCATTTCTGGAAGGTTCCACACTCAGCAGGGCACCAACACATAATAATATTGTGAGCCCACTGTACTGTCTCCTTGATTAATAAGATATGGTAATAACCACAGTTATTAAGGAAGACTTTAACCCATGACAGAAAACAAGTGCCCACACTCAGTTTTTTTTAAAGTTTTTTTTTAGCTTTGCAGTTATGGGGCCAACTGATATCAGATAGACTACCTGATGGGCAGAAATGATTCAGGCAAGGTCATACGAGTGTACTTGTCAGTGTGTGTGAGACTTCATACAGCTTTAATATTTCTAGGAGGCCTCCTAGTGCCGAATAGCCTACGCTTTCTTCTGGATTTGTGCAGTAATGAGAAGGTTTGCGGGTTTGTCAGCGTGCGATTGTAACGCAGATCTCAATGGCACTCTGGTAGACTGCACAAGTACTGACAGGAACAGGATGTGTTGTGGTTCCCAGCTTACTAATTGTTTAAATGCACTATCATGTGATAATGTGGTTTTCTCAAATTTCACATCTCTGTTCTAAAAGTGTTTACGTGACTACTGTTTTATCACTATGTTAAAAAACGGTTTCTCCACAGCTTTGTTCCAAACAACTTGCCTATTAATTTATGAGAACAGAATGCTGTTTTTCCATTTCGTTCGTGGTTTGGATTAGGGATGTGCAATATGGAAATTCTTAATGGGGGGGAAAGAAACAGTATCTGTCAGCCCATGTTGCCTGATATTGATGCTGATGCCTCCCTGTTACATTACAGCACAAATGCAAGTCTCCCTTACACATTTATAGAAGTATATGGAGGAAAGAATTTGTGTTATAAAATATTTAAAATTGCTCTCATTATTACTAAGCAGAAATCATGAGTCTAGAGAGCTGTTGAATCACAGTACAGACTTTCTTGTGAAAATAAATTATAATGAATAAAATGGGTTCACGTGACTAAGATTAGCGCGCTTTTTGAACATGAAATCTTCACTTAATTTACAGTAAATGTTTGGCCTCTCTGGTTCATAATAGTTGCAGCCATCATCTTAGCATCAGGCCAGTACTGAGAAGTTAATTTTAAGCTATTGCCAGCCACTATTGATATGACCCCAATATTATCATGCATTTGGACATTGAATTCACACAGACAATGGTGTTATTACCAATTGCAGTTTATTCTTTCAGATTTCCAGGAACACCTATGAAAATAAACTGTGTGCTTGTGACTGGTGAGGTACCATGACAACCATAAACAGTGAGGGGAAAACAGTGCGACCTTTCAAGTTGTTACATCATTCAGTATCAGCCACGGCTGTCATGATAATACAATCAGTGATGACTGTCAAATGAAACGGTACCAAGGATGCTGTCAAGCAGCTGTTCTTAATGTTTCCATTTAACCGTATGTAGGGATGGGTATCATTAGGATTTTATCGATACCGGTACCGGTACTGCTTATCGATACCAATACTTATCGATACTCTTTTCGATACTACTCTCCATAATTTTGTTTAAAAAAAGAGGTGTTGTGAAAATAATGAAGTTATTTTATTAATACTTTTAGCAGAAATAACAAGTTGTTTTGATAAAATTAACATTGTTTCCTGAGAGAATATAATGAGGGGACCAATTGCTATAAATAAATGTCTGGTAGTGTGTCTTGTTGCTGCTTCACTACAAATACAATGAACTTAAATGAACAAGATTATAGATTACCAAAGAACTATAGTTCTTGAGCTTCTCAGAAGCTAACAGAATAATAGTTATACATAATAAATAATACAGCGGCGGTGAATGGGTTGGGTTTGGGTGTTTTGTCTTGAACTACTATCCCCTGAAGAAGCGGGGGCTGTCGCTTGACTGACGTTAGCTATAGGATGAGGAACATGTTTCAAAAGCTTTTAAAACTGATGTTGACAAGGCATTCTCTGCTCCACAGAGAATGCCTTGTTGCTCCAAGGCATTCTCTGTTACCTGTTCGCAGTGTACAGGGAATAACTTCCCTAAAAGCTATTGAGCCTTTTAGCTCTGGGTTTATGTAATGCGGGCGAATAAGCAAGGTAGCGTTAGACCGAAGATTCACTATTTAAACTACTTTTCGTAGAGTTTTCGGGAAATATATTTCATGTACATTACGAACAGGTAACAGGATGCTTTGGAGCAATCAAAATTTGAATACTGTTGTTGTTCCAGGTCATTTAACATACGATACGTTGTTGTCCAGTGCTGTTACTATGTGGCTGGCCATCTAGTAAACACTGACGGTGTTATTTTACAAAGGTAATAACTGGACTTGTTTTATCTTATAACAAATGTTACCTTGACTTGATGAGGTCCAGTCACGTTATTTTGGGGAATCGCATCAGCTTCGGAGCCGGTTTAGAAGCAGAATTTCTGAGTTAGCTGGATAACTGCGCTGAGTAAAACGGGAATCTGGAATATGGACTGAAGTAAAAAGAGCTTCTTTCGGATTCATGTTCTCTGCTTAGTAATAAAGTAAGCAGTTTGAAATATTTTGTAACACAAATAAAATAATTTTTTCTTCCATCTACTTTCTCTATGAATGTGGAAAGAAACTTGTTTGCATTTGTGCTGTAGTGTAAGAGTGAGGCATCCTCCTGATAGGAGAGCACAGGCCATTGTGTGTACCGACCCTTCGTTATGCTCTTTCAGTATTTCAAAAACCAGCTTTGCTACAACTAACCTTCAGTGTCGGCTAGCCATGTGATCTCTGGTATTTTGCTTTTGATCTGCTGAAGTTATCGTGTAAATGCATTGGTCACACTGGTTAAAAAAGAAAATAAACAAAAACGTGATCATAGCAGTGCAAATTGCTCTGGGTAAGTCTCGTCCTGGAAATGCCAAAATGAAAGGAAATGGAAATGATCATCACTCAGAGTACATTTCTCTCACATATTTTTTGGTTTATGTATTCCCAGGTGTCGAACCTTTCAGGACGATCGTTGTGACTTGATTCACACGTTTTGTTGATTGACAGAAATGGTGTGGTTTTTGAGGGCGGTTGGCAGCGTGCGTCTCACCATGCTTTCCTTGTGGTTCACTCCTCCCTGCTCTGGAATGTGAGCTGGGGAGGTGCAGAGTTATTCCTGTCACATTAATAACACAATTTATTATTAAACTGAAAATCCACTGTGCCAGTGTAAATTTGGGTATTTTTAAGATTGTATTATCCCATGAATGTCACTGAGTGTAAGGAATATAAATTGTAACTAGGTAAACAGCATATTGTAAAGATAACAATGAGTAACACACTTGTTTATTAGTCTATTTCAAAGGGCTGTTCATAAAGTCAGTTTATAAAGTGCTTGGGAAGCTGGTTCCAACATTTTGCTCCACAGCTTTTCGCCTCTCAGCCATACTCTTATCCTCATAGTCTTTTATTTTTTGTGGTTTTCTTCCTCAGGCCGTGTGAGCTGCTTGGTACAGCCCACGGCCCTAACTGTCAGCAGCAGCCATGTTGGTGAGGGCTTGAACTCGATCATTTGGAAAACCTGTCAACCATTAGCCTGCTTCTGCCATTTTGTGGCACCGGTTTTTGAAAATGTGATTTAACTACGTGACCTGCCTTTTGTAAACAATGCCTTACTTCCTTTTTGTAGTACATACGCAGTATAAAGTGAGGACAATCGACGCTAATGTGTAGATGTGTCATCTGCATAGTTCAGTTTTAAAATTATGCATAGGTTAAATCTTCAGGCACAGAGCTGGATGCCATCTCCTTGAGTGTACAACACTTTAGAGAACAATATGCTGAACACACTGTTCTGAATTCTGTTTGTAGATGTCCCTTTTCTGTCCCAACTGTGTTTCTCATCATTGCTCTTTCCCACCCTCCAAAATCAGCCTCTTCTTCTCATCATTAATATTGAGTTTCTGATTTCTATATAATAGGAAAATAACTTATTCTCACCTAATGTATTATTTATTAATCTTTTCCTATTTTAATCATGAAGGGCTGTATATATAGAGACAGCCTTCTTCAAATTTTGTTGTAGCCTATAGGCTATATCTTAACACATATGAAATGTGTTGATTTTTAGTCCATGATTTGTTACATTTTCATAACTTACCTTATTCTGCTCTGATCACTTTTTCTGAATTGACTTTTTTTGTTGTCGTTATATTAGGTTTTTATTATGTTTGAAGTAATGGCTAGTTGGTCTCTGGAGTCTAGAATGACCAAAATAATATTATAAACATTCTGAAATCTTGATTGTAGGAGGGGTAGCAGGCTTGGCTATGTATGACGGAATAGTGAGCATTTGTTTAATTCTGAAACTGTTTTTCAGAAATATTTTTCATGAAACATGTTGGTGTTTGTTTGAAGCTGGTCGGCTGCTCTGTAAATTAAGTAATAACCTGATTTGACTCATGTCTCTGGTCTGAAACATCCTGAATTTCTCTGCTCTCTCTCTGAGCCGTGGAATGAATTAATGGACTAATTGTTCATAGAGTTGTACATTATAATTAACCTGTATGCTACAGCATAATGGTTCTGAAGGATCATGTGGATTCAGTCAACATTTGTTATGAACTTTGACTTACAATGGTAATGCAATGGTTACACAGTTAACAAGATAAAAAATAGTTTGTTTTGGTGATGGTTGAACTCTCCAAGCCATATTTATGAAGAAACAAAACAAGTGCATTTATGTGTAGCCTTAGCCTACATCAATGTTAAGGACAAATTTAGTTTGAATCCCTGCCATTCTGCTATTACGACAAGGACAGATGTGGATTGAATCCGGTCCATAGCGCTTCCCAAATGAAGATGCGAGTTTGAATAGGTCTCTCGCCGTTTGTCTGCATGGTGGGAGTGTTACTCAGCAGGCAGGTCCATGTGAGGGGCCCGCAGTTTAGCGCCAGGAATAGCACCATGACTAAGCTAGGGTGGTGAGATGCCATGGTGCCGTGTCACAGACCTATCCCTCTCCAGTATTAGTTTGACTTTAATGAGTGTTACTGAGTGTAAATGACTGCATCCGCGCTGAGAAGGGTGGCTGCCACGGGCCTCCCTCGCCTACCATTGATCATAAGCCCTTCACAGGGGTGTGCAAATCGCTCGTAATCGCTCATGCATGTAAAAGTAATTAACCATCATGTGGGACTTTCTCTGCCATCTTGGACCCAGCCTTCCTTGGATCATTTAATCTCAGTGAGACACCATTGTTAAATAAATGTTTAAAAAAATGCATTTCTCCATTATATGTGCATGTCTGGTATTCCTTGGAGAAAGTATGGTCGCACCTTGTTATGCGTAATGGTCGCCTTTAATTACACAGTAACCTTCACTTTAGCTATGGAACTGTTTGGTCTCTTAAGAACACTTTTTTAAAATTCAATATGGAAGCAATTTGGACTTTCCAGCCTTGTGATTTACTGGGAATTGTTAGTCTACATTTCAATTTTGACTGTTATTTTTCCCCTCAGTTTTTGTATATCTTTCAAATGAGCTGCGTCAGAGTTCCGATAGACCCACGCCTGCTCTCTCCTCTTCTGAATCAGCACAATTCACCTGAGCTGAACAACCCGTCGGATTCGTGCAGTACGAGTGACAGGCCCTCAGAAACCTGATAGACTGTGAAAAGCCTGACACGCCCGCTGCAAACAGCCTGCTCACAAACCCAGCTCCCATTCCTCTGTGGGGTGTCAGGAGACACGCTGCCTCTCTGCTTTAGCCAATGTATTTGTCATACTGTACGAACTGTGAATGCTACAGTTTGAGAATGGGACGGTTTGAGAACGGGCAGGGTACCGTTTGAGAACGGGCACGGTACGTTCCGTTTGAGAACGGGCACAGTACCGTTTGAGAACGGACACAGTACCGTTTGT
The DNA here is from genome assembly GCA_029718625.1 of Synaphobranchus kaupii. NCBI lineage: Eukaryota > Metazoa > Chordata > Actinopteri > Anguilliformes > Synaphobranchidae > Synaphobranchus > Synaphobranchus kaupii. The sequence goes on from CM056380.1 coordinate 66,817,423, forward strand.
GAACGGGGCAGTGTAGCTTGAACCACAGCCTGAAGAAGGCCCAAGAACCAAAATAGTGCAATAAGTGCATCAGTCTAATTTACTCAGGTAAGAAAATAGCTTTACAGTAATTTTGTGCCCCTTGTTTTTAATTGAAGAGTTAAATTTGAAAGTTTGGTAATGGCCTCTCTTTGGCAGTACCTACAGTTTAGTAGGACCTACGTGTGATTTTTGGGTGCCAGCTGTAGGGTCCACTGTTTCCCTCGTGCTTGAGCCTGGGACCAGGCAGCAGCTGCGGAGGTCTTGGCGGCACGCAGAGAGCGTGACGTAACCCTGTGTAAATATAAAGTCTGACAAACAAGGAGGGAGCGAATGGGCCGGGCCTTTCAGCGCCGGGTCTGCACAAACACTCGGCCAAAAATAGAGCTGCGGCTCTCCAGCCTGCTCAGGAAGTGACACGGGAGGTGAAGCGACAGCCGGGCCGTTAGCGGCTTCCTTTCAAACGGCATATCCGGGAGGGCCTTCCCCCCTATTTTCACTCAGGAAGACGCATTCCTTTACCATTGTACAGGGAATTAAATTAGTGTGTTATCGTGTGGGAGTGCAGTGATATTGCTCCTTAAGATACAAATCGGTTAGTGGCGTCCTATGAGCAGTTATGCCGCTGTTCAGGGCTCCCGCGTTAAATCCAGTCAGAGTTCAGATTATTTATTTTTCCTCAGCCTGCTGGTGTTCAGAGGCAGCTGGCTCAGCTTTTTGGATTTCCTCTGTCTGTAAATGTGACCATTAATGAAAACACCTCACAGGCGTGGAAAAAATACACTAAATATGAAATCCAGATCATCATATTGCAGTAGCTAGAGGTACGCATTATTGTTTAATTTTGAGAGTGACACTGTACTCACAATGGTGCACTATAGGGAGTATCGCTTTTCCACTAGTGTAGCATTAGTATAGTTTAATTACAAAAGGTTAAACAGTAATTCATACAAACAATAATTCACGCCATAGAGAATGCATTGTCAGGTCTATAGCAGGATTTAACAAAAGTTGACACCATGTGGTTCATTATATTACAACGTAATTATTGTATGCCTTGAATCAAACTTATTGTATTTAGTCTCTCTGCCCCGGAATAACATGCCTGAGGGCAGTCATGATGCCCAGTTGCTGATCCCTTACCGTTAGCCTGCCCGTGTTCTCTAGTTGTAGATGAGATTACTTAAAGGGGCAGTTCACCCAAAACCTACATTTTCATATGTTTCTACCGACCCGGAGTGCTATCTATCCATCCAGGTAGTTTTGTCGAGAACTCACTAGTTTTGTAGATATCCACTGCAAGTCTTGACATCACCCCAATACAGTGGACCTCAACGGGTCCTTGGCGTACTTCGGTAGAAAGTTTTCGAAAGAACCGTACACAACAAGGTCTGTGGATGTTTGTGAGTAAACGTGTCATTATATTTGGAAAGAGACGTTGTGATTGATATTTCGAATGTACGTTTTTGGCGCTTTGAGCGGCACAAACTTTGGACCCATTGAGGTCCATTCTATCAGAGGTGATATCAAGGTGAGCTGCAGCGTATATCTACAAAACTAATGAGTTCTCAGCGAAACTACCTGGATGGATAGATAGCACTCCGGGTCTGTAGAAACATATCAGAATGTAATTTTTGGGTGAACTGCCCCTTTAAAGCTTCATAAAGTGCGTGAAAACCAATAGGTCGGTCAGAGCGGAATCGTTTTTCTAGCGGGTTTTTGGTTCTTGTGGTAGGCTGTGTGGAAAGAAGAATCCCACTCAGAGGCTTCTTATACAGCAGAGGAGCACCTATAATGGACATGTCATACACAAACGCTCAGCAGATTTAGATGGAACAAATATTTTAAGTGTTGTATTCTGTATGATTGTTTTATCTAATTTTTTCCTGTCTTATAACTTGGTCTTTTATTGGTTTATTTTTTTCTTTTCAGTTTTGGAAATCTTAATTTCCCGTCCGGTCCAGTTAATAAAATGACATTCATTCATTCAGAGTGAGAACACCAGTTCTGGCTGTCTTGTCAAAGTGTTGCACAGGAGTGAACGTGTTTTTGTGTGTGTGTTCCAGCAGTAGCTTTGTGGGGGTAATCTGTGCTGGTGTTAAACGGCCTCTTGCTTTCGCCCTGTTACAGGCTCAAAACAAGGAGACGGGGAGCTGGGCTGCAGCGAAGGTGATCGATACGAAGACTGAGGAGGAGCTGGAGGACTACATGGTGGAGATTGATATTCTGGCCTCATGCGACCATCACTACATAGTAAAGCTGCTCGATGCTTTCTACTACGAGAGCAAGCTGTGGGTGAGTCCGTTCTCCGGGGGGAGTCCTGTTTCTAGACTGAGTGCATGTAATGGCGTGTGTGTGGCCTCTGGGAGGGGCACAGGATGTCACTCGGCACACTTCACCAAATCAACCGCAGGACCCTTTCTGCTGAAACCAGGTTTGCTGTTATGCTGTGAAATAAAGAAACAAGTATGTAGCATAATAAATAAAAAATGAAGTGGCATAAGAAATTACATATTATCAACCTCCTTATCATTTACCCCTGATTTAACTCAGGGAAGAAAAAAATAAATAAATAAATGGTTTGCAAAAGAGGCCAAAGACAGCCACTGAAAGGGACACTTCACTCTGGGTATAAATTGAAGAGTTTTTGAACTTGGATTTTACTTTAAAAAATGATTTTAGTATTTTAGGCGGTCCGAATTACCTTCACTCCTCTCAGACTCTACTTTGTTTCCAATGTTCATTGAGGTTAAAAAAATAAATAAATAAATAAATACATCACCATGTGAACCATTAAGGTTTGGCTATATGAAAATATAATACTATTTTTTTTTTTTACATTTTGCTTTTTCAGTATTTTTTAAGGAGAATGGGTAGTCTGTGTACATGCTTTTACTTTATTTGAATGGCAGGAAAGCAGGTTTACAGATGGAGATGAGACCATAGTACAGTATGGAACCCCTGGCTGCACTGGAGGACTCGTATATGGGTTGAGAGTCGACCACCCTGTAGACTACGCCACAACACATCTACCCCTATATTTAGCTTTTTTCTCTCCTGTTCTTATTCATTCAGAAGGTCAAATACACCAGAAAGCTTCAAGCTTCAGAGGGTTTGCAGAGCAAATGGTCATTTGAAATGCTATCATTATTTTTGCGTCATTGTTTAGGTTTGGATTTCTTAATGATGGACTGAGCATTGCTAATTAGCACTCGATATGAGTGCTGATATAGGCCTGTACCAGAAGTGGGCAACGCGAGCCGTTTCCAACTTCTGGCCTTAATTACTTAATTAGCTCTCACATTTACGCCATCTGACATTCTTGATAGATGGCATAACATACATTTCTTGATATGCGCATGAATGACAGCCAAAGACTGTTTTTGTGTCTCTATTGTGACTTAATCTATGAGTGAACCAGTGTTGGTGTATACAGCCAGTTAGCTCATTTAGCCAGGTTAATTGGTGGAAACGAAAACCTGCATACACACCGGCCCTCCAGGAACAGAATTGCCCACCCCTGGCCTATACCCTGATACCCTGCAGTATGAGTAATGGAACCCCATGGTTTCCCACCCCCCCCTGCCCCCAGTGGGAGGAATGTGGTCAATTAAACTATTTCTCCTGTAAGGCTGCTCTCAGTGATGAAACCATAAGATGGGAGGGAAAAAAAGAGGGAAAGTTAATTCCCTTCTAATGGTTTCTGGCCCTGGCAGGCTGCCTCTCGAACCCTGCACAGAACGGCTGGTCTCAGGTGACCTCAGCTGCAGTCTGCATGTGCAGGGGGATAATGGAAGACCGCACACGGTCAGTGAAAGCGGGCATGAATTAATCAGAGGTGCACCCAGGTCTACGGAACGCTTCAGTTACCGAGCGCTATTAACCAGTCTCTCCCTCTCTGCGCTGACTGCATGTATAAAGAGTCAAATCTGTGCAGCTGAATTTATACAACAGAAGCCTTTAAATCCTCAGCTGAAGACCATTTGAAATGTGAATTCAGTGTTGATTCAAGGCGGTACGCACTGTAAGCTAGCTTGCTATATAGCACAGTTGGGGGGTCAATTCCATTTGAATTTGGTCATTTCAGGAAAAAAAAAAAATTCTGATTCATTTGATTAATTAATTGAAAGAGAATATTTCAATTTATTAATTAAATAAAATTAGATTCCCGGAATTGACTGAATTAGAACTGACCCCAGCACTGCTCTAAAGTCAATAGTTGTTGCAGTTAATGACAGGCAGGGTTAGTTTGAAATATTATCATGCCTGTGTGTACATAACACTCCTGAGGATAAGAGAGCAATTTGGCTTGGAGACCTGCTAGTTGTGTGACACTTTCTGCTCTGTTGTTTACACAGCCGTGGCAGGCTTGTTGGCCTTAGGAGGAAATATTCTGTTCCCAAATTGTGTAGTTTATAGAATGTTCTTGGCCTGTGCTCCTCCTGTTCCTGTGTGTCTGAATGATCATTGTACGGTGGATGTTGTGTATCGATTCATTTGTTACCAGATCCTATACGTGGAGCTGCTCATAGGAAAACATTGGCACTGCTCATCAGGGTGGATGGGTACCTTGGGTTACGAAGGAATTGTCATGCAAGGAGATCAAAAGTTAATTTGTTTCCAGCTATCATAGGTACAGAAACAGAATAGAAATTATGCCAATAAATAGTCTAAAAGAGCCCAAAAAGCTAAATCTTGAAAATATGAATGACTAGTGAGCTGACATCACCCTGTGAACGTGGTGGACAGATATGGACAGACGGCATGCTACTATTCCACACGGGCCTACAAGAAGCATCGATTAAACATAGTGGCATGTCGCTCTTAACACTAAATATGAACAATAATCATGTTAATCCATGCTGTTTTACTTAATTACTTGCACATTAATATTGCAAAGGGTATGTAGATTAAGAAGCAGGTGACTTATTTTTTTCTGGTTTTTGTGGAGATCTAGGAAAGTCAGATAATTGTTAATTTAAAATTAAAACATAAGGGTATTCCTTGTTTGCCGAGTATTGTCTCTGTGCTGTTCTGTAAGACTGAAAGCTCCGGTGTAAATATGGCTTCAGAGTTAGCGAGTGCTGGCTATTACTGGGAGAGCAGAGGTTATATCTACAGTGTGGGAGTGGGAAACGGAACCCTTTCATAGCCCAGCCCAGCACTGTGAGCTGAGTGTGAGAGCCATTGTGTCTGAGGGAGGCTGGACTCCACTGCGCCTCAGCCCCAAACAACACAACGCAATGGCCTGGCCTGAATAGACAGCCTTGTGCTTCCGTCCACATCATCTTGCATTGCAAACGTTTATTTTTTTACTGTTTATCACTGCGTCCTTCTTTACAGAAGCTTCGCTTTTGGTTTGCAAGAAGTGCAGTGAGAGAAATTGCCTTCAGCGATATTAAATATTTTTGACTAATAATGAGGCACAAGAAGAATGAGATTGCAGTGCATTGCATCAGATTCATTACCTGTGGAGCTGTGTATAAAATGTGATTTATCAGACTTTCAGCATTACTGTGGCGTACAGTATACTTGGGTATTTATTGCATGTGACTGCCTTTGGCTCATGTATACGCAAATGCTTCTTTGTACGTACATTAAGAGAAGGAGAGAAAATCTTTAACATACATTTTAGCAGCATCAGGGGACTCCAGGTCTCCCACACGCCCCATTAGTCACACACAGAATAACATCGCAGAACAAAGCTCGCTACCCAGAGGAAGTGCCGCCCTTGGTAAATATGAATGAACAGTGAAGACACTCACTGGCATATAAGGCCGTACAGTGTGCTGTACGTCTGAACATGTACAGTAATGTGTGGTGTATGTCGCTAGCTACGTAGATATTCAGTGCGTGCGTGCTTTTTCTCAATGCACACTTAGTCATTTATTAGGTAATTAAGTGTAGAGTAAGCAGTGAGAAATATGCAGACAGATTATAGTCAGCAAAACCTTTAGCAATTAGGGATGTTGATAACGGATAGTTTTGCAACCGGTTAGCCGACATCATTATTCGGTTAATTAGCGGTTAGAAATGCTGAAACGTTCTACCATTATGACCCACATAATACCCAACCCAAAACCCCCAAATTAAAAATGCATGCATAGCCTACACAGAATGGACGTTTCTCAGAATGGTATTTATTGCTTTCAAAATGTAACATTCAACATAACAAATAAGTTGTAATATACATTGTATGGCCTACAAATAGCAGCCTACGTTGTAGGCTAGCCATAATTATTTTTAAATGGACATCGGCACATACTAGCCTATACTTTAGCCGGATCTCGAGGGAAAAAAAAAATCTAATTAGGCTATGACGTGAACTAGGCTAAACTAAATCTAATTTAGTCTACTTATTAGCTAGCCTACACATTTTTGTTCAGGAAGATTAACATGTTGACATGGTGTTAATCTGTGCGTATGCTAGTCTGTTTACGGTAAGGTTCGCCGCCGAGAACACCCGCTCCTGGGGCACGGATGTCCCCGGCACACGCAGATAGCGTCTGGCTAAAGCTGGGGACACATTACATGACTTTTCCAATCGTAAGCGACAATGACAATAATGAGTACCACACATTTAACAAATGTCATATGCAGATTTTCAGTCTCTTGTGTCGCACACACATAACGACGGCTGTTTTTCAGGAGCACAAATCTAAAAAACAGAATTTACGCAGACGGATGCAGTTCTCTCGCATGAGCGTGATTTCTCGTGGTAGACCTGCACTCGTGAGAATGTCTTATTTTTCCCAATATTTTGAAACCAAAACAAACACGTCCATACAGCTTGCAACTTTGTCAGTATTGTTGTGGTAACTCGCAGAGTTGACATTATACAGACAGACACGCTCATGTGTCTGCCACAAATCGCTCCTAATCTGCAGTATTCCAAAAAACATATTTATTCGGCTCAGCCATCCGCACGTTGGATTTGATGTTTAGCCTACTTCCGTATTTTTCCACCTCTGCCGCAAACTCACTTTTAATTGGCTATTGAAAATTCCCGTAGCGATTTCAGTCTTTGGCCAGCGCAAACCACAGGATTATGCAAAGACTAACCCCGATAAAATCAAGCGTGTATGATGAAATCGTGGCGTTCCCGACTGGGATCGTAGGAGACCAGACTACAGTATCTCACTCCCACACACATAACGATTACAGTTGCGACTTTGCAGCACAACTAGCCTGTATTAGCCTGGACTACCACAAACTCTGCCCTACCTCAAATCATTGCCAAATCGGGCAAAAAAATTGTGTAATCTGTCCCCCAGCTTTAAGGTAGCCAGTCTGGGGAATCGGAATCAGTTGGGACGCACGTGTGCCTGTATTTTAAAGGATGCAACATGTTGCTCGTGCTGCTACTGTATTTGAGCACCCTTTTGCACAATTTACACTGAACTTTGTCATCCCCCTTCTTTGTAAAATTATTCCAAACTGAGCTACGGTTTGTGCGTTTCATTTTGATGTGGATACTGGTACTATAACTACTATAACGTTAGCAACAGTAGAGCAGCTCTCTCGCTCAATCGCTCGCCACCCGTTCTGATCTGCTAGCAACCTACTGGGGAAATAGGACAACCGGTTGACAACCCCCCCAGTATGTTTAAAATGATCTCCCCCATTATTTAACCCAATAACATCAACGACAAAATGTGGATTTTTTATTATTATTATGCAAATTAACCGATAAGCCGTTAAGCATATTCGGATATTTTTATTTTTACGGCTAACCGGCTAACCGTTGACATCCCTATTAACAATGCTTCGGGGTGAAAAAAAAAAGATCGAACTGGTCAGTGGAAATTATTTGAAGTTTTTAATTGAGTCACTGTTCCGTTTCTTGGGTGTAACTCCTGCGGCTTGTCCTTTGTTAATCAGTCTTCCTCTTTGTAGTTGGATGGTTAAGTATGTTTCCAAGAATAGTCATTTCACAACCTGCTCAGAGGAAGCGCATTATGACTCCCTTTCATACATCTCTAGTTTTGATACTGCTCCTGTTCTCATTAATTGTGGTGTTCAGTCATCTTCAGTAGCTATCGCTATCCCACATTGACTGTGCCTGTTATCGTGTAGATTTTGGCTCATTACCTACAAACATTGCTAGAGATAAGCCTGTCGAACGGGCGTGGGTGATTGGATCTTACAGGAGGATTTCTCAGTATGTGGGGCGCTGGTCTGATGACGCATCTCTATGGCACCGATTTGGGCGGAGTTTTACTTCTCTCTTTAGTAAGTCGCTCTGGTCAAAAGCATTTGCCAAATGCCTGAACTGTAAATTGAAGACCAAGTAAAGAGGCCGTTTTAAAGACGCTTTGCTTTACAGTACTTTGGGAGTTGCTCTTCGCATCTCTGAGTCAAGCTGTCCGCGCGTACCACGGCATTTCTCATTTCCTTGGTTTGCAGGCTTTGCGGTCGTTTGCTTTATCCACTTTTCTACTTCCAAATCCTGTAACTGAGAGCTTGGGCTTGCTCTGAGTGACAGATGGAAAGGCTGAAGAGATTGCTATAAGAAACACTATGCACATATTCAAATCTCTAACCTGTTGGTAGCAGAACATTCCGGTCCTCCCAAAATGGCTGTGGCAGATTTGGATGATGCCTTTGGCCACACCCCATTTTAAATATTCATGAGCAAGTAGCTTACTGGGGTCAAGAGAATTTTCAACAATAAACGCACAAGTTGAATGTCTTATCAGTATATAAAATGTCTGGGGCACTGAGACGGTGCCAAACGCAAAGAGTTGAAGTGTGTTCAATGTATAGAGTATCTGTGGTGGCAGAATGCCATGCGGAACTGTGGTAATCCTATGGCATCATTGTCTGTCATCCATATGGATAGACCTGCATCCTTAGCATGCTCCTTCAGCTCTCCAGTGTATACCAGCGTGAAGAAAAGCCTGCATTAACTAAAACACATTTAATAGTTTTATTGATTACATTTATTGACCATTCATATAAAGAGATATAAATCCTTCAATAGCCAACACTTTAGCGCAGCTGTGCTCGATGTACAGAAACGCCTGCTTGAACTAAAAGCATTGTGTGGAGCTATTGATTATATGAAAAATCATTTTCCTCTGAGCATGTAGGAGATGAGTAAAGATGTGTGCCTGGCTGTGCATTTTTCCTAATGCTGACACAATTGACGGGGGTCACGAAAATGGCTTACACCGAAATTAGATTCCGTGCGTTTGCATATTTCTGAGAAATCTGATGCCAACTCAGTAGTTAAATGGAACTGCAGGATCATTTTCTAAAAATGTATGTCTGACAGAATGTTAATTGCGGTCTGCCGGAGGTTTGGCTGCATTATTGTAAGTGGTCTGAGGGCAGTGGGCTTAAGAATTGCAAAGTTATATATATTTTTTTTTTTTGCAGATTCTGATTGAGTTCTGCGGGGGAGGAGCTGTAGACGCAGTGATGCTGGGTAAGGGATATTTTTTATTGTTTGGAGAGAATAAAAAAAAACAACTGATGTGAATCACGACAGATTGTGAGTGAGTGAGTGAGTGAGTGAGTGAGTGAGTGAGTGAGTGAGTGAGTGAGTGAGTGAGTGAGTGAGTGAGTGAGTGAGTGAGTGAGTGAGTGAGTGAGTGAGTGAGTGAGTGAGTGAGTGAGTGAGTGAGTGAGTGAGTGAGTGAGTGAGTGAGTGAGTGAGTGAGTGAGTGAGTGAGTGAGTGAGTGAGTGAGTGAGTGAGTGAGTGAGTGAGTGAGTGAGTGAGTGAGTGAGTGAGTGAGTGAGTGAGTGAGAGAGAGAGAGAGAGAGAGAGAGAGAGAGAGAGAGTCCGAAATTTGTCCTGCACTAAATGCATGTGGAGGGATGCTAGACACACTCAGTCTTACCATCCGCCTGCTCCAAAAGGTGTAATTACTGCGGCTCCGGTTTCAGGGGCATGTTGTCTCATTCTAATACCTCAGCGTTTCCACTGTGTCTGTTGGAAGATTTGCAAACCTCCAGCAGCAGCGTTTAATGTCTCCTGGAGAACATTCTTCTGAGGCCCACCACACCATGCATGAGGCTCCATTTCCAGAAGACCCACACGTTAGCACTGTCCTAACAGACCCACACGTTAGCACTGTCCTAACAGACTGCCCCTGGCTTTAGACAGCAATGTCTGTAGCCTCTTCACCAAAATGATTAAAAAGAGCTAATGGTGGCAGGTAGTAGTTAGAGATTGCACTTGAGAGGTTTCAAGTTTGAATACTTAATGGTTGTGAATGTCTGGGTGCATGAGTTAGTAAGTCATAGTTACCCTGGACATGAGTGTGTTTTTTGTTCTATTCTAAAACGGGTTAAAAACTGATCGTAACTTTATCCTCAGCTAGCCAATCTGTGGCCAGTCATAAACACTTGTGCGTCATTAATGAAACTTCATATGAAAATGTACAGTACCAGTCAAAATTCCCATAGAGATCCATTCAAATGCAGAGAGGTTATAGTATCGCTTCTAAGAGTACCTGGAAATAAGATATCAATAGTCTTTTGATATCTTTTTATACAGAGTTATGATAGCATCACCTGTTTACCTGTGGAACCTGTTTACCACAGACGTTGGTTGAGAATGGCAAGAATGTGCAAAATGTGGAAAACAGTAAAAATAACGGGAATAAAACCTTTACGAGTAGGTGTGTCCAAACTTTTGACTGGTACTGTATGTTCTAATGCCTGCAGAAGCTAAACCCCCTCGTTAATATGTAGCAATTTGCAGCGATCAAACAGTTTTGCACTTTAAAGTGTCCAGAGGAAGCTGCATTTGCATAGCCTTCTCATTTTTTAATCCTACTTTTATCCAGCCCTGCAAATCGATAAGGAAAAAGTGTGAACTTGCTCTGGGAGTCTGCTAGGCAGAGAAACAGTGCATTTTTGATTATGATTGGTGGGAGGTGTTGCCGGGTAGGATTGCGAAAGGCCTGACTCAGCTTTGCCTTGCCTCCTTTTCTGGGAGAGCTACAGAGCTGCTAGTCTAGTCACAAAGTAGCTGCCATGTGGTTGGAGTACAATCTGCGGTTACCAATGACCAATGGCAAACATGAACACTGCACTGGTGTTGTGTGGCATGTGGCATTTTGCTTTACAATCACGTGTACTAAATAAATCATAATAAATATGTGCACTCGTGTGTGTGTGTGTGTGTGTGTGTGTGTGTGTGCGCGTGTGCGTGTGTGCACGCATATGTATGTACAGTGAGCACCATAATTCATTGGACAGTGACAATTTCTTTGTTATTTTGGTTCTGTGCTCTAGCAGTTTGAGTTTGAAGGGATACAATGACAATGAGGTTGAAGTGCAGACTGTCAGCTTTAATTTGACGGTATTTTCATCCATATCAGATGAACCGTTTAGAAATTATAGAACCCTTTGTACATAGTCCCCCCTATTTTTGGGCATCAAAAAATATTGGACAGTTTAACATAATAGAATAAAGTAATCATTTTTAATATTTGGTCGCATATTCTTTGCATGCCATGACTTCCTGTTGTCTGTGACCCAACAATATCAAAAGACTCTTGATATCTTATTTGCTGGTACTCCTACAAGTGATGCTATAACCTCTCTGCAATTGAATGGATTTCTATGGGAATTGGAGGGTGGGACTAGATTTAGCTGTAAATTATGCTGGAACAGTATGGAATACATGGTTGGTAAAATGGCTGTAAGTCATCAAGGGTCTGAGGTATCAAACGAGCCTCCAACCATCACTCTGCTGCCAGATATGTAGTAGATATGGATGGATCACTTGAAGGGTTGTTTCTCCTGACAAATGTTCCTATTGAACTCTATGGAAAAATAAGTCAGGAGAAGTTATCCATCCATATCTACTGTATTTCTGGCAGCAAAGTGATGGTTTAAGGCTTGTTTGATACATGATACGCGAGTGAGCGACCCTTGATGACTTAGAGCCATTTAGCCAACCATGTGTTCCATAATGTTCCAGTATAATGGACAAAAGGTTCTGTAATTTCCGATATGGATGAAAATACCCTCAAATTAAAGCTGACAGTCTGCACTTCAACATTGTTATTTGTCATTGTATCCTTTCAAACTCAAAGTGCTAGAGTACAGAACCAAAATAACAAAGGGGTCATCAATGATATTCACTTCACCTGTCAGTGGTTTTAATGTTGTGGTTGATTGGTGTGTGTGTATATATATATATATATAGTATAAATAAAGTGCGTGTGTATGTGGTTCCAGAACTGGAGAGACCTCTGACAGAGCCTCAGATCCGTGTGGTGTGTAAGCAGACTCTAGAGGCCCTGACTTACCTCCATGAGAAAAAGATCATCCACAGAGACTTGAAAGCAGGAAACATCCTCTTCACCCTGGAAGGAGATATAAAACTGGGTGAGCAGTGACCTGTAGTGCCTTCTCCATCATCCAACAGGTGTCTCCTTCATGTCAACTGTAGTTCTTATTGGTGGATGGGAAATGACTGCAGAAGATCGCCATTTCAGCCATTTTGGCTCAGTGGCAGATATTTTTGGTCTGCTGGGCTTAGTTACAGCTCAGTGCTGAATGGTTTAATTGAAGCCTTTATTTGGGCAGGAGGTCACCTGGTCTTGTGTCACAGGTGTTAAGCAGACCCTTGTTAACGGAAGTGGAAGACTGCAGGGCTGCGTAGCACAATCACACACCCTTAGTCCACTTGGCTGCACTGCTGACATTACGGTTGCTTGGAGAATTAATTTTTATTTATACGTTTACGGCTTTTTCAGCTTTATTGGACAGCAGAGTGTAGAGAGACAGGAAGAATGGGAGCGCAAGAGAGGGAGAGATATGCGAGATGCGACAAAGGTCGCACGGCTGGATTCGAACCGCCAACAACTTTAGTATGGTGCAGATGCTGCTAATTAATGACATGCAAACAGTGTGTATTGAATAATAATTTATTCATTCCATTGATTTTAGTTAATTTAGATATGTTAGTGCAGGTATGTTAAAAATGAACTGGTTTTAAAAACTGTTTTACAGCAGGATTTTCTGTCCTGCTGAAAGGAGAGATGGGAAAGGTGCAAATTATCAAATGATGGAAACATGTTGAAACGTACAGGTAAACCCCAGTACAGTAAGGGTTGGACTAACGTTTCTTATCTTTGGCTTGGCTGTGTGCTAGTAGTGTTTGGTAAAGGTCTCTACCCTCACTGGGAACCTGGGAAGTACCCTGTATATTGAAAAGTGTGTATATAAACGTATATATAGTGTCTGTGTAACCACTTTCGTGACAGGTCGTTTGGGATGGATACTGAGTTGAAAGATTAGAACTTGGCGTGATTGGCATTGGTGCTATTATAGTGTATTTATAAAGGAGGGGCAGCTCAATGGTAGAGTCAGGTGTCATATCTGTGGTGGCTCATGCTGCATTGTTTAAAGTTTTGTCACATTTGGGCCACGCCCTTTCACAAAACGTGACCCTAAACCGTACCTGCTTTCCCTTACAGCGGATTTCGGTGTCTCTGCCAAGAACACAAAAACACTACAGAGAAGAGATTCATTCATCGGGACACCTTACTGGTGAGTCAGAGATATTTCTGTGTGTTTCACCTGTTGCCCTTTCTCGTGTGCGCGCACACACACGCGCGTGTCCTGTAATCCGCCTTTTCCACGTGCCTTAACTGATTTTGTCTGTTCATGATGTACAACTAGGGCTGGGCGATATACAACATCGATAATTATGGAATGCAATAACGGCCGTTGCCATCGTGTGGGGCGCCTTTCTTTTCGTCTTTTTTTCTTTAAGTATACCCAATATACGGCAGTAACCAAACTTCAGAGGCCGCGTGAAATGGTTCCGGAAAAAAACATCACCGCTGATATCTATTGAGTGTTGATAAGACAGCCAACCAGCAGCAAGGTCGTACAGCTTTCACGTGATCATGTGATGTGTTTTTGTCAATCGCATGAAAGGTGCAACGCCTTTTTGTGAATGTCCGTCTTATCAACACGCAGTAGACAGTGATGACGTTTTTTCCCCGGAAGAATTTCATGCGGGTTTTGAAGTTTACTTACTACTGCATAAGGTATAATTAAAGAAAAAAAGACGAAAAGAAAGGGAATACCCCAAATGCTGGCAACGGCCGTTATTGCAGTCGATAATTATCATTGCGGTATATCGCCCAGCCCTATGTACAACGTATTTATGTTAAATGGTGATTGGGAGAGTGAGCTTTCATTAAAATGGGCAAACTGACCATAAGGTCATCAATGACTAATTGATTTTAACCAATCCTTGTGTTTTCCAGTGGAGAGATAAACCTTTTCATTGGTTCAAACAAGCCACTGAATTTGACAGCTCATTGTAGCTCCACCCACTATGGGGTTCATGAATCATGAAACCTCACTTTCTTGTCACTAATGTTAGCCAGATTATGTCTGACTTAGTCCTACTTGGCAAAAGCAGCCTTAGTGTGTTAGTGCACGTGTCGGAGTTGTGTTGGGTAAATGTGAAGCCGTTTAGAGGCGGGGCTTGTTTGTGCGGTGCCGGTCATCACTGTGCTCCTCCACAGGATGGCGCCGGAGGTGGTGATGTGCGAGACCTCTAAGGACCGGCCCTACGACCACAAAGCGGACATCTGGTCCCTGGGGGTGACGCTGATCGAGCTGGCGCAGGTCGAGCCGCCCAACCATGAGATGAACCCGATGAGGGTGCTGCTGAAGATCGCCAAATCGGACCCTCCCACGCTGATGCAGCCGTCCCGATGGTCAGTCTGTTCTTCTCCGAATACGCTCTCTGCATCACTTGCCTGTTACAGAACAGTTTACCCTGTCCCTGCTGTTTTGCCACTAAACCACTTTTGAATTATATGTCTTTTCTATGATGCTGAGATGGTGACTTTCTCTCACATCAGTAGATTTTATGATGCTGAGATAGTGACTTTCACATCAGCAGATTTTATGATGCTGAGATGGTGACTTTATCTCACATCAGTAGATTTTATGATGCTGAGATAGTGACTTTCTCTCACATCAGTAGATTTTATGGTGCTGAAATGGTGACTTTCTCTCACATCAGCAGATTTTATTATGCAGAGATGGTGACTTTCTCTCACATCAGTAGATTTTATGGTGCTGAGATGGTGTCTCTCTTTGGCAGGTCTCCAGAGTTCAGTGATTTCCTGAGGAAATGTTTGGATAAGAATGTGGATAATCGCTGGGGCACAGCCCAGCTTCTACAGGTAAGAGCCTGATCGCACCCATCAAAGAATTGCATTATATTATAGTGCATTACAATACATTACAGTACGTTCACACCCATCAAGGGACTACATTACATTAAAATAAAATAAATAAAATTAAAAGGCTCCTCCATGAGAGATAGGGAGTGCCTGTGTGTGAAAGGCACTGACCACAAGCAGATTAGGAGATTTTTTTTGTGCTTTTTGTTGTTGTTTTGTTTCCTCTTGAAATAAATGGATGGGGAAACCATAGTGTGCCACCTAGTGGTTACATTTACTTAGAATGCAGGTGGGTTTATATAAAGTGGGTGTGGCCTATAGTCTTATACCAGGTAAGGACCCCCTGCCACGTTCAGAACGTCAGACTATGATCTGAGAAAGGGGTCCGTGTGTGTGAGGCCAGACACTTTATGTACCTGCTCGTGCTGATCAGCACATGCTCCTTTCGTCCCAGAGTTTAAGTGACCTGCGGGGAACCAGATTTTTGCTTTAGTTTGGTATGGGCACACACACACACACACACACACACACACACACCAGCACTTTGCGCACAGTTAGCATTGTATTAATGCCATCTACTCTAAATGGGATTGGAAATACAGAACGTAACGGTACCACCATGGACGGTCTTGAAATCCGAGAAACCTCGCCCCCTGAGTCCTGTTGTGGATTTTGTTGAGAAAGCTGGCAGGCAGAGAAAGGCAGGTGTCTGCTGTGTGTAAAGCACTGGGGGTGTAGAACGGACTCACAGTGTTAGTGTTTATTTCTCCACGTGAAACGTTATAATAATCCGCGGGTCATATTCGCATGATAGCCACATAGTGTGTGGAAAAACAGATCACACGCAAAGTAAATAAGCGGCCGGGTTATTAAAGACCTCTTTGAAGACATCTGATTTCACACCAGCATCATTTTCCCTTGGTCTCCAGCGTGAGGCATTTACAATTTTTCTACACACACAACATTTGTGCAGTAAAGCGCATTATGTCAATGACGGGTTAAACTAGATTGACTTATTTGCTCGTGTGTACGTATCTGTTAATACGGTGGGGCAAATTGAGTTACACAGGGCTGTTACGGCTAACGGCCCGGGGAAAGATGCACCGAGTTTGAGTTTGTTTTGCTTCAATAGGGAATCGACGTTCCGCTTTCCAGACTGACTTGACCTCGGAATATAATTTCCACAACGTAGATGGGACATTCCTCAAACAACCTCAAGGATCATACCAGCTTATTATTACAGAAGATATGTTATTATGAAGGTCTCCAGGCTTTGACTCATTCCTTCTCAAGTGTGTGTTCTGAGACTGAAAAAACGGAATGGAAAATCCACTGCTCAGAGGCTTTTACGCCCTACTGTGGTAAGACGGTGGTACTGCAGTTAGCACTGAGTCAGTCCGTGAAGGAGGAAATACTGTTTACAGGCCTGGGTCCTCCATTGTTTTGAAATGTCACATTTTATGTACATGAAAATAAGAAGAAAATGTTCTGGTGCATTCTCCCTCTCCTCTCAGACACATAATATTACTGGTGGTAAATGAGCACATTTTATGTATGCATTCATGCTACCATATGGCCAGCTGGTTGAAAGTGTTTGCACTCACCATGACTGAAATGTTGGTGAGATCCGTTGGACTGTCAGCGTTAATTTTGTACCATGATTGCCTTGGTGGCACATTACCTGATGAGAAAAGCTTGGTAGCGTGGACTGACGTGCGCCAGCCACAACAAAATGCGTGAATCAATCAATATTAAAAGGGCTGCCTGAGTTACCCATGCCCCTCTAACAAAGAAACCAAGAGTTTGCACTCTACTTTCTTAGATATATTGTGATTTATTTTTTTGTAGCTAGATCAATTTTTATCAGAGTAATATAGTAAAAGAATATACTATGTATGCAATCTAATACCTAATTGGTTGTTGAAAAGAAACATAAAAGTACTGAGGGTTTTGGGCCAAATACCTAAATACAATATTTGTGGAAAGATTCCCCTCAGTGGATTGTGGGTAGATATTACATAATTTAACCCCCCACCCCATCCATCTCCACACAGCATCCTTTTGTCATGAGTGTAACTGATAGTAAACCAGTCAGGGAGCTGATAGCTGAGGCTAAAGCAGAAGTCACCGAGGAGATTGAGGAAGGCAAGGAGGAAGAGGAAGAGGAGGAGCCAGAGCCACAGCTGGTGAGTAACGCTCAACGTTATTGAAGTCAGTTTCCATGGCAATTAGTATTTCATGAACAGTTCTCTATATAACACATTGTTTTTTGTATCCTTTATTGTAAATTGTGTTTTACCTGTGTGGCCATGTCTGGTAATGGTAATGTCTTAATATATTGTAATTTTCATAGCAGAATTTGCAGGTTTCAACGTTAAATTGCATTTGTTTACATTTAGCCATTTTCAGACGTTCTTATTCTGAGCAACTTACATTTACATTTACACAGCCTGCATTTACTTTCTTCTTCTTTTGTTAATCTCCAGTCCATTTATACAGCTGGATATTTACTAAAGCAGTTAAGGTTACAATGGTAGTGCCTACCCTGGGATTTAAACCTGTTACGAACCCAGTTCCTTAGCCATTATGTTACACTACCACCCTCATTAGTGGAGCCATTTAGCCGACGCTCTTATCCAGCGAATAAGAGCGTTCAAATGGGTTCAGTTAGAACAAGACTACTGTAGCTGTAGCTAACAGTCAGAGACAGTAACAATGTAGCAGGAAGCTTAACCGTTAGCATATACAGGTAAGCTGGCGAAGTGTCTGTATGTTATGAGCTCTATGTCTGCGTATCTGCAGGCCGTGCCCGGACACAAGCGTGCGCCGTCGGAAGGCAGTGTCGGAAGCTCGGAGGATGAGAAACTGTCCCAGTCCACCTCCATCCTGGAGTCCGTCTCCGAGAAGACAGAGCCGGACCCTGCCGAGGACCGCTCCAGCGACAAGCTGTCGGACGAGGGCATCGGCACCAGCGAGCCAGACCACGGCGAGAGCGACGCTGTGAACGAGGTGGGCGTGGAGGGGGAGGAGCCCACGGCCGGACTGGCGTCAAGCCCAAATGCACAGGTCGGAGCGGAGGACGCCCCGGGGATGCAGGATGCTCCGAAGGAAGAGGGCGCCAAGGTGGACGAGCTTGTGTGCCCAAACGTGATGGAAGAAGAAGAGGAGGAGAGAACTCCAGTCCTCCCAGCAGAGGAAGGGAAAGGAGACCTTGTACATGAAGAGGCTGACGGTGACGCAAATGAGCCTCACGGGGCGTCGCCAGCTGTGGGACTGGAGGACAGCCCTGCCAGAGGAGCCCAGGAGGTTCCCAGTACAACGCCAGACCAGGAGGACCTGGAGGAGACAGCCAAGGCGGAGAAACTTCCAGAAGGAGAGGTCAACGTGACGGAGCCAGCAGAGGGTGGGGCTGAACAACCATCCCAGGAAGCTCCTGGGAGCGGGGCCAAAGCTGTGGAAGAGGCAGGCCCGTCTCCCAGCGAGCACTCCGAGCCGGCCCATGTGACCGTAACCGTGACCGAGTCGGAGAAGACCCCTGACGAGGCTACATCAACGCCAGCCCCAACCCCGGCCTCAGCTGGAGAGAAGACGCCAGAAGAGGAGGTAGAGAAAGCGAAGGAGATGAAGGAAGAGGTAGAGAAAGAGAAGGTGGCAAAGGAAGAGGTAGAGACTGCAAAGGAGGAAGAGGTAGAGAAAGAGAAGGAGGTGAAGGAAGAGGTAGAGAAAGCGAAGGAGGCAAAGGAAGAGGTAGAGAAAGCGAAGGAAGAGGTAGAGAAAGTGAAGGAGACGGAGGAGAAGAAACCTGCAGCTGTGGAGGGGGTGGCGGAGGTTGACGGGGCCACGCCGGGAGCGAAGGAGAAAGAGAAGGATTCGGACTCCGGCAGCAGCTCCACTACAGAAAACAACAGCACAGACCTGAACATCTCCATCTCCAGCTTCCTCACCAAAAATAAGGAGGCCGGGTCCGTCTCCATCCAGGTAATGCACTGTACAGACCTCTCAGTGTGTGTTTGGGACTGTGGCTACATTATATTACATTACAGTCAGTTAGCAGATGGTCATATCCAGAGAGACATAGAGAACCTTATTGGTTGATTGTAAAGAGCAGGATGTTGTACGCTGTGGTCCGGGACCGTGTACGTGGGCGTTTGGCCCGAATGAGCATGCCCCCCTCTTTCCTTCACAGGACATCAAGCGACAGAAGAAGACCCTGAAAAAAACCCGGAGATTTATGGTGGACGGCGTGGAGGTCAGCGTAACCACGTCTAAGATTGTCACGGATAACGATACCAAAAACGAAGAAATGAGGTTCTTGAGGTATGAAGTAACAGTATGGTACAGTAAAGTAGTCTGTGTGAAATTGTGTGTAATGCAGTGTGTAAAACTGACTGTGTAAAGCAGTGTGTAAAACTGATAGTGTAAAGCATTGTGTAAAACTGATGGCGTAAAGCTGTGTGTAAACCTGATAGTGTAAAGCGGTGTGTAAACCTGATAGTGTAAAGGTGTGTGTGTGTGTAAAACTGATAGTGTAAAGCAGTGTGTAAACCTGATAGTGTAAAGCAGTGTGTGTAAAGCTGATAGTGTAAAGCGGTGTGTAAAACTGATAGTGTAAAGCAGTGTGTGTAAAGCTGACAGTGTGAAGCAGTGTGTGTAAAGCTGACAGTGTAAAGCAGTGTGTGTAAAGATGATGGTGTAAAGCTGTGTGTGTAAAGCTGATAGTGTAAAGCAGTGTGTGTAAAGCTGACAGTGTAAAGCAGTGTGTGTAAAGATGATAGTGTAAGGCGGTGTGTAAAGCTGATAGTGTAAAGCGGTGTGTAAAACTGACAGTGTAAGCAGTGTGTGTAAAGCTGATAGTGTAAAGCAGTGTGTGTAAAGCTGACAGTGTAAAGGAGTGTGTGTAAAGCTGACAGTGTAAAGCAGTGTGTGTAAAGCTGATAGTGTAAAGCAGTGTGTGTAAAGCTGACAGTGTAAAGCAGCGTGTGTAAAGCTGACAGTGTAAAGCAGTGTGTGTAAAGCTGATGGTGTAAAGCACTGTGTAAATCAGTGCTATTGGCGGTTTACCTCCGACAGGCGGCAGGAGCTGCGGGAATTGCGCTTACTGCAGCGGGAGGAGCAAAGAGCGCAGCAGCAGCTCAGCAACAAGCTGCAGCAGCAGAAGGAGCAGATGTTCCGCCGCTTCGAGCAGGAGATGACGGTGAGTCGTCAAAACTACACTTCCCATGAGCCTCCACTCTCGTGTTGATTCCATTTATTTTTAGTGCAAGTATTTCCACCTTACCTCATTTCATAGCAGACATTTCCAAAAATATCTGCTGTGATTTCAGTATTGTTATGCTTACTTAAAATGCCCTTATTATTGTACCAGCTGCATGTAGATTAGCACAATTAGAATTACTTTTTTTCCCTTGACTAACTAATGTAGATTTAAAAAGTAAGACAAATAAACTAACATGTAAAACTATTCAGGGTTCAACGTTAACATTATTGGCAAAAAATCTGAAACCTACTGGCCCCAAGACAATTTTTACTGACCCTCCCTCCAAAAGTTGTAATTATCAGGGTAAACCTAAAACTGAAGACTTCTTACTTTACATGTTTAATCCAAGGCATCCTGGCATATATATTTTTATACATAAAAAATACATTATTCATATTTCGTATTTATTTCATCACATTTCTAAATCTAAAAATAAAAAGGAGCCGGTTGCACCAGCTGTGCATAAGTAAGAGCTAAGCTTAGTTGTAACTTAAATCGCTACTAAGTTACAACTTGCACACTACTAAAGTAAAACATGTTGCATCACAAAGCATAGTTATGACGTAAACCTACGTAGCCTATGAACTAAATATTAAATGTTATGCGCAAGTCATTGACCAGGAGTAATGTTTCAATGACAGACCGATTTGAATATATTGACAAATTGCTTTAAAACTATGAACCTTGTCATCGACAACAAATTTTGCGATATCGACTACTGCACCCTCCAGACTTGTTTGACGACGTTGATATCTACACTTGTCTCATTTTAAGAGAAGACATAGGCTAATGAGATTAACAGACATGCTAGCGGCTGACCTCCAGCACGAAATTGATAGAACTAACCGCTTGTTCATGTCACAGTGGCCACTAAGGTAGATTCGCTAACAGAAGTTGGCAGTCTCAAATAACTACTCCTGTAACAGTAGCTAACTAGCTATCCCAACAAAAAAGACCAGTATTAAGTAACTTCCTAATAATGGTGGGTCAATGATAGCCTCCATTACATCACCAAGGTATCCTAGTGCAACGCTATTTCCTGTTTACATTCTTTATTGGATCAATCAACATTGGTGTAATTTTGTGCGACTATACATTACTTTACAAAGAGCTTAGATCCTACTTTGTGTTAAGGGCACATTGTGCAACCAGATTTAGTTAGTTGTAAACTAACTAGTAAATACTAAGCCTGTAGTGTGAGCTTTACATTCCAAGTTAAAGGTAGAACTTTTGTCCGTTCTAGCCAGGAACTTGCGACAGACGACACAGTGCATCCGAGTTCCTTCGAAGTCGACCCAGATAATAATTTCTTTCCACTGAGGTAGAAGTGTGAGCTTGTAGTTTTCCTTCGCTGCCATCTTCTCTCGAGTGCTGTTTGAGTAAAGTGTGACGGCCAGACGTGACATTACTACACAACTCTTGATTGGCCAATGGCACATGCCAAGAGGTGCAAGGGGAGGAGGGGAGGGCTTGTGTCGGATAACGAGAACACTGGTGGATTCCGAGTATATAATGCGATGATTTAAAAAAATTAAAAAAAACATTTTTATTACAATATCCTATTTTTAGCACTGGCCCGATTGGGACAGTGAGTTACTAGTTTTACTGTCCGACATCACTTTTTTACTGGCCCCGACCCATCGCCATATTGTCGAACCCTGCTATTGGTTGAAAAAATAATAATGAATGCCCAATAATGGCTGTGCTGTGCATCCCCTCAGGGTAAAAAGCGACAGTATGACCAGGAGGTGGAGAACCTGGAGAAGCAGCAGAAGCAGACTATTGAGCGTCTGGAGCAGGACCACACCAACCGCCTGCGCGATGAGGCCAAGCGCATCAAGGCCGATCAGGACAAGGAGCTGTCCAAGTTCCAGAACATGCTGAAGAACCGCCGGAAAGAGGTATGCGCGCGCCCAACAGAGCTTTAGGACACGTCAGACAGAGATTTAGGTTGTTGCCATATTGATGGGCTTCACACTGCTGAAATCTGTGCTTTCTGGTGCTGGCGCTCTTATTTCCCATGATCACCGCTGTCTTATTACCAAACCTCTCTCTGCATAGTGTATTTTCTACCGCTAAGCATTCTGGGTGTTAGTACAGTTGTAGGTCAGAAAGAGATGACCTCTCACCATCCAGATGGATCGCTGTTTTAGCAGCTGTTCATTGGCTAGACTGAGACTTTGTGAACTGCTGATGTAGGTGGAGTTACCATACACTGGCAATCATTGGCTGACTTCACATAGCAATGCATTACGATTGGTTCAGATCTCGGAGTCATTGCTGGTACATGACACTCACATGGCCCACATATTTTGCTGTTCATGAACACTCACCCTACCTGTCATATAGTTTTAAACTGAAAGTGAGGAAAAAAATATACTAAAATGATAGTATAAACACTCAAATCCACCCCGATAGTTTGTCGTGGTATTTTATTTACTTTGGGTGCACCGTGGAGTGTGTTTAAGTGTGTTTGGTAGTGGATGCTAACTGAAACCATTAGGTTGTGCTAGCATTAGCAACAGCTGGACGTCCATACGAAGGACAGCATGGAATCAGCTGAAAATGGTCTCCATCGATTGACAAGATCACGGGTAAAAGTCGTAAATGAGATATTATGTCCAAAATTCTGAACTAACCCTTTAATAATAAAGCAAGCAATTTGAAATATTTCGTTATACAAATACGATTTGTTACATTTTTCCTTAATAAACTGATGTCTGTGCTAAGCTACTTCTGCCATGAATAAACTTGTCAGTTTGTGTGTGTGCTGTAATATAAAACAGGGAGATATTGGCATCGGCCAATATGGCCGGATATCAGCCTCAGACTGTCCTTGTTGTGCATCCCTAACTGGCTTGCAGTGTGGAAATACAGGGGTAGTAGGGTAATCTTTGAGTGCGCGGTTGCCTGTTTGTGTGATACAGGAACACTGACGTTCTGTGGTGGTGTCGAACAAGGTTTCTCGGTTACCAAGGCTACCATTATACACAATTGTGTTTTTTTATATATATATATATATATATATATATATATATATATATATACAGTGCCCTCCACTATTATTGGCACCCCTGGTAAAGATGAGTAAAAAGGGTTATAAAATATTCACCGTTTGGTGAATTAGCTTAATCTCACACTGAAAAAAATAGAAAAATCCAACCTTTAATTGAAGTAAATTTATTATTTACTTCAATTACCAATACTAAAAAATCCCTCATCAAGAAATAATTATTTTTAACAAAACCACATGTGCCACAATTATTGGCACCCCTGCATTTATATATAGAATAAAGTAATCATTTTTAATATTTGGTCGCATATCATGACTTCCTGATGTCTGTTACCCAACAACATCAAAAGCTCTTGATGTCTTATTTTCTGGTACTCTTAAAAGCGATACTATAACGTCTCTGCATTTGAGTGGATCTCTATGGGAATTGGGGGGTGGGACTAGATTTAGCTGTAAATTATGCTGGAACAGTATGGAATACATGATTGGTAAAATGGCTGTAAATCATCAAGGGTCTGAGGTATCAAACGAGCCTCAAACCATCACTCTGCTGCCAGATATGCAGTAGATATGGATGGACCACTTTAAGGGTTGTTTCTCCTGACAAATTTTCCTATTGAACTCTTTGATACGTCAGACTTGATGACTTAAAGCCATTTAGCCTACCATGTGTTCCGTACTGTTCCAGTGTAATTTATAGCTAAATCTAGTCCCACCCCCCAATTCCCGTAGAGTTCCACTTCTGAATTCTCTTTACCAGGGGTGCCAATAATAGTGGAGGGCACTGTATGTGTAAGGCTTTCGCTCGGGATTGGCTGGATTGACTGTCAATCTTCAATGAATATGGCAACAACAGTGAAAATGACAGCTCTTGTTATTTGCATTATACAGCTACATGTTTATTCTTGACAGGAGAACTTGTAAAATGTGTTTGTTTCTGTTTACGTCAAATAAAAATACTAGTACTGCTAAGCTAGAACAGTTCGCTTTTACAGTTTAGCCTTTGTGTCATGCTGTGTGATGCGCATACTTGTAGTTTTTGATGCTGGATTTGGTGTGTAATAGGCCATGTGTGTAATGTGCTTTATTTCCTGTGCATGTTTGATAAGGGTGACCTGTACGGTGTGTGGGAGTGCGTGAGCTGGTTACGGTGGTGGGATGGATGCGGTCAGAACTTTGATGACCTGGGATCGTCCGGCAAAAACCTTACCATGATTTAAGGCTTTTCTCCTGAGGAACAGACTCTCCCTCTCTCTCTGCTATGATCTCTGTAGTCAGGTGCACACTGAAATATTAAAGCAAGACACCACCCAACCAATCACAGACCAGAATTTGAATAACCATGTATAAATCTGCTATTCATCTACACTGGAAAAAACATCACAGTTTAGTCGGGATGTCGGCTGCTGGAACAGGAGAAACTCCTGCCATCAGCGCTCATGTGCAGACCCAGAGTGTCATTGCGCCGATATTTCACTGTGCCCCAGCTAACGGTTCACTTTAGGCTCCTCCTCTAAAGGGCTTGGGCTGTGGAGAGGTAGGAGTGGGTTTTAGTGTTAACAGACCTTTTGTTTTCTCTTCCTCATCTCTACCGTTAAATCCTAACGCTGATTAAACTCCCGGGAATCTCCTCTACCATTTATTTCTGGGACTTTCTTCTTTCCTCTGGGATCTTTACTCCCAGAGGTATTTGGATGTTTTGATTCTGCAACAGTAATCAAACCCTTTCTGTCTCTAAGGCATAATTACTGGGAGTTATTATAATAAGCCTTACAATCTGGCTTGCCTGCGCTTTCCCACATAACATGGCTCCTGTAACAAATGACAGACGACTGAGAACCTTTTTCCCACAAAGTCTGCATGCTCGCACTGTAGGTGAAACAGGAAGTGGTCCTTTCACCCAAACACATGAGAAAAGAGCTCTCGAAACGACTGAAAGAAGAACTGTCAGTCCTCCAACACGAAGAGGTAATGCCCTCGCTTTCTCATTCTCATTAACTCCGCTGCGCCCCGGCGCAACAGGCCATCCGCCCGACCCGCTGGGATCTCTCACATCTCACTTCTTCGCTTCTCACCTTCCAAGAGTCCTCTTTGTGATTCCCATGGATTTATCTTTCTTAGCACCCGGAGGATCTGTGTGTTCTGAAACCCACGGGGTCCTAAATGAACCTCGGCAGGGATCTCCCGGACGTGTAGCGTCACGTATTGTAATGGCAGGTCAGGAAACTGCCGGTCAGACAGTAGGCCCACGACTAATGGCAGCTGCGCAAGCCTTGCATGTTAACCGTCCGCAGCATGAGGAGGCGGATACGTGATAGCCGCGGCGCTAACCGAGAGGGCAGATCCAGAGATCCAGAATGTTCCTCCTGTATCCCCGCATCCCTTGCTCCCCCCGTCCCAACTCCAGTGTTTGTGATGCTGTGTGGAGGGGTGGGAGTGGGCGGGAGGGTGTGCTCCTTGTTGCTGATTTTGGGGAGTGCCATCTGTTCTGATCCACAGGCCGTGGCCCAGGTTATGGTACAGTCTTTTCAGTTGTCCTCATGTACTCTCTTCAACGCTCAGATGCAGGATGTAAGTGCCACTGTTCCGTTCTCTCTCTATAAATTCAATTCAATATGCTTTATTGGCATGACAAAATTGTACAATTGTTTTGCCAAAGCTTGTTGGATGAGAAAAAGGAGCACGTCAACATATCTCTCTATCTCTGTCTCTATCTCTCTCATCACTCACATGTGCTCTTCTGGGTTCCAGCATTAAATGTATTATCTTGTGTGCAAAGATTCAAGGGTTTTCTGTATGGTCTTAAGAATAGTAGTAGTTACTCCTTTGAACACCAAAAAAATAGATTTTTGCACAGGAGATTTACAATGATTGTTGGAGTGAAGGCCTGTATAATCATTTAGTCCCTGATATTCCTGTCCTGTTCCCTAACTCAAGTGTAAGGCCAAAACTATCGCCATTTTAGCCTGCTGGTCATATTAAACATGGAGCTTAAAAGGTGGAGAAAACGGGCACTTCATTTGCATTTTGAGTCGGTGTCAGTGGCAGCTAAACTCAAAATGCAAATGAAGTGCCCGTTTTCTCCACCTTTTAAGCTCCATGTTTAAAAGGTGGAGAAAACGGGCACTTCATTTGCATTTTGAGTCGGTGTCAGTGGCAGCTAAACTCATCCTAAGCAGTGATACTGAGATCTGCCTCAGCAATGCCGCTGATATGAGACCCAGCAATGACGAGTGTAAAGAATGAAGCTGGCACATGTGAGCAAAGCCCTGTTTTGTTTCAGAGTGCTGTCACTGGTTGTTGCAGTGGTCTATTCTCTGAGCGTTTCCTCCTAAAAAGATTTTTGTATATTTTCTGCAACTATTCTTCAGTGGCACTGATCTATCCTGCTGGCTATAAGTTCAACTGTAACTGTAGATTATAATTAGGGTTTCTTCACTATTGGGGGTCCTCAGATGACAACATCAAATGACATTTGTCCTTAAAATCTGAATTCTGAATTGAAGTGAGTCTGGTCGATTGATGTTTGCTACGTTTAGCATCCAGCAACCCATGATGTACGCATAAACACACAATATGGTGTCCGTGCGGTACCATCACTTTAAATTTAATTGAAACGAGGTGTAGGTGGATTTAATCCAAAGCCGAGTCGCTGAGTTCTTGACACAAATCACGCCGTATGAAAATTCCTTTTTATTCTCGTGCATTTGAGTATGGCCATGGTTATTTTTGAATGGTATACCCATACCCTGGGTTTTATTCTAGGATGGGTTTTATTCTCTGCTGTTAAAATATATTTTGAAACTGTTAGCCTGAAGTTCCTCACTGCCACTCTTCATCATGATCTCTGAATGTCTTTCTGAGCTCTGAAAGTAGTTGTTTCTGACTGGCTTGTTTGTGATGCGGTTTGCCTTGTTGTTATTGAGAGTTTTTGTGTGGATTTGTTCCTGGTTGTCCCTGTTGCGATGAGTATTTCGGGAGAGGACTCTAACATGATCTTCTCTGTCCGTCTCCAGGAGCAGGAGTTTCTTCAGAAACAGCAGGTGGAGTTGGACGGCGCTCTAAAGAAGATCATCCAACAGCACAAGCATGAGATCGCCACCATTGAGCGCGACTGCCTCAACCACAAACAGCAGTTACTCAGAGGTCAGAAGTCAAAGGCCATTTTCTAAAGTGCCTTCCATCATTGACAGGTGTCTGGTTGAAACGTGTTCAATCACATCTTGGATATTCATTTAATAACAGTTGTAGTAGGTTTTTCTTGTGTTCTTCATAGTCACTTCTGAATTCTCATTTCCTGACAATTTCCATACCTTTTTTGGAAAAAATTTGGATATTATATACTGTGTTTCCTCCAAGTTTGCTCACAAGAAATACACGGTCCACTTAAAAAAATGTGTCACTGTCCAATGAATTATGGTGCTCACTGTATGTGTGTGTGTGTGTGTGTGTGTGTGTGTGTGCGCGTGTGTTCTCTCTGTCTTTCCAGCCCGAGAAGCTGCCATGTGGGAGTTGGAAGAGCGCCACCTACAGGAGAAACACCAGCTCCTCAAACAGCAGCTGAAAGATCAGTACTTCATGCAGAGACACCAGTTGCTGAAGAGGCACGAGAAGGTGGGTCTGTGATCCAGAGCGACTGCATTACGGCCCCGCTGTGTATATACGTATATACGGCTCTGCCATATAGGGAATATAATGGGGATATATGGCCCCGCTGTATTTGTTCATTCATTCAACATTTATTTAACCAGGTTAGTCTCATTGAGATTAAAAAACTCGAGAGACCTGTTTTTCTTTTTTTTCCAAGAGAGACCTGGCCAAGAAAGCAACAATAGATTAGAGTCTACAAAAATGAAAACATTTAACATAAAAGCAGACAAACAACAATGTTCAAAGTTTAATATCTGGTTACACAAGAGCAGTCTAAATATGTGGTGCAACTAAGGGTGAAAGCATTTCCAAATTTCACTTTCCTCCATAACTTTAATCCTTATGTCTTATGCATAAAACATATAATGAGGATAAGACAAAAGTCATGTCAGCTTGTAGAAAAGGAGCTCCACCAATCATGGACTACATTGGTACTAACCAATAGAAAAACGTCAATGTTGATTGGTGGATACGTTTTGGCTATGCTTCTGCATTCATGGGAATTAGCAGGAAGTAGCCAGAAGGTTTGTATATGGTACATAGGCCAGCTGTCAGGAAGTGAATGGCGTATTCCTCGTGTTTCCAGGAAATGGAGCAGATGCAGAGGTATAACCAGCGGCTGATCGAAGAGATGAAGAACAGGCAGGCCCAGGAGAGAGGTCGACTGCCCAAGATCCAGCGCAGCGAGGCCAAGACACGCATGGCCATGTTCAAGAAGAGCCTGCGCATCACCTCCCTGGGCACGCCCGAGCAGGACCGCGAGAAGATCAAACAGGTCAGGGAAGAAGGCCTTGTTGCCTTTACTGTAGCGGCCACTAGAGGCCATCTACAGTACAGCGTGCAAATATTACCCAATTTCAGAACGCTTTTCTCCAGCAATGTATGCCCAGGAAAGGCTTGGGAGAGTCTGTCAATGTGCTTCAGTGTGACTGTTAATATACCTCAGTGTGCCTGACTGTGGGTTTGTATTTGTGTCCTGGACAGTTTGCAACGCAGGAGGATAAGAGGCAGAAAAATGAGAGGCTTCACCAGCATCAGAAGCACGAGAATCAGATGAGAGATCTGCAGCTGCAGTGTGATGCCAATGCCAGGGAACTGCAGCAGCTACAGGTACAGAGGGCCATGTGTCTGTGTGACAGAGAGAGTAGGAAACGCTTTGTTTGTTTGTTTGTGTGTGTGTGTGTGTGTGTGTGTGTGTGTGTGTGTGTGTGTGTGTGTGTGTGTGTGTGTGTGTGTTTTTATGTGGAATAAGAAGGATTGAGCTCACTGGAATGAATATGGGTGGATTGTGTGTGTGTGTTTACATGGAATAAATAGGATTGAGCTCACTGGCGTGATTATGGGTTGATTTGTGTGCGAGTGTGCATGCGCACGAGCGTGTGCGTGCGTGCGTGCGGGAAAGAGGCTCAATGCTGTGTGTGTGTTTGTCACCCTGATTTCAGAATGAGAAATGCCACCTCCTGATTGAACACGAGACTCAGAAGCTGAAGGAGCTGGACGAGGAGCACAGTCAGGAGTTGAAGGAGTGGAGGGAGAAGCTTCGCCCCCGGAAGAAGGTGAGCCATCCTGAGAAGCAGCCCAAGACATTCACTCTAGTCTAAACACAACCGAGTCATCACATTATTTCATTCAGAGAACCAGCACGCCACTTTCACTGCAGTCTAAAGACAACTGTGTCATCAGAGAACCAGCACACAACACTTCACTCTAGTCTAAAGACAGCTGTCAACAGAGAACCAGCACAGCCTTTTCACTCCAGTCTAAAGACAGCTGTGTCATCAGAGAACCAGCACACAACACTTTCACTCCAGTCTAAAGACAACTGTGTCATCAGAGAACCAGCACACAGCCCTTTCACTCCAGTCTAAAGACAACTGTGTCATCAGAGAACCAGCACACAGCACTTTCACTCCAGTCTAAAGACAACTGTGTCATCAGAGAACCAGCACACAGCACTTTCACTCCAGTCTAAAGACAACTGTCATCAGAGAACCAGCACAGCCCTTTCACTCCAGTCTAAAGACAACTGTGTCATCAGAGAACCAGCACACAGCACTTTCACTCCAGTCTAAAGACAACTGTCATCAGAGAACCAGCACACAGCACTTTCACTCTAGTCTAAAGACAACTGTGTCATCAGAGAACCAGCACACAGCACTTTCACTCCAGTCTAAAGACAACTGTCATCAGAGAACCAGCACACAGCACTTTCACTCCAGTCTAAAGACGACTGTGTCATCAGAGAACCAGCACACAGCACTTTCACTCCAGTCTAAAGACAACTGTCATCAGAGAACCAGCACACAGCACTTTCACTCTAGTCTAAAGACAACTGTGTCATCAGAGAACCAGCACACAGCACTTTCACTCCAGTCTAAAGACAACTGTCATCAGAGAACCAGCACACAGCACTTTCACTCCAGTCTAAAGACAACTGTCATCAGAGAACCAGCACACAGCACTTTCACTCCAGTCTAAAGACGACTGTGTCATCAGAGAACCAGCACACAGCACTTTCACTCCAGTCTAAAGACAACTGTCATCAGAGAACCAGCACACAGCACTTTCACTCTAGTCTAAAGACAACTGTGTCATCAGAGAACCAGCACACAGCACTTTCACTCCAGTCTAAAGACAACTGTCATCAGAGAACCAGCACACAGCACTTTCACTCCAGTCTAAAGACGACTGTGTCATCAGAGAACCAGCACACAGCACTTTCACTCCAGTCTAAAGACAACTGTCATCAGAGAACCAGCACACAGCACTTTCACTCTAGTCTAAAGACAACTGTGTCATCAGAGAACCAGCACACAGCACTTTCACTCCAGTCTAAAGACAACTGTGTCATCAGAGAACCAGCACACAGCACTTTCACTCCAGTCTAAAGACGACTGTGTCATCAGAGAACCAGCACACAGCACTTTCACTCCAGTCTAAAGACAACTGTGTCATCAGAGAACCAGCACACAGCACTTTCACTCCAGTCTAAAGACAACTGTGTCATCAGAGAACCAGCACACAGCACTTTCACTCCAGTCTAAAGACAACTGTGTCATCAGAGAACCAGCACAGCCCTTTCACTCCAGTCTAAAGACAACTGTGTCATCAGAGAACCAGCACACAGCACTTTCACTCCAGTCTAAAGACAACTGTGTCATCAGAGAACCAGCACACAGCACTTTCACTCCAGTCTAAAGACAACTGTCATCAGAGAACCAGCACACAGCACTTTCACTCCAGTCTAAAGACGACTGTGTCATCAGAGAACCAGCACACAGCACTTTCACTCCAGTCTAAAGACAACTGTGTCATCAGAGAACCAGCACACAGCACTTTCACTCCAGTCTAAAGACAACTGTGTCATCAGAGAACCAGCACACAGCACTTTCACTCCAGTCTAAAGACAACTGTGTCATCAGAGAACCAGCACACAGCACTTTCACTCCAGTCTAAAGACAACTGTGTCATTCAGAGAACCAGCACACAGCACTTTCACTCCAGTCTAAAGATGACTGTGTCATCAGAAAACCTGCACACAGCACTTTCACTCCAGTCTAAAGACAACTGTGTCATCAGAGAACCAGCACACAGCACTTTCACTCTAGTCTAAAGACAACTGTCATCAGAGAACCAGCACACAGCACTTTCACTCTAGTCTAAAGACAACTGTGTCATCAGAGAACCAGCACACAGCACTTTCACTCCAGTCTAAAGACAACTGTCATCAGAGAACCAGCACACAGCACTTTCACTCCAGTCTAAAGACGACTGTGTCATCAGAGAACCAGCACACAGCACTTTCACTCCAGTCTAAAGACAACTGTCATCAGAGAACCAGCACACAGCACTTTCACTCCAGTCTAAAGACAACTGTCATCAGAGAACCAGCACACAGCACTTTCACTCCAGTCTAAAGACGACTGTGTCATCAGAGAACCAGCACACAGCACTTTCACTCCAGTCTAAAGACAACTGTCATCAGAGAACCAGCACACAGCACTTTCACTCCAGTCTAAAGACAACTGTGTCATCAGAGAACCAGCACACAGCACTTTCACTCCAGTCTAAAGACAACTGTCATCAGAGAACCAGCACACAGCACTTTCACTCCAGTCTAAAGACAACTGTCATCAGAGAACCAGCACACAGCACTTTCACTCCAGTCTAAAGACAACTGTGTCATCAGAGAACCAGCACACAGCACTTTCACTCCAGTCTAAAGACAACTGTCATCAGAGAACCAGCACACAGCACTTTCACTCCAGTCTAAAGACAACTGTGTCATCAGAGAACCAGCACACAGCACTTTCACTCCAGTCTAAAGACAACTGTCATCAGAGAACCAGCACACAGCACTTTCACTCTAGTCTAAAGACAACTGTGTCATCAGAGAACCAGCACACAGCACTTTCACTCCAGTCTAAAGACAACTGTCATCAGAGAACCAGCACACAGCACTTTCACTCCAGTCTAAAGACGACTGTGTCATCAGAGAACCAGCACACAGCACTTTCACTCCAGTCTAAAGACAACTGTCATCAGAGAACCAGCACACAGCACTTTCACTCTAGTCTAAAGACAACTGTGTCATCAGAGAACCAGCACACAGCACTTTCACTCCAGTCTAAAGACAACTGTGTCATCAGAGAACCAGCACACAGCACTTTCACTCCAGTCTAAAGACGACTGTGTCATCAGAGAACCAGCACACAGCACTTTCACTCCAGTCTAAAGACAACTGTGTCATCAGAGAACCAGCACACAGCACTTTCACTCCAGTCTAAAGACAACTGTGTCATCAGAGAACCAGCACACAGCACTTTCACTCCAGTCTAAAGACAACTGTGTCATCAGAGAACCAGCACACAGCCCTTTCACTCCAGTCTAAAGACAACTGTGTCATTCAGAGAACCAGCACACAGCACTTTCACTCCAGTCTAAAGACAACTGTGTCATCAGAGAACCAGCACACAGCACTTTCACTCCAGTCTAAAGACAACTGTGTCATTCAGAGAACCAGCACACAGCACTTTCACTCCAGTCTAAAGATGACTGTGTCATCAGAGAACCAGCACACAGCCCTTTCACTCCAGTCTAAAGACAACTGTGTCATTCAGAGAACCAGCACACAGCACTTTCACTCCAGTCTAAAGACAACTGTGTCATTCAGAGAACCAGCACACAGCACTTTCACTCCAGTCTAAAGATGACTGTGTCATCAGAGAACCAGCACACAGCACTTTCACTCCAGTCTAAAGACAACTGTGTCATTCAGAGAACCAGCACACAGCACTTTCACTCCAGTCTAAAGATGACTGTGTCATCAGAGAACCAGCACACAGCCCTTTCACTCCAGTCTAAAGACAACTGTGTCATTCAGAGAACCAGCACACAGCACTTTCACTCCAGTCTAAAGATGACTGTGTCATCAGAGAACCTGCACACAGCACTTTCACTCCAGTCTAAAGACAACTGTGTCATCAGAGAACCAGCACACAGCACTTTCACTCTAGTCTAAAGACAACTGTCATCAGAGAACCAGCACAGCCCTTTCACTCCAGTCTAAAGACAACTGTGTCATCAGAGAACCAGCACACAGCACTTTCACTCCAGTCTAAAGACAACTGTGTCATCAGAGAACCAGCACACAGCACTTTCACTCCAGTCTAAAGACAACTGTCATCAGAGAACCAGCACACAGCACTTTCACTCCAGTCTAAAGACAACTGTCATCAGAGAACCAGCACACAGCACTTTCACTGCAGTCTAAAGACAACTGTGTCATCAGAGAACCAGCACACAGCACTTTCACTCCAGTCTAAAGACAACTGTGTCATCAGAGAACCAGCACACAGCACTTTCACTCCAGTCTAAAGACAACTGTGTCATCAGAGAACCAGCACACAGCACTTTCACTCCAGTCTAAAGACAACTGTGTCATCAGAGAACCAGCACACAGCACTTTCACTCCAGTCTAAAGACAACTGTGTCATTCAGAGAACCAGCACACAGCACTTTCACTTCAGTCTAAAGACAACTGTGTCATCAGAGAACCAGCACACAGCACTTTCAGTCCAGTCTAAAGACAACTGTGTCATTCAGAGAACCAGCACACAGCACTTTCACTCCAGTCTAAAGACAACTTTGTCATTCAGAGAACCAGCACACAGCACTTTCACTCCAGTCTAAAGACAACTGTGTCATCACATTATTTAATTTAATAAATATTCAGGGCATCCACATAGTTGTCACCAAATGAACAAATGTAGATAAACATGGGTAGCATTGCTTTGAAACATTCCTAGTTTGTTTGAAACAAAATGATAAAAAGATAGTTATAACAAGCTCATTTTGATATTGGTAGTTTGGTGCACAGAAAGACTTTTGGACGTGTGTTTTTACAAACTTGTACAGTGTATTTTATTTTATTTTTTTTCATTCCCATTTAAATTGAAAACATTTGTGTTGAGATCGTGTGTTACAATGAGACAGAATTCTGCTCTGATCTCCACAGGTCCTGGAGGAGGAATTTGCACGGAAGCTTCAGGAACAGGAAGTCTTCTTCAAGATGAGTGGGGAGTCGGAATGCCTTAACCCCTCAGCCCAAAGCCGCATCTCCAAATTCTACCCCATCCCCAGCGTGCACTCGTCAGGCTCGTAACACGGCTGGGACGCCCACGCTGGAACTCCCAAAAAAATCGGCCCGTCTTTCACCTCTCCGCCCATGACAATCGGAGCTTATCTGCACGGAGGCCCACTCTGGGAATAGGATGAAATGGCTGCATTTTATACAGAATGAAGTTACTGTATAGTATAGTATAGCTCCACTGTTGCCTTGCTTTTTTTTTTTTGTGTGTAATCGTTTTTGTATTCTGCGTCAATTTGAAGACAAAACAGAGCAGATATCCAGCTTCAATTAAATTATAGTGTTTTCTGTCTTTCTCTACTTGTTTCTGGGACAGTATTTTCAAATGCAATGTATACGTTAAAGCTTTCACAACAGCTCAAGTGTTAAAATTATTTTGAGATTCATGAACTGCAGTTTAGATTTTCTTCTCCATAAAGAACCCAGTGCCTAAAATAATTAGACTCCATGATTCTGCTCGCTTTTTTACACAAGCTTGCTCCAAGTCACCCGCTGCTTGGATTCCCCTGAAGTTATTTGCACTAAAAGTAGCCGGATATTTGTACAAATACCATAAAATTATATATTTAACGTACAAGGTGGGGCTTGAATGAATTCTGAGGCAGTTGAATGGCGCATATCTGCTCCAACACAGTAGAATGTACTTTTGGGTAATGATGAAGTGCACATTTATAAGATGAATCTTCAGGTGATGATTTATTTTCTTTTGGTTATCACGTTTTTCGCGCTCAAATAAAGGATGCAGCTTTCCTGGAGTTGGTGAATGAGTGAAAAGAATGCTGCATGAGTTTGAATATTACTGTCAATGACTTTCCTCCAGACAGTTTGTATCAGATGATAACTTCTAATACTTTGTGTGCATGCGTGCGTGAGCGTGTCGTCATTCTTTAAGCTTTTAGAAATGGTTATATCATTTTTGAAAGTAACATGCCTTTTTTAGTTGTTTTTTTTAGAACTAAGAGTCTAGTTACTTTAAATGAGCAGTTCATACACACGGTTTTGTTTGTGTTACGCAGTTGGTCTTTTAAATTAAGGTAAGAATCACAAAGGCAAGAATTTTTAAGTTCTCGGAGATGAGACGCACACACATGCACAGGTTAAGGAATGTATTTTTCCAGCCATATCTTGCATTGTTTCTGTCACATGAACCTGATGATATACAGTAATGCAGTGTTCATCTCAACTTCGGTCAAAACACAGCCAGGTCATATTTTAACTCTTAATTCAGTTCATGTTACAACAATATATACTTTTTCAACCATATTTTCCCCCTACCCCTACCCTATATCGTTAGACATTTTGATTCCAAATATGATAAATCATATACACGGTAATGCATGATCTTGTTTTTTTCCCCCCAATTTAAAGTTATTAGCTCTTGATTTAAAGAAAGTATATCTGATCTTTCTCATGATTGTCACTAGTTAGCCTTGAATTGAAGTCAATGAAAGTCATATGTCAATGTTGCATCATAACTAAAAGGATGTAATCAATTGTCATTGCCTGTGCATCACTTTTGAAAATCTTTCGTTCACCCGATTGATGGATTCTATCCATGGAAATCAGTTGGATTCTGCAATGAAGGTTTACTTCCCAAATGCTGTCGATGTAATGTAATTGACATTCTGGATGTAACTTTCATTAGTTCCTCATTTCATACTATAATCAAAGGTTCTTGTTTGCAAAACATTCTGTTCTCAGGTTTTCTCTTGGTGTGCTAAGCTTCACTGGATTTGCAATGCTATTGTTGTTCACGATGAACATTTCCTGACAAAAATAACCAATTTTCACACACAAACACACACAAAAAGTTTTAGAAGTTAACAGAAATTGTACCTTAACGGCCATGTTCCTTTTCACAATATCTTGATTGCTGGAATAAGAAGATTAAACCAGAAGTCGTGCATTACCAAGCCTAATGGTCTCGTGTCCCAGCATTGAAATACAAATACAAACGCATTGCAAGTCCTCAAAAGCTATGTATGGTATGTACTGGTATGACTTCTGTTCGGCAACAATCTTCAGTAGGCTCAATGCTAAGTGTTTCATTTGACACCGGTGTGAAAACTGTAAAAGTATGTGTAATTTGAACGTGTAAAATTAAATAATTTTACCCTGGAGATCTTATGCATTTTCAAGATCAGGTGATTTATATGTAAAACACTTCCGTAGATTGGTATTACTGTACTGTAAATAAAACATTTATATTTAAATAGTGTCTGCACTGGCTTAATGTATAATGATGTCATCCCTCCTACAATTTCACGAGACAAGTCAGAGCCAGATTTGTTGAACAAGGGTAGTGTTTGGCTCTACCCAGTCTGCTTATATTTCTTTTGCATTAATACACAATAATATGGGAGTAAGTATCAGCCAACAATGGCTTGAAATTAAATTATCTGTATCAGCCCAATGCTGTAATTATAGCCGATCATAGCAGGTATGATGACATAGCGTATGCTACTTGCACCAAGCATTCAATCTTTTCATTAATCTTAAATACTTAACTATAGGGTCACCACAGGTGTACTTTAGCGAGAACTACCAATTAGAGCAGGGATACTCAAATCTGCCTCAAAGTGTTATTGCTGGTGATCAACTAATGCCACTGATTGGCCAGAGATTTAACCCACCTGGTGTCCCAAGTTTAAATCAGGGAGGGAGAGAAAGAAAAACAGTACCACTGGCCTCCATGGCCAGATTTGAGTATCCCTGAATTAGTCTCTATTTTCAGGTAGGCTATTAATTACTGCTTAACTCACAGCAGCAAAGATCTCTACTTAAGGTTTAAGACACTAAGTGCTCGTTAATAGTTCCTCTCTAATTAGTTTGTACACGTGCTGATGCTGTAGATTTAGGTATATAAGACAGCCAGGATACAGCACCATTTCACCATTATGAAAGCAATAGGCTGAACGGCTTGAATCTTTGAGACTCATTTAAACTGAAACTACACTCCTTTCTGAGTGTAGTTACTGAGTATTTTAGATTTACACAAACAAAAGGGCTGAAATAAGGGTGCAATCCATTTCTATTTAAAATGGGGTTACTTTTTGGGCTGCCACAGGTTAAGAACTTGTTGATGGCCTACCTGACAAGGAAAGCTGTGAAAGTAGTTTCTCTACCTGTGGTAACCTTTGAGTAAGGTATATAAGATTAAGGAAAGGGTTAAGTATGGATCTTATTCTTAATGTAGTTGAATTATTTTGTTCTACGCTGTTTTATTTTTAGCCCGAAGGGTTGAAAAAAGTGCACTCCATTTCTATTTAAAATGTATGCTACTGTTGGGTTTTGTGGCCATGAATTAAGTGCTCATTAATGGCTGCATGACATAGCTGAAAATTGAGGCTCTGTTTAGTAGTTAATAATTAGCTTGTACACCTGTGGTGAAGCAACATACTTTGGTATATAACACTAATATCAGCATGCAACACCATTTTACTAATGAAGGCACTGCTAATAAATTGTATTGTCATAATGAAAAATGTTGAGTGGATCTTTTCTAAATGTACATTTGTAGGATACAATCAGCAAATGCAACATTTTCTTTATCTGTTTATTTAAAAAAATAACTTATGCTTAGCTAGTAAGGGAAAATATATTAAACATTGTCTTAGTTACTTTCTTACCATCCTAGCATTATACATTGTATGGGATAGAAGATTAAAAAGGTTTACAAGTATTCTCCGTATGTTAAGATGATCTGTTATTTTTAATGAAGGTGTAAAAGCCTGTTCAGGGGACTGCATTCATACCAAAATAAGCAGATTTAAAAAATTGTCATTTATTAAAAAATACATTCCAGTGTATAAATTTAATTCAGCACAACAAGTTACTGGATTTCATTCCTGTATTTTTTCCCAAAGAAAATGTCTGTCCTTCATTAAAAATACATTTCAATTATTTTATTCAATTACAATGGTTTGTGAATTTCACGTATACTGAAGTGTTTTTTCTTTATAAAATAAATTTTTGGTCATTCAAAAACATTAAATGTTTTGTCTACCACATGAAATATCACAGATCTACTCCAATCTTTTACAATAGTTTGGCAATAATTGTACACCTTTGCTTTGACAACAATTGAGTTTAATAATAGCAACTAATAACTATCCCATTAATTGGAATAAACCCATTTCTAACCAAATTTAAAATGAGGGAACAGGGTCTAAATAGCCTTTTATACTGTTTTGATGTGATGTAAAATACTTTTGATTGACAGAATAATAATGGAGTAGCAATGTGCCTCTCTTAGCTGAAAGGGGTTGATGATACCGATAGAACAGGGGGGTCTTCAACCTTATCTCGCAAGGACCGATGTGGGTGCAGGCTTTTGTTCCAACCATGCAGTTACACACCTGATTCTACTAATCAAGGTCCTTAGCAAAGACTAGTGATTGATTAGTAGAATCAGGTGTGTAACTGCTTGGTTGGAACAAAAGCCTGCACCCACACTGGCCCTTGCGGGATAAGGTTGAAGACCCCTGCTATAGAATAACCACATTGTTACACCTGCAGCAGGTGTTAGACGGGCACAACATTTGTCCTGATTGGCACTCTTTGAGGCGGTGGAACTTCCTGAGAGTTTAGAAAAATCAGGAATTCCGAAGCTGCATCTGAATCAGAGCCCTATATACTGTGTCCTATGTACTAGCATACTATATCCTGTTACTGCATACTGTTTAGTGGCATGCAGTATGTGAAAGAATATCCTCCATAGTCCATACTATTATCAGCAAAAACCCAGAAATAAGTATATCATCCTGGGATATTAAGAACATATAGTCAACTGTCATAGCCTACACAATGTAGTCAATTGTGCTGATTCGGACACGGCCCTAGTTTTTTTTCTTTGAATAATGAGCATGGAAATTTTATTATTTTAAAATTTCAGGTGAGTCTTAGGTACCCAGCCTGTGTTAGGTTGTGAGAACAATTTCACTCCTGTTTCAACCAAGAAAAATTACAACACCGTGTGATGCTTATAAGAGTCTAGGACAGACCTTTTATATGACATCACAACAGTACTGAGAGCTGTTTGACTTAAACTGTTTGAGTGTATTTTCAAATTTGTGCATTTATTTTACAAAATATAATGGTTACAAAATAATACTAAAAACCATAAAAGTTAAGTGCATACAATGTCTGAGACATCAATCTTTTGCAAAGAAATTACCACACATTGTATAATTTCCATTATTTCTAAATAATATGTATAAAGAAAAGCTGTCTGCCAGAGACGTAGATATTATGTAAAGGAAAAAAACCCTTGAAATGAAATATTCCTAAATGTTAAAATATTATTTTGGTCAAGCAGTATCTGTAAACAAGTTACAAAATATTTTTTTTAAATTTTTTTTTAATTTACAAACATTATTTGAATTCACCTGATTTAATTTACTGTCATCCCCGCTGTTAAACGATCATATTTTACTTTTCACAATGACGGTGGCTTCAGAATACATATAAATCTCAAATAATTCTGCTTCCTTTGACTGGACCAAATAATGCACAGAATATAAGCAAAAGCGCATTGCAAGTTTGTAGTAAAACATAAAATAAAAAGTCCCCAAATCTGCAGCTTAAAATGTTATGGGTAATTGTTTTTTGCTCTGCGAGTAAGCTTTGCACTATGGATTAATGTGGTACTATATTTCTTAACACTCCTCAAGGCACTGCAACTGCATATATGAAATGATAACTTGTAGTGAAAGAAGGTGGGCTGATCCCTGGTTAAAATGCCCAAAACGCCCCTTATACACCAACACTTCTCCTCTTCCTGTTCCTCTCAATCACTGCCCGGTCTCCTAAAAGGGGGTGAAACCGTTAGCTCAAAAAAGTCTCTATACAGAAACCTTTAAACTTCTTACATTCATTTTGATTTGCTTCAGCAGAGTTGGATAAACCCAAGCTAATTAACATGTTAATGCCATTAAAAGGGAAGAAGAGTACAGTACAACAAACCATAATAAACAATTTTTCAATTACTACTCGGTCCATCGATGAAAGTTGCATAATTATTACATTTTTCCTAAGAATTGGACAATCAAGCAATGTCCTCGTGGCTCTCATAATAAATTTTCATAATTATATATATATATATATTTAAATTTTCCAAAATAATATCACGTTTTAGCAACATAAGAATTTTATTGTATGTGTGGGAGTGATATATTTCGGCATGCTATTAAGCTCTTCAGGCTAAGTGCTTTTCTCAAAGGGAACAGTGAGCAGTGATCTACCAGAATGTGCCAGCATTGAGCGCAAGCCCAGCTGTTTTCATACCTTTCTCACCCTTCTGTCCACTGTAGCCTGTCAGTCCTGTTGCGCCCTGAAAGCCTTGTGGCCCCATTTCACCTGTGTTCATAAAAGAACAAAGTCATCATCCTAAACGTCTTTTGGCTAAATCCAGAACTAAGCTGAAGCTGCATTTAGAATTCAGCTTAAGCTACATATAGAACTCAATTGCCAAATGTCTTGTATGAAATATTTACATAATATTCAAAATAAAGTGAATAATATACAGTGAGCACCATAATTCATTGGAAAGTGACACATTTTTTTGTTATTTTGGTTCTGTACTCTAGCACTTTGAGTTTGAAAGGATAGAATGGCAATGAGGTTCAAGTGCAGACTATCTGCTTTAATTTGAGGGTATTTTCATCCATATCGGATGAACCGTTTAGAAATTATAGAACCTTTTGTACATAGTTCAGACATCAAAACATATTGGACAGTTTAACATAATGTAGAATAAAGTAATCATTTTTAATATTTGGTCGCACATCCTTTGCACGTCAGGACTTCCTGATGTCTGTGACCCAACAATATGAAAAGACTCTTGACATCTTATTTTCTGGTACTCCCACAAGTGATAATATAACCTCTCTGCATTTGAATGGATCTCTATAGGATGGATAACTTGAAGGATTTCTTCTCCTGACTTATTTTTCCATAGAGTTCAATAGGAAAATTTGTCAGGAGAAACAACCCTTAGTTATAGTATCACTTGTAAGAGTACCAGAAAATAACATATCAAGAGTTTTTTGATATTGTTGGGTCACAGACATCAGCAAGTCATGGCATGCAAAGGATATATATATATATATATATAAAATAAAAAAATAATGAAGATGAATATATAGCAGTACCTTTATCTCCCTTGGGTCCTGGATATCCGCTGTCTCCTTTCTGCCCGGGTCTACCTGGGGATCCTGCAATGGACCCATGTGCTGTGGAGGAATAAACCTTTTCAATGCAACCTCTGAGATGAACGACGTTTCCCTATGTTTCTTCTCTAAATTATTCCCCAAATTAATTTTGTCTATCTGACGTCAAGCTCTTAAATTATTTTAACCTGCCATTACCTTTGTATCGGCTTGACTGTACGTAAGGTCTAAAGAGTCATGATTGAAACATAAAATAAAATTGTGATGGCGGGGGGAAACTGATGAGAGTGGCCTGAGAATAATATTGTATCACCACTTCATGGGTGAATATGACCTATGCTTTAGGTCCATTATATGTTCAGACATTGCAAGATTATTAACCTGCGTTTACTCTATTTTGGCCAATCTAATCTAGTTCAGTTTGTGTATCTGGCCTTGTCAGAGCAAGCTTACACATACTGTATATCCCTCTCTCACTAAAGCCACTTTTACAAGAACATACTGTAGCATATCTTCAAACAGAGTCTCAATCACAAAATCATATCATTTAGGATTTGGAGGACAAACAACAAATCACTATGGTTTGTGGTTTATACTCACTCTTCATGTAGTCTATGAGTTGTGTCATGTTGCCGGAGGACCCAAAGTACTGGCTGTGTCCGGGGGGGCCAGGAGGTCCGGGGGGGCCTGGGGGACCTTGGATCACCCCTGATTGTGCACGCTGAGTGCCATCATAGAGGACATCCTGCAGCAGACCCTGAGCTAAGGGAGGACAGAATAGGTTTGGGCCATGAATCACAGCATTACATTACATTACATTACAATATATTGCATACATTATTAATTTGGCATATCCAGACTTAAAACCTCTACCTGAAATGCATCCGCCTGAGTTATGAGTAAGAGTATTAGCTTCTAACACTGAGGGTGGGGTTTGGGGGGCATCATATCATATCACTGCATCTTCTAACACTAAAAGAAAACTAGTATTCCTTGTTATACAAGGAGTGAAGAAATAGGTTTCCAGTACTGAATAAAGCAGTTAAAAACACTGATTTATATATATCTACTGTGATGTGTGTTCATCAGGTCATTTTGCCACTATATTGGGAATACAAAATTGCTACTGCTCAGAGCACACTGCTACTGCTCAGAAAAGTGCTGAAAATTCAGATAGATACTGTAGGTAAGGTTCCACACTGAGGCACAAACTACAAACTAGGCTATACTACAGGAATACTGCTGCTTTCATGGTGGAGCCTTGGAGTTACTTACTCCTGATGTAATCGGTCACTTTCACAGCGACATTAGAGTAGTCCAAGGTTTCCGCCAGCCTGCTTCCCTGGGCGTATCTGTGGCTAGTGCCCTCGATAGAGCTGTACCCGGGTGTGCCACGCTCCCCTTTCTGTCCCTGGGGCCCCGGGTGACCCCGGGGACCTGGGGGTCCGATGACAAGCCTCCGCATGCTGTCACCTTAGAGACAAAGAAACTGTCAGCCGGGCCCAGAACTGCTCCACCGTACACAGATTACCAGACAAAAGGGACAAATGGTTTATTTATTTATTTATTTATTTATCAGTTACAATTACGGCCAGGCCAAAAGGGCAAAACGGAGACAGCGGCAACATGAGGATTAGAAATTAAAGAAACACGAGGATTAGAAATTTAACAAACATGAGGATTAGAAATTAAAGAAACACAAGGATTAGAAATTAAGCAAACACGAGGATTAGAAATGAAACAAACACGAGGATTAGACATTAAACAAACACGAGGATTCAAAATTAAACAAACATGAGGAGGATTCGAAATGAAACAAACACGAGGATTCAAAATGAAACAAACACAAGGATTTGAAATGAAACAAACACGAGGATTTGAAATTAAACAAACACGAAGATTAGAAAATTAAACAAACACAAGGATTAGAAATGAAACAAACACGAGGATTAGAAATTAAACAAATGCGAGGATTAGAAATGAAACAAACACGAGGATTCAAAATGAAACAAACACGAGGATTTGAAATTAAACAAACATGAGGATTAGAAAATTAAACAAACACGAGAATTAGAAATTAAACAAACACGAGGATTAGAAATTAAACAAGCATGAGGATTAGACATTAAACAAATACAAGGATTAGAAATTAAACAAACACGAGGATTAGAAATTAAACCGAACACGAGTATTAGAAATGAAACCGAACACGAGGATTAGAAAAAAACAAGTGACAGGAAGAGAACGGGTCAGAGCAGTGGGAAGAGTGTGTCCTTTTTGAAGGGATACACATTGAATAATGATTGGCGTTTACTTGCCTACATTAACAGACTATCAAAAGCCAGACAGGCGGTCCACTGAGTATGTTTGGTAGTGTGTGGTGCACAACTACACAGTTTGTTGGCTGTCAGGACAGAAGAGGGCAGACTCACTTCTGAGGTACTCCTGGAGCTCAGTGCGAATATGACTTCTCTGGGGGTTATCCATCAAGGACACAAAGGTACCTGTGTCCCCAGGGGGCCCCTGAGGGCCAGGAGGACCAGGGGGCCCAGCGGGGCAAGAAAATCCAGAATCTAAAAAAAAAAAAAATGCAGGTCATAAGAAG
The DNA here is from genome assembly GCA_029718625.1 of Synaphobranchus kaupii. Lineage (NCBI taxonomy): Eukaryota > Metazoa > Chordata > Actinopteri > Anguilliformes > Synaphobranchidae > Synaphobranchus > Synaphobranchus kaupii. The sequence goes on from CM056380.1 coordinate 66,861,961, forward strand.
AGCTCAGGTGACAAATACTTCAGACATTGTGGTACACATATCTACATTGGCACTGGTTCTTAAAATTATTATTTTCTTTTATTTATGTCTAGCTCGGTTTTCTAGGCAAGTGAAATAAGTCCCCTGGGCTAACAGTATCTGCTAAATGCTTCAACAGTTTTTTGTATCATAGCTATTTGATTTTGAGAAGCAATTTAAACGGCATCGAGTGTTGTTCTATGAAACTTGTGATGGCTGGAAAATGCTAATCATGTAAGATGTAAAAATCTGCCTTATAATGGCCACTGAATTGTGCGGCTTGGTGAACCAAACTGAACACTTTCTCAAGTACTTGACTTTTCCTATTTTAAAATACTTTTCAAGCTCTGACCAGACACAGCAGTTGAATGACAAGCGTCAGTCGCTTAGGAGTCACACATTTGACATAGGATAAGATAAGATAGACTTTATTGTCCCAAAGGAAATTTGTCCTGGACATTCTAGTGTCTGCCGCATAAAAAACATACATGCATGCATACATACATACATACATACATACAAAAAAAACAACAGCTCAGGAGCAATGCTGTCATATGCCCTGTGCTTTCCAAATCTATTGCTGCAACCTTTAAATACACACAACCATTGTTTTTGTCTTCAGAGAGATCATTTTGTTCTGAGACAAACCCTCGGTCTCCTTTAGATAATGTGCACTCATGGGTGGGTACAGAAATCCACAAACAATTAAATTAATGAACAAATTAAGACAGACGTCCAAGTTTTTTCTTTTTAAAAAGCTGCAGAGAATCCAGTCCATGGCCCAGAAGTGGCAGATACACTTTGAGATCTTTGTTGTGAAGTGGTTTTGATGGATTGGGAGAGTATTACTCGACTCACTCTTTAGATAAACCTGGATGTCCTCCAACCTGTAACCTGAGCTGCCTCCCGGTGTGCCTTGTGGCCCCGGAGGGCCAGTGACTCCTTGGGGCCCTGGTGGGCCCCTCAATGCACGAAACTCTGATTCTTTGGAAAGAAGCACAGAAGATGTGAGGATGCATGGGAGGGATCAAATCTTTACAGAAAAGAAACAGTTTGGCAAATTAAAAAAAAAGGGTCTGATCAAATACGATTTCTGAGAACGATTCCAGTACAGACAAGCAACAGGACAACAGTCTTCTGCTGCAGGCTAAAGACCCACCTCTTCAGATTATGCCTGACTCGGCATCTACCCTCAAATGTCCTTAACCCATCAATTTGTACAATTTGTGCAAAGTACAATTTGTGTGTACAGTGGTTATTAGTTATTTTTCTTGCTAAATACATGGATGCTAAAGAATCCTGTACTGTATTGCTTTAAATAGTAAATGGGTTTGAGAGTACAGTGTTATATGTAGCGCAGGAAGGGCTAGTAAACCCATTAAGCTGTTACAGGTAACAGGTGTGTTTTCAGTTTGCATATAAAATGAAATACAACTACTGTGCTTCAACCAGCCTATTGTCACTTACTCTATCCCAGAATGCATTCTATGAAGATGCAGCAAGGCAGATGAAGGTGAGGTACGCAGATACTGTATAATTCAGAATCTTACTTTGAAGCAGTGCAGAAACGTCGCCATAGTCGCCAGGTAGGCCAGGAGGTCCCGGCGGCCCTGGCGATCCTTGTATGTTGAGCATCCCGCGTTCTGAGGAGAAAGAGCAGCCTGATGTCGCTGAATTTAAGACCTACTTTGAGCGCCACGTCGTTTGTCTTTTAATCTCATATATAAGAATGGAACCGTGACTTCCGTGCATTCAAATATGTTTCTTGCACAAGATAAGAGAAAGAAGGAGATGAAAGCATACAAATAAAACAAAATTGGGTGTATCACATTTTCAAGGCAATCAAGAGTAGGGGGTATTTGTAGAGGGTATAACATACTTCATATAGAATATAATGTAGTTATACAAGTTTAAGTGTATTTACAGATTTAAATAATCTTCTGAATGAAAAATATGCTTTTGGTAAGCCTCATCTATGTTGTAGTTCACAGACAGCGCAACGTTAAACCCACCATTCATAAGCCTTAGAACATGATCGGCCAATTCCTGGGGGTCAAAAGAGTAACCACCACCACTTCCTGGGGGGCCGGGTGGGCCAGGGGGGCCCATCACATACCGTCGCACGTCATCCCCTGAAGAAAAAAAACCAAAGGGAAAACCTTAGTCCATTAACTACAACTCCCACAATTCCACAAACAATTCCTCAACCAAGTGTGCATTTATAAAGCGAGCCTTTCGATTTCCAGCCATGATTACTGATTTATGATAATTATGCTTTCTACACGGATGAAAACCCCAGAGGGAAGATAATCATTTTATGTTTACCCACCCCCACCCCCAACAACCCCTCTTACACACTGACACACACATGCGGACACGCACACACAGAAACTCCTACATCAGCACCATTCCCAGGTATTGGTGCTCTATGGAAGCTGAATACTCACTCTGTAGAAGTACAATGATGTCATTGACAGACGAAGAACCAGCGGCACCAGGAGGGCCTGGGGGTCCAGGGGCTCCAGGGGCTCCACCGACATAACCTGACCCTGATAAACACATCATCACATTAATATTAAACTGGGGATAACCTGCATATATGTCAATTATATTTATTACAGAAATTATTTATAAAATATTTTAAACATATAATGACAATATTTCAGTTGTGTATTTAACAGAAATATATTGCAATATCTGAAAGCAAAAATAATTTGTATACTCGCCCTTATATTGTGAAGTGTTACAATATCCTGAAAAATTATTTTATTTCAATATATTTTCAGAGTATTCTATGTCTACAGTATAACATCATGTTGTGGCCATATGCCCAGACTCTAAGGATCATGGTCAGTGTTTTATAAAGTGACTGGACCTAGTATTGGATTCAGGGTCCTGGTCTTTTATAAAGTGTGACAGGACCCAGCCTGGGGTTCAGAGCCCTGTCCGTTACTCACTCTGTATATAGGCAATGACGCGAGAAGCTAAGTCCTCCAGAGAGTGCCCACTCAAACCAGGGGTGCCAGGTGGGCCAGGGGGCCCCTGGGGGCCAATCAGGGAACTCCTGCCTGCATCACCTGCAAGGGAAACATCACTTCTGTGACACTGCAGAAAAAGGCAGTTGCTAATCACTACAATAATATCTGATTAAAAAATAGTCCAAAGTAAAAGGAATCAACAATGGGGCAATAGGTGGAAATTAGGTACATTCCATGTGTATATCAGGGCTTTTTTTTCCATAGAGAGCTGTAGTAGGAGCCAGTAGCTGTAATAGAAGAAAAGAACCCTGGGGATATTTAAGTTCAGTATAAGACCTCCAAGCAGTTTGTGCACGGCTCTGGTATTAGATATTCCGTGGTTCATAGGTAAATGGCAATCCAGGGTTGAATGGCCTGTTCTCATTATTTTGTACTCTTATGTTCATACACACAACCAGATTTTATATGATCTGAAAGTGACTGTAACGTTCCGTTCCCATCCTGTCCGTTTTCCGTATTTTGCCCTTTCCCTCCGTGTCATGTTTGACTTCCTTTGTCCGTGTTTTTCCCCTTGCTGCAGACAAGTGTTCCCTCCGTTTGTTTCACTCTATTTCCCCACTCCTGCCTCAGCCTATCTCCTTCCTCCATTTCGGCATGCCTTCCTCACATTCCGCTCTGTTTAATCACCCACGCATACATTTGCACGCTTTCTTGATTGTTACCAATTTCACTCCCTATTTAACCCACCTGCTGGCTGCTATCCAGCGCCAGTTCGTTAACGTTGTTTCGTTTGTATCCTGGTCTTGTATTCCTTTGTCTGGTTATCTTGCAAACAGTTTGGTTCTGTCTCAGTGCTTAAAGCACACTGCCTACTGCTGTTTGTTAGTCTGTCCTGTTTAGATGCGGTCCTACCTGCCGCGCCTTACCTGTCTCGTTAACCACTACTCTGTTGTTTTCTGCCAGTCTGCAGTTGTGCGCTATTCCCTGATTGTGTTGCGGTACCCCCGCTTCCCACCTGACGTGGCGCCCACAGCGGGGCGTTCTGCTCCTCAATTCTACAGCTGTTCCTGTTCCAGCCGTGGCAACCGCCAGTGTTACGGTTCCGGTTGCATCTACTGCTGTTTGCCCTGCTGCCTCAACCGGGCCAACCCGAGGTCCGCTGCACTGCCCTGCCCTGCCGTATCTGCCGCAACCCCTTCCTCTGCATCAACTACCTGGTTACCTGTTACTAGTAACATCCCGGTTTCCCCTTCTCTAATTTCATGCATTTCCATAACCGGTTGTCTGTACTTTATGTCCTCCGTCGCTTCAGGAGATAAGTTAGAAGCATATTTATTGGATGCCTAGCGCTCCCCCTATCTGTCCCGTCTGTCCAGATCCGCCAAGTCCAGTTCCGGTTTGGAACAATTCCTGAGAGACCCGCACAGTCCAGTTCCGGTTTGGAACATGCCAGTGTTCCAGTTTGACCCGATCCAGTTCCTGTCCAGTCCAGTTCCGGTTTGGAACATCCAGTGTTCCGTTACGAAGTCCAGTTCCGGTTTGGAACAACCCAGTGTTCCAGTGTGTTCCGATCCAATTTCCCGTCCTGTCCAGTTCCGGTTTGGAACTCCAGGGTTCCAGTACAAAGTCCAGTTCCGGTTTGGAACATTCTGTGTTCCAGTACAAGTCCAGCTCCGGCTTGGAGCAAAGTGAAGTCCCGGAGATTCTCCGGACTTTATTGTTTTTCTATTTGTATTCTGTGTACAGCTTGGGACTGCCCCAAGCTATAATAAACTACCTTTTCTGTCCTTCTGCCTCCTGGTCGTTGCACTTGGGTCCAGCCCGTATTCAGGTTCATGACAGTGACACAGTGATACAAGGTAATTGTATCTAATAAGCCAGAACAGAGGCCACACTTACTTTGGAAGTACTCTGCCAGGTACTGACGGAAATCTGTCCCACTATACCCATCTCTCCCTGGGGGTCCAGGAGGGCCAGGTGGCCCCTGGACGTTTCTTGTGCCTGAAACTGTGGATGGGGCAAATTACTGCCAACAGCTGATCTGGGAAGAGCATTAATATATACACACCAATAATTGGCTAATTCCTCAGTAATTGGGATGGCAGGTATGCCATCCGCCAAGTAACGGCATGGCGGGGCATGCCCCATAATTATAAAGCACCGAGAGTTTGCAACTTTTCAGGGTTTCCTACAGAAATAACCACAATGACCACAAAAACATTAACTTCTGTACGTTCTGACCTCATGTAACCACACAGCATTCAGGTACAACTTCACACATCCACACAATAAAACCACAAACTTCTTCTTCTTCTGCTTCTTTTTTCTGCCAATTTTGTCATCCAAAATGCTTCATGCTCCAAAGAATAATTCTCCCCATTGGATAACAATCTGATCTGCCAATAAGAACTTCTGATCAAACTAGTCTCTTCTCCAAGTACACTTGTTACATGCTTAAGATGTCACATGGCGCTGTAATGGCGACATGTAGTCCAGCTGTCTCTCGTGTTTGTGTCTGTTAATTTGAATGTATTTTGTTGTGTCTGGCTTTTTTTCATGCGCTGTGTGTCTGTTGTGGGACGGGGAAGCGGGCTGGAGATTGTTCAGGGCACTTATGCTGCTTGTTTTGATATTAACAAATTGTATATTCGGGATAATTTTGTTTGTGGTCGTCACCATGGAGACGCATACACAGCATATGCTCAGGAATGTCCGTTGGATCTGTAGCTACAAAGTTTACCATCGTTCTTCACCGGAGTTGAAGATGTCGGGAATCGGGACTGATCTAGGACTGCAGGCAATCTTCAAAAGGCCACCAGAGCAAAGAAAGGAGAAGATAATGTGGGGGAGGAGTGAGGCGACGACTGGGAAGGCTGACGCAGTTCGGTGCTCCGTTTTCGACATTGTACAGAGATCACAACACTGCTTGTATGGAGCGTATGGAGTAGTGGAGTCGAAGTTTGTGTTGGACTGCTTGATAACACTAGACATCTCGGGACAGCGGGGGCTATTTTTAATCATGACGTTTGGCTGTAGGCTATTACACTTTAATTCACTTAATTAGTTTGATTAATGCAATGATGATATTGAATGTCTTTGTTTGATATGTTTGTGTGTTGTGGGTCTGCCCCACTGTCTATGTCTTTTTTGTTGTTGCTGGGGCTACAACTGAAGTTCCCTTGCGGGAAAATAAAAGTTATTCTATTCTATTCAATTCTATTCTATTCTATTAAGAGGTTGTCTAACTGCCCCACAAAATGTGAAAGCGCCCATAGCTTGGTGGTTACAGTAACGGACTACCATGCTGGAGACCTGGGGTTCAAGCCTCGCCAGTGCACTACAGTGACATTTATTTTCACCTTCTGATGCACAATAATCATAATTGTTCATAATTTTTCACACTGAGTTTACATTATTGTAAGTTAATGGCTGTACACAGGTGGATGGCTATATAGGCTACAGAAAGGAAGAAGGTTTGAATCTTTTTTTTAGGGGGGAGGAGAGGGTTCCTTACACGTGCCTCTTGAAGACCCAGGTATCCCAGGAGCACCTGGTACTCCGGCATCACCTGAGAACACACAACAGTAACAACTCAGAGATAACACCCAGATTTTAGGCCCAGCCAAGATGCGGGCTGCAGGCTTGGAACCTCCAGTAGATATCCAGAGTTAGTTTAGACTTAATGTCAAACTATCCAGTGAATATCAATATCAACCCCTAGTGGCAGTTCCGGGGGGGGGGGGCAAACACATACATTTTAAATAAAATAAAAATCTAAAATGAATTATTATCAACAGTGTAGGCATAACTGAACAAAATATAGGCTATAGCTTATATTTAAAACATGTTGTTAATATTTTTTTATTATATTTCATTAATATATTTTCATTAATATAATTCATATTACGTTGTTTGACTTCCACAAATGCTCATTGCACGCAAGTTTGTTACGTTAACTATGTTAGACGTTAGTTAACAGCACAGTTAAAAATTAAACAAAAATCGGGTTATACGAAACGTAAACAAAAAGAAGAGCGGGAGAAAACAAAAACATGTGTAGCCTACCACTAACTAACTTCTTTTTGAAGCATAATCAACCCAAGGAGGGCTCAAGTTGAGACTGTCTCAATTTGGAGACTGTAATCAACCAGTTTGCCAGGGCAAAAGAACGGAGAATTGACCTGTAAGAATGACAATGAAACGTAATGAATTAACTTATTTTTTTGACGTAGGCTATGACATTTTAAATGTAGCTACTACATAAATATCAAACTCCAGCGGATAGCCCGAGTTAGTTTAGACTTAATGTCAAACTATCCAGTGGATATCATCCTCTGTTGGATATCCAGTCATTTTAGACTTAATGTCAGACTATCCAATGGATATCAATCTCCAGTAGATATCCAGAGTTAGTTTAGACTTAATCTCAAACTATCCAGTGGATATCAACCCCTAGTGGATATCCAGAGTTGGTTTAGACTTAAAGGGGTAATAAACACCGGCTTTTGTTCTGTCTCCGCCCACTTCACAATTTCAAAAGACGCAAATTGGGCTCGAGTGAGAGAACACAGACGGGAGGGGGGAGGAGGGAGGAGTTACAGTTGGGGGGAGGGCCGATAGATCCATTCGGTAACGCGGCATGAATACTGTTCAAACGGAAACCCGTTTGAATTAGAGGGCTAATGTTAATTTGCGTAGTTTGAACATCCATCAATCAAGAAGAGGGAGAGAGGGGGCGTTGACTTGCTTGCGTACAAAAAAGGTATTTTACCTTTTTTATCGTCACGAATGGGGCGTGGCTCAAACAAAACATTTCAGTTCGGATTTCAGCGCATGCCTCTTTTGTGACACAAAATGCGGTGGCACGGCTTAATTACATTTTAGTTTTTATAAGCAATAGGATATATGTAATTTATGAAATGGAGGCAAGATACTCGGATTTATAACTCAAAATATTTGATTTAGTGTTTAATACCCCTTTAATGTCAAACTATTCAGTGGATATCAACCTCCAGTGTATATCCAGAGTTAGTTTAGACTTAATCTCAAACTATCCAGTGGATATCAATCTCCAGTGTATATCCAGAGTTAGTTTAGACTTAATCTCAAACTATCCAGTGGATATCAACCTCCAGTGTATATCCAGAGTTAGTTTAGACTTAATCTCAAACTATCCAGTGGATATCAACCTCCAGTGTATATCCAGAGTTAGTTTAGATTTAGTCTCAAACTATCCAGTGGATATCAACCTCCAGTGTATATCCAGAGTTAGTTTAGACTTAATCTCAAACTATCCAATGGATATCAACCTCCAGTGTATATCCAGAGTTAGTTTAGACTTAATCTCAAACTATCCAGTGGATATCAACCTCCAGTGTATATCCAGAGTTAGTTTAGACTTAATCTCAAACTATCCAGTGGATATCAACCTCCAGTGTATATCCAGAGTTAGTTTAGATCTAATGGCAATATCAGTTCCCAAGGCAGTGAAAGCCATGGCTCTGTGTAGGTACCCCTGTATAGGTATATTATAAGCACATACCCCCTCTGATTCCATAAAGTGATTTGCAAAACATTAACTATGTATTATAAAACCTTTGATATAAAGTACGTAGCTATTTATAAATCACACACACACACTGCATGGATGATAAAGGCATGTAGAGTGTGACTTGAGTGCTTTGCTCACCTTTAGATCCATGTGGCCCAACAGGACCCATTGGTCCTATCGCACCAGGGGGCCCCTGTGGCCCTGGAACCCCTGGCAGGCCTGGGTGTGGAACATAACATGATGACATCATCACATCTGTACTGATTACGCCTGGACTGATGTACACAAATGTTTTTAAATTTGTTCGATTTGTTTTCAGATTTTTCCCCTTTTATCCCCAATCACACACACACACACACACACACACACACACACACACACACACACACACACACACACACACACACACACACACACACACACACACACACACACACACACACACACACACACACACGTATAATCAAAGTTCATTAATGATTTACAATGCAAGACTTTAGACTTAATGGTTAGGGACTTTTGACCAACGGGACACCTCAGCCTGACTGACCTTGTGCTGAATCTCCATAGCTGCCCGGAGTCCCTGGAGCACCAGGTGTGCCTGATTCCCCTGACCAAGAAGAACAAAAATCCATAATGACCTCTGACCAATTGACCAGTTAATTTGATTAAGAAAAGGTGCGTAGAGATGCACTATACTGTATCTCTCTGATATAATAAAGAGGCCTCATTCACCTGCTGCTTATAAACAAGCATCAACACTGAGGTCTGTTCACCTTTCAGGAAGGTGTAGATATTACTGTCAGAGCCAGCTATGTCTGCCATGCCACTTAGTTCCTACTATCTCACCCAAAACACATGGGGCTGCATTGAAGCAAATACATAATATGTGAAATTACAGCATCTATGCAGGTCAGTGCAATGGAGAAAGGCGTCTTACCTTGATATCCTCTTGCTCCTGCAAAAGTAAGTGGAGATACAGTATGATGTTGTATACAAGAATACTGTGACAGGACAAGATTGAAGGGGGATCATGCTAAGGGTGTCAAGGGAAACCAATTATGCATCTGTTGTGGCCAGCTACAGTACCTAGTAAAATGGTTGGTGTATTTTATAATCGGGGAACTGGACAGGTTTAATTCCCAGCTGGGGCGCTGCAGTCGTACCCTTAAGAAATAAGTTGCTGTACACTACACCCGAATTGCTTCAGTAAAAATATCCAGCTTTATAGATGGATTATATATAAAATTGTGCAGGTCACTCTGGATAGGAGCATCTGCTCTTATAATTCATATAAATGTGAATGTAAACATGAAATGTGAATGTAAATGTAAAAGGTGAATGTGAATTAAATGCAAAATTACCCGAGCACTTAGGGCCAGATTCAGAGTTGCAAGCTCAAATGGGACTTACTCCCAAAATTCCGTGTAGCTTAAGCTATCTGTGATTCATGATTTGATTTTTAAGCGTCTTTCCAGTATATAAGTGCACAGGGTGGAAATTTGATGAAAATTAGGTGTCTGCAGTATGCGTATTCAGAGTTTTCAATTAATAATATTTTTCCACAATAATTTTTTTGCCAATAGATGATTATAAAAAATACAGCATGACTTAAGTTGGCCATCCCTGAATCTGGCCCCAAGCACAGAATACAGAAGAGCGTTTTTGGTTTGGGTCTGATGTGTGGCCTACCCTGCGATCCTTTCTGCCCAGAAGCCCCAGGGACACCAGGAGCTCCAGGGGTCCCAGGAGGTCCTGGAGGCCCGGCCGGTCCTGGGTATCCAGAGAAATATGTGTCTGAAGAATAGCACCAAAAAAAAAAAAAAACAGAGCATTACCCTGCAGTCGCCTGGGCTGATGCTACTATGATGCTCATGAAGGAATAGTTCTCACAAATAACCACTTGGTTTAAAGATTTTAGTTATTAGTCTGTTTCCTACCGGAGGTGCCCATCTGTCTTCCAGGCTCTCCTCTCTCTCCCCTGGGGCCAGGTACACCCACACCAGGCTCTCCTCTCTCTCCCCTGGGGCCAGGTACACCCACAGCTAGGATGAAGAAACATGAGCAACAGGTACAGGATATCACTCCAGGAGAGAGTTACAAACATTTGGTCTCTACAAATTTTCTCATTAGTTTTTTTTGTGGACTTAGGTTTTGGGCTTGTAAGGTACTTAATGATGAATTCTATTTACTTTGGCCCTTCAGAGGCAATTTCCACCTGGTTTCTACTAGTTTTATATAAATGTCAATATCTAAAAAAATTTTCCCTGCACATTCATGGTTTTAAGTTCGAACTGAAGAAGAAGCTATATCATTCAGAAATTTGCTACAGAATACATTTATTTCAGAATAGTCACTTACAGTATATATGTAAGGGGGGAGTGAAAGGTTCGGAGAACCAAACGCCAAGGAATCTGAAAGCGTAATTCGTTAGAAATACGTCACTAAGCGGACAGCTCCGCAGTAACAGGGGAAATTAAACAAAATAATGGGAATAAAAACCTCCCGGCGTAAGCAAACACAAAACAACCCCAAAAGAGGGCAAACTCGGCGATAGCGAGTAGTAAACAACAAAGGAACCTCACGCACTCACACAAGAGGCGTATTACTAGAGGTCAGAGAAAAACAAAAGAAAGCCCGTGTAACAAGGGCGAAAGAAACGTAATAGAAAAATAACCTGTTACCTACAGCTCTAGGTGTGAACGAGCTGAACAAAAGGTAACAGGTAGAGGAAAATAAAAGGATAAAGAGAGAAGGAAATAAAAAGACTAATTAAATCTTTACCCTAACTCCTTAACCGGACTACCTACGTTTCTGACGAGTAACAACCAGAAACGTAGAGACCGCTATCCTTTACCTTACTGACTCCGATAGTCAAAAGCAAAGACAATCTCGAAGCGTCGGCAAAGCGGAACTCCTGTGCTATTTATAACTGGCAGGAAATCCAAAACAGGTGAAAGGAATAATTGCCGGGCGAGATTCAAACACCGAAACGGATGCAGAAAAATCCGATAGATCGCCCCGATGTCGTCAAACAAAAGAACGACCGCAGAAACAACAGCAGGCTGCCAGAAACCATGACAATATATATAATAACCATAACATACGTTGCCTGATGTATTTAAATACATTTTAAAAAGAACGTACGAAAGCGCATGTATATTTACAGAAGAACAGCAAAGTATTTCAGCCCTAAGTGCGACGGGTGGTCGCTGTGGAAATGTCGACTGTACGGGACTGGCGAAATATAACAAGATAAACTCTTCAGGGTTCAGATTTTGGAGAAAAAAATGAGGTGTCTTCTAAACCGAAAGTGCATCAGGTACTGTATATAGTACAGTAAGCAAGGAAAAACGGTGCATTTTATGCATTTTACAGTCTGTGGCTGTAGCCAGAGGAGGGCCGTAAGTGCTTTGGACTACTAAGCGCCCTCCTAATTTATTGCACTGCAGTGTAACTGGAGAAGCTGAGGTTTTCGCAAGAGGCTACCCTTTTAAAAATTACAGCGTCAAAATTTACAGGGTTTTCTTGAAGCTGTAGTTTATCATTTCAGACGAACATGAATACTGTAATTGAGACGGATACGTCTCAACCACTAGGGGTGAAGTTTATAGAGTTAAGGTACCACCCAGCAGTCCTGTGAACATGTTTTTTTTATGGAATGGACTTACCTGGCTCTCCTGGAGGACCGGAGGGACCTGGGGGACCTGGGGAACCAGGTGCACCTGTCCTGGGCTCTCCTGGGGAGAACAACAATACTCAAATGATGACGCTCTAAAGTTCCTTCACAATGGACTTTGGGTAGGGAACCATTCCATTAATTGGCACAGGTACTCCTAATTCTATAGGTGAAGGGCAGCCTAAACCTGGTCCTGGAGAGCCATAGTGGATCTGACTAGTTTTACTTTCAAAAACAGCAAAAAGAACACAATCAGTTGCTACATCTAAACAATGAAGGGCTGCATTAACAACAGGATGGGGATGGACAGATGGACAGATGGACGGATGTGTCCATGGTGAGCGTACCTGAATAGCTGTGGGAGCCTGGGACCCCGGGAGACCCTGGTGGTCCGGGAGGGCCAGGGGGCCCCGATTGCCCTTGTTGCCCTGGTTGACCTGGTTGACCTGGTTGTCCTGGTTTTCCGGGAGAACCGTCTCTGGGAGCCTCATATTGTCCTGGGGGAGATTTTAAGAATCAACAGATGAGAGCAAAGCACTTCTCTAATGTTACTTAAAGCAGGACTGAGCATTTACCCGGGAAAGAAACACTTACTTTCAGATCTGGTGGAGCTGGCCGTTTCGGTTTTCACTGTAATGCCGGGCTCTCCTTGGTCACCCTTGCCTCCCTTATCACCCTTATCACCCTTATCACCTCTAGGACCTGTGCATTAACACACATACATTTAGGTCTGCGACCAGCACCAATGTTCATTTGCAGTGGCTAATGGTTATGTAATGATATGGAATGATGCAAGGAACTGCTCATGTGACATCTGCCAGCTGTGGTTATCACACATTTAGACACTGCAGATATTGATTTTGCTTCAAGGTCTACCAGTGACCATGCACTTCAATGCAGGGAAGGAAAGAGGTCTTACCAATCTGACCAGGAAGTCCAGCAGGGCCAATGGGTCCTTAAAGTACAAAACAAGGAAGGACAAGTGCTGCCTTAGAAATGTGGGATTTAAGGTCTCAGAACAACTATGAGATAAAGTACAGGATATGAGGTCTGAGATCAAATATGAGGAATATTATGTCTTTGTAATAGTACAAAGGTCTATATAATTGCATAAAAAACACAGGTTGATATAAGAGACGTTCTATTGTGTTTCAATTTAAGAAAAAACAGCTTTTCCAACCTGACAGTCCCGGAGAGCCAGCTGGACCGGCAGGTCCGGGGTTACCAGGGGGACCAGGAATAGACACAGAGTTGGAACCAGCTGGTAAAAGACAACAACATCATCCTCAGTAATACAGATCCAATACACTCAAGTCAACACAAACCTCAATAAAATATGCATCATTCACTTTGTAGTTGTAATAATACACATGGGTGTAGATCTGTTACAATAAATCTGATATCTTGGTCTGCTAAGAGCTTTCTATCTAAAGATATTTCTATCTTTATGGTGTGTTTGTTTTTTTTTCAATAATTTTGAATCTGAAGATAAAACTCTAGAGAAATAATGGCTGTGGTATTCAGGCTCACCTGCATTAATGATTTTCCCGGGTTCACCTGCTGGACCTGAAAAATAAAATCATGAAAACGTGGTCTTTCATGCTGAACTCTTTTAAGAATAGAAGTAATTCTGTGCTAAATAAGTCTACACAATTTACAATTACAGTGTAACCGATTTATCACTGTTACATAGGAGGTCCATTGTGTTTATGTGTCCCATGTTCTATGTACTGTATCACTTTAAGCCCAAACTCATTCTTTTGTAATTACACAATTATCTCCCAAACATGTGGCTATCATGAATATACAATTTTTAAAGAACTACCATAATATGCATGTTCTAACGATAGCTAATGATTTAAACACTCAGTAAATGTGCCCCAAGCGCACTATACTGTATATAAATGAATTCAACAGTGCAGGTAATTTTTTTTTTTTACATCATACAGGACAGGTCATTTATTAAGTTAGATTACATCATTATTGATGACTAGGAAGTAGAAACAATATTACCTTTAGCTCCAGGCTGGCCAGGATGTCCTGCTATCCCTAGAATATGATTGGTTCTGTGAGATTAACTATTAAACATGCGCAAACTGTAAAATGTTAATATCTGGTCTCAATATGTCATATTCCAGCAATCGTCATTTAGGATATGCCTAACACAATTTATTGAAATATCATCTACAGCATAATGTCATTGAGATATCATCAAAATATATTTTCACAAAAGTATTTCTGTCAGGACAACTCACATATTGAATATATTAATGAATAGATAATTATTTTGGTTTGATGCTGAATGGATCTGCTGTACAAACCCCAATTCCAAAAAAGTTGGGACAGTGTATAAAATGTACAAACAGAAAGCAATTATTTGCAAATCCTTTTTGACCTGTATTCAATTGAAAACAGTACAAAGACAAGATATTTAATGTTTTAACTACTTAACTTAATTGTTTTTTGTAAATATACGCTCATTCTAAATTTGATGCCTGCAACACGTGACAAAAAAAAGTTGGGACAGGGGCATGTTTACCACTGTGTTACATCACCTTTCCTTTTAACAACAATCTTTTGGGAACTGAGGACACCGAAAGCAGAATTATTTCCCATTCGTCCTTGATATAAGACTTCAGCTGCTCAACAGTCCAGGGTCTCCATTGTCGTATTTTGCGCTTCATAATGCGCCACACGTTTTCAATGGGAGACAGGTCTGGACTGCAGACAGGCCAGTCTAGCACCCACATTCTCTGACTACAAAGCCACACTGTTGTAACATGTGTAGAATGTGGCTTGGCATTGTCTTGCTGAAATAAGCAGGGACGTCCCTGAAAAAGACATTGTCTAGATGGCAGCATATGTTGCTCCAAAATGCATATGTACCCTTCAGCATTTATGGTGCCTTCACAGATGTGCAAGTTACCCATGCCGTGGGCAGATGCTGGCTTTTGAACCTTGCGTTGGTAACAATCGGGATGGTCCTTTTCCTCTTTGGCCCGGAGAACACGACATCCATTATTTCCAAATATAATTTGAAAGGTGAACTCGTCAGACCACAGCACACGTTTCCAGTTTGCGTCAGTCTATCTCAGATAAGCTCAAGCCCAGAGAAGTCGGCTGCATTTCTGGATGTTGTTGATATATGGCTTCAAGCTTTGTGTAATAGAGTCTTAATTTGCATTTGTAGATGCAGCGATGAACTGTGTATACTGACAACGGTTTTCCAAAGTATTTCCAAGCCCATGGTTATATTCATTACAGAACCATGTCTGTTTTTAATGCAGTGGTCACTGGCATTCAATATTGGTTTTCGGCCTTGCCCTTTATGCACTGAGATTTCTCCAGATTCTCTGAATCTTTTAATAATATTATGGACTGTAGATGGTGAAATCCCTAAATTCCTTGCAATCGTGTGTTGAGAAACATTGTTCTTAAACTGTTGGACTATTCACTCACACAGTTTTTCGCAAAGTGGCGAACCTCGACCCATCCTTGCTCGTAAATGCCCGAGCCTTCATGGATGCTCCTTTTTTTAACCAGTCATGATAGCATCAACTGTTACCTATTCACCTGTTTACCTGTGGAAGGTGTTTTTTGAACATTCCACAATCTTCCCAGTCTTATGTTGCCCCTGTCCCAACTTTTTCGGAACGTGTTGCAGGCATCACATTCGGAATTTGCGTATATTTACAAAAATCTATAAAGTTTATAAGGTAAAACATAATTATCTTTTCTTTGTACTGTTTTCAATTAAATATATATAAAATAATTTACAAATCACTGCTTTCTGCTTTTATTTGCATTTTACATACTGTCCCAACTTTTTTGGAATTGAGGTTTGTACTTCTAGTGCACTACCTATCAAACAGGGAGCACGACCCATCTCCCCTACTAAACAGGATATACCAAAAGCCCCAGTACACAGAAGCAGATCCAAACAACAGGTGGAAGCTGGAGTGGTGTAGGGTGAGCAGCATTTTCTTTGAAGAAGCAGTAGCAAAGCAAAAAAAGAGCAGCACAGGCAAAAGCAGTATGGGAGAGATCTGACTCTCGCTCCATTAGTGATGTGTGCATGTGATTGGTTGAGTATGAGAACACGTGATTGCTGAGACTGGCCATTGGTCACGACGCATCATTAGAACTGGTTTATTGCCACAAGTAATGTTTTTGTAAATACTGCAATTCCATACCTGGTGGTCCTTGTAGCCCTGGAGTCCCTACAAATGTGAACATGGAATGAGCTTATGACTGTTTGAAATATATAATTATACACGTCTACAGTTTTCTATACTACATAATTCCAAAGGAAACCCAGCAACATTGCATGCCATCGGCATGGTCCGTATTCAATCTGAATTTCTGTATGACTGATGGTCACACTAACTAGTCACATGTGCACCTGCATTTTAACTAAACAGAATTATACCTGGAGGGCCGGCATCTCCTTGAGGTCCAGCTGGACCACGAATTCCAGTCTGTCCAATTGGTCCTTGGTCACCTTGAGAGAGCATACATCAAAACCGTGGTGAGCCTGTAGTTAGTCTCATCCACAAGCAGTCAACTCAGCTGTTATGATAAATATTTAATATAAACAAGTGCACTAATAAGTCAGGAACTGTACAGGAACTTGGGACAGTGACTAAAGCACAGATCAGGAAGTCAGTTCCTGTTTTCACAAGGGACTTGCACATGCTCGGTGTGTCAGTCATTTGAATAGACCACAGAATCCTGTCTGTTTAAAAATACCCCCACACAAATCTCTCTGTACAACAAAATCACACAATTTACCTCGGGTCCCCTTTTCTCCATCAGACCCATGAGTTCCTGCGTGAAAATTACAAAAATAAATGACAATAAATATAAACAACCAGTTAGGTCATATGAGATATGAATGTGAAAAAGTTTCTACTGTAAGTGTACAGTGGTCAATTGAGCCTATCAATGAACACAAAGGGTATCATTACAGTTTGAGTGTGCACACAAGGGATTGGATATGTCTCATTTTTCACAATGAATCAGTAACGATAGAGCAACTACAGAAGGTTACTTCTGTTGGTTGCCATGTACATGCCCTGTGGTTGGTGGAGCTCATCTGTGACATCACACCAGTCTTATTTTATTACCCCCTGCCGTTCCAGGGTTGGGGAAGCTTGTTATTTGGTTTTCTAGCATGGCGCTCCTCTCTTTATCACTCACCTGTAGTTCCTTTGGCTCCTTTCTCCCCAGGTGATCCCGAGACTCCTGCCCTTCCTGGCTCTCCTAAACAAGATGGCATCACGGAATTCAAAACTTGCATCAGTCACCAATCCCCCCCCCCCCCCCCCCCCCCCTCCTCTCTTCCATGTAGATTTGCTATCATGTAACAGCGACAAAACACTATGGGCCCTATCTTGGCGATCTTGACGCTTAGTCTAAGCGCATGGCGCTAAGTCCATTTAGGGCGTGTCCAAGTCGACTTTTGCTATTTTAACGGCGTGTTTTTTGGGCGCTAAGCACGGCGCAAGGTGCAACTGGGCTGAACCTAGTCTCTTCATTAATTATAGGTGTGTCTTGGGCGTGACATGCAATAAACCAATCAAAATGTCATATCCCATTCCCTTTAAAAGCCTGCTTTTCCACCTTGGCGGATTGCTTATGATGGCGAAACAGACATGCTCGTGCGTGTTTAGTGCGATCAAGGAATAGGCTATATGGATCAGTAGCAGTAGTAGTATTATGAGTTCCCGGTAATTCCTGACAGTGCTGTTTACAAAATATATGCTGTTAAATTTCGTTAAAAGCACCTGCAACAGCTGAGAATAAGCGTCCAATTGCTTCCTTCTCACCTTAGAAAACGCCAAATTAGCCTGCTTGTTTCACGAATTTCGTTTGATTATGCAATGAACCCATGTTCAAGCTTCATCCGAAGTTCATTAGGCTACCTGCATTCTAATTTTGATTAATAACATAACTAACGTTATTTTGCCTTAATGATGACACTAAATACAACAAATCTGTCAGGTTGGCAACCCATAGGTTCAGCATATTTTCCCTTGTTTTAAATGTCCTGCTTATGGAAATGTGACCAACCTGTTTTACTGGTAGCGTAATACTTTAAAACAATTGACTTTCCCAGGAAGACCGTGAAAAGTGCGATGTACAGCAGGGGAAACAGACCTGCTCCTGTAAAGCGAGCATGCAGATAATGGAATTAAAATTAATTGTAAATTAATTTTAATAATAATATTTCACATTGTGATCTAGATATTTTAGTCATGCTTGTGCACGCCCCTGTGTGTAACAGACAGGAAGGTATGCGCATTGTGCACATGCCTACGTAGACGCACTTACGTATATGCGCCGTTAAAATAACATGTAAACAACTGCGACATGACTTTAGACCAGGTTTGTGGTGGTTCTAGCGCAAGCGCTTTCTGCTTGCTCAAGATAGCAATACGCCAAAAATAAATCACTCGTCATCTTAAGACCAACACGCCCAGTTCACTTGTGATGGCGCAAGAATACATGCTAGTTAAAGGACGTGAGCGCTAGGCGTTATTATGGACCTAGCGCCGGGTGTAAGATAGCAAAGACACTTGCGTTTGGGTTAGCGCCGCTTTGCGCCGGGTGTAAGATAGGGCCCTATGACTACATCACTGGGGTGGAAGACTTGGCATGAGATACACACCTGAAGAACCTCGAGGACCTTTATCACCATGATCTCCTGTGTTTCCAGAGAAAACACATATTATTAGAAACTCAAGCTGGTAAATGCTCACTCTGGCAATGACATCAAACAGCAAGAGGAAGGCTAAGTGCTGAAAGCCGCATTTAAGCTCTTACTAGGCAACAGGGTAAACTGACATATTGACCAAAGTAAATGTAGACCCATATACTCAGTCTGGGCATTTACGTCTACATCTTACATTACATTCATACATACTTAGAGTAAGCTTAGTCTACATTGACACTTGTTGAAATAACTAAAAGCAAGTAGCCTAACTAGGTGAATATTTTAAACAACTTGCAAGAGCTGCTATACTTCTGGGCCTTTTAACTGCAAAATCATGCACTTGATGCATGGCAATAAAGTTCGACAATGTCTCTGATAGGGGCTAATAAAGGTCCCTCTAAGGCCTCTGTGAACGACACATAAATCCTACCACACCAGAAGAAGAAAAGAGTATTAATCATGACAGACAGCGTAATGTTGGTTATTACCTTAATGTATGGCAGATTAAAAAAATTACATTCACTGTAATTCCGTTTTCTGCGGTCAATCTGTGGCCTGTCATTCCGTTCAAGTGCTAGAATACCTGATTGGCTCTGTAACACCTGAGCTACAATCATTTATTCTGTGTAGTGTAGTATAATCGAACTGGACTTGTAACTCTTGCTTAAATGCTTAACCTGAACAGTAAAATATCAAGCTGTATGAATGGATTGTATGTAAACAACGTGATCTTTGTAAGTCACTCTAGATAAGAGCACCTGGTGTGCGCTAAAATGTAATGAAAAGTCCCAGAAACGTACCTTTTGGTCCCGGAACCCCAGACAAACCTCTCTCTCCTTCAGAGAAGAAAAAGTTATTATTATGCAAGTAAGATCAAACTTGACAATAAAAGCAATAATTCACTATCCTGAGACGGCAACATATTTTCCAGAACAAGATTCAAAGTTCTCCTATCTTATGACATACACAGTATGTACTGTAAAGAAAACACCAAACATGCTTCAGACCAACGAATAAAATGGGACAGAATATGCAATTCAGAGTCAGGACTGTCCAAGATGCATAAAGAAGGATCCTTACCCGGATAACTGCCCAGGGGCTAACCCGAAATATGCAGAGCTGGAGCAGTTAAAGCTCAGAAACACAACACTTTAAATTGAACAATATGTACTGTATCTTTCCTTGACATTCTTATGATTCACCCCTGATAGGCATGATTTTACCTAATAAAGGAATTACATTATAATTTAGAAGCCATTTACATTTTAGCATCACATCAAAAATACATAGATGCTGCTCTACAGAATGGAATCATGGAATCAACTTTAAAAAGACAACAGGCATGTTTTGAGATTATTCCATATTCCCAAAGCTTTTATGCACCACCACCGAACTGCACGTACCTTTTGGTCCAGGAGGGCCAGAATCGCCACGGAAACCTGGACTACCAGGTTCACCTGAAGGTACAGAACCTCCAGTTATTTACAAAACCAGTACTACAATACAATAACTGAGTAAACAAAAACATGAAAAGAAATCACTGACCTGGTCGGCCGTGTGTACCATGAGACCCTAGTTCACCTGAACAGAGGGACAGTAGACAGTAGAGTTAAAGTATAAATGCAAGACAGAAGATCATCTAAAAAAGTGCTTTTCACTCTTTATATCATACACCTGCTTTTTCTGGTGAAGGTTTTAAAATCAACACAGAACACCATCCACAGTGTACTGTTATATAAGTTTGAAGTGAATGTAACTGTATTTGTGGTTAGCTTTTGCTCCTCAAGGTTAATGTAGCATGCGTTGAGCTGTGGCCGGGATGAAGATAATGGTCTTTACCTTTGGGCCCCACTGGGCCAAGCAAGCCAGGAACCCCAGGAATGCCTACTTCACCACTGGAGCCTGTGAAAAAATTAGAAAGTAGCATCATACAGAGACACATATTTTTTATGCCGAACCGACAGCTTTATTTGGGTAGTTGGTGATAAAAATGTGTTGCCAGTTGTTGCAAAATGGCGTTTGTACCCTTGTCTCCCTTTGTGCCAAATCCTGGCGGCCCCGGGTCCCCACGGGGCCCCACTGGTCCATCTCGTCCCTTAAGCCCGGACGGGCCTTCTGCTCCAGATTCCCCTGAACACAGAGAAGAGTCTCACAACCCAAAAGCCTTCTGGTTGGGTCTGCAGAACCAGCCAACAGCTCTTGCAAGCTAGTGTTTCAGCAAACCGGCAAATAGTTTGAATGTGAATGTGTAACCAGCAGTGCTGATTAAAGCTCAGTACCTGCAGTTCCCTTTTGCCCTTTCTGTCCCTCTGGACCAGCTTGTCCTAAATGTCCCGGTGGACCTGCAATAGAAAGTTCTCAGTGATGAACAGCCTATCCTCTAGGATATACAGTGATTTGTGTAAATAAACATATATACATAATTTTAATAAGATAATATTATATCTAGTTTAACTGTATAAAGAAAGGCCTTAACAATGGCCTTACCTGGTAATCCTGGGAAACCAGCATCACCTACATAAGAGAGGAGACATGGAACTTCAGTACAGGAAGGGCTGTAGGATGGAACTTGTTTGCTTATTGAAGTTAATGCCTTGTATGTGGCACTGTAGTAGAATGTGTTAATGGAATGTTATCTCCCAGTACAACAGCACTGGCTGAAAAGACTGCTGTATTAAATTCTAATGGTAAAAAACTGAAAAGACTACAGAAGGTATATGATTCACTAACCTTTGAGTCCCATAACACCTGAATCACCTGAAATATATGAATGTAAAATGTAAGCCGCAATGACTGAGAAAAGTAGGTTATCAACAATTGCCCAAACATATTACGTCTTGCAAATCAAATAAATGGGGAAGAGGCAATCACTCCCAAAAACATTGTTTCAACAGACATATGTATTGCCAAAATATACACTTAAAAACCAGTCTTAAAGTTCACGCTTATGTGTTTTGACTAGACAGCATTCCTCAAAATGTGGGATGGAGGAAGTGTAATGCTCCGCACACCTGTACGCCTGTACAAACACACCTTTGGGTCCTGGTTCTCCTCTGATGGATGAGGCCATTTGGGCTAAAATAAGAAGGAGAAAAGTGGTTCATTATCCTTAGAGGGTAGTGCAAATTGTTATTTTAGCCTTTCATTAATGTTGTCATTAATGCTTGAGGCAAAGTTCTATACTGCAAGTCAAAGTTCTATACAAATTTAAATTCAGTCAATGCAGAAAGTCAATTAAAATTGGCCAAAAATATTCATGAAAATTTTCAATGAAATTAAATACATTTCCTGAATTTACTGAAGTATGGATGGAATTGGCCTCAACCCTGAGACGTATCTCTCTCTTTCTTCTCTCTCTTTTTTCTCCTTTTTATGAGGGGTTGCGCCACTGTCCCTCCTTTTGTTTATAGTGTGATTTATAAAAAAAGTATTGTGCAGGAGTAAACAACCAAATTAAGCAAACAAAATGTCATAAAACAAGACAACAATAAAAACAGGCAATAATAATAATAATAATAACAATAATCATATTGGTGATAGATATCCAGGGGGGCAGGCACAGACAGACACAGGCAGAACATAGACTGAGCAACCAGAAGGGACAAACACAGGGAAAAAACTGCTGAGGGGATAAGGGGAAAAATAATTATTGAAGGGTAATTCCACCGAAAAACAACATTAACCTTATTTAACAGATCAAGGCACAACTAATTAAGTCTCTCTTTGTGGCTGGCCAAAATCATAACCGCAGATAAAGATTACATTTTGGTAGAGGTACACATCATAATTAAGTACACCTCTACCCTTCCTTGTTTTTGAAAAACTACAGTGGCGTCAAGTGGGCGTGTAAGTTACATAGACACGTAGGTGGAGCCAGCAAGGGGGAAAACAATGCGTCTGTTACTGTTCTGAGTAAGGACACGTCGTAGTTCAAGCTAGCCATGATTGCTATTTTATTATAATGTCAGAGAATTACATTGACACATTGTTTCCTAAAGATATTTTTGCTAAATAAACCTAACAGTATCGAGTGCTGTCCTTATGAAGTTACAGACTGGACAAATGATCCCAACTCAAGTCGCCTCCGGTATCATGACCTGATATCTCACCTGCCTTATTAAATCCCCGGTACGGAACCATGTTAACTTTTTGCCAATTGGAAAATTGCAATGTTTTTAATATATTACAAGATCTTGTCGTAGTTGGAAGGCTTCTGTTTTGAGCCCGAATACACAGCCAGATCCAGAGCTGAATGTACAGACAAAGTGTTGTAGACTTCTGGCTAGGCTAGCTAATATGTTTTCACGATACCAAAAGTAGATAATTGAAAGGCTGTGTTTTCCTAAATTAATGCCCGTGTTTCCCACATTTTTTTGGAGACTCCAACTAATGGTGTGGTATTTTTTCAATAGAACTGTAACATTAGTGGCTAACTTGCCTAGTAGTAAAATGGCCAGCCCCTCCGCTCCGGTTGTATTCAGTGGGAGTGGCAACCTGTGACTGGCATTGTCTGAGACCGCCCATAAACTGAAAGTTGTAGTTCACAGTGAAGCAGGAACCTGGTACATGTGCAGTAGTTTGGGGCTATATCTCTGCTCTCACTACAGGTAGAGAGTTGGCTGAGAGCTCATTTTAATCAGGAGGAAAGCTAGACACCAAACATTTTTATTTGGAATTCCCCTTTAAAGATATTTTCCTTTCTTTCTCCTAGTGTAGGATTGAGTATGATTTAGGAATTTTATGCTTCAGAGGGTGTGCATGTTTGTGATGATAAGGTTGTGTGTTCTATTGTGTGGGTGTGTGTGTGTGTGCAGATGTCCCTGTGTGCACGTGTCTGCATACATTTTTTTTTTTTTTCTTATGACTATGGCAAATTCAAATGCAGAAGGGTCAGTAATAATATGAGCAACACATAGAACCATAAATATAATACTAATAATAATAGTAATAATAATAATAATAATGAAATGTTAAGTGTGTGTGCATGCGCATGTGTGAGAGTGTGTATGCATGTGTGCGTGTGCATTATTCTCTCTCAATCTTCCCAAGACAGAAGCAACAGGCTTGCTAACAGGCCAAGAATAAATCCTGATATTGAAAAGTGAACCGCAGAAGCACAGCGATGGCGGCACAGCACAGGTACCTCGGAATGATTCGGACTTCAGCTGAGACAGTATCAGATCCTGAATGGTCTTCTGTAGGGCGTCGGTATTTGTGCTGGCTGCGCTGCCCGTCTCTAACCTGGACGCAACGGGTTTGCCCACGTTGGCACTGAGGCGGCTCAATGAGATCTTCTCCAGAGCCTCCACCCTACCAGTCAGCCGCTTCACCGCCTGTGCTAATGGGAGAAACAGTCAGGAGGAGGCTGAGGTTAAGGAACTGTCAGAGTTTAGAATTATATGGTTCAATCTAACAGAGTATTCTTCAAAAGTGAGTTATTAACATGGGAGTTCTTTGTTCGGTCCTTTTTATTTTTTTCATTTATTTTTTTATTTTAAATATGAAAAAAATAAAAATAAAGAAATAATAATAATAAAAATAATAATAATAATAATAATACATCTGTTTTAGAATATTTTTGGCTGATATTGATACTCCAACCCTGATATTATTATGTATCCCTACAAAATAAATTGGGTAAATGGAATGGAAGTTCACATTCGTACTTACCCAGTGCGATGAGTCCGCACAAGAGCCCAAGGAGGAGCAGTAGTCCCAGAAGCAGTCCCAGGAGCCATTTCCACCAGCTACAGCAGGATTTTCCACAGCACCCTCCCCCGCCCCCAGCCGCGGCCCCGCCCCCAGCCCCGCCTCCAGCCCCACCCCCTGCGTAGTTTCCATCCTTCTGAATTGCTGGGGCAGCCAAGGCAAGGGAAAAAACAACCGCTCTAAGGTTAGTAAACAGTTCTGCGACAATGTCACGATAAATTTACAATCATTCATTTACAAATATTACTGGTTAAGACATATACACACATGCATTCACACGCACATGCACAGACTTGCATGCATGCACACACTTACTCTCTCACTCACACACATGCACACACACTCGCATGCATGCACATATGCACATGCACACACATACACACACACACAGAAACTGAAAGATCCTGTATATATTGACATCTCCTCTTTCATTGGCCCAAAGGTGACTTGATCTCATCTCATCACCTATGGTAATCATGGCACTTCTTTTTCATAAAATGTTTGGGTCATTTTGGTATGCATATTTAAAGCTAGAGTACGCAACTTCGTAAAACGGTCACATTTCTTTTCAAAACATTTCAAAGTCATAACACCCCTTGGCCCTGCCCACATAGAAGAGACATACCCCCAACCCCAGTGCTTCCACAGACCTCGTCCTGAACCTCGTTCTAGATACGATTGCAGGATTACAGACTGGTATAGCTAACGTTACAGTAAAAATGTCAGCTACAAGAGTCCAGGTAACAACAGAATCTTTTCTGTCGCTGCAGAGTTGTTGCATCACACTGAGTTTTTGTAGCATTAGTCTGAACCAGGCATTATTTGGCTACAGCTGGCAAGCATGGCTATAGCCGAGTAGCTGGTTCTAGCTAATCATTAAATGTGATCTATACAACAGATAACTTTAGAAATCATTTCCTTCCAAA
Source organism: Synaphobranchus kaupii (assembly GCA_029718625.1). Lineage (NCBI taxonomy): Eukaryota > Metazoa > Chordata > Actinopteri > Anguilliformes > Synaphobranchidae > Synaphobranchus > Synaphobranchus kaupii. Next base: position 66,887,537 of record CM056380.1, read on the forward strand.
AACTAGCCGCCGAACAAAGTAACGTTAAGTATAATAGCAACCTAGCTACTATTCATTATAGGTAATTACAATTGGCTGGCAAACAGAAAGTCCACTGGTAAATTAACATTAATGTTGAAACTTTTGACCTACGTGTCCAGTAGAAACAATAGGAGCTCTACGTCTGTCTTTAAACCAATCCGCTTCCGAACATCTCGCAACCTTCTAAAATGCGCACCTATGTTTACTCTAGTTTTCGAGCGAGCTTTATCCAAATCCATTTTAATTTTCTTTGCGAGAAATAGCGCCGGTGTAATGGGTTGCTTCCCCGCCATTGTTGGTGAAATGTCTAGCTGGTGAATGTGCAAGTTCAATCTCATTGTTGATAGATTTGCAACGTGAACTACACTACATTCTCCAAACTGTTGCCACAAAGTTGGGAACCCAGAATCGTATAGAATGTCATCGTATGCTGTAGTGAAAAGATTTGCCTTCATTGGAACTAAGGAGCCTAGCCTGAACCATGTAAAACAGCCCCAGACCAAGGGTTGTCCAGATACTTTTGGCCATATAGTGTATCTTTTCGATTGGTTTATGGCATAAGCCACTTTGTTTTGAAAACAAAAATTTGGGCCGAATCACTGGTTTTAGAATGCAGAATTTGAGGTTACAAACAAAGTCTTTCTGTGACTGCTACCAACAAAGCATGACCGTTCCACAATATTTTTCTAATAAAAAAAGTGTACTCCAGCTTTAAATAAGTGCAATATAATTTATGTGCAAATAATACTGAATATGAATATATATTTGTTGTAAGGGTCCTACCTGCATATGTTGCCTTGTCTTTTGTTGGCACTTTTTGGGATCCAACTTTAGGGAGGGGGAAGGAGTGAAAATAATTTTAACACCTTATTATTATTTGATTTAAGGAATACCGAGAGTAAACCTAAATAAGCAATAAAAGCAGGATATTGTACAAGCTGGAAACCCTTTGATGTCACATTGGAAGAAATCTGTGCTGTGAGGAAACTCTCACTACAACCAGTTTTACAGTGGTAATTGAGAACAATACAATCTTTGTGAATATTATTAAATTAAATTAAATAAATTATGATTGATCTGTTTGTTTGATCATCTTATATATCTGTAGATAAGTCTGTATTCTCACCGTTTGTATTTTGGTCGGCCTTAAGGGGAGCTGAAGAGAAGCTGGGCAACATTTTCTCCTTCTTCAGAGAGTCTCCTTCTTCTGAAATTGACCCTGTAACACAGAGAGATCCACAGGCCTATTGCATTAGTACTGGAACTTAATGCAGTGTAACAGTGAGATCCACAGGCCTATTGCATTAGTACTGGAATCTAATGCAGTGTAACAGTGAGATCCACAGGCCTATTGCATTAGTACTGGAATCTAATGCAGTGTAACGGTGAGATCCACAGGCCTATTGCATTAGTACTGGAATCTAATGCAGTGTAACAGTGAGATCCACAGGCCTTTTGGATTAGCACTGGAATCTAATGCAGTGTAACAGTGAGATCCACAGGCCTATTGCATTAGTACTGGAATCTAATGCAGTGTAACAGTGAGATCCACAGGCCTTTTGGATTAGCACTGGAATCTAATGCAGTGTAACAGTGAGATCCACAGGCCTATTGCATTAGTACTGGAATCTAATGCAGTGTAACAGTGAGATCCACAGGCCTATTGCATTAGTACTGGAATCTAATGCAGTGTAACAGTGAGATCCACAGGCCTTTTGGATTAGCACTGGAATCTAATGCAGTGTAACAGTGAGATCCACAGGCCTATTGCATTAGTACTGGAATCTAATGCAGTGTAACAGTGAGATCCACAGGCCTTTTGGATTAGCACTGGAATCTAATGCAGTGTAACAGTGAGATCCACAGGCCTATTGCATTAGTACTGGAATCTAATGCAGTGTAACAGTGAGATCCACAGGCCTATTGCATTAGTACTGGAATCTAATGCAGTGTAACAGTGAGATCCACAGGCCTTTTGGATTAGCACTGGAATCTAATGCAGTGTAACAGTGAGATCCACAGGCCTTTTGGATTAGCACTGGAATCTAATGCAGTGTAACAGTGAGATCCACAGGCCTATTGCATTAGTACTGGAACTTAATGCAGTGTAACAGTGAGATCCACAGGCCTATTGCATTAGTACTGGAACTTAATGCAGTGTAACAGTGAGATCCACAGGCCTTTTGGATTAGCACTGGAATCTAATGCAGTGTAATAGTGAGATCCACAGGCCTATTGCATTAGTACTGGAATCTAATGCAGTGTAACAGTGAGATCCACAGGCCTATTGCATTAGCACTGGAACTTAATGCAGTGTAACAGTGAGATCCACAGGCCTATTGCATTAGCACTGGAATCTAATGCAGTGTAACAGTGAGATCCACAGGCCTATTGCATTAGCACTGGAACTTAATGCAGTGTAACAGTGAGATCCACAGGCCTATTGCATTAGTACTGGAATCTAATGCAGTGTAACAGTGAGATCCACAGGCCTTTTGGATTAGCACTGGAATCTAATGCAGTGTAACAGTGAGATCCACAGGCCTATTGCATTAGCACTGGAATCTAATGCAGTGTAACAGTGAGATCCACAGGCCTATTGCATTAGCACTGGAATCTAATGCAGTGTAACAGTGAGATCCACAGGCCTATTGCATTAGTACTGGAACTTAATGCAGTGTAACAGTGAGATCCACAGGCCTATTGCATTAGCACTGGAATCTAATGCAGTGTAACAGTGAGATCCACAGGCCTATTGCATTAGTACTGGAATCTAATGCAGTGTAACAGTGAGATCCACAGGCCTTTTGGATTAGCACTGGAATCTAATGCAGTGTAACAGTGAGATCCACAGGCCTATTGCATTAGCACTGGAATCTAATGCAGTGTAACAGTGAGATCCACAGGCCTATTGCATTAGTACTGGAACTTAATGCAGTGTAACAGTGAGATCCACAGGCCTATTGCATTAGTACTGGAACTTAATGCAGTGTAACAGTGAGATCCACAGGCCTTTTGGATTAGCACTGGAATCTAATGCAGTGTAACAGTGAGATCCACAGGCCTATTGCATTAGCACTGGAATTTAATGCAGTGTAACAGTGAGATCCACAGGCCTATTGCATTAGTACTGGAATCTAATGCAGTGTAACAGTGAGATCCACAGGCCTATTGCATTAGTACTGGAATCTAATGCAGTGTAACAGTGAGATCCACAGGCCTATTGCATTAGTACTGGAATCTAATGCAGTGTAACAGTGAGATACACAGGCCTATTGCATTAGCACTGGAATTTAATGCAGTGTAACAGTGAGATCCACAGGCCTATTTCATTAGTACTGGAATTTAATGCAGTGTAACAGTGAGATCCACAGGCCTATTGCATTAGTACTGGAATTTAATGCAGTGTAACAGTGTGATCCACAGGCCTATTGCATTAGCACTGGAATTTAATGCAGTGTAACAGTGAGATACACAGGCCTATTGCATTAGTACTGGAATCTAATGCAGTGTAACAGTGAGATCCACAGGCCTATTGCATTAGCACTGGAATCTAATGCAGTGTAACAGTGAGATCCAGAGGCCTTTTGGATTAGCACTGGAATCTAATGCAGTGTAAGATTGTGAGATCCACAGGCCTTTTGGATTAGCACTGGAATCTAATTCAGTGTAACAGTGAGATCCATGGGCATTTTGGATTAGCACTGGAATCTAACGCAATGTAACATTGTGTTATCCACAGGCCTTTTGGATTAGCACTGGAATCTAATGCAGTGTAACAGTGAGATCCAGAGGCCTTTTGGATTAGCACTGGAATCTAATGCAGTGTAACAGTGAGATCCAGAGGCCTTTTGGATTAGCACTGGAATCTAACGCAATGTAACATTGTGAGATCCACAGGCCTTTTGGATTAGCACTGGAATCTAACGCCCTGTAACACACATAATGAAGGTGTTTTGTTAGTTCCATGCTAATATGTACTTATTTCCATCCCCTCAATAATTCAACCCCTTTCGTTTGTATCAAAACTAATGACAATGCAAATAACTGCAAACTGAGTAATTCAATTACAATTTGTTTTTAGACAATTTGTTTTTAATTTGTTTTCCAAAAAAGTTTAATTTATTTTTCTTAAAGCATATAAAAAAATTGTGTTAAATATTTAAAAAAAACATAATATCAAATATCTTGCTTATTTAAGGCATCTCTGGATGCAGAATTGTTTAGGGAATAAAGGACTTTTTCTGTGATTTTAAATTCATTCTGGAGTGTAATGTGCAGAGTAAAATATTTGGTGCAATTTAAGACTATCGCTGTCGATATGAGTCCGCAAGGGATAAAAATGTTCCGTGTCTGAGTTGTTTTCACACTAACCATTCTTCTGTATGACAACGTGCTAACTGAGCGTGTGCGAGGGTGGCCTGTGAGGGACCTACCCCTGGCGATAGGCCTACTAGGAGGCGCACTGCAGAAGTTCTTCCCGCTGTCTTTAGCCATGATCTGCAGGTCATCCTCCTTCTCCAGCAGCAGGAACTTGAAGTCTTGCATTAAAGTCTCCTCGTGATGGGATCTCATTTCAGAGGATCTCATTTCAGAGGATCTCATTTCAGAGGCTGTGGCACACATGGGATGTACATTTATGTTGAGAGTGGAGACCACATTACTTGTTTTGTTCACAGAATGCACTCAATTGTAAATGTAAGTTTCAAGTCAAAAAGCGCTTCAGCAAAGCATCTAAGTGTTGCCAAATCATTATTTTAAATGATAGCATCATCAAATCCCATTAAGCAAACGTTACTGAGTTTTCACCAAAGAATTTGAATTGAATTATTAATATATAGTTGCTGCCATGACAGAATATCAAACTTTGATTAAAGAATTGCGCAGTGCTTAAGTATGTATGTAAATTTAAATGTAGTCTATAGTGCACCTGTGGTGCTGGAGACTGCAGCAGTGCTAACTGTCTGAGACAAATTCTTCTGAACCCCATAACCTGTAGAATACACACACACACACACACACACACACACACACACACAAATGAGGAGCCACATAGGAAGCAGAAAAAGTACAGCAAGAGAACATTCATTGATGGAAAATAAATATTTGTGACCCAGACTACTTCCAACACTAAAGTTAATTGGAACAGCAACAAAAAAAAACAACAACAGTAAACAGTAAAGGCAATTCATGTACTGTAGGCTACGTTTATTTCCAAGAGCACATTACATCATATGCCATGATTTTAAATTTGGATCAGATAAGTCACTATTTTCACTCTTCATACCTGCATGTGAGCTAATCCCAGTAGAGGTGAGAGCACTGTTGGCTGTTGTAGCCAGGTTATTCTGGACACCATACACTGCACAAAACACAATTAAACGTGTCAAATTACAATACCCCATTTCATCAAGACTCCCCTATATACTGGTACATGTAAAATAACGTATCTTTGTATTACACAGGAACAGCAAAGGCTACACACACTTAGAAACATTGTTTGGCAGAGTGAAAGCTGACATTTCTTTGTTTAAAAAAGTTTCTGTCAAATCCAAAAATGTTGACATGAAGCAGAAATGAGACCCTCAGCAGGGGTGTGGTCACTGCGCCTGACCTGTGCTGCTGCTGGGCAGACCGTTGCCGATGGTGGGGGGAGCAGCCGTCATGTTGTTCTGGACACCGAGAACTGAGGATTTGACACACAGACATGCTCAGTAAGTGGCAGGAGACAGTGTCGGGGATGAGATCAGTTTAGCCACGGGTCACACACCTCACATCCACTTCTGCTTATCTACCATCTACCTTTTCTTTTCTCACAATCTGGAATATTCACAGAGCTGCGCAGACGAGCGCGTTCTCTTCTCTGAAACGCGCAGTCACTGAGACGCACAGAACTGCGCAGACGAGCGCGTTCTCTTCTCTGAAACGCGCAGTCACTGAGACGCACAGAACTGCGCAGACGAGCGCGTTCTCTTCTCTGAAACGCGCAGTCACTGAGACGCACAGAGCTGCGCAGACGAACGCGTTCTCTTCTCTGAAACGCGCAGTCACTGAGACGCACAGAGCTGCGCAGACGAGCGCGTTCTCTTCTCTGAAACACCACAGTCACGGAAATGAGCAGTCACTAAAACACACGGCATTTGAAACACAGCTGGGCACAGGGGCAGACTGCAGTTGCCCAATAAACCAGAGGAGGCGGTGATACACAGTCAGATGAGTCACTGAATGAGTCACAGATCACTTAACCCCCTTCCCCCCCACCCACCGATACCCCAAACCCCCATCCCCCATCCCAGGTTATGCTAGCCACAGCTGGTGCCACTAGACTAAGGGCACACAACACACTGAAACCCAGCCAGATGAGCTGGCCAACAGTCCCTAACTGCCACATGATTGGACAGCGCTCACTTCCTGTGAGTCAGAGGGAGGAGACTGACCTGACAGAGGGGGTGGGGCATGGAAGGTGGGGCTGGGGGACAGGTTTTTGGGGCTGGTGGAGTAGCTTGGCCCAGTGATGCCAGCAAATCCAGAGGGCAGGCTGGAGCTGGTCCAAGAGGACGAGGGGGGCTGGACAGAGTCAAGCGCCGTCATGTCATACTGCGCCAACACTGTCATGGAAACAAAGGGTTAACTGTGTCATACTGCGCCAACACTGTCATGGAAACAAAGGGTTAACTGTGCCATACTGCGCCAACACTGTCATGGAAACAAAGGGTTAACTGTGCCATACTGCGCCAACACTGCCATGGAAACAAAGGGTTAACTGTGTCATACTGCGCCAACACTGCCATGGAAACAAAGGGTTAACTGTGTCATACTGCACCAACACTGCCATGGAAACAAAGGGTTAACTGTGTCATACTGCGCCAACACTGCCATGGAAACAAAGGGTTAGCTGTGTCATACTGCGCCAACACTGCCATGGAAACAAAGGGTTAACTGTGTCATACTGCACCAACACTGCCATGGAAACAAAGGGTTAGCTGTGTCATACTGCGCCAACACTGTCATGGAAACAAAGGGTTAACTGTGTCATACTGCGCCAACACTGCCATGGAAACAAAGGGTTAACTGTGTCATACTGCGCCAACACTGCCATGGAAACAAAGGGTTAACTGTGTCATACTGCGCCAACACTGCCATGGAAACAAAGGGTTAGCTGTGTGATTAATGATTGACAGAGAAGAGAGTGAAGAGTGGAGTTCCTCACAAGGACCAGAGTCTCCCCTGGGGGCGTAAGACATAGACTACACCCTGATTGAAGGGCTGTGACACTTTATTTGACAAATCAGTGACCAGACACTGAGGCTCCATATGAAGTTTGTCACACAGGTTGAAATAAGTAATTATTCACTTTGTCAGACCTAATTATTCACTTTTTTTTTTTGCATCTTCTAAATAAGACATCCTCCCAAAAGCCCAACATGTCCTACAAGAATTTTTAAATTATTTTAATATTTTATTGTGGGTGATTCTGGTGGAACTTTCCCATACAGGTTTTAAACTTCACAAACGTTCACTTATCTCAGTCTCTGAAGTGTAATGTTTCATCACAGATTTTTAATATTTAGGGATAAAAGGCTAGTCAATTGGGAGAGACACAAAACGTGACAGAAAGTGTCATAATCTTTCTATTGCAATAGTTTTGTGTCAGTTTAAACTTTTGGGGTCAATTTGACACCAAACATAAAAGGCTTCATAAAATTTCAACATAATAAGATGGTTAAATGGAATCAACTGCAGCCATGTCACAGGTATTATGTCTCATACCTGACTGGGAGCCTTCGGTCACGGACCCTTTCTTGGGGATGGGCAGGGTGTCAGAGGCGGCGCGGGTAGGGCTCACGCTGCAAGAACGACTGCCTTTCAGGAGCTTCTTCACATCTTCCAGCTCTGTCCCTGTAGCAGAGGTCAGCGAGTCAGCGACACCAGGGCTGTGTTCACTTCCTCTGACCTCACAGAGTCAGAGACACCAGGACTGTGTTCACTTCCTCTGACCGCACAGAGTCAGCGACACCAGGGCTGTGTTCACTTCCTCTGACCGCACAGAGTCAGCGACACCAGGACTGTGTTCACTTCCTCTGACCGCACAGAGTCAGAGACACCAGGACTGTGTTCACTTCCTCTGACCGCACAGAGTCAGCGACACCAGGACTGTGTTCACTTCCTCTGACCGCACAGAGTCAGAGACACCAGGACTGTGTTCACTTCCACTGACCGCACAGAGTCAGAGACACCAGGACTGTGTTCACTTCCTCTGACCGCACAGAGTCAGAGACACCAGGGCTGTGTTCACTTCCTCTGACCGCACAGAGTCAGCGACACCAGGACTGTGTTCACTTCCACTGACCGCACAGAGTCAGCGACACCAGGACTGTGTTCACTTCCACTGACCGCACAGAGTCAGAGACACCAGGACTGTGTTCACTTCCTCTGACCGCACAGAGTCAGAGACACCAGGACTGTGTTCACTTCCTCTGACCGCACAGAGTCAGAGACACCAGGACTGTGTTCACTTCCTCTGACCTCACAGAGTCAGAGACACCAGGACTGTGTTCACTTCCTCTGACCGCACAGAGTCAGAGACACCAGGACTGTGTTCACTTCCTCTGACCGCACAGAGTCAGCGACACCAGGACTGTGTTCACTTCCACTGACATTACCTTCCTTCACTAAAAAATCTCTGTGGATCATTATTCAGTTCCGGAATTGACTGAAGGGAACATTTTATTGACCGCAACCCTGATCGTTGCGGCAGCACAGGGACGCTGTCAATTCCATTCCAGTTCAGTCAGCTCAGGAAGTGATCAAATGAAAATGGCCATATTTTTAAATTTCTTTTCATTTCAATTGAATTGGAAATTTGGGAGCCCACTGGGTTCCATCTAGCCCACACACACACATTTGATAATTAAGTTTTAATACTTGGTCATTATACCCATACGTTTTTGGATGAAACACACTTTGCTAAATGGAAGAAACAGGACTGTCAGATATGAAAAGAAGCAAGTAGATCCATGGTTATTTAACCCCACATGAACTATAGATTCAGTGGTATTATATTGTGTGCAATAATTTGGCCAATTACGTTGCTGAACTGAATTAAATATGTACTCACATCTAGTGGAGGGAGATGCACTCTGCAATCTGGCTCTTATTTCACTCTCTGAAAAGTTATACAAGATAAATTAGTTCAATATTACAATATATACACTGCACCCAACAATTATTGCCAACCCTGGAAAATATGAGCAAAAATGGCTATAAATCAGCATGACTTTACACTCAAAACATGAGAAAAATAGAATGTTTAAGGTAAAATTATCCAAAGAAAAAAAATTCTTCATAAAATAAATGAATATTTTCTCAATAAAAAACCTGTGTAGAAATAGTTAAAAACCAAAACCTAATTTAAGTATATTCCCATTCATATTCTACTTTTTTAAGCACACCTGAGTCTTTATGAACTATTATTTGGTCATTCTCAACTTCCTGTTTCACTGGGGTCTAAATATGAGGTGATAAACAGGCCAAAACCCCTTAGTCATCCATCAACATTGAGAAGATCAGAGAACACACAAATTAAATGAGACAAATGGTTGTTGACCTTCATAAATCAGGCAATGGCTATAGAAAAATAGTGTCATGTGTGAAGCTACCTATTTTCACCATTAGGGCCATTTTTAAGAACTTGAAAGCAACTGTGATAAACCTACTTGGAAGAGGACACAAGTGTAGTTTGCCCCCATGCATAGTGAGGAGGTTCAAAAGACAAACATTTCTCCAAGAATCACAGTTGGAGCATTGCAGAAGTTGGTTGCATCCTGGGGTCACCAAGTCTCCAAAAATACAATTAGACACCACCTCTATGCCAAGAAGCTATTGAGAAGACTTGCCAGAAGAAAGCCTCTGCTGTCATCATATCACAAACATAAGCGCCTGGAGTTTGTTAAATGTTTACCGGAATTTAGATTGAAAGTGGGTGCTATGGTCAGACAATACAAAAAATTAGCTTTTTTGCAACAAATACCAAAGGTGGGTTTGGCATAATAAGAGGCATAGTTATGCCCCACTTCCCCACTGTGAAGTATGGTGTTGGATCTGTGATGGTGTGGGGCTGTGTTTCCTCCAAAGGCCATGGGAACCTTGTTAGGATACATGGAATCATGGACACCATAAAATACCAGTAGATTTTAGGCAAAAATCTGGCTGCCTCTGCAAGAAAGTTAAACCTCAAAATCTACACAAAAACTGTTCACTGACCACACAATCAAGATTATACAATGGCCCTGGCCAGTCCCCGGACCTGCAGCCCATTGGAAACCTGTGGGGTGAGCTGAAAAGGAGCGACCACAAGAGAGGACCAAGGACTTTAAAGGATCTGGAGAGATTCTGTCTGAAGGAATGGTCTCAAATCCCTTGCAATGTGTTCTCCAACCTCATCAAACATTACAGGAGAAGACTCAGTACTGTGACCTTGGCAAAGGGAGGGTCCACAAAGTATTAAATACAAGGATGCCAATAATTGTGACACACACCTTAAAAATAATTTTCTTATTTTTCTGAGCATAGAAGACATTTGATAAAAAATTGCTGAATTTAAGCCCGTACTTTTTGCTCATATTAATTCAGGCTGCCAACAATTCTGGTGGGCACTGTACATACACTACATTCATTCACAGTGTTTATGATTATGAGTGATACATTTCCCATACAATATGAATACAGCGGATGTTCGGCAGATACTCTGATACTCTATTACCTCTGCTCTCGCTCCTCCCTCTAGATGAAGAGCTGGCAGCAGCTGAAACAAACATAATTCAACATGTAACCCACATCTACAACCAGTAGCACAAGAGGCTATAAGGACTACGAAGCAAATGTAAAGTACACTGTCTCACTATTACACATTAGCCAAGGCTGTTGCCAATAACGTTTCTATTTCCAATCCATTCTATTCCATTCAATAAATAAATAAATAAATAAATGTAAAAGAGAGATTATTTAAGTAGGAGAAAGTGTCCATTAAATCAAATTTCAGTGACTGGTTAAGTTTCATATTGTAATGGGGATATCTAAATGTGTGTGGATTACTGTCAAAATTGGGATTACTGTCAAAGTCCATGAAGGAATTGAAAAATAGAACATGGATAGACATTATAGATAGAACATTTTTACATTCATGATTCAGTTCATTATCTTGAAATAGAGTATATAACCACACAGAACCCACGGTTTGCGAGTGCTACTTGGAGCTCTTACCATACTCTTTCCTTGTGTATTCTGGTGAGGAATTCCCACTAGAACTTCCTAAAAAATGGAAAAAGTAGGTTAAGGCAGCAGAAAGCAACTTCCCAATGAAAACTGAAGCAGGTTTAGATATTGTCCCTTATTATCAAACTTAGAACAGATAAAATTTTACAGGTAAAACAAATCTGTATTTTAGCAGTGCTTTTAAATTAAACATTACTCCTTAAAATACATGTGAATGACTAGCAGCACCTATATGTCAGACTGGTACTAATGGAGCAGACTGGTCTGGCACAGACTGGTTCAGACTGGCGCTGACTGGTACAGATTGGCACAGACTGGTTCAGACTAGTGCAGGTCCATACAGACTAGCGCAGATTGGTACAGACCGGCGCCACTCACCTTCATACCCGCCTGAGTGGCTGATGATAGCCTTCCTCTCGATCAAGGCTGGGGAATAGGAAGGGCCCCTCCTTATGCCCCCAGACACTGACGAGGAGGAGCCCCCCTTCGTTACCATGGAGAAGGATCCCGAAGTTCCTCTGGCAGCTACTCTGGAAACCCCTGCAGATCCGCCCCCGGACCCACCTCCGGACCCACCTCCGGACCCACCTCCAGACCCACCTCCAGACCCGCCCCCGGACACACCTCCGGACCCAGCCCTGGACCCGGCCCCGGAGCCTACTCCATACCCACCTCCAGACCCACCTCCGGACCCGCCCCCGGACCCTGCTCCATACCCACCTCCAGAGGAACTTAGAGAGAACCCTCCGGAGGCTGGAAGGTAAGAAGCACAGAACACATCCGTTAATCTGAAACCACACTCTCCCAAAATGGCACTCTCAAAAAAAGATTTTGTCCCTATTTTTATCTTAATTAGGTGTAAAATGTCCCCTTTATAACACTATTTTTAAAATAAATACCTGTATGAGGGTCTCAAAGGCATAATCTATGGCTGTGTCTTAATCAGAGCCCTATCTACTGCTCCTGTGTACTGTGTACTAGCAGACTGTATACTGTTTACTGTACGCGACATTTAGTATGTGAAAAATAACCTCCATACTAAACTCCTCAAAAAAAGTTTGGAAACGTTATTTCGGTTGATTATTCCTCCCCTTTAATAATACCAATTGGTATTGTATTTTATATTGCTGGAAAGCCTGATTAGTCACCTTTACAACGAGGTACAACTTGTAAGGATCATGCATTCGTGGAATGAGCAACACAGCTAACCGTGTGGGTAGCGGCCCAAATAAATGTGCCAAAATCCCCTGCAATATTCTTTTGTTGGTATTCACTCTCGTTTTGAGTTGCTTGGTGGATTGGATGATTGCACTCTCCCACAGTAATAAGGAAAAAACAACACATATTGGCCATTTTTACACTTTATTCATTTTACACTGTCAGGGACCTCAATAGCGTGTGGAAGATCCATACGCAGTCACAACAGCTTGGCACCTCCTCCTCATGCTGGTCACCAGCCTGGTCACACACTGCTGTGGGATGGCATCCCATTCCTCAACCAGGATTTGCCGCAAGTCAGCCAACATGGTTGCGTTGGTCACTCTGGCACGTACAGCACGCCCAAGCTGATCCCACAGGTGTTCAATTGGGTTGAGGTCTGGACTCACGGCAGGCCATTCCATCCTCTCCACTCCCAAATTCTGGAGGTACTCTGTGATGATCCTGGCTCTGTGGGGGCGAGCGTTGTCATCCTGGAGGATGGAGTTAGGTCCCAGATTCTGGAGATATGGGATCGCCACTGGCTCCAGAATCCGATTCCGATATCTCACTGCATTGAGATTGCCTTCAATGATGACAAGTTCTGTTTTGCCTGTGAGAGAGATACCGCCCCACACCATGACACTGCCCCCATTGAAAGGTGTCACGCGATCTGTGCAGCAATCTGCATAGCGTTCTCCACGCCGTCTCCATACTTTGATCCTGCCATCCAGCTTCCGCAGACAGAACCTTGATTCATCACTGAACATGACGTTGCCCCACATTCTTAGGTTCCATTGTCGGTGCTGTCGACACCAGCGCAAACGGGCCTGACGGTGAAGGGCAGTCATTGCAGGCTTCCTGGCAGCCTTATAAGCACGAAGACCGGCCATGTGCAGTCTGTTCCTCACCGTCTGATCAGAGATCTGTCTGTGGTACCGTTGTGCAAATCTTGCCTGTAAATCTCTGGAAGAAAGCCTACGGTTCCTCAGTGAAGCAAGGGTGAGGAACCGGTCTTCTTGGGGTGTTGTCTTCCTGGGACGGCCACTTTGTGGTCTGTCTTTGACTTCACCAGTCTCACAGAACTTGGTCCTAAGTTTGGAAATGGTACCAGGGCTGACACCAAATAATGCTGCCACTCTGCGTACCGGAACACCAGCTTCCACTTGCCCTATTGCACGGGCCTTATCCTGAAGGGACAACCGTGGCATGTTTATGCTTGGAGCACACACAAACTCAACAAAGTTGCAGGACCCATGCACACAAGTGCTGTCAATTAGGTGCCAATCAGGTGCCAGTCACACACCTGTGACTGGCATACACCTGCCAGCACTTGAAGCTCAAAACGAGAGTGAATACCAACAGAAGAATATTGCAGGGGATTTTGGCACATTTTTTTGGGCCGCTACCCACACGGTTAGCTGTGTTGCTCATTCCACGATGATCCTTACAAGTTGTACCTCGTTGTAAAGGTGACTAATCAGGCTTTCCAACGATATAAAATACAATACCAATTGGTATTATTAAAGGGGAGGAATAATCGACCAAAATAACGTTTCCGAACTTTTTTTGAGGAGTTTATATTCCAACCGTACTATGGAAGTGTCATAAGACGTCCCGCCCTTGCGCAGCCATGCTCATGTGCTGTTGTGTTGAAGGAAAGCTTTGTTTTAAAAAATGAGACAACATCGCTGACGTTTTCCTTCAATAACAACAAAAACAACATTTTACAAGGCCGCCCAAGGGTGGGCGTCTTATGACACTTCCACAGTATGGTTGGAAAATAGTATGGAGAATATTTTTTGTGTACTGCACATTGTGTACTAAATAAACAGTACACAGCTGCCAGTACACAGGAGACAGGACACAGTAGATAGGGCTCTGACTGTGTCCGAATCAGCATCCTGATGTACGAAAGAAGTACACTCAGGAGTTCAGTTAATGCAGAAGAGGATTCTGGGATATAAGAAACCTGGCCTGTATTTCTGTGTCTTTAGGCTATCACACAAACATGTCATTGCAGGGAAATTAATATTTAATAATTTATCCATAATAGCTTAGCATCTGATACATATGGCTGAAATAAAATATTTTCCATTGGAAACAGTGGCGAGAACTCACTTGGAGGCAGCGATGTTAGCCTGGTTGTTGCTACACTTTCTTTCACAACTGGGAAAGGATAGCATAAAAAATGTAAATCAAAATTATGAATGGAAAAATGGATTCTCTCTTAAGGAAATGATATCAGGAATGCTAAGAAAATCACATCCTCTTTGTTATGTTTTATGATCACACAGGGATATGACAGAATAGAACTGGGGCACTTGATCAACAAGCTTTTTTTTAACAAGCTGTTAATTTTTCTTAATTAGGTGTTTTTAATGTTTAGAGGGATTATTTACGTTCTTAAGCCACATTATGTTAGTAATAGCTATGCATGCCATGAAGACTGAAAGTCCAAGATTCACATTGTGTTGTATTGTAAACAATTAAAAGGAGGTAAAAAATGTTTTAACTGATCAAATTAAAGACTGAGGTGAATCAATAGGCTCATAATTGGTGAAATTGTGGACACATGGCCAATAAAACTAACCGTTTGGTAAATAATGAAGAATTCAAAGACAAAGCAAATGATAACGAGCCAAACCTGCATTGTGTTAAGGAAAAAATTATGAAGGAACTTAAACTTGCGTTCAATTACCTAATTAGGAGCCTAATCACCTGAGTTGTTACTTCTTCTTTGTAATTGTTTGCAATATAACACAATGAGCATAATGAACATGGGTTTTTTTTTTCTTCATGGCATGCATAGCTATTGCTAACATAACGTGGCTTAAGAGATTAAAGAGTTTAAAGTGTTCTCTATACAATAAAAACACCTAATTAAGAAAAAATAACAGCTTGTTAAAATTCTGGTATTGCAATTGTGGTTGGAACGAAAACCAGCATACACAGGGGGTCCCCAGGACCAGGGTTGGGAACCACTGACCTAGATGACAAACACTTCAAGGGTTGTTTCTCCTGACTTATTTTCCCATAGAGTTCAATAGGAAAATGAGTCAGGAGAAACAACCCTTCAAGTGATCCATCCATATCTACTGCATATCTGGCAGCAGATTGATGGTTTGAGGCTCGTTTGATACCTCAGACCCTCGAGGACTTACAGCCATTTAGCCAACCATGGGTTCCATACTATTCCCGTGTAATTTACAGCTTAATCTAGTCCCACCTCCAAATTCCCATAGAGTTCCATTCAAATGCAGAGAGGTTATAGTATTGTTTGTAAGAGAACCTGAAAATAAGATATCCTTTTATACCCAGTCATGATAGCGTCACCTATTTTCCTGTGGAATGTTCCAAACAGATGTTTTTTGAATTTCCCAGTATTTTTTTTGTTGCGCCTGTCCCAACTTTTTTGGAATAGGGGCTTCTATTAACATTGAAAAAATATTTTTAAGTGAGTATAATATTATATTCCAAACTTTACTGCTAAAAAGATTTGAGTCAACTAGTTTAGTCATGCCATTTCTAAAACGACATTACATTTCAGGTCTCACATCCAGTAAAACACTGTAACTGAACGGCCACTAGATGGCGAATTACACCTGGGCTACTGTAGCACAGACATACCTAAGGATCCTTCAAAATGTAAAGTTACAGGAGAAAACACCTATTCTTCACTCATTCCTGAAAACGTACTGCAGTTTATGTTATAAATCACTGCATTTTTAGGATTTTAGGAGGATCTCTAGCTATATCATGACAGTTACAGAAATCAATGCATGAGCTATGGTGCGGAAAATAATGTTGGGTCCACACAAGTGAGGGTTGCCACCTATTAGACTCAAGGTGAATTCAGTTGATGTTTAATTACCTCCTGAAAAAAACAGCCTGAATTGATACATTATCAAAAGTGAGTGAGTGAGTAAGTAAGCAAGTAATCTAAGCCATAGAAAAGCCAATGACAAAAGAACAAAATATAATTGAGTGCATATATGATGCTGTTTCATTTACTCTAGGATGACCTAGGATTATGATGCACAGTGGTTCCCTAAGGGCAACCAACTCAAAAGAGTTTAACATCCACTTTTAGCTTAGTTAAATGTAATATGTCCCATTTATAATATTAGAGTTGACTTTTTAAATAAAGATCTGTATAACTGTCTCACAGGATGTTCTATGACCCACAATGAAAGGAAGTACTCAGAGGTTTCACTTATACAGCAGAGTATGCTAGAAAATAAGAAAACTGGTCTGTGTTTTTGTGCCTTTACTCTATCAAACACTGGCAGTTATCTTTTTCCTGGATTGTTCTACATAAATGAACATCTCCTCAGACTGGAAAATAAATTCTTACCATTGGTTGAGAGCGAAGAGCTCCCACCAGAAATATGTCTATTTCTTGTACTTAAATAGTCCATTCCATTCCACCTATAAAAGAAATACAATAATAATATTTTTGGTGAATTTATATTAAATGTGAATTAATTGTACAAGTTCACAAGAAAACCACAAACAAAATGAGACCCAGCTTTAAAAAAAAGTGTTTCAGGTGTTACATTAAATTAAGACCAGGTGAACATACAAAAAAGTTTGCCTCCGCACCATTTAAATGAAACATTGTAATTCATTGTAATTCACATCTGCATTCACACCTGCAACACACACAGGCATATTCCACCACAGAATAACTTTTTCAAGTCATACTGCACAGTATAAGGGTGAGTACTACACTTAAATCACTAGCAGTAGCCTATCAGGAACACAGTCAGATAACTTCAATAATCACAAAACATTCATTATGTACTTACATTGCTTACTATGTAGGTGGAATGCCTGAAATAATTTTGTAAAGAGCAAACAATAGGGGCATATACAATATCATCTCTCTCTCTCTCTCTCTCCTTCTCTCACACACACACACGCACATGCACGCACGCACACTATAATGACACAGGGTCAAATACACTGTGCTTAACTAGATCTTAAACTTCAAGTTTAAACCCCTATAGACAGCAGGGCATTATAGCTGTTCCAGTTGTAATTCAGTTCTGTGGTCACATCCTGCGGTTTAAACCATCCTGAATATCTACCATCCTGTGAATTTTAATTTCAACCTTAATTTGGCATACCGGATTCTACCAATTAACCACCCAACCAGATCTCTAGCTGTTCAATGAGGTGTGCTTTGTTAGGGTTGGCGTGAAAACTTACAGGATGGAAGATATCCAGGAACAGGGTTAGGGACCACTACAATAGACTAACAAGGCAAACCGAGACCTTGTATCAAAATAGATGTTCGCTAAATATAACATAATTAAACTACGTTTATGGGTAAGTCTTTGGTCCCTGCTTCTGAGCAGACAGCTACATAAAACCAATAGCAATAATAGCATTTTTAATTGCACATACAGTCAAGCCGGAAAGTCTGCACACCCCTGTCACCTTCTCCACGTTTTATTACGTTACAGACATATTCTACAATAGATTGAGTTCATGTTTTGTCTCAAAATTCTACACAAAATAGCCCATAATGACAAAGTGAAAACAGGTTTTTAGACATTTGTGCTAATTTATTAAAAATCAAAATGTAAAATATAATATGTACACAAGTGTGCACACCCTTTGATATGACACCCAAAAGTGAGCTGAGGTGCATTTTGTTT
Organism: Synaphobranchus kaupii; assembly: GCA_029718625.1. NCBI lineage: Eukaryota > Metazoa > Chordata > Actinopteri > Anguilliformes > Synaphobranchidae > Synaphobranchus > Synaphobranchus kaupii. The sequence goes on from CM056380.1 coordinate 66,905,695, forward strand.
CCACTGATACTGCTTGAGATGTTTCTACAACTTAATTGGAGTCCACCTGTGATAAATTCAATTGATTGGACATGATTGGGGATTGCCAACACCTGCCTATATAAGGTCCTACAGTTGACAGTGCATGTCAGAGCAAACTCCAAGCCATGGGGTCAAAGGAATTATCTGCAGACCTCAGAAACAGGATTGTGTCAAGGCATAGATCTGGAGAAGGGTACGGAAAAATCTCTGCAGCTTTACAGGTCCCAAAGAGCACAGTGGCCACCATCATTCGTAAATGGAAGAAGTTTGGAACCACCAAGAATCTTCCTAGACCTGGCCGCCCGGCCAAACTGAGCAATCGGGGAAGACGGGCCTCGGCCAGGGAGGTGAGCAGGAACCCGAGGGTCACTCTGACAGTGCTCCAGCGTATCCTTGTGGAGATGGGAGAACCTTTCAGAAGATCAACCATCCAGGCAGCACTCCACCAATCAGGCCTTTATGGTAGAGTGGCCAGATGGAAGCCCCTCCTTAGTAAAAGGCACATCACAGCCCGCTTGGAGTTTGCCAAAAGGCACCTAGAGGACTCTCAAACCATGAGAATCAAGATTCTCTGGTCTGATGAAACCAAAATTGAACTTTTTGGCCTGAATACCAAGCGTCACGTCTGGAGGAAACCAGGCACCGCTCATCACCTGGCTAATACCAACCCTACAGTGAAGCATGGCGGTGGCAGCATCATGATGTGGGGATGTTTTTCAGCAGCGGGAACGGGGCGACTAGTCCTGATAGAGGGAAAGATGAATGCAGCTAAGTACACCGAGATCCTTGAAGAAAACCTGCTCCAGAGCGCTCTGGACCTCAGACTGGGGCGAAGGTTTACCTTCCAACATGACAACGACCCGAAGCACACAGCCAAGAGAACAAAGGAGTGGCTTCGGAGAAAGTCTGTGCATGTCCTTGAGTGGCCCAGCCAGAGCCCAGACCTGAATCCAATTGAACATCTGTGGAAAGAGCTGAAAATGGCTGTGTACCGGCGCTCCCCATCCAACCTGACGGAGCTTGCAAGGATATACCTAGAGGAATGGGCAAAAATGTCCAGAAACAAGTGTGCCAAGCTCGTAGCTTCTTTCCCAAGACGCCTTGAAGCTGTAATCGCTGCCAAAGGTGCAGCAACCAAGTATTAGGCTAAGGGTGTGTACAGATATGTAACCCCTAAATAACCTATTTTTGTCAGTAAAATAAAATTGCATATTTTCTAAAAACCTGTTTTCACTTCGTCATTATTGGCTATTGTGTGTAGATGTTTGAGGCAAAAAATGAACACATGCACTTCTCTGCAACTGTCTGACTTGTTCACATTCAAAAAATGACCTTAATTCCAGCTTGTGTAAAATGTATTGGTCAATACGCAACACAATTGGCTTTTACAATCCTGAGTGATAGGCCTACTCTTATAAAACAGAGGAGAATTCTTACAGTTAGGATCTTTAAGGTATGGATCCATCCCTCTGATCATTTCAATTTGAATGCACTCAATTATTTATTCATTTATTTTATTATTATTATTATTATTATTATTATTATTATTTACAATTCGGTTATCATCAGAATTAATTAAACTGCATATTTAGTTTTAAATATGATGTCTGGTTGAAATTACACCCGCAGGCATCTAGAACTCAAGCATCTGCAGGTATTAACAAGCTGCCAGCCTACATTGTTAGCTGACAGCAATGGTTCTACCTGTGCCATCCGCTGATTTAACAAAATGTTTTATTGGCAGAAGGTCGCTAAAGAAAAAGTGGTTTGCACTTTTTTAACGTTTCTGTGAGGACTCACTTAAAATCAATGTAAGAGAGGAATTTCATGTTTCTCCAGTGTTTTGTTTGTCAGTTCATTTGTCTCAACACAATTAGAAATTACAGTCACTGTTTGTGTAGCATGTATGGCAAACAGAGATGGTGCTTTTGTATTTGTATTTGTATTTGAATAAGGCCAGACTTTTTAAAACCAGCTTTCATAGAAATCCTTTGGTGTCCAAAGGACAATAGATTTCAATGCACCATTGAAGAATCTTCCTATATACAAAAGCTATCCTTTTCATTCTGAAAAACTACACCACACCCAACCTGCATCCCTTACTTTATACAGGTAATTCCCCTGCACATTTTTTCCAGATGCCATCAGCTGTGTGAGCTATGCTGAGAAGGCTTTTGTGTACGTTTGTTCCCTGCATACATGCGGTATGAATTACTCATTCCATGCTGAGCAGAATGTGATAACATGTAGTTTCACTGTATTGCTGGCAATTGAAGCGGTAAAACTAGTCATCACGATGGTCACAATTATGAAACTAAATAGTAATAAGGTTGTGTATAAGGATGTGGATGTGTAGACATAAATGTGTGTCTGTCTGTAATTAGGCTGTCTACTAAAACATTACGAACGATGAACCTATTTAATAGCGATCGTATTTGGTGCATACAATAAAGCAGGTAGGCCAAAGCATGTGCTTGAGAGGCTGAAGAGTTTGAAGAAATCTTGTAGATGTGAGTTGTCACCTTCATTTCCTGGCAAATTCTCCAGTTTATGAACTAATTTTAGAGAAGGTCTTTGTATGTAAAAATACATATATTTGTCATTTACCTCAAGGCAATGTGATGGTTCACAACTTTTTGTTTTTTATCACAGAGGCCCAACATCACAGACAATTAATCTATAAATACTACCCATTAATTAGTATTAGTAATATGAAAACTACTGGGTTGGCTCGTTAACATTCAAACATGTGTACAACAAGGCCACTGAAATTGATTTTTTTAGTTTGTAGTTCCGTATAAAAACAGTTGACTTTCTGCATGTTTTACATTTGATTGGCCCAGACTGTTTTTGTGTGTGATAAATGCTAAGATATTTACAGACATTTTTGATAACTTGTCAGATTTATAATGGCTGGTATAGGGGCATTTGGGTGTTTGTGGTCTAAAGCAATTAAATACACTTGACTTCAAGTAACTCCAAAGCAGCTGATACATGGACGTTATGCCTCCAGAGGTTGTTTTGCATGTATTACCTGTCCTTATTAATCTTTTTTTTTTTTTTAAAACATAATCTTATTTTTGGTTGGAACTACTTCATATGGTACATGCACCCTAAGACCGTTGTGCTGTCACAATATAAAATATGTGCTGGCACAGTATAAAAACAGATATTTATGTTTATAATTGTGAAAATCACTTGGAATTAATCTGTTCATATTTACTGCACCTGCAGTCATAATTGTTAAAGTTCTTTAGACCACAATCCCCCAAATGTCATTGTACCCGCCATTGTAAAGCCAGTTGTCAAGAACATCTGTAGCCTATTTAAAATATCCTCCATTGCACATAAAAACATCTGGACCTAACAAAAACATACACTAAAGCTGAGATAATAACATCCACATTCTCCATAGCACATATTTTATACCATGTAGAGGACAAAACTGTTGACAACACATGCATGGGAAATTAATTTCTGTTGTAAAAGCAATTACTTAATGTGTGACAATCTACTTCAGGCTAGGACAGATGACCCGAAACTGGGGTGTATATAATTTCTCCATAAATTTTGTGAACAGCCATTAGAACATATCCAAAAAATCCGAAGAGAAATAATGTTGCGTGATAACTGGCTCAACAATTGTGATTCCATATTTTCCCAAAGGAACTAGAGCTGTGATGATTTTCAGCTTGGAAGCATAAGCAGAAGAATAAAAATATACAGGAGAACAAACATTTAAACTCAAGCTGATATAAAAACAACTTATATTTCTACACATAGCCTACTTAATAGCTCGAATTGTCCTCAAGTTTACAATCTAATTTTCAAGATTTTGCACACTCACACACACACACACACACACGCACACGCACACGCACACACACACACACACACACACACACACAAACGCGCGCACGTATTTCTATGAAAATAATGAAACTGATATAATAACTTACCTTTGAATAAATTACGGAGAAAAATAATCAAGAGAAGTTCGAAAAACAAAGAAACAACAGCGTATAAATCCCCTCTCTGTTCTTGTGTATCAGTCAAATCAGTCGACGTCAGCTCACTACTTCAGCACTAACGCGCTGCGCGATTACGTTACTTGAAACTTTCACTAAAGTCTCAAATACATGTTCAAACAGAGCCGGAAGGGCTGTGTCTTCAACCACGCCCATGGCAGCTCTCTGTCAGGTTCACACCCAACCTTTTGGAAAGGGACGTTGCCCTCGGGACAGCAATTTTAAAATCACTCTGGGGTTTATCGTCAACAAGAGTGGAGTTGAGTGTGCTTGGGGTGTGTATAGGCATGATCGGTTAACCTCCACATTTGCGTAGGCTAAATCCTTGCAAACACCAGCATTGACCGTTAACTAATTCGCTTAGGTGAAACACGATCCAGGCATCCGCTTCATGAATTAACATGTTGTGGAATTAATAGAATGTTTCCTTTTATTAAGAAGTGGGTTTTGATTCTCTTAAACTGTTTAAAGTCGTTTGCCAATAAAGCATTAGGCTATAGAAAACTTTGGCGTTTTTATTTTTATTTAGGCCTGTTTTTTTTTTTTAATTAATATATTTTATGTTTGTGTGGTGCATATTTTAATGCGCCTTAGTAGGCCTAGATCTTCAGTTAACTTCAGGCTGACGAAGAAAAAAAGAAGTTCTTGCACGGGCATGTAGACCTATACGCCTATTCCATGCCGAGGCATAATACAAACGCTTATCGTATCTTATGTGCAGAAGAAGAAACACTGGCTTCCTTCATTATTTTCCTCCGTCTGTACACCTCATAATTAAATTTTATTCGGGTTTCGGCTGGTATTAGACAGCATCATATTACCAACTCCCTGCACGAGAAAAACAAAAGCACCTCCATATGTGTAACTATCTTCACATTATTTTGGCCAGTAGTTAAACTTGGAATAGTGTAGCACTTACAGAACGTCTTTGGCATTTGCACAGACATCGGAGTATTCCGACAGATGTAGGGCTAGGTTCAGTCAGCATTTGGCCTTCACGTTGATTTACAATTAAAAGCAGATGTGTTGGCGATCGATGAACACTTATCTCACCAATCTACAGTATATCTCCATCGAAAAAAGGAAACACTTCAATGTAGGCTAACTGAAAATCTATGTTAAAGAGAAATACTGATTGAGTCCAGGCTGTGCTGACTGAATTACAGGGCTCAGCGCAAATTGCGCCCGAGAAAATAACTAGGCGTTCACTGTTCTGTTGTTACTGAAAGACCATGATTTACAAATACTGAGGTATAAGCCCTCACAATGGTAACATATGGTCACATTCTTAAGAAGTTTCCAATAAATTCCTACACGAATGCAGAATTTCATGGCGGAACATCGCATCATGTTTACGCAGCTCTGCTTATATGAAGTGGAGGAGTTGTTTGCATTGTGTAACAGTAATGTTGTGCTGAGTCATCCTGGGGTATGAAACAGTGTGTTCCTGAACACATCCAGGTTCACACAAGCCCTCCCGAGGCACAGGACCCTCCTCTAAGGAAGGCATCGGCATGCCACACCCTGGAAGGGTGTCGGCTTGGGATGCAGCACAGGATACTGAATTATGGGAATATCTGTCTGTCTACCCGTCTCCCTGTCTGTCTACCCGTCTCCCTGTCTATTTACCCGATTGGTTTGTCTGTCTCTCTGCCTATCCGGTCGGTCTGTCTGTCCGTCCGTCTATCTGTCTGTCATGGTAGGGGTAACACATTGGGGTGTGGGTGGTGTTTTCTTTGTGGGAGATTAAGGTGGGTGGGAGGGGGGCGACTTCACTATTTGTAATTAAAACTATTTATCTTTTTCTTTTTGTTTGTTATACCCTTTCCTCTGAGAGGCTTCATTACATAATTTTGCAAATCATAAATAAAAAATAAAGTTGACCTCCCAAGAGGTGGTGGCGGGAATTAAAAATAAAAATAAATAAATAAATAAATAAAATAAAGAATTATGGGAATAGACGGGGCAAAGCAAAGGATGTTCTACTTGCCTTTTTATCCCTACACTGTATGTTTTAGGTAATCCATCCATCCATTGTCTAACCCGCTTATTCCTGGTCAGGGTCGTGGGGGGGGGGGGGGCTGGAGCCTATCCCAGCATGCATTGGGGGAGAGGCAGGAATACCTCCTGGACAGGTGGCCAATCCATCGCAGGGCACACACCATTCACTCACACACCCACACCAATGGGCAATTTAGATTCTCAAATGAACGTAATCTGCATGTCTTCGGACTTTGGGAGGAAACCCACACGGACACTGGGAGAACATGCAAACTCCACACAGAAAGGTCCTCAGCCGGGATTAGAACTCTTATTGCTGTGAGGCGACAGTCTTATATCCACAGCATCACCATTAAATGTTTAAATTAAATGTTTTATCATGTTGTCAAATCCCACATTAACACTGCAAAAGTATGCTGTGAAAAGAGAACAATTATACATTTTAATCTAAGAAGCTCCTTTGTGATAAAGACATAATTGAAACAACATTAACAGAAAAGACCCTCAATGACAACGAAGTGTGAATTCAGAACACAAAGAATGGAGGATGATATTTTCAAGACAGTCATATGAGAAAGAGCAGCCATATTGAAGAATCCACCAGCCTCCCATTCAGTGAACAAATGAACCAGGGCTGCATTCGGATCCAAATTTTATGCTTTCTTCCAGTCATTCCTTTCCCTTGCTTCAAGAGCGGAATCCCAAAAATTGCAGGATGAAATATAGCAGTCACACAAAGTGGAATTCGGTTTAACAACTTTCTCATCCAGTGTACTCAACAAGCACACTCAATAGTATGGAAGGGTATTATTTCGGACACAGCCTAGGAGTCTAGGGAAGCAGAACAATCCATCAGAGAAAAAGTATACCTCAATAGGGAATATCCATTATGCATATGACAGTACGATTCTAATGACTGAACAAGATACTAAACAACGGCATTTTGAATTTTGTCTGAACTTGTTGCAGTTCTGTACCTCAGAGGCACAGGTCTTGGTTGCTTGGATACCAAAACTCCCCACAATTTGCTTTCCTTTCCTAAGCCACATCAAATATGTCCCACGTGCCTTTATTGCACGCCCAGGACATTCTGGGAAATGATGTATAACTGTACTTGTGTTGGAACCCATCCATTGTTTTTGGTTACATATCTGTTCAATAACAACAACAGCAATAATAAAAAATAATTATTATAAGAAGAATAAACAATATAGTAAAACAATAATATATGTAGTAATAGAATAAAGAGGTAAAACAGTAAATGAGGTAAAGGGGTGTTCCGGAGAGATGTCTTTCACAATATTTTGCTTATTGGTAGAGTGTGTATTATTGGTATCATACACAAAATGAGAAGTAGAATAACTGAACGAGTCATCTTAGCTAATTATAGCATCCTACCACAGTATACAAATCATCTGGGTTTACTTTATTGAACGTGATGTAATGTTGATTTTCCATTATTCCTTATGTGTTTTTAGAACATAAGTTCATTTGCCCATGCTCTCCCAAACTAATGTATGATACCATACAAAATCCTGCATGCATTTTCCTACCCACTTGTGCAGCTCTGTGAAACATGTCATGTGTCTCGCCTTTTAAATACAATTCATAGTACATTTGAACAAATATCTTTTACCCGCACATTTGCAAGTTTAAGAAGCTTATGTTGACTTAGTAACTACTAAACAGAAAGTATACAACTACATTATTACAATTGTATTATTAAAATATGTTTAAAAAAATGTATAATAGTAATTAAACCATTCATTATATATATTAATATTTTTCCTATTTAAGTTTTTCCTTAGTTATTACAGTGAGACTATTCTTGTTTAAATTTAAATCTCATGTTTAAAAATTGTTACTTTAGTATTTTTTTATATTTTCTAAAAACAGCTTATTGTGGTTGTTTTATTCATTGCGCAGCTTGCAGGCTTAACAAAGAAAACCCCATTTAACAATGGATTTCCATAACAGCAAAATAAACCATTTAACAAAAAGCCTGCAACATTTCAAATTATGGTGGGGATAATGGTGAGTTTTGTCTGCTTGATTTTAATAAGATGAGCAAAGCATTAAATAATGATATACAGGATAAGACCACATGAAACAGAACTGCCAGTACATCTATTCCTTTGTTCAGAATATGAAAGTTTAAGAATTTGAAAATGAGAAGACCAGATTTCAAATCTTTCACGAAGAGACTTGTTTCTATTAGCCAATAACACTGAGGGTCTTCATAGAAAATCCCCATTTCATCTTATCAGGTGAGACTGAGTCATAGGTTTGTATGACAGCCGATTTTAACGGCTGATTTTAGATCTCATTTAAAAAATAACAGGGGAAAAAACTGTCTCCTGAATCATCGACATGATTTACTATCATGAACCCAAAACTCAGGGTAGGGAATAAGAGCTGTACAGCAAATGAGTTAATACTCTTTACCTAGAGGCAAGTAATATCAGACAGCCTAATTGTGATGTTCAAGTCAAGGCAGGATAGTATTTCCATTCACATTGTACCACACCCTTAAGCTGAGGGCACACAAAATGTAACAGTCATTTCAAAGCAGTAGTACAACCAATAAACTATCTTGTTTATTTGCAACAGGTACAGAATATTCAACAATATGCTTGAGGAAATGTATTCAAAGTCATCATTCAGAAATCCTGTTTTAAGCTTATGGGGCCGGTTTCCTGGACAAGTGTTAAGCCTAGGCTCGGATGAAAATAAATTTCAAAAGATATCAACTTAAAATGAAAACTTAATTAGCCCATGATGTTGTCATAGTGGACTTTAATGAATGGTATTTAGATGTTTTTGTACAGTTAAAACACTTATTTTGTTTTTTCTCTTACTTGTTTGACCCTTGTAGTATATACAGTGCCCTCCACAATTATTGGCACCCCTGGTAAAGATGAGTAAAAAGGGTTATAAAAAATTAACCTTTTGGTGAATTAGCTTAATCTCACACTAAAAAAATGAGAAAAGTCCAACCTTTAATTGAAGTAAATTTATTCTGAGAAAACAAAAATCCCTCATCAAGAAATAATTATTTTTAACAAAACCACATGTGCCACAATTATTGGCACCCCTAGAAATTCTTATGAACAAAATGTAACTGAAGCATTTTTTCCATTAATATTTTACTTTTTAAAGTTGATCAGAGTGTTTAGGAACTTTCAAGCAGCAATCCATGACTTCCTGTTAACTGGGGGTATAAATATGAGGTGACACAGAGGCCATATTCCCTTATTCATACATCAACATGGGAAAGATAAGAGAACACACAAATTAAATGAGGAAAAAGTGTGTTGAGTCAGGGAATGGCTATAAAAAAATAGCACCTGAAAATGCCCATATCTACCGTTAGGGCAATACTTAAAAAGTTCAAAGCAACTGGAACTGTTACAAACCCAAGTTTATTTTGCCCCCACGCACAGTGAGGAGGACGGTAAGAGAGGCAAATCCCCAAGAATTACAATGGCACCCTCCTTGAATTACAGATGTTGCCCCAAGGGTAGCATCTTGGGGTCATAAAGTCTCCAAAACTACCATGAGACGTCACCTCCAACAAATTATTTGGAAGGCATGCCAGAAAAAAGCCTTTCCTGTCATTTCACCACAAACGTAAGCGCCTGGAGTTTGCTAAACGCTACAGGAACTTTATAAAAAAATGATTTCAGATTTTTAGCCAACCATGTGTATGGAACACATGGTTGGCTAAATGGCTCTAAGTCATCAAGGGTCTGACATATGAAACAAGCTTTAAACCATCACCCTGCTGCCAGAAATACAGTAGATATGGATGGATAACTTGAAGGGTTTCTTCTCCTGACTTATTTTTTACATAGAGTTCAATAGGAACATATGTCAGGAGAAACAACCCTTAAAGTGATCCATCCATATCTACTGCATATCTGGCAGCAGAGTGATGGTTTGAGGCTCGTTTGATACCTCAGACCCTTGTTGACTTACAGCCATTTAGCCAACCATGTGTTCCACACTGTTCTAGTGTAATTTAAAGCTAAATCTAGTCCCACCCCCCAATTCCCATAGAGATCCATTCAAATGCAGAGGTTATAGTATCACTTCTAAGAGTACCTGGAAATAAGATATCAGGAGTCTTTTGATATCCTTTTATACAGTCATGACGGCATCACCTTTTTACCTGTGGAATACCTGTTTACCACAGAAGTTGTTTGAGAGAATGGCAAGAATGTGCAAAGCCGTTATCAAGGCAAAGGGTGGCTACTTTGAATAATCTAAAATATAATACTTTTTTTATTTGTTTAACCCTTTTTTGGTTTTTGCATAATTTAATTTGTGTTATCTCATAGTTTTGATGTCTTTACTATTCCAAAATGTGGAAAACAGTAAAAATAACAGAAAAAAACCTTCTATGAGTAGGTGTGTCCAAACTTTTGACTGGTACAGTATGTATATATATATATATATATCTCATATTTTAAGTGCAAGATCAATCTGATAAACAGCAATGACATTTTTTCATAGCCTTTCTTTGCTAATGTTTATGAATTGTGCCAACAATTCCGGAGGGCACTGCACTGATAAAAGTAGGCTATAGATCATCTAAAAGGAGAATCATTTATGTAATAAGATGTCCCTGGTTTTATTTAAAAAACATAACTTTTATTTAATTCGGAGCTGAATTTATCAGCTTTAAAAAAAAATAAAAAAAATAATCAAGTCATTATTTGATTCAACTGCGTTTTATTTAATGCCATTATTGTTTATTAACGTTTACCTGTAGGCTACCATACGGAAAGGTTTCGAAACATCAACTACATCTCCCATAATTCCACTTCAGACAGCTTTGAGGTCATGCCCTTACCTGGATGTAAATTTACTTCCATGCAGTTTCAAACAAAAAAGTGTCTTTTCGTAGTTCTATATGACTGCGTCGTTGAGAAGAGTTTGTGACTTTCTTGCATAACGAATAATTTGTCTTTTTTGTATTTACTTGTAAAGTCAAGAGTCGTCATAGTGCGCTGAATTACACTCGTAAACAAATGTGGAGTAGTCAGGCGACTAGCTAACGTTAATGTCCGTGGTAACGTCGTTAGCTAGCTAGCTAACGTTATTGCTATGGACTGTCATATATCGTGATAGTTTAACGTACTTTCTCTGAAATATTTCACCTCATTGTGAAACGGGTGTTTCAACTTTAACAGAATGGACACGCCAAATACGTTAAAATCCAAACTTGTACATCATACACCAGAGGGTTCAGTACAGTCTAGTCCTTGTGGATCTGGGACACGGACGGTGAGCATTAAAATAAGCTTGTAAAAGTTTTTGTTCGGCATCTGGAGAGTTATTCGTTTTTGGATAATTGTGTCTTCATAAATAGTGCAACTAACGTAACAGCTCTAAATACTTTGTGAGTAAGGGTAAGCTTAGTAACGTCTTTCGATTAAGTGCCCTCCATTTAAAAATGTTGGGCCCTTTATCGCTATAGTAATGTTCACTTAATTTCTCTTTCAGCCATTGAGTGCCTCGCTTAAGGACAGATTAAAAAGAACTAGACGATCCTTTAACTCTCCCTTTTCTGTGGCCAAACGACTTAAAGTGGATTCGGACGAAGAGGTTGTAACGATCTCAAACGAAACGGAAAGAATGCCTGACAGCACGTCTGGTAGAGGGGACTTAACGTATAAAACATGCCCTGAAGACGACTTGTACTCCGGCGAGTCCATGCAGCCTTCAAAAATGCACCTCTTACATCTTCGTGAAAAATTAAAGAAAGAGGTTAGAGAGAAGACCGAGAAACTTCGGCGGCTCAAAATGGCAAAAATGTACAGAACAAAGGTAATCGTTTTCAACGAATATGTAGCCTATTAGAATATTATTGTACAATATAATTTTGTTTCGCAGTTTTTTGCCAACATACTATTTTAAATATTGCAGCCTAGAACTGTTTGTAACTTATTAATACTTAAGATTAATACTTCAGTGGAATATAGTTCGTACTATACATATTTTCTCTATATGAAAGCCATGGTGTTGTTTGTTTCCAGAATGACCTGACTCAGCTCCAGTCCCTGATCGATAAATGGAGAAGGTGCAGTCAGGCAGTGCTGTTTGATCTGCAGTCAGTTATGCTCGTAGATGGCAGGAAGGCCAGCATTTCCCAGTTGATGGACCATTTCGGACTGGAGGATGACGTACTACACTTTGACCGCACAGAAGACGACTTCACAGACTCATAAATATAATTTCGTTCTTTGTACTGTTAACCTTGTTACCCCGATTTTGAAACCTTGCAAGTTCCCGTTTTCCTTTGCTCAATTTGTCTGTGGTCGACGTATCTTGTTCTGTTGGGCAATTTGATATTGGACAGATTTATTATAAAGTAACATACTGCTACTTTGTCGTCAAGTAAAAAAAAAACATTCTCATGTTGTATTAAGATTTAGTAAATCTTAAAAGTTGTTTTTCCTTAGTCCTGTAATAGAAAATAATCACGTATAATACGAAGATAGCACTGCGTGAAAGTATCAGAAATGGTTTTTTTTAGTCTTCAGGCATAAGCCTCACTGTGGTCCAGTACATGTCCTACCACACAGAATCGTTTAATTTCCTGCACTGTCATCTACAGATTAAAGACAAAAAGCATTGTCAATTTGATGCATTTAATTGTTCAAATCGTGGCATTCCAATACAGTTGAATTTATTGAAACTGTTCAACATGACTGTTTTATAATGAAATGATGGATGGGATTAATTGGATGAAAGCAAGTTAAATTTGTGACTAAAAGGGTATAACCAGTGAAATTCTTGCTGTTATCCAAGATTGCTGAGGTCTGGGAATGTCCTCATCCTCTTCTTCTCCACCTCCACTCTCAGAAGAGTCAGATCCATCGACTGGTCTTTGGCCAGGTCCTTCAGCCTCTTTCTCTCCACAATCTCCTGGTACCTGCCCCCGCTGCTGCCGTGCTGGGCCTGCTCCATAGCTGCTTGTCAAAAGAGTTTACAGTTACGCTGCTGGTGGGAAGGTGGCTCAGTGAGTCGGCAGGCAGTAATTGTGTCCAATGAGAGGAAGCCTGTGTGTTCTCCTTGTGTGGTCAGTGGGAGGTAATGTGTGTGTAAGTTGCCAATGTAACTAACCATACCAGCGTGCAACAAGTACAGACAATCCTAGCAATCAGTACGTTTCTCAGCATTTCTTAACTATGACACTACCATCAGTCAAGCAGCGACATGATAAGGAAGGGCTTTAAGATGAAATGAGAAAAATTATACATTGCTTTTATTACCGACAGCTTCGCAGATGTGTCTCCTTTCGGCCACAGTCACCGTCAGGTCTGCTATCTGCTTGTCCAGCAGGCCATTTTGCTCCACCTTGTGAGCTACTTGTCTTTCGAGATCCTCAATAATTTTTTTGGTAGTCCTCACATCCTTATTATGAGTCTTAAAAAGGTTACAGAACAACTTAGCTTTGAGTACAACTGTTTTCATTCTAATAACAAAATGTGGCTTATTTGTGTCAGTTACCCAAGAGTATACTGTACTGTGGATATGATAACATTGATGAATACGTGAATATGACTGCATATACAGTACTACATATTATTTAAAGTTGAAAAGTAGTCAAAAAAGGACACAAGAATGCCATTTGTGTTATGAAAGTCTTCATATGAGCACATACAGCAGTGGTTATAACTGACCAAAACAAGAATAATAGAATATCTGGAACTTTTTTTTACCTTATCATGCAGTAAAATTCTTTTTTCTACATCTGAAAGCTGTTTTGACACACGGTTGTCATGATCTGTGGCACTCAGGTACTTCAAAGAAGACAAGAAAATCAGTTCAGTTTATATAATACAAGGTCAACTCTAATTTAGATTTATATTTTATATATAAATACAGTATATATGTAAAATTTATATATTACCTTATGCATATGCACATTTTATTTTAGCAGAAACCAACAGTAATGATCTGTGAGAATATACTAAAGATGCAGATGTGTTCAGATCCTGCATCGCGGCTTCAAGGTCGACCAGCTGTGTGAAAGAACATGCCACAGGTAGGGTGGTACGATATACCTCCTGCAGCTCCAGGGTGAGCCGGAGCATCTGGATGTCCCGGGCCTTATTGGTGAGGTCTTCCAGGAGCATTTTCATCCTTTTGTACTCCCATTCCTGCTGGATGATGCCCTTCCGAAAGTCCTTAATCTCTGTCATGCTGGCAACCTTCAAATTTCCTAAAGTCTGTTGGAGATGGGGGTGAGATGCCTTCAGCTGCTCTACATTACCCTGTTCCATTTAATATCACAAGCGCAAGCCATCGTCTCAACCCTTGGAAAATATGTAAAAAATCTGCCTTATGAGGGACATTTTATTGGTTCAGTCACACCTAGCGTTGACCTTTGTTTAAGTTTCCCATAAACACAATCCCTCAGAGGGTTCATTTTATAATATACAGAGGTGTAAAATCCAGGTTAAGAAAGTAAAAAATCCTCCCCAGTATTTTGTTCCAATCACCTGGATTTGTTAATTTGCACAATTCTTCAGCCAGGTGGTAGAACTAATTGGTGAAATCAGCTGGCTGAGTTCATGGGTGGAAGAAACACGTGGCAGGACTTTTACTTTCTGACCCCTGGATTTTACATATCTGATAATATCCCATAATGCAATTGGTGACACATTACAAAGTGTGTGATTGCAGGGTTTCTGACCCTTTTATGTGAGTGTCCTCAGGTGCCCTTTTGGTAGCACTGCATGAAAAACACTAGTCAGAACGGATGATTAAAAAATAAATAAATAAAAAATCTTAAAACGTGTCACAATTGGACCTACCGTGATCGTTCCATTCAGTTCCTCAACCACGTTCCTGTGGATGAGCTCTGAGTCAGAGAAATCTGGAATGAATCTGCCTGTCTCCACCTCCACCTGGCCCTGCTTAAGAAGGATCTGCACCATCAGATCCAGCTGGAACACCATCTTTTCCTCACGAAGACTGCAGGTAAATAAAACATCTTTTGGGACTATGAACTACATTACCCCTGAGCCACTTCTGACCAAAATATAAATACATGGGATTGACCTACTTTTGTATAGGAGTATGACACCCAAGCTCCCAGAATATATTAGACAAGCCTCCTTTAATATAGTGTTCTGGAATTGCTGAAAGAGCCTTGACAGTTGTCCTTTGTTTTTGCGTGTTGTAGTGCTCTCACCTATTCAAATCTGCCATTATATTCGTTGTCATCGTTTTGACACACTCCTCTTCATTGACTCTCCTTTGCAAGAATGCCTGCATCTCAGCCAGAGCCAGTGCCTTCTGTTTCACCTGCAGGAATCATGACAAATAGCACTCTATTTTAGTACAATATGAATGAACTGATGTATCCTGTGTATGGCATCGTGCTTTTGAACATCACTTCCATGTAGTTATTTGTACAGGGTGTACATGTTATATGAATCACAGACCAATG
Organism: Synaphobranchus kaupii; assembly: GCA_029718625.1. NCBI lineage: Eukaryota > Metazoa > Chordata > Actinopteri > Anguilliformes > Synaphobranchidae > Synaphobranchus > Synaphobranchus kaupii. Next base: position 66,921,211 of record CM056380.1, read on the forward strand.
GAAAAAAAGGACTTAGTGACACTTTTGGCAGGAAGATGCAACTGGAGCCTAGTGATGTGGCAACATTTTGAAACAGAAATTCCAGAACCATCCTCATACGCCCTTGCTTTTTTGGCATACATTTGTGAAAACATTCTGTAAAGAGAACGGCCATAATAATAACATGGAAATATATTAATCTTAACACTAAAGCATCAAACACATCAGACATCAAAGGCAAGCGCTTGACTTTTATCAATGTAAATTTTACTGAATATTTGTGTATGTGTTACTAAATATTTTACTATATTTTACTAATGCAATTCTGGTTAGGTATCATGAGTCAATGCCAGTGTTCCCTGCCAGGATCCCAAACCTACAGCCTTCTGGACACAAATCCAGTTCAGTTTCCAGCAGGCCATGCGCCCACTGTGAACCTATAAAAAAGCAAAAGCACATTCTCGGGGGTGGCACTGGCTCCGTCCCTTACCCGTTGTTCACTCTCCACCTTGGTTCTTCTGGCCTGGCAGAAACGCTCCCAAACGGACGGGTCTAGGTCTTCCGGCATGTTCTCTGCCCGGTCTAGATCCTGCATAGCCTTCATCATCTGAGACGCTCCTTCGCTGGCTGAGCGGAGAGAACTGACCTCGTCCGCTTGAGCCCTGATCCTCTGAACCCTGCGCCAAGACACGCATGCGGTCTCACACACGCTATCTCACCCACTGCTGTTTCACCCACAGCTGTCTCACCCACAGCTATCTCACCCTACTGCTATCTCACCCACTGCTATATCACCCACAGCTGTCTCACCCACAGCTGTCTCACCCACTGCTATCTCACCCACTGCTGTCTCACCCACAGCTGTCTCACCCACAGCTGTCTCACCCTACTGCTATCTCACCCACTGCTATATCACCCACAGCTGTCTCACCCACAGCTGTCTCACCCACTGCTATCTCACCCACTGCTGTCTCACCCACAGCTGTCTCACCCACTGCTGTCTCACCCACAGCTGTCTCACGCACGCTATCTCACGCACGCAAACTCACCCACAGCTGTCTCACCCACAGCTGTCTCACCCTACTGCTATCTCACCCACTGCTATATCACCCACAGCTGTCTCACCCACAGCTGTCTCACCCACTGCTATCTCACCCACTGCTGTCTCACCCACAGCTATCTCACCCACTGCTGTCTCACCCACTGCTATCTCACCCACTGCTGTCTCACCCACAGCTGTCTCACCCACTGCTGTCTCACCCACAGCTGTCTCACGCACGCTATCTCACGCACGCAATCTCACCCACAGCTGTCTCACCCACAGCTATCTCACCCTACTGCTATCTCACCCACTGCTGTCTCACCCACTGCTATCTCACCCTTCTGCTATCTCACCCACTGCTGTCTCACCCACTGCTGTCTCACCCACAGCTGTCTCACTCACTGCTGTCTCACCCACAGCTATCTCACCCTACTGCTGTCTCACCCACTGCTGTCTCACCCACTGCTGTCTCACCCACAGCTATCTCACGCACGCAATCTCACCCACAGCTATCTCACCCACTGCTGTCTCACCCACTGCTCTCACCCACAGCTATCTCACGCACGCAATCTCACCCACAGCTGTCTCACCCACAGCTATCTCACCCTACTGCTATCTCACCCACTGCTGTCTCACCCACTGCTGTCTCACTCACTGCTGTCTCACCCACTGCTATCTCACCCTACTGCTGTCTCACCCACTGCTGTCTCACCCACAGCTGTCTCACCCACAACTGTCTCACCCACTGCTATCTCACCCTACTGCTGTCTCACTGCTGTCTCACCCACAGCTATCTCACCCTACTGCTGTCTCACCCACTGCTGTCTCACCCACTGCTATCTCACCCACTGCTGTCTCACCCACTGCTGTCTCACCCACTGCTGTCTCACTCACTGCTGTCTCACCCTACTGCTGTCTCACCCACAGCTACCTCACCCTACTGCTGTCTCACTCACAGCTGTCTCACCCACTGCTGTCTCACCCACAGCTGCCTCACTCACAGCTGTCTCACTCACAGCTATCTCACTCACTGCTGTCTCACCCACTGCTATCTCACCCTACTGCTGTCTCACTGCTGTCTCACCCACAGCTATCTCACCCTACTGCTGTCTCACCCACTGCTATCTCACCCTACTGCTGTCTCACCCACTGCTATCTCACCCTACTGCTGTCTCACCCACTGCGGTTGTGGGGTTACACATAAAAGTGCCTACACATGCTTTTGTTATCTTTTTAGTATTATGCAGTTACCTTGGTCTGCGTTTGTATAGTTTATACAGCTGATCAACCATATGGACAGGAATATCAGCAAACTCCTTCCTGAAGCCTCGGTCAAGCAACTGGAAGGAAAAATATAAAGCCGTGCTAAGTTGTACAAAATATTGCTTCTTTCCCCTCCGTATACTAAGCATTGCATTTATGACATAACACTGCTTTTCATGACAACACGGCCAACAATGTATTACTAAGCAATTTAAATTAAATACATTTGCTTGCGAAAAGGCCTTACTTTGTCCTCTGCGACTGTGTTGTCATAGGTCTCTCTGGAGTCATCCACAATACTTTTGTATTTCTGTATCTCTTCCCCCATCTGACTCTGTTAACAAAAACGGCTTGTTAACGTGCGGGCAATCATGCAAGGCCTTGAATACAATGCACTTCTTTTCTAAAGCTACAGTACAATATAATCATGATAGTAAATTATGTATCTTGTACATGCATTGCTAGCATTGTTCATTTTGTACAAATTGAAATAATGTTCAGTGAAATTAAATCTCATTGAAGATAAATGTTAAAATTAAGGCACCTTTAAGACCACTGCTTTTTCAAGTTTAAGACCGAATTCTTCCTCACTGTTGTGAATCTCCTCTTCCATTAGAAGAGATTGGGCCAGATTTACAAGTTTCAGCTCCTCCTAAAATATTGAATAAGACAAGATATTAACATGGAACATGTGACCCTGTTTCACACATTTCATTAGAAATGCAAAAATGCGTATATAGATTCCAATTCATAATTATGCCCTTTTTGAGATTAATTACTGTATGCTATTACTTAAAGGGGACATGAAGCACTCGGTAAAGTGGCTCTGGTTCGTTAGCTTTTTACCTTAAATTAGATATGACCGTGCGTTCAAATCTCAAACCGACCCGCATTTGCTGGAAAAATAAGTTACAATTTGCTTTTTTTCCACTAGGGCGCAGCCATCTTGGACCAACTGCGGTCGTGACATCACTAGGTTGGTTGGTCTCAGCTGTTCAGTGTATTACTATGGGAGAATAGCTGACTTTCAGTGAGCTCAACGATGTATCGTCGAGGAAAAATAAAACAAAAAACGCACCGACGGTCTTTTTGTGTTGCCCCGACATGCTCAAGTGAGTATTACCGAACAAAACTTAATTTAAAACTTAATTTCCACGATCTGCTTCTGACCATACTAATGCGCCGCTGCAGTGCCTTGATATATTAGTTAACAGCCTGAAAATATATACCTACCTTGACCTAGCATCACAAGCTAATGCGTATTTTCTATAGGCAATATTAGCTAGACACGACTTTAGCTCCCAAACCGTTTATCAAGGCAATGCAGCGGCGCTGCAGTTGCCGGCTCGTCAGAGGCCACAGCATTACTATGGTCAGAAGCAGTTTGTGGAAATTAAGTTTTAAATTAAGTTTTGTTCGGTAATACTCATTTGAGCATCTCGGGGCAATACAAAATGACCGTCTGTGGTTATCTGTTTTATTTTTTCCTCACGATACATCGTTGAGCTCACTGAAAGTCAGCTATTCTCCCATAGTAATACATTGAACAGCTGAGACCAACCAACCTAGTGACGTCACGACCGCAGTTGGTCCAAGACTGCTGCGCCCTAGTGGAAAAAAAGCGAATTGTAACGTCTTTTTCCAGCAAATACAGGTCGGTTTGAGATCTGAACGCACGGTCATATCTAATTTAAGGTAAAAAGCTAACGAACCAGAGCCACTTTACAGAGTGCTTCATGTCCCCTTTAAGTATAAAATCACTCAGCACTTTGGAATTTGACACATGCCTTGACACATATCAGCACTACACAGATTTGTGTACAGATGTCTGTTCCCACCCACTGCAAGTCATTAACCACTTGGTTAAATGCATGCGCTACATACATGCATTCACTTTGTGAAAGTTTGTCTAATTTTAAAAAATCTACACTGTTCTGCTAATTCCACGTTTATCAGCATTATTGATTCACTACTGCATATTTCCTTCTTTTCAAACAGGATACAGAAGGGTAATCTTTCAGAATGGATACTCTACCTTGACAGACAGTCAGACAACTTATATCCTTTGCACCAACAACCTCATGTGCCACATACATTGCTTTACAGTTGCAGTTAACAAGGCTCACCTCCAAATGGAGAGGCTCTTTCCTTGAGGCTGGCTTTTGGCACATTTTTCAAGCGAGTCAATAAGAGTACTAAAATAAGCATACAGAAATTAATTCTAAAATGGTATTTTTACCTGGTAGATAACCATTTCACAGTTCACTTTCCTCTCAAAGAGTTTGGAAAGGAGCTCATCAAAATGATGTGTGCCTTCCTGGATAGCTGACTGCAGTTTCTTCATTTCAGTCTCCAATGTCTAGAAAAATGTATTGATCCAGGAACAAATTAAGCATGGGTATAATGAGGTCATTGGTCATTAAATCCTTTTTATGGTATATTATGTTGAAAAAAGATTAACTGGAAAAAATTTAATTGGCACTAAATGCCATCATCTGAAAGTCAAGCATAAAATAGTTTTATCCTGGTAGATGGATATAGAAACACAAGAGTTTGATACCTTTCTGTGTTTTTCCTGTTCTTCGCTCAGCTCCTTCACACTTTTCTCGTGGTCTTTGAGACTCTTCTTCTCCTCCTCAGTCCACTCTTCCTCTGGCCTGGACATGAACTCTGGCTGTGGAACCACCTGCAGGTCAAAGGTCACAAGCTTAGCGCTCTTTATTTTCCTTATAGTGTGAAAACAACCTACACTGTTATTAAGCACTGTCTTTACCAAGCTACATTAAGATTTGAAAATGTATATGTGATGACTTTCCCCACCATTTTCAAAATACCCTCTTTCTTCATCTCCAAGACTCCTTCCATCATGTCATCAAGGGCTCTCTCTCTGATATTGTCAGCCTTCAAGGAAAATAAACTATCACCAGTTAAGCAGACACACAGATCTATAATTAGGTTCATCAAATAATAATTAAGAAATATAGTAGTTAAATCTACTAGTAGTATTTACTGTGTTAATTACAAGAAGACCATGGGATTCTTGCAATTTAGTTTGTCACTGCACTTTTAAACACTGGGAATATCTTGTAAATTGTGATAAGCAGGTTAGTATTGTATTATCTGGGTAATATTTGCACAAGGTCTCCCCACTGGATGTTGTGCATAGTACGACTCCATATTCACGTGAAATCAAACCTTGGCATCTTGCCGTCTTTGATCTTCTGCTTTCCTTAGCTCCTCTGCCTTCTGCCTTTGTTCCAAGCTCAGGTATTTTTCCACTTTAATCTGGCAACAGAACACACGTCAAGTTCACTGGTTGTCAAATCACGGCCAGATAAACTGCATATTCCAGCAGCAAGACCAGCTTCAAAATAAAAAGTGAGGTGTGGTAAAAGCTTGGCAGATGTTGGCAGTCTGATACCAAGATTGCAGGTGATGTTTACTTTTCAGTCTGCAGTGAAACGGCTGTTCAGAAAAAAACTATTAAGTCACAGCCCAAAAGTCAACAAGAGGGGTGCAATAACACATTATTCATATTCTCCAAAAAGTGGCTGTCAGCAGTCTCTAAGCTCATCTCCAGGACGCTCTTTAAATACAGTAGGTCCAAACTGATTTCAGAGAAATCCGCCACTAGTGAGGAAAAAAAAAAAAAAAACGGATACTCAAAGCTTTGTTATATTACTATTTTACAGCTCAATGAGAACAGTAGCTGGATCTAAACTCGTTTACTGTAGAGTTACTGTATGAACATGTGCTATATGTAACCTCAGAAAACCTGTTTGTAGTAGTACAAACAATGACAAACTAAATATTTAAAAAATTGTGTATAGTTAAAACTTTCAGCGATAAAAGTTGGATTGGATCTGAAATTCCATGTGCTGTGGTGCACAGTATCACAGCTAATTTAATTAATTGTGAACATTTATATCACTGTCAAACTCCATATACTTTTAAAAACAGTTTTGTAAACCGTGAAACCACCTATACAGGTGGGAATTTATAATTGAGCTGTGGCTTCCTGATGAGGCTGTAGTTCGGTTTTTGCTTGTTGTAACCAGTCGCGGCCCTGTGGTGTAAACAGGCAGCGTGTTTTTCGGTCTCCGGGTACTGGTACCTCTGATTCACTGACGGTAAGCGCCTGCTCTGGCTTCTCGCTGTCAGACAGGGTGGGCACCCAGAGTTTCTCCTCCACTTCAAGTTCCAACATGATTTCTGTGATCCTCTTGTTCTTCTCTTTCACGCGGTTGATCTCCTGCACCTTCTGTTTATGCACAGCCTCAAACTCTTTGTTGAAGGTGGTCTTAACTTTATAAATAACATCCTTGCAGAGGAAGAGAAAGGGATCGAACAGGTGAAAAATCAAGAGGAATGGGTAGCCAAGGAAATACCCTGTGGCAACCAGATAGAGAACCTGTCACTGTATGCACTATTTAACCTTTTCATTGTTAATGTCATTATTCACCCTCACAGAGACGGCTGAATAGCAAATCAGAGAGTTGTGTGTCAGTGACTCACCTGCAGCAGGGTGATTTGGTTGATTTTCTCCTCTCTGACATGGAGGTCGAACTGGCTGTACAGGTAGGAGTTTGGCCCTCCATACTGTGCGCTGAGGCTGCCTGTCAGGGCAGGGCTCTCTTTGTCCACAACTTCCTCCTCTTCTCCCTTCTTCTCTTCTTCCTCCTCTTTCTCTTCCTCTTTTTCAGCCTCTTGCTCATTATCTTGTTCAACCTGACTTTTATTCTCATCCTCTGCTTTTGGAGAATAAACTTTTTTTTCCACGATATCATGCTGGAGCTACCCATAAATTTGGGGAAAGGAACATAGTGTATCGTCACACATGTTTATTTCTGTGAATGTGCTAATAGCATGAAAAACTGACTAGTACTACTGTTTGCCGTGATACAGTATGTGCACTTTGAGAAGAGCAATTTGTGTTGGGACAGGGGCAACATAAGACTGGGAAGATTGTGGAATGTTCAAAAAACACCTGTTTGGAACATTCCACAGGTAAACAGGTGAATCAGTAACAGGTGATGCTATCATGACTGGGTATAAAAGGCGCAACCACAAAGGCCCGAGTGTTTATGAGCAAGGATGGGTCGAGGTTCGCCACTTTGAGCGAATAGTCCAACAGTTTAAGAACGTTTCTCAACGCACGATTGCAAGGAATTTAGGGATTTCACCATCTGCAGTCCATAATATTATTAAAAGATTCAGAGAATCTGGAGAAATCTCCTGTGCATAAAGGACAAGGCCGAAAACCAATATTGAATGCCCATGACCTTCGATCCCTCAGAGGGCACTGCATTAAAAACCAACATGCTTCTGTAATTAATATAACCACATGGGCTCAGGAATACTTAGGAGATCCGTTTCCAGTAAACACAGTACGTCACTGCATCTACAAATGCAAGTTAAGACTCTACTACACAAAGCGTAAGGCATATATCAACAACATCCAGAAACGTCGCCGACATCCCTGGGCTCAAGCTCATCTGAGATGGACTGACGCAAAGTGGAAAAGTGTGCTGTGGTCAGACGAGTCCACCTTTCAAATTTTTTTTTGAAATAATGGATGTTGTGTTCTCCGGGCCAAAGAGGAAACGGACCATCCCGATTGTTACCAACGCAAGGTTCAAAAGCCAGCATCTGTCATGGTACGGGGGTGTGTTAGTGCCCATGGCACGGGTAATTTGCACATCTGTGAAGGCACCATTTACGCTGAAGGGTACATATGCATTTTGGAGCAACATATGCTGCCATCTAGATGATTTATTTTTCAGGGATGTCCCTGCTTATTTCAGCAAGACAATGCCAAGCCACATTCTGCACGTGTTACAACAGCGTGGCTTTGTAGTCAGAGAGTGCGGGTGCTAGACTGGCCTGCCTGCAGTCCAGACCTGTCTCCCATTGAAAACGTGTGGTGCATTATGAAGCGCAAAATACGACCTCAGACTGTTGAGCAGCTGAAATCTTATATCAAGTGTTGTTAAAAGGAAAGGTGAACACAGTGGTAAACATGCCCCTGTCCCAACTTTTTTGGGACGTGTTGCAGGCATCAAATTTAGAATGAGCGTATAATTACAAAAAACAATAAAGTTGATTAGTTAAAACATTAAATATCTTGTCTTTGTACTGTTTTCAGTTGAATACAGGTCAAAAAGGATTTGCAAATCATTGCTTTCTGTTTTTATTTACATTTTATACACTCTCCCAACTTTTTTGGAATTGAGGTTTGTACATTTGATATTAGATTTTCGGGGTGGAACTGGATGGGTACAAGGTCTTGTGTTTGATGTCTGAGTTAGGTAAGACTTACTCTGCGGTCTTCGTGTTCTATCTTCCTCATGGCATGTACCCTTCCCATCTCATCCAGCTCCTTGGCTAACCTGGCCTTCATGGGGTAGTTCTTCACCTCGTTCTCTGTATGGAAGGCCTGAGAGAGAGAACCGGCCTGATTTCCGTGTTCGTATTACACTTAAGGCATTTGCAACGCCGCACTCCAAGCCATTTGACTTCAACAACTGTGGCAAATACTGTACAAACAAGGAATTGAGGCACTTTTTCTGTATACAACTTTTACTAGATGTGACCTCAGTCTTAGTCCAGCAACATGTCATTATTAATATGATTATTGTTTAAAACTTTGTACCTTGATGGCTTTCCCTTTGACCTTCATGGAATTCCAGCATTCTCTCTTGATGACCTCACACAGGTAGGCCCTGGCAAGATTCTCCAGTTCAGCCTCACTTCGGACCTGGAGGGTAAACAAGCGCACCACAAAAATGTGCGCTTGTTTGACACCGAGCCCGTGCGTGATAGCACCGTGCGCACACGCCCCAGCATGGAGCCTGACTCACACATTCCACCCCAACAAATGTCGACGTTCCAACACATTTTATTAAAAAAAAAAAGTATGAAGATTCTGTGACCCCAAGTGACCAGGTGTTGGCATGAGGCTCATAAAACCATTTAAAACGGCTCCAAATGTCCATATTTGTGTTGACTGAGAGATGTTGTCGATCTCCCTCTTGGCACTACCACATAATTTAACTTTATGTTGTAGGCTTACTTATTAACTAATACTATTGTGACACTGATGACCTGGGAATGGCTCTGCTCGTACCTAAATCTTTATGTGCGCACTTTTGTAAGCAGTCTGCAAAAGAGATTCTGCTGAATGGTGAAATATGGTGTAGAATAAAAATATGACCTTTTGGAAAGAGCTTTGAGTGCACACTATTAAAATGTGCATAAATTAATATATTATTATTATTATTATTATTATTACCTTGGCAACCGCCTCCTCGGCCTCGGTCAGCAGCCTCTTCCTTGCGTCCATGTCCAGGTTAAACTCCTGAGGTTCTAGTTTCTCCATCGCTGACAACGTCTCGTTCTCCCGCATCATCACCTTAATCTGCCATCACAGCACCCCCTTGACCCCCAATGTCTTGCACACACACACAGTAAGTCCAAAAGTACTTGGACAGTGACAAATCTTTGATTCAAATTTTGAAATGGAACAGTGACTATGAGGTTAAAGTGCAGACTTTCAGATTTAATTTGAGGGTGTTTACATCTATATCAAACATAATTGGACAAATGAACATAAACTTAAATCAAGTCATATTTAATATTTGGTTACAAATCCTTTGCAATCAATGACTGCCTGAAGTCTGTGACCCATAGACATCACCAGACACTTGGTATCTTCCCTGGTGATGCTCTGCCAGGCCTGTACTGCATCTTCAGTTCTTGCTTGCAAGTTTTTGTATACTTCGCCATTCACTTTGCTGCTACAGTCAGCAGTGACAAGTCGGCCAGTTCCAGTGGCAGCCATACATGCCCAAGCCATAACACCACCTCCACCACGTTTGACAGATGAGGGTATGCTTTGGATCATGAGCTGTTTCTCCACACTTTCCTCTTTCCATCACTCTGGTAAAGGTTGATCTTTGTCTCATCTGTCCATAACACTTTGATCCAGAACTCTACAGGATTTTTAATGTACTGTAACCTGGCAGTTCTATTCTTGCAGGCTTACGTGTCTTGTGATGAACCCTCTGAGGTTATGTCTTCTCTTGATGGTAGTCTTTTACACATCTACTCCTACATGCTGGAGAGTTTCTTGAACTGTTGAAAAAGGGTTTTTCTTCACCATTCCCAGTATTATTCTGTAATCCACTACACTGGTCTTCCGTCGTCTGCCAGGTCGTTTGCAATTACTGAGCTCACCAGTGCGTTATTGCTTTTTATCAATGTACCAAGCAGTTGATTTCGACGCACCTAATGATCTGGCTATGTGTCTGATTGATTTATTTCGATTTTTCAGCCTCATGATGGCCTGTTTTACTGGCATTGACACTCTTTGGTCCTCATGTTGAGAGACAACAACAACAGACTCCAAATGCAAATGTCACACCTATAATGAACTCTAGACCATTAGCTCTCCTGTGCATGAAGTAACAATGAAACGAAACACACATGCCCAAGAAACAGCTGAGCAGCCAATTGTCCAATTACTTGTGGTCCTGTAAAATGGGAAGACTATGTATAAAAAAGGCTACAATTGCTACACGATTCACCCGATATGGATGTAAACACCCTCAAATTAGAGCTGAAGGTTTGCACTTTAACCTCATAGTCACTGTTTCATTTCAAATCCAATGTGCTGAAGTACAGAGCCAAAGCAACAAAACGTGTCAGTGTCAATGTCCAAATACTTTTGGACTGCACTGTATGTACAAACCTCAGGATCGCACCCTGTTACAAGACAGTCAAAAATAATAATAATTTACAGTGTTTAAAACCTCAGAAAAAAACGTACAGAATATTCAGAATATATGGTATCAAAAATATATGATACCATATATTTTTTCTATCCTTCAGATTACGTGGCGTATTGATCTTTTCTATTAAAACATCTTTCAAGTGGACTCCCATGTGACTAAGGTTAGTGTTCCCAGATTGTGTGAGTCGTTGTGAGTCAGTGCTTTGCTCAGAGCGCCCTTACTGTTTCCCGTAGCTGCCTCATGTCTTTCCTAAGGCTCTTCTTGGACTGGGCATACTGCTGACTCTCCTTTTTCAATGCCTGTACAAACATTGCACCTGTGAGTAAACTGAGAATATCTTTCTGCGGGCTCTGAGTTTTCAAAACGGTTTTTGGCCTGAGTCACACTGTATTTAATCAGGAGGACACAGTGTAACACCGTCAAAAATCCCATCCCACAATGCAATCTATTTAGTCAGGCCCACTACACTCTACTGTGAGTCTATTGGGCCTGGATAAGCTGTGGTGACTTCAGCTGGCGAATGCATGTGGTCTGATTCATGAAGGACACTGAAGTTCAACATTGCAATTTTATAACACATACTGTATCTTAAGCATATGATTCAGTAGAATTCACCAGCTGAACTTGAAATTAAGTTTCATAATAATATTAGTCTCACCCTGCTTACTAATGGTTAGACATCCCAATTCAAAGAGATTCATCTTTGATATTAGTCTGTGCTTATTCACAAAGATATGTTTCCTATTTATTTTTTAGATTCTGGGGTCGATTTTCCCAACTATAGGACAGATAAATTAAACTAATCTGTGCCAGTCTTAAAAAGAGGAAATAATTCAAACCAAACCAGCACAACATAATTGCTATAAATACTACTATGCTTTGTCAGGTGAAATCAGTGTCAACTGGCTGTGTGTGTGTGTGTGTGTGTGTGTGTGTACGTACGTGTGTGCGTGTCCTTGTGCTTGTGTGTGTCTATATGTGTGTGTATGTGCGTGTGTGTGTCTGCGCGTGCGTGTGTGTGCATGCCAAGGAAGGATGTGTGTGCGCGCATGCCAAGGATGTGTGTGCGCGCATGTGTTTTTTTTACACTGTTGCTAACCTCGTCATGTTTACTGTCCAGCCAGGTGGGGTCGGAGGGCGGGGCCGAGGAGGAAACACTGCTGTAGCTCTCGTCCTGCTCCGTCACGTCAATTTTGCGTTTGGTCTTAGAAGAGGAGAGACAGGGGAGGCTGGCTTAGCTCATTTTACTTCAGACAGCTGTAACGCTCGTACAAATAATGAACATTTCCAACATTCGGTGCTTTCTGAAAGAATGCGTTCAGAATTCTCTGCAATAATAATTCATCCACTCCCTTTGTGCTAAATAATGAGCAGCATTATCCCGTCCCACTGGGGATTATCAGGTTACTGCTAATGACGCACCAGGTGCCACAGGCTACCTGTAATCACCAGTGAGATTCACGCCTCTCCTCTGATCACTGCCAACTCTCTCCCATAGTAGCATGTGGCCTGTAGGGTGTAAAACTGGCTTATAGGTGAGTGCACAGGAGGCGTTCACGGGAGGTAATCCTAGAGGCACAATTAGTAATTACAAAGTTTGGTTAAATATAAAAAAGGAAAAAATTTGCCCTCAAATTTTCCTTGACAGGATTATTATGGAAATCTGACATGATTGTTCTTAATTGTTTTTTTTTTTACACATTCATTGAATTGGTGGAGAAATCAGCAGAGAACAGCCAGCAAAGCAGTCAGCTAATGATAGCACCCACACAACAAGCATGCTCCTTGCATGAGGACACTGTCACAGCCCTGGGTTGTGTCCGGATCAGAGCCCGACACCCTTTTGAGGGTGCATATTTGAGTCCACTTCGTCAAAAAGCTTTTGAGTGGGCGACTTTTTCTCACAAATGGGGGCACTTAAAATACCAGGATGAACCCCTTATTTCCAGGGTTTTGTTGAGGGAATTCAGGAGCACACTCATCTGCAGAACTGTGCACTCACCCGACAATTGCAGTAAGTAACTCGGAAGTAAAAACGAAAAAGACGTAGAGCAAATATGCATATCTATGGTACAAGAGTGGGTCATATTACAAAATACTCTTTATACTATTTTTGTTCATTCTATCTTCATTCATAGTCTACACTTTGTAACAATTGTCATATTTTAACTGATTGATATTCTCAATAAAAATTTAAAAAGATATTACAAATTACTTCCTCACTAGTTTGGAAAGAGTTTCGCGGGATTTCTTTCGCACACTGCTTGCAATGTGAGGGGACAGGGCACATAGTAGACAGGGGTCTGAGTGGACAGGGGACAGTGGACAGGGAACAGGGCTCTGATTCGGACACAGCCCTGGTGTTAGTGCTTAACTCTTAGTTCCCAGATCATCTATGAAGCACAGGGAAACATTTCCCAATAAATTTGTACATTTTGTTTTTAAGAAAGACAATGAGGCAATGATCAATAGCACTATATAAAATAAAGATAATTCAATGTTCTTGTTTCTGCACTTTATTATTCAATGACTCAATCAATCAATAGTAGACACTTTGTCACGATACTCCGGATCTCCACCAGAGGTCGCCAGCCCTGTTCCTAGTGTTTCTTGTCTACCCGTCTCGTTTTCCCCTTGTTAATTAGATCTCATTATTGTATTAGTGTTTCTGTCCCATCTGCACGTGTCTGCTCATTTAGTTCATGGTACTCACTTAGTTTCCTGTTCTCCCTTAAGCTGGGGACACATTTAACTGTCATATGCAGATTTTCAGTCTTTTGTGTCTCATACACATAATGACGAGTCTTTGAGGTGCACAAATCTATACGGAGAATTGACGGACGGAGTTCTCACGCAAGCACATGATTTGTTTTGTGGTGCACCTACGCTCTCGAGAATGTCTTTTCCTATTCCCCCGAGCCCATACAGCTTGCAACTTTGTCAGTTTTGTTGTGGTAACTTGCAGAGTTCACATTGTACAGACGCTCCATTCATACCGCCGCTTCCCTGTTCTGCAGGGATGATCCGGTTCTGGATGGGACATTTGGGTTCCATTCGGGCAGTTGGCTGAGAATGGGGTTCTCTACGGACTGCAAGGTCCTCAGAGCGACCAGCATGGACTGGCCAAACTGTGTGGCTTCCACCGCTTTGCTAGAACCATCCGTTTCTAACCTGAGTTAAATAAACAGATTACTAAAATAAGCAAAATACACGTCTGAAGTTAAAAAAAAAAAAACTATGTTCGCAAATATATATATGCATTATATATAAGGATATGTACTTAAAACTATGTGTACTGAACAAATTTGTCAACTGATGATTTAACTTCATATTATACTGCATTGTATGTCGAGTATCGCTAAACGTGAATAGTCAAGCATGCATGGAGATCTAACGCTACAGCTGAAGGCCTATCTGAGCCACATGCAGTACAGCTGAAGGTCTACCTGAGCCCTGTGCAGTACAACTGAAGGCCTACCTGAGCTGTGTGCAGTACAGCTGTAGGTCTACCTGAGCCACATGCAGTATAGCTGAAGGTCTACCTGAGCCACATGCAGTACAGCTGAAGGCCTACCTGAGCCACATGCAGTACAGCTGAAGGTCTACCTGAGCCACATGCAGTACAGCTGGAGGTCTACCTGAGCCACATGCAGTACAGCTGAAGGTCTACCTGAGCCCTGTGCAGTACAACTGAAGGCCTACCTGAGCTGTGTGCAGTACAGCTGAAGGTCTACCTGAGCCACCTGCAGTACAGCTGAAGGTCTACCTGAGCCTTGTGCAGTACAGCTGAAGGTCTACCTGAGCCACATGCAGTGCAGCTGAAGGTCTACCTGAGCTGTGTGCAGTACAGCTGAAGGTCTACCTGAGCCATATGCAGTACAGCTGGAGGTCTACCTGAGCTGTGTGCAGTACAGCTGAAGCCCTACGTGAGCCACATGCAGTACAGCTGAAGGCCTACCTGAGCCATATGCAGTACAGCTGATGGTCTACCTGAGCCATATGCAGTACAGTTGAAGGTCTACCTGAGCTACATGCAGTACAGCTGAAGGCCTACCTGAGCCACATACAGTACATCTGAAGGTCTACCTGAGCCACATGCAGTACAGCTGAAGGCCTACCTGAGCCACATACAGTACAGCTGAAGGTCTACCTGAGCCACATGCAGTACAGCTGAAGGCCTACTTGAGCTGTGTGAAGTACAGCTGAAGGCCTACCTGAGCCACATACAGTACAGCTGAAGGTCTACCTGAGCCACATGCAGTACAGCTGAAGGTCTACCTGAGCCACATACAGTACAGCTGGAGGTCTACCTGAGCCACATGCAGTACAGCTGAAGGCCTACCTGAGCCACATACAGTACAGCTGAAGGCCTACCTGAGCCAAATGCAGTACAGCTGAAGGCCTACCTGAGCTGTGTGAAGTACAGCTGAGGGCCTACCTGGGCCACATACAGTACAGCTGAAGGTCTACCTGAGCCCTGTGCAGTACAGCTGAAGGTCTACCTGAGCCACATGCAGTACAGCTGTAGGTCTACCTGAGCCATATGCAGTACAGCTGAAGGCCTACCTGAGCCACATGCAGTACAGCTGAAGGTCTACCTGAGCCCTGTGCAGTACAGCTGAAGGCCTACCTGAGCTGTGTGAAGTACAGCTGAAGGCCTACCTGAGCCACATACAGTACAGCTGAAGGTCTACCTGAGCCACATGCAGTACAGCTGAAGGTCTATCTGAGCCACATGCAGTACAGCTGAAGGTATACCTGAGCCACATGCAGTACACCTGAAGGTCTACCTGAGCCACATGCAGTACAGCTGAAGGCCTACCTGAGCCACATGCAGTACAACTGAAGGCCTACCTGAGCTGTGTGCAGACCATGGATCCGTCCTTGAAGCCAGTGGTAATGACGGTCTGACTGTCTGTGCAGAAGGACACTGTCCGAACCCCACCCGACCAATACGTGTGACACTGCATTTGTTGATACTTCTCCTGCCAATGACAGGATCAACATCTACCTTAACCCTCCTATTATATTTGGGGTCAATTTGACCCCATTCAGTGTTTGACTCTCTTAAAAACCAATTAACCTTATTTTCCTGTCTTGTATGACTTTTCCTAATTTGCTGGGATTAAATAGTAAGCATGCAATAAACATCATGCTGTTTTCAAAGGTCCTGTACCAACTTTCTATACAGAGGTGTTGTTTGGGGTCATTTTGACCCCAGGCTCTGTAGCTGTACAAAACATAAGAAAATATGCATCCTTTTTATTTTTTATCTCTGATTTCTTTTTTGGGTGATTCTGGGTACTTTCCCATACAGGTTTTAAGTTTATTACAGATTTTTAACATTTAGGGATAAAAGGCTAGTCAATTGGGAGACATGAAGAAGGTGACAGACAAAGTGTCAAAATCTTTCTATTACAATAATCTTGTGTCGGTTTAAACTGTTGGGGTCAATTTAACCCCAAACTTAAAAGGTGTCATAAAATGTCAAGAAAATAGGAGGGTTAATGGAAAAACAAATCTGAATATATTCTGAAGCTGTACAAATCAAACCATCTTCTAAACCTTTTTGGAAAATTGATTCTAAATGCGTATATTTATAGTATTGTTACTCTCATTCATAATTCAGAAAATACACTTTGGGCTCACTCCTTTACAGTGTATGCCATGTTTATGTCCGTTAATCTGGATTTAATCAACATTTATGCTAAATTCAGACTTACCATTCATTTCAATTATTGTTGTTTCTTCTCAATCACTGCTTGGTGAGTTGACTAATTAAATTGAAATAAAACTGTTTTCACTGAAAAAAGTGACTCAAACAGAAGTAGTGATCCAAAAAGGACAAATGCTGATTGAATCCAAGACTTTGTTTTAGTTGCAAGCTGCAGAGAAACTCTCTCTTACGATACAGGAGGCTTCCCGAATTCGCAGTAGTCCATCCTTGCCGACTGACGCGAGCCAGAGCTGGTGCGGAGACAGGTGGAGAGACGCGGGGGCCGAGGGGGTGACCCTCTACTTCCTGTTCTGGGGTCACCTGGACGACCTTTGGAGAACCTGTACCCTGAGAAGCCAAAAACACGCAAGATTTTGCTTTGAAAATATGACAATAACCAATTAACAACTACTCTGAAAAGTTATAAAGCAGTACCTCCGGGATTTGGAACTGTTGCAATGTTTTGGACGTGTGGCAGTAGCCGAAAGTTTTGTTGTTGGGTCCCAGAACAGCTGAGGAGAGGGGCTTGGGGACCTTGCAGTGGGATTTTTGCAGGAGTTTGTCTGGCAGACGGCCGTGTAGGTCTGCGCAGCTGGACGCTCCTGCACGCAACACAACTCATCTCAAGACTGAAAACAACGTCGGCTCCGCCCATTAATGTGGAGTCCCCAAAAGTCATACCCATCTACATGGTTTTTTAAGTTGCCCATCATTCCCTTTCATGAATCCCTTCTCCATTTCTTTACTGCTCGGTTTAAAGTGCTCAGTCATGATTTTAATTGTTCCTTTGATGCACCGTTCTCAGGAGGGCTTGGACTAACGCGAGGGTCCCCCCCGCCCGCGACCTCTGAAACCACAGCACCCCCACACACTCAGCTGCAGCTGCTTTTCGCTCTGCGGGCCGACCGCTGACTGCGCAGTCATTGTGCTGCACCACCTGCGCAGCTGGCTAAGGGACACTGCGGGCAGCAGACTGCGCGGACGGGGGGGGCGGTCTTGTGTGCCGAGGCAGGAACGCCCTGCTAATCGGAACCCTCGCTCTCTGGACAACGCTAGGGGCTAATAACAGCCCAGTCAGCAATGGCTCAGGAAGCATGGGCTACATGCCTGAAGGAAGAACTAATGTTTTCTGCAAGTCCTCTGCTCTGATGTACACCTTTTTGTTGCATACTTTGTTTTGTAGTAAGTATGAAATGGTAATGCGGTGCATTTTCCCAGGTACCTGTGAGCTCCTGGATGGGAAGGGAAAGAGCGACCAGCCGGCTTCCTTCTTCTAGCTGTCTGTCCTTCTCTCCGGTGCACAGAGCCAGCATCTTCACCTGCTTATCCCCCCTGTTACAGAGCGTGGACAGGCTCACGATAGCACCCGCTGCCTCTGAAACCACAGCACGTCCACTCATTCAGTAACACACACCTGCTTATTCCCCCTGTTACAGAGCGTGGACAGGCCCCCGATAGCACCCGCTAACTCTGAAACCACAGCACGTCCACTCATTCAGTAACACACACCTGCTTATTCCCCCTGTTACAGAGCGTGGACAGGCCCCCGATAGCACCCGCTAACTCTGAAACCACTGCACATCCGCTCATTCAGTAAAACCCACCTGCTTATCCCCCGTTACAGAGCGTGTCACACACACCTGCACACACAGTGTCGCTTCAACAATAATTCAGTTACATCTAATACCTCAATAACACAAGTACCTGTGAATCCAATTATTTCAAACATCTTAGAAGGCCGAGCGTCCAAGACAAATATATTTGAATCCGAAGCCCCTGTGAGAAGAAAGTTTCCTCCTTGGTCAAAACTGCAAAAAAGAAAAAGAAAAAACAACGACAATAAATAACAAAAAGATTTTATGAATGAATGAATGAACTCCTGGTAAGTGAATGACAAACAACTAACTGATTAAGAAAGTATGAATATTAATTTTAGCGGGGAACAGTTTCCACAATAAATTGTACAGCTACCATAGAGCCAAAATTGACTTTTTGACACCAGCAGGTGCAGGTAGCATAACAGAATGGCTGAGGACACGGGTAAGATCATATAATAAATTATGGCATGGCACAAGAGAAATACATCTGTGACGCAGACATGGTCACTCGGAGACACTTGCTTGAGCTGTGAGACGGGGACATGGTAGAGGTGTGTCCGGTGAACGATTCGCGGCTGTTTCTCCGTGGTCAGATCGATGAAGAGGACGTGCCCAGTGTCCGTCCCCACGGCAGCAAGCTGAGCATTGGGGCAGCATGCCAGGCTGCTCACCTTGGACACATTTCATTACATTTATATTTAGGCATGTAGCAGGCCCTCTTAACTACACATCCACACAAACTCCTTTACATGTCTCTTCCTCACTATACTCTCTTTTTCTTGCCACTGTTAGCTGTGTTAGGATCCTAGCAAGATTCTAGCCTTTGATTTTAGAGGTTTATAATTCTATGTATTAGGAAGGAGTAGAACTGATCCACTCTTCTTGCAATTTCTCATTTTACTTATGTGGCATCAAAATTTCCTTAGTCTTTAGTTTCATCTCAAGATGAATGTGCTCAACACACCTGAACTTGTAGAGAGATGGAGCTGATGTGTGACTCATCATCTATCGACCAAACCTGCAGATCACCAGAGTCTCGCACTGACTGCAATCAGGAAGCATTTATTATTCATTATTATCTCATATCTCTAGCAATAGAACAAGCCCATAATTTATTATATTTGGATTAAACCATCTAAGAGAATTTGTGGGATAGGAAAAGGTGTGAATGAAGAAGACTGTAGTATACATGCAATTGCTAAAATAGTTGTATACAAATGTCAATGGCAAAGCCGTGCTTTTACTTTAGCATCTTTTAGTCTAGGTCTTGTTTTTACTTTACTGAGCTATGGACTCATGTTTTGTCATCACTTTGATTAATCACATCTTAAGTTATGTGACCCAAAAATGTTGATAGTCCCAAAATAATCCTTTACCACACAGAGGTTCTTATCGGTATACAGTGGAGCTGCCACCACAAAGTTTCCAGTGAGAACATCCAGAACTTTCTCCATCTGTTGGGGCTGGACTGTTATGTACCTGTAAACTCTGCCCTGGAGGTAAAAAAGGAACACTGTTGTCCAAATGTCTAACAGCCATAATAATTTTCTTTGTTATAAAACCATTATGATACTGACAAAATTGTCAGTGACACACGTTTTGTGGCATGTTTGTGCTTGTTATATACAGTGGTGTTAAAAAAAATAGCAGTACAACATCAGTAACCTGATGAACCACTGTTATTAGTAGTAGTGATATTTCTCCATGGCAAATAATTTACTTGTAGATGTAGTAGTGTAATAGAAAAACAACAGACCCAACTGTCATGACATGCACGCTGCTTGTTCTGAGTAATTGACTCATTCATTGAAAGGGGCGTGTTCAAAATAATAGCAGTGTGGAGTTTAATTAGAGAATTCATTCATTCTGTGAAAAAAAAACAGGTCAAACAAGTATTCCAGAGGTAAACAGGTGATGCCATCATGATTCTGTATAAAAGGATATCAAAAGACTCCTGATATCTTATTTCCAGGTACTCTTAGAAGCAATACTATAACCTCTCTGCATTTGAATGGATCTCTATTGGAATTGGGGGGTGAGACTAGATTAAGCTGTAAATTAAGACGGGAATAGTATGGATTTTCCAATTGAACTCTATGGAAAAATAAGTCAGGAGAAGAAACCCTTCAAGTTATCCATCCACATCTACTGTATTTCTGGCAGCAGAGTGATGGTTTAAGGCTTGTTTGATACCTCAGACCCTTGTTGACTTACAGCCATTTAGCCAACCATGTGTTCCATACTATTCCCATGTAATTTACAGCTTAATCTAGTCCCACCCCCAATTCCAATAGATATCCATTCAAATGCAGAGAGGTTATAGTATTGCTTCTAAGAGTACCTGGAAATAAGATATCAGGAGTCTTTTGATATCCTTTTATACAGAATCATGATGGCATCACCTGTTTACCTGTGGAATACCTGTTTGACCTGTTTTTTTTCACAGAATGAATGAATTCTCTAATTAAACTCCACACTGATATTATTTTGAACACGCCCCTTTCAATGAATGAGTCAATTACTCAGAACAAGCAGCGTGCATGTCATGACAGTTTGGTCTGTTGTTTTTCTATTACACTACTACATCTACAAGTAAATTATTTGCCATGCAGAAATATCACTACTACTAATAACAGTGGTTCATCAGGTTACTGATGTTGTACTGCTATTTTTTTGAACACCACTGTATGTGAAAGGTGAACATTCTCACATGCCATTTTTGGCATAGCTGTAACAAGACATTATTATTTATATTTTTTTACAGATAAAATCATTTTAACCCCAAAATGATCACACCAAGCATTTCAAGATTACTTCAATCATACTGTAACATGTTTTTTTCCACATATTCCTGCAGAATGCTTTTCTACAACCTACATTTTCAAGGTTTTGCTACTTACATTACTGGATAACAGAAGCAAAATTCGCCCATCAGGGGAGAAGGTTGTGTTCATCATTGGCTCTTCTAATTCCCAAAGCTGTGTTATTTCCACATTATCACCCTTAATTTGTAAGCAGCGTAAAATGCCATCCTGTTTCACAAGATAAATCGGAATATGCATTGTAATGGGCTTCATGCAATGTTAATACCAAAATATTACGTACCATAAAAAAAGTTACAATTTAATTTCTGATACTTAAATGTATGCACTGCTTTAGTGCCCTGGGTAGGGTTGCACCAGCTATTCGTAAGTTCTACCTTAAGTTAGAACGTAAAGCTCACACTACAGGCTTAGTAGCTACTAGTTAGTTTACAACTAGTGAGCTACTACATTTGGCTGCACCGTGTGTCCTTAACACAAAACTTAGTTAGTAGACCGTAAGCTCTTCGTAATGTATAGTCGCACAAAATTACGTTTACATTTATTGGTCCAATGAGCGGCATCAAAAAATGTAAACAGGAAATAGCGTTGCATTAGTTTTGTTATGTATCATTGACCCACCATTATTAGAAAGCTACTTCATGCTGTTCTTTTTTGTTGGGACAGCTAACGTTAGTTATTACGTACCATAAAAAGTTACAATTTCATTTCTGATACCAGAGATGCTTATATAAAGGATCTACTGTCAAATTAATTCAACTTAAATTTATGCACTGCTTTAGTGCCCTGATATATAAAACAATTCTTACTTTGGTATTCTCGACAAATATGCTCAGTTGTAAGACTTTTTATCCTACAAACTTAAATGTGTAGAGAAATATTGAAAAAATAATGTCTTACATTCCCTGCTGTAAACAGTCCATCTCTGTGCAGTACAATGCTCTGTAGACAACCCTCTTGCAACCGTGTACCTCTGTCAGTTTCTGAATCATGGTATAAACACATCCCCGAAAGGTAAGACAGGTTGATCATGGACAACAATGTGGCCAAATCTCCAGGTTACAACATGAGATAGTGTAACTCCATACCTGAGAGGTCAGGGTCTTGATGGGGGTTCAGGAGAACGGAGACACTTTGACTGTCGAGGTTCACCTTCAGCAGGTGGCCTTGCCTGCACCCCACATACAGGTCAGAAGAAGATGTCCAGCACACAGAACTTGGGTAGAACATGTCCTTCTTCATTGCTTTTGGCTTTTAAAATTGAAATAAAGACGTGTTACTGATCAGCCGAAGGCACATTCAAGGCCGATATTAATAAAAGATGCTTGTCTGGCCGTATTGGCGATACAGATACCGATAACAATGGCGCCCTCTTTTACCTACAGTGCAAATGCAAACATTAACCAAGTTTCCACATTCATGGAAAAACTAGATGAGCACAGACATCAGCTTATAAAGGGAAAATGTAACTAATTTTATTTGTATAACAAAATATTTCAAATTGCTTGCTTTATTATTAAGCAGAGTGAGTGACTCTAGAGAGCTACTGAGTCTATATAGCTTCGCTTCTGAGTTTGGCTGGTAAACATTTTTAATTAAAAATAAATAATAAATAAATAAAAGAGGTGCTGACAACTATGATTAGGCTACTTTTTTGAGCACAACATTTTCACTTAATTTACAGCATCAGCCTCAAATAAGTCGCCTCTCTCTCATATTGGGCCATCATATCAGTCATATTAGCATTTGGCCCATACCAATAAATTAGGCCTAATTTTAAGCCAATATCAACATACTGATACAACCCCAACATTATCATGCATCCCTATGGGTTATCTGCACATTGAGGGACATTACACTCAGAGTCATTAAGTTACATAGAGAGACAAAATTAATTTGGTATTTATTAGTCATCTGACACCATCTGGATATTGCAATCTAAGTTAATTACTATAGAATTGATATAAATTGACTGAAAATTGGCCACAGTACCACAAAGCCTTCAATTCTGTCCCCTTTAAGACCAGCAATGGCCACGATGGGCATCTGGGGTCCATAGTAACTGGGGTTTTCATTGTGACTGTGGCAGAGTCTGGTCTCTGCCTCAGGCACTGAGCCATCGACTGCAGGGAGATTGATCACACTGTGGGACAAAACCATCATTTCATGGAAAATATGCCACTCAGTTCATGAAGATGACATATAATCCCTCACAGTAAACCAAATTTGACCAATCCTTTTGAGACATTACTAAACATAAGAATCTGATCAAGAAATAGCATATATAAAATCAGCACAACATCATATTGAAAATGCATACTGACAAGACATACGATGTCATGTAAACACTTGAGTTAAAGCACGGAAAAAGAACAGCTCATACGCAAAGTCTATATTGTGTAATCAAAGTGACTATGCTCTGTTTACAGGGAATTCAATTATTTTTTTTGTTTAAAACATGCTGGTTCAAGAGCAATAGCAGTCACAGTCGAAGCCTTTTTTACCATTTGAACTGCTCACCTTGATGTCATTATATTAAGGTAGTCACATTTTTCAATGGTCCAGACTGTGATGGTTGATGTGGCAGAAACACAAATCTGCTGCCAGTTCACAGGATTAAACGTCAAATTAATGACCACTTTTCCAGCATTGGGCTTTGAGCAGATAACGGTCTTGTTCTCCCAGTTCCTAGAAAAGATAATAATTTCTTGATATCAAGCTGTACAATCTGCAGAGACATTCCAGCATGTATTTCATGATTCCATGTAAAGCTACTCGAATGGCTTCACAGCGAGGTGACAGAGACGTAAAAAAAGATCGATCTTACCATACGGTTAGAGTGTGATCCGGGACGGCAGAGAAACATGCCAAATAAGGACCCGTCCTGCTCAATGCAAGTGCAGTATACTCCAGCCTGGCTGAGCCTGTATGCATGAAGCCAAAATACATCATCATCATCAAAGTAGCCGACTTAAGAAACTTTCTGAACTCAATTATTTGTTTTGTGTAATTTGGCGATGAAACACC
Organism: Synaphobranchus kaupii; assembly: GCA_029718625.1. Lineage (NCBI taxonomy): Eukaryota > Metazoa > Chordata > Actinopteri > Anguilliformes > Synaphobranchidae > Synaphobranchus > Synaphobranchus kaupii. Next base: position 66,945,450 of record CM056380.1, read on the forward strand.
TGTTGATTCCACAATTTGTTTAACATGAACTGACAATTGCCATTTTAATGACAAAATACATTTAACCTACCCTTTAGTTGAGTCTTCTGAACGAGCTCCGGGTAGCTGTACACAAATATTGAGGGGTTGGGTTTCCGCTCAGAGAAGGCCAGCGTTTTGGATAAGCCGTTGGCTGCAAAAGCCCCTATGCCCCGACCGGGACTCTGCAGCACCTGCCTCTTCTTGGTCTCAGTATCAAGGAAAACCATGTAACTGCCACAGATGTAGCAGGCAGTTTTGTTATCAATAAATTCAACATTCTGGCTTGTAAAACCCTGTGCCCATCTGAAATTAAACGGAAGACATAATTAACAGGTAACGTTAAGTTAACCATTAAACTCAAGACCATTAGCCTAGCTAGACCTTCTGAGAATAACAAAATTGTGAATAGCCTAACATTACAGCTAGCTAGCTAAAATGTGTTTTAAGGTAATATTGTACCGTTTTTGTACTTGCCATATTCTTAAGTAACGTGTTCAAAATGTATGATATAATTACATATGTAAATATGTCGATAGCAAAAATGCCACAATTGAAAATGGGCCAGAGATATTCTTGCCACTGATATTTCATAAACATCAGTGTAAGTTACGTTAGCTAACGCTAATGTAAAAAACAGTACTCTCGTTTAACGTTATATCAACACGATAGATTGTTTAGCATAACTAATACAAAGTATTTATGGCTCCTAATACTTTAGATCATACCTGACTTCCAGCGTACCCAAAACATCCATCTGTGTAAATTGCTTTAAATTTAATTTATAAATAACGTTAGCTTTACACACAACTACCAAGACACACAAAATCGTTTCATTGTGTTACCAGGGCAACCATAACATTCCGAATGAACCCACCCCTGAAACAGATTCATACGATTGGCCGATTCCCTCACGCACACTCAAGTCACAGGGCGGGGCGCACCATGCAAGACAGGATCTGTGTTGGCTTCCAAGTGTCGTTACACAAGCAATTATTTGTGTTACTTGTCTGTGTTATCGTTATCGCACACTAATATAAATATTGTCCCCACGTGTTAACACTTTGTTAGGTAAATATAAACCGCAAGACAAAATATTTATGTCAGTTATGTAACGATAACGCTGTACATATTGATTCTCACGTGACCCAATTCTCGCCTAACAAACCGAAGCTACATTGTCATCGTCATTTCAGAATCAGAATCAGAATCAGCTTTATTGGCCAAGTATGTGAACAAGGAATTTGACTCCGGTTTTTCGTTGCTCTCAATGTACATACCCAGAATAGACATACAGCTAAAAACAAGGACAACAAAGCTGAACAAAGATAAACATAAATATTTAACTACTATGTACAGATATAAATATATATATATATAAAAAAATTTAAAAAACAACACTGAAATTGTAAACAAAAAACAATAGTGCAATGGTGCAGAGTGCAAAGATGCTGGAATAAATATGGAATTATTAATGCAACAGGTTACATTATATACATGAGGTAGTGGGTTGGGTTATCTGACAGTATATGGATGTATACAATATACAGTATATACAGCGTGCTTAGATTTATATTGACATGTTAAAACATGTTAAAAGAAAACCTGCAGTTAAACTACAAATTATAATTTAGAACAAATAGGTACAGTGGATTTTTGGTGTTACGTATTTATTGCACAGGGATTGTTCCTGACACTGTATGACTGATTTAAGTGTTCATCAGAGTGACGGCCTGCGGAAAGAAGCTGTTCTTGTGTCTGGTTGTTTTGGCGTACAGTGCTCTGTAGCGCCTACCAGAGGGGAGAAGTTGGAACAGGTTGTGTCCAGGGTGTGATGGGTCTGCAGTGATGTTTCCTGCCCGTTTCCTGACTCTGGAGATGTATAAGTCCTGGATGGAGGGCAGGTTGGCACCAATGATTTTTTCTGCAGTCCTGACTGTCCGTTGTAGTCTGTTCCTGTCCTGTTTGGTGGCCGATCCAAACCAGACAGTGATGGATGTGCAGAGAACAGACTGGATTATTGCAGAGTAGAACTGGATCAGCAGCTCCTGAGGCAGGTTGAACTTCCTGAGCTGGCGCTTAACAGACGGGTTTAACAGACGGGTCTCCTGAGGTGCAGTCATTGGTGTAGAGGGAGAAGAGCAGAGGGGAGAGCACACATCCCTGGGGGGCACCAGTGCTGATTGTCTGGGTGCTGGATGTGATGTTCCCCAGCCTCTCCTGCTGCCTCCGGTCTGTCAGGAAGTCTGTGATCCACTGACAGGTGGGGGCTGGTACAGTGAGCTGGGTGAGTTTGGAGCAGAGGATTTCTGGGATGATGGTGTTGAACGCCGAGCTGAAGTCCACAAACAGGATCCTCGCATATGTCCCTGGGGAGTCGAGGTGTTGCAGGATGTAGTGCAGTCCCGTGTTGACTGCATCATCCACTGACCTGTTTGCCCGGTAGGCAAACTGCAGGGGGTCCAGCAGGGGGCCTGTGATGTCCTTCAGGTGGGTCAACACTAGTCTCTCGAAGGATTTCATGACCACAGACGTCAGGGCGACGGGCCTGTAGTCATTTAATCCTGTGATAGAGGGTTTCTTGGGGACCGGGATGATTGTGGAGTTTTTGAAGCAGTTGGGGACTTCACACAGCTCCAGTGATCTGTTGAAGATCTGCGTGAAGATGGGGGCCAGCTGGTCCGCACAGACTTTCAGGCAGGAGGGTACAGGTAGATTTACAAATACAGTTTTAGATACAGTTTTAGATACAGGTAGAAATACAAATAAGCAAAGCAGAAGTGAAAGGTAGGCATCTATACCAAATACAGAAAAAAGTCGATGTAAACCGAAGATACAGTATTGGAAACAGGAGAAAGGAGGTCATTATTACAAGATTAAGGGACATAGTGCATTAAATAAAACATTGCATTTAATTGGGAAACATCCTACAGGTCAGTGTGATTACTGTCAGGAAGAAGAGACCGTGAAACATGCGATTATTAGGTGTAATAATTATCAAAGGGAAAGGGAGAATATGAAGGAGGAGCTGAGAGAAGTGGGAATTGAAGAGGCGACTTTTAAAAAGATAGTCAAGGCAGCAGAAGACATAATTTTTAACGTCATAAAGGAAAGTGGTTTGTGGGATAGGATTTAGTTAAGTGCTTCGAGAAATACAGAAGGTGGCGGTAATGCAACAATACTGGATTCAAACCGCCATAAAAAGCCAAGAAGAAGAAGAAGATCGTCATTTTAGTGTCCTAGCTAGCAAGTTCGTGTCTGTGGCTGTGCATGCTGAACACACAACTTGAACTTCGTGGTTTTTGTTACTTATCAGATAGACCAAAGTTCATAGGATAAACTATACACGCGTTGAATTAAAATGGCTTCATCTGAAAAGTGTCTCGGCAAAGGTAATAACGTTATATTTCACTAATATGCTCAGTTATAGAATAGACATTCTTATAGATAGCATTGAGTTCTAGAAAGTATACATTTTCACCCCTAATGCGTATTTAGCCGTTGTACAGCGAGCTAGGTCTGCTATGTAGCGTACTGTTAGTATCAGCAAGATAGACGTTGTTATGTTTTGCTACTCCAGCCTGTTTTCGTTTGCACTATAGCAGTGCATGATGGAAAAACTCTTGTTTTTGAGCGTGAAAATGTAAGTTTTTTTTGTAAATGTTTTACAGATTATAATAGTCAAATTAAATAATAAAACTACTTCGTGTCTCTTGCATAACAGTAAATACAAAAAGATAAATTGTTAGCTTTCGAGTTACAAATGCACAATGCACAATCAGTCATATGTTAGCAATTGCCTAAGAGTCTGCAAAGTCATCCTGAGCATGCTTTTTCTCTGTGAGAGGAAAGCAGTCAATTGAACATCTCTGACCCAGTCTCGAAAAAACTTTACGTTGTGAGCTTCGCACAGCTGGTATTTTTTTATGACTGAGACTGGGCCTCCATTCAATATCCAAGGCCAAATGCACAGAAACTCCTAACCTGGTGTTTGGAGCACAAAACCAGGACCCCTGAGTGATGGAAAATTAATGGCCTGGGTGGTCTTTTACTTTCCCCCAGTTTATGGTTTGAGAAAGCCAATGGAAGCCGTCAACCGCAATGTCCAACCCACAGGTTAACCAAATGTTAACAATGGTACTGGGTCTGTAATGGCTTTGTCAGCCATCTCATAGTCATCATGTGGTCTGATGATTGGTCTTCTAAAGCAGTGGTTCTCAACCCTGGTCCTGGGGACCCCCTGTGTATGCTGGTTTTCGTTCCAACCACAATTGCAATACCAGAATTTTAACAAGCTGTTATTTTTTATGTTGTTTTTATTGTATAGAGAGAACACTTTAAACTCTTTACTCTCTTAAGCCACGTTATGTTAGCAATAGCTATGCATGCTTTGAAGAAAAAAAATCCCATGTTCGTTATGCTCATTGTGTTATATTGCAAACAATTACAAAGAAGAGGTAAGAACTCAGGTGAATAGGCTCCTAATTAGGTAATTGAACACAAGTTTAAGTTCCTTCATAATCTTTTCCTTAAACTTGTTAACACAATGCAGGTTTGGCTCGTTATCATTTGCTTTGTCTTTGAATTCTTCATTATTTACCAAACGGTTAGTTTTAGTGGCCATGTGTCCACAATTTCACCAATTATGAGCCAATTGATTCACCTCAGTCTTTAATTTCATCAGTTAAAACATTTTTTACCTCCTTTTAATTGTTTACAATACAGCACAATGTGAATATTGGACTTTTATTCTTCATGGCATGCATAGCTATTACTAACATAATGTGGCTTAAGAATGTAAATAATCCCTCTAAACATTAAAAACACCTAATTAAGAAAAATTAACAGCTTGTTAAAATTCAAGTATTGCAATTGTGGTTGGAACGAAAACCAGCATACACAGGGGGTCCCCAGGACCAGGGTTGAGAACCACTGTTCTAAAGGCCAAGGAATATTAAGCCATTTTACCAGACCGGGTGCACCGTATGGTTCAAACACTGTTCCCTTCAATCAACAGGAAGTTCCCCTCCAGGTCCAGTGCCTAAGGGGATGATCCGGCTCTACAGCATGAGATTCTGTCCTTTTGCACAGAGAACACGTCTTGTCCTTCATGCCAAGGGCATCAAGTAAGATAAATGAAGATGCAAAAAGTGGACACATAACTTTTAACTTCCCTGCATTAGTCGGTTCACATAATTGTATATCTCAAAAGGTTGACCTCGACTCAGTTGCCTGTGACAATGTTGTCATTTTCCCCACAGTGTAGGTCAATATCACTAACTAGCAAATGTGCATTTAATAAAAGACAGCCTGTGTGTCATTAAGCTTTTCTATATTTCAGACATGACACCATCAACATTGATTTGAAGGACAAACCTGATTGGTTCCTGATGAAGAACCCACTTGGCCTGGTGCCTGTGCTGGAGACTCCAGGCGGTCAGGTGATCTATGAATCACCCATCACGTGCGACTACCTGGAAGATGTTTACCCAGAGAAGAAGCTGCTTCCAGCAGATCCTTTTGAGAAGGCTCAACAAAAGATGCTGCTGGAGCATTTTTCCAAGGTACACTCTGGGTCTATAGAGCCTCACTCACTTCCAGTTCACAAACACACAACTCTTTTTTTACCTACTTCCTGTTGGACATTTTAAACTCTCAGTGCTTAAAATAAGGTATCAGGCTCAGATGACCGGACACCTGTAGCATACGTGACCGCCTGTGATGAGTCTTGTGTATGTGTATGGTCTTGATATATTAAGCCTTTCCTTGGGACTCCCATGGGGCAGATCTAGCTAAAGCACTAGTCTGCAGTGTGTTATTGGCTGTAGCATGGCATAAGTAAGTAACTTCCTGTTAGGAGCAGGAGGGTGTAATAAGTGTTACTGCACTACCCTGGTGTCCAGTAGATGGCAGTGTTGGCTTATTTGATGCATCTCATAATAAATGATTAACATTACATTACATTGCATTTATTTAGCAGACGCTTTTATCCAAAGCGACGTACAGTAAGTGCGTACAGAGACATCATCAAGATCACTACAGAACAGACAAGGCAAAGCACATCCTTCGCATAATGTAGCAGCTATCCCTAGCAATGAACGTCGACTGTAGTTCACAGTAAGCTGTGGGCAAATCAGCAACACCACACTTCCATTCCAAATACTAGTATAAACTATAATAAACAGACAGGAAAACACAGGGAACTAGTAGACAGGGAACTGATATTCCTAGGTGAGGATATCAGTCAAGGTGGAGTCTGAAGAGGTGTGTCTTCAGGCCTCGACGGAATGCAGGCAGGGTTGGAGTAGAACGTAGGGGAATGGGAAGTTCATTCCACCACTGAGGAGCTAATGTGGAAAAACTCCGCAGTCGGGACAAGCGAGAGCCTTTGACACGGAGGGGGGGGGGGGGAAGTGCCAGTCGCCCTGCTGTAGAAGAGCGAAGTGGTCGAGCAGGAACATAGTTCTGGATTAAGTCCTGCAGGTAGGCGGGGCCTGTCCTATTGGCTGCAGTGTAGGCCAGGGTCAGAACTTTGAACCTGATCCTGGCTGCAACTGGCAGCCAGTGGAGAGACCTCAGCAGGGGGGTTACATGGGAAAATTTCAGGAGGTTGAACACAAGCCGGGCAGCTGCATTCTGGATCAGTTGAAGAGGCAGAATGGCACAGGCCGGTAGGCTTGCGAGCAGGGAGTTGCAGTAGTCCAGGCATGAGGTGACCATGGTCTGGACAAGAAGCTGGGTGGAGTAGGTGGTCAGGTACGGTCGAATCCTCCTGATGTTGTACAGGAGGAACCTGCAGGACCGTGCCGTCGCCCTGATGTGCTCTTTGAAGTCCAGCCGGTCATCCAGGACCACCCCCAGGTTCCTTGCAGAGCGGGAGGCAGCCACCACGGTCCCATCAACGGTGATGGAGAGGTCATGTAGTGGGGAGTTCTTGTACGGCATGAAGAGGAGCTCTGTCTTGATTAATTATTGTACATGATTGATTAAGTATTGTGAAGTTGAATAAACGCAGCTAGCACAGCTAGACTTCTGTTGAACATAAACATGTTTCTTTAATGGACTAAAGAACATTACAGAAGGTATTCCCTGCCTCTTTTCACATTGGCAAACTCTCTGGTCCATAATGTGCCTACAGTCCACCCGTGCATTGGGTGTACAGCTCAGTTGGTGAACTGCAAAAGCAAAAACACATTGTGGCTTAAAGTACACACTTGCATGCTGTCTGCTGGTGGTTGCAGGGATGGAATAGGCTTACAATACAATTTGGCATTCCAAAAAAGTGAGAACTGAAAATAGGGGATACAAATATTTTTAAAAACTAGCCCATATTCTTGAAAGGTCACAAGTCTTATGATGTATGTGCAGGGTTATTGTTCATTGATGTCTTAGAAATGGGGCTGTAAACAACATTGTTTGCTAAAATACAGTTAATTCTTTTTTTTTTTTATTTGCCCAAGGCCACCCCATACTTTTACAAGATTCCTATGATGAGCAGAAAAGGTGAAGACACGTCAACACTGGAGGAAGAGCTGAAGGAAAAGCTCATTAAACTGAACGAGGCAAGAAAAATTCTTGATCTTTGATACTTAAACTAAAATTCAGTTTTTTTTATTTACTTCTGTAGCATTTACATTTTACTTGTTTCCCAATATTATTTTATTCAGTGTTTATGTAGTAGCCTTTGATTTATATCCTGCTTTTGTCACAGAACCTTGCCAGTAAGAAGACAAAGTACTTTGGGGGAGATTCAATTACCATGATTGATTACATGATGTGGCCCTGGTTTGAAAGAATGGATACCAGCGGATTGAAACAGTATGTATCAATGCTACAGTGTGATAAGGGTAGAAGCCCTGTAACTCCTTTACAGAAAAGTTAGTAAAGGTTTTAGCCACCCAGATTTGATACTACAGTGAGTTGCTAATGGAACAGCCTGAAATCCATGTCTTAGAAACCATCTGTTGCATATGGCACTGCAGCTGTATAGGATTAATTCTGCTTAGGGTTCTGTGTGTGCTCTTCTCAAAGGCAAAATAATCATCACTGTGGCTTCAATGACACATTTCACTGTTTTTCAGCTGCATGGATGGAGCACCAGAACTAAAGAACTGGACAGAGCGCATGCTTGAGGATCCATCAATCAAGGCCATCATGTTTGACAGTGAGACATACAAGGGATTTTACAAATCATACCAAGAGGGCAAACCTGATTATGATTATGGCCTATAAGAAGGAGAGAACCTCTCCAGGAAGTTTTTGTTTTCCTTCTGCAAAGTATGTGGTTGTTTTGTTTTCATAAAATGTGCTTATGAAAAAATGAAACCTGGGTCCTCATTTATAAAGTCATCTTGGAATTCATCCAAAATGTGAGCGTACGACCGTTTTCTAAAATGTTCCTACGAACAATTTATGAAATGTCCACACACACGAATAAATGTTCCTAGGCATGACCTGTTTAAAAATAAGAAATCAGCCTAAAATCACGTGAACAAGCTTGTGAACTCTACCCAGTTAGCACCCTCAAATGTCTTTATATGGTCATGTTTTTTTTTACTATATACTCACTCGGAGACAATTTTCACATGATATAAAATTGATATATAACAATTTGACATCTTTTTTTTTCTTTCGGTTTTGTCAGTTTACAGCTATGTTAATGTTATAGTTTCAATATTTGTTACAATTATTTTATTTCAATGGAGTTGTCATTGACGGTCATCAATACAAGCCTTCTGTTGCTTGCTCTTAATACAGCTGTTTCTGTATCAGTCATTATTACATGGGATGTTTGTTGAACTTTTGCATTGACTGCACTTTAAAACCATAAAGGTATCTATTTTTATTATTGTTAGGCCATTTTTCATAAAGTTTTGCACGCATGACAATGTTCAATTATAGGCGTAGGATTAATTTCAGCTTTGGGGAGACGCACTGCTGGACTGCCTAATCTCGCATATTCAAACGCCAAGTGTCGCAAGCATACTAGCTAGTCTAACTCGTGAGCACTGTAGCTGTACTGGGACTCGTGAGCGCTGTAGCTGGACTGGGACTCGTGAGCGTTGTAGCTGGGCTGGGACTCGTGAGCGCTGTAGCTGGACTGGGACTCGTGAGCGCTGTAGCTGGGCTGGGACTCGTGAGCGCTGTAGCTGTACTGGGACTCGTGAGCGCTGTAGCTGGACTGGGACTCGTGAGCGCTGTAGCTGGACTGGGACTCGTGAGCACTGTAGCTGGACTGGGACTCGTGAGCACTGTAGCTGTACTGGGACTCGTGAGCGCTGTAGCTGGGCTGGGACTCGTGAGCGCTGTAGCTGGACTGGGACTCGTGAGCACTGTAGCTGTACTGGGACTCGTGAGCGCTGTAGCTGTACTGGGACTCGTGAGCGCTGTAGCTGGACTGGGACTCGTGAGCGCTGTAGCTGGACTGGGACTCGTGAGCACTGTAGCTGTACTGGGACTCGTGAGCGCTGTAGCTGTACTGGGACTCGTGAGCGCTGTAGCTGTACTGGGACTCGTGAGCGCTGTAGCTGGACTGGGACTCGTGAGCGCTGTAGCTGTACTGGGACTCGTGAGCGCTGTAGCTGGACTGGGACTCGTGAGCGCTGTAGCTGGACTGGGACTCGTGAGCGCTGTAGCTGGACTGGGACTCGTGAGCGCTGTAGCTGGACTGGGACTCGTGAGCGCTGTAGCTGGGCTGGGTCTCGTGAGCGCTGTAGCTGGACTGGGACTCGTGAGCGCTGTAGCTGTACTGGGACTCGTGAGCGCTGTAGCTGGACTGGGACTCGTGAGCGCTGTAGCTGTACTGGGACTCGTGAGCGCTGTAGCTGTACTGGGACTCGTGAGCGCTGTAGCTGGACTGGGACTCGTGAGCGCAGTAGCTGGGCTGGGTCTCGTGAGCGCTGTAGCTGGACTGGGACTCGTGAGCGCTGTAGCTGTACTGGGACTCGTGAGCGCTGTAGCTGGACTGGGACTCGTGAGCGCTGTAGCTGGACTGGGACTCGTGAGCACTGTAGCTGGACTGGGTCTCGTGAGCACTGTAGCTGGACTGGGACTCGTGAGCACGGACTGATCAGGGGCAGAATGAGACCGCTGATAAGGAGCAAGGCGATCTGTTTGCAGCACCACCACTCAGCGATGGAGCTGAAGGCGAACCCAGTACACTACATCAGACAGGCGTTGTAGCACAGTACAGGGACCCTCCCAATCTCCCGCCCTTTTCATCGCTGGGTTGTATACTCACACGTCATCCCCCAGTTTGCAGTGGCTGTGTGCTCACGGGCCAGCTGGTGGACATAGTCATGGCTGGGAAGCAGGCAGGCTGTTGTCTGGGGGCGGTCGAACACTAAATCCACCCGCATCCGCAGCTCTCTTCCCAACATCAATGGCGCTGGTGTGCAGCCGGTGGACTGCACAGCAGAGCGCTACAATGAGCACCAGTGGGAGGTAATAAAATAATAATGCCTTGCATTTATATAGCGCCTTTCTCACCGGCCGACAACTCAATGCGCTTTGCTATGATGAGGGAGAAACTTTCCTCTATTATCTACTACCACCAATGTGCAGCACCCACCTGGGTGATGCCACGGCAGCCATTTCCGCCAAAAATGCTCACCACACGTCAGCTGAGGTGGAGAGGTAGAGAACAATTTTTTTAGCCAATTAAAAAGGGATGATTAGGTGGCAAATTTTCAGGTTGGGAATTTAGCCAGGACACTGGGGAAACCCTTACTCATAAAGATGAGTGTCATGGGATCTTTAATGACCTCATTCCAGGACCTTGCTCGAGGGCAGGTATAGCTAGGAATCAAAACTGCAACCTTGTGATTAAGGGTGGTTACAGAGTGTTTAAAACAGGGAGCTGACAACCCCCTTTATAGTGGATGCAGGGTCTTGTCGATTGACCATTTTAGTTGGTAGGAAATTGGTAATGACATTACTTTTGTGTTCAAAAGTCATCAGTTCCCTTTAAAAGGGAAATCGGTCATCAGTGCACACAACTCGAAGTTAATGTTAACTATAAGTCTAGGAATCACATCACTCTGCAATGTATTCAAATGAGGAATACCTGTTTCTAATGCAGAGTGGTATTTGTGGTATACAGTCCAGCATACAGTATACATCTTGTCCTAATGCAGAGTAGTATTTATACAGTGCAGCATGTTGTGTGATGGAAAATCCCATTGAAAGGCAAGCACAGCCCAGCATCTTTAAGTAATGGTGCCATCGTGTGGTTGAATATAGAAGTACACTGAAATTAGGGAAAAAAGGGAACTGAAAAACAGAGTATGAACCACTGCTCCTTCCGCAGGCCCTCCTGTGATCCATCAGTGGGTATCAATCTACTGTATGGGAAGCAATGTCTTAACCTATTTTTATTTTTATTTGCACTTTTTTTTAGTGTGTTCAGCACCTCTCACCATATGTCCTGTTACATAACCTATGGGGTGTCAGACTCCAGTGCTGGAGATCCACAGTGCTGGTTATAAATCTGTGTTGGCATATACGCAATTAATTTAAGTCACTGATTGGGTAAAGTGACTTCTTTCTAAACACACATGGCTGCTGATTAAAAGGAAACCCCAAAACCAGTTTTCACCTTGTACTGAAATTTGAGACCCCTTCTCTAAACCTGTGAAAACGAGTTGTGTCCTGGCGCTCACCAATAGGTGGTGTAGACAGCTACATCTATGGTGTTTGTGGTGACATGCCTCAGATGAGAAAATCACTCCTGGCCTTGCAGTTTCCAGGATGACCGCACCAGGCTTAATAAACACATATTCACAGCACGTGACAGCATATCCTTTAGCACTTAAACCACTTTATAAGCAGACCATGATTGAGCCATTGCCAAACAGACAGGATCCACTTTGTGATCCAGTCATTTTCTCAGTAAAAAACGAATAATATAGCCTATGGACTGTATTTAATTCCATGGACATATGCAATAATAATAATAACAAATAAACCGGCCAAGTGTACTGTTTCAATAATGCACTGTACATAAAGAAGCAAGTTCCGCCGCAGTTTTTTTTTGGAATGAAAATGTATTTTCAGTTTTGATTGAAATACCCTCTAAGCCTTCTAGCTGCAATGCCATAAGACCTACAAACATATATTTTATTTTTCTTTAGTAAATTGGAGTTAATTATACAAACCAAGTATCAATCAAGGAAACATAAGTTAGTCAGGTCGTGTGTTTTGTGTTTGTGACTCTGTAAGGCTGTGGTGCGCGCGTGTGTGGGTGTGTGTGACAGCCTGTTTGCTGTCACGTGACATCCCAATATTAATTGATAGCTGCGGTTGTGCTGTCTCGGTGACTGCGGCCAGGCAGGGGACAAGGGAGTTAAAGATCAGAGAGTGAGAGAAAGCGAAAAAAAGAAAGAAAGGAAAGAAAAGAAAGAATTCTCTCTCAAACTAAATCAGTTGGTCAGTCTACACAATCGTAGGGACAACGCTGTTCACAGAGCAAACTTAATTAGATTATCGTCAGTAAATTATCCCAATCAAGCAGTGAATTGTTGCGCTAATATTCAGAATCATGACCCAAGTAGAGACAACAGTGGAATACAGCAATGGTTATGAAGAGGACGAGTACATGATGCAGGAGGACGACTGGGACAGAGACCTGTTATTGGACCCGGCTTGGGAGAAACAGCAGAGGAAGGTAAGAAGAAACTAGTTATGCCACTGTTAGTAAAGGTTAATTCGAGCTCAGAAGAAATAGCTTTTTATTGGGAAATAGCCTACGTATTTTCACAATGTGAAATTAAATTCGAAAACTTTCGACTGTGAAGATGCGAGCTTTTTAATGTTGCCTACCACAAGTGCGAACGTAGCCTACTTATTTTAAACTTGTATTACTTTTATTCAACTCCGGCCTAATGAACATGAAACACAGTAGTTTTATGCCTATTTAGCTCGTTAATACATGCACGCTAATATAATTTCACTTGCAGCTCTTAAAAACCAATAAAGAGCTCGAACGGTACTAGACTATGGAAGGATGCAGTGGGTACCGGCCAAGAATAGCGCAACCGGCGGTTCGAGATACTTTTGGCATTCCATTGATACGCGTGGTATGAGAGCTGTCAACAGATGGTTGTAACACATGATGACGTCCTTAGGATTAGAATGGATGCTATATCTAATTTTAACTACAGACCGAAGGGCATTATTGTCGTCTAATCCAATGTCCTTGGTCTGGAATTCCTTTGTTTGGAGAAACTACAGGAACGAATACAGAGCTACTGTGGTGTGCCTAGTTCTCTCTGTTCTGTAAGTAACGAGAAGGAAGATTAGGTTAAATGACGGAGCTATATTTTTTTCTTCAGTTAAACGTGCTGCTCTGTAAGTGAAATGAGAGCTGATGATGGATTAGATTGGTCTCTCCCAGGGGTCTTGAAGTTTGTTCATTCACAGACCAATGGAATTAAGTCATGCGGCTATCAATAGATCAGATAGTTAATTAACACTGTTTATTTATTTTGCATAGCAACTATGTGAGTGTACAAAAACACGTTCAATTGTGCTTTGCCAATGTTTTGTGATAAAAATCAATCAATGTAACCAGTATGATAACGCATAGTGCTTTGTTGAATTTATTTCTTAATAAAGTTTATTTGTGTATCTGATATATGTCAGTAACTATGGGGACCATGTGAACTCCACCCTTACCTCCAGGTTCTGATGCAAAATGCCAGAGTAAGAATTTAAAATTATCCCAAGTTTTGTCCTTTATCTCAGTGTCTTCATCTTTGGTGAGGTGAACAGTGCACAGTATCAGCTTTCTTTAATCATTCTCCACCAGGGTAATCGTCTTACAAAAGCAGGGGGAATGGAAGTGGCCTTCCCAATTTAACATGGTCCTGGACCTCAGTAGGCTATACATGCTCTCATCCACCCTGCTCCGAAGAGAAAGTTCACCTGCATGGTTTGGCTGATTGATTCCATTTTAAACTGAAACTCATCCCAATATTCCAGTTTAAACTGAAACTAATCCCACTACTCTAATTTAAACTGAAACTCATCACATGTTTTCAGGTTAAACTGAAACTCATCCCACTGTTCCAGTTTAAAAGAAACACAAACTGTACCAGTTTAAATGAAACTCACCCACTATTCCAGTTTAAATTAAACTCACCCACTATTCCAGTTTAAACTGAAACTCACCCACTGTTCCAGTTTAAATGAAACTCACCCACTGTTCCAGTTTAAATTAAACTCACCCACTGTTCCAGTTTAAATGAAACTCACCCCACTATTCCAGTTGAAATGAAACTCACCCCACTGTTCCAGTTTAAATGAAACTCACCCACTGTTCCAGTTTAAATTAAAATCACCCACTGTTTCAGTTTAAATTAAAATCACCCACTGTTCCAGTTTAAATGAAACTCACCTCTATTCCACTTTAAACTGAAACTCACCCCACTATTCCACTTTATATGAAACTCGCCCACTGTTCCAGTTTAAATGAAACTCACCCACTGTTCCAGTTTAAAATGAAACTCACCCCACTATTCCAGTTTAAACTGAAACTCATCTGCTATTCCATTTTAAACTGAAACTCACCCAGGGAAACGCATCCCACTGTTCTAGTATAAACTGAAACACATCCAGTATTCCAGCTTACATTTATTGATCATGAATTGGCTTTAGAAGAAAAGCAATTGAATTGAAACTTTGAATTGGAATTATACTTCTAGAATTAACCCCAGCTTTGATCACAGATGTCAGACCACAGCTATGTTCGAGTCATGTTCAGAGTTTTCATATCTTTGATGCCATTTTCTGGACAACGCATAGCTGGCCATTGCGTCTCCATTTGATCCCTACTGGGCGATCAGGCACCTTCAGTCTGCTTGTTCCAGTTGCACATGAAGTGTCTTCCTCTGACTCACATCTGAGCTCAACATGTGGACAGCTGTGTGACAATAAGCAGTGCCTAGCTGGCACGTGTTTTTGAGGGACAGCGTGTGCTTGTGTGCGCTCTCTCAAATGGATAGCGGCTGGTGAAGGATGGGCTGCCCCAAACTGGGGGAAAAGGACTGAGGCTGAGCTCTCTTTTAAAGGCCAGCAGCTCAATGTCACCTGCGCTTATTCTGTCAGCTGGCATGCAGGCTCCATTCCGCAACCATGTTCCCAAATTAGTCCAACCCACCCCCACCCCCCCACCCCCGTCAGTCAGGTTTGGAGGACAACAGTAACTCCACTGCCTCAGTTATTCCCTCCTGTATTTTGGACTGTTTACATACCTCCACAAGCCCTGTGCGTTTCTGTCTGTAGCCTGACAGTGTAAATCGTGCCCCAGACCGATCCACACACTGTGTGAGGTGCCATCAATTAGTGTGGAAGTGAAACGGAGCCCAATTAACGCAACTGCTGAAAGGCTGCCAAACTTTTGTTGCTATGGAGATTATGTAGAACTAGCAGAAAATGGAGAAAGTGTCAAAACAGAAAACAAGAAAAAAGCACTTTTAGGCAGCATGTTAAGCCTTGTAGCATTTAGCATTTTAGACTTTTTGTGACAATTTTGATTCTGAATTCTGAAATAAAAAAGTATATTTGCGACAGTTCACTGAATAAACAAGTTTTTATAAAAAACAATAGAACAGGAAAAAAGAGCTTTGATCAGAAGATCTTTCCTTATTACTAGATAAAAATAATAACATTTGTCCAACATCAGATAATTTATTAATACATGTATTATCATTGATGAAGTAGTCTTTCCCTCATATGCATTATTAATGCATGGTAGGAACAATTCTGACAGTATTTTACCTGATCGGGCCATATCAAAAAAGATATAGTTCAACGGAGAAAAAAGAGACTGCAGTAGGGTTGCAAAGGGAGGGAATTTTCCAGGGAAAATTACCACTCAGTGTAATTTTGGAAATTTTCAATCTCATGGTTAACCTTCCTATTATGTCAGTATTTTACTGTTATCTGTGTTAAGGTGTTGTTACGGTCAACAAAGTTCCAAATATATATTTTTTACATGTATTTCCAAATTCTCTAGGATGTCTTAAAGGTATTTGCATCAGAGCAGAACTGGTCCCTGTTTAGTGGAACACACACCAGATTGTGCAACAGGCTGCTAAACGAAAGAGTTGAGAAACGGATGGCTATTCAGTCAAACTTGAAAGTTTTGAACCCATTAAAGATGACAGCACACAAATTTAATCTGAGGAGGATTGTCCAGAGTCTCTTTCTGAAGACAAAGCTAGCTGTGATAGAGATTAATAAGCCTAGGTCAAGCAAGTCATGTTAAAATGTTTTAGTCAAAAAATGAAGTTATTCCTAATACATAGGCTGATCTAATTTGCTGTCTTAGATGGAAGGAAATTACTAAATATATTTTCGCATTTACCTATTTAATATGCTTTTTGTAAAACAAACTGCATTTGGAAAAAAAACATACCAAAAATGTGTTCACATTGTGGTTTTCTCCCTAACAATGTGTATAAAGTATTCGCAGTGACCCCCTCACACAGGCCCAATATGTAAAAAACCAAAGACATGCTTACGATTTATGAAAAATATTGTTAACAGTATAAATTCCCAAAATTACCTCAGAATTCCTTAAAAAGGGACATTTTCCCTGAACTTTACAACCCTACTCTTCAGTGTTGAAGACCACTATGTTTGTTAGTTCATTAAATGAGCTCAGTGTTATTCCTACATGAATGTATTCTGAACAGTTTTAACATGGGCAACATGATGGTTATTTTTTTTGGTTGCAAATTCAATGGTAGGTTATACAATGTGCATATTTCATATTTTTTTTTTTTTTTTTTGCCAAGCATTATAGCAAAGCAAATATATCTGTCAGAATAATGATTTGCGTGCTTCAGATATACAAGGATAGAGAGAAGAGTCAGGAGTGGAAATTCACCTCCACGACTGAGTACTAACAGATTAATCCCAGCTAATGCTTTGATTTCATTCTTTCTTTCTTTCATTTGCAGTCTCCTTACTGGACCCATCCTTTATGATATATGCCTGTCACTCAGTTTACGTCTGTGTGTTTACTTAAAATGCTTCAGAAATCTATTGCTCTGTATTGTTACACCATATTGATTCTTGGTACAGAAGATGAGGGTGATGGCATTGTATAAACATTGAGAAATACTTGGAAAACCACTTGCAACATCTTTCTAAAAACTATTTAGAAGTTTTAACAACACTGTATAAGTATAAGTCAGAATCTTTTGCAATTTTACTTTTACACTATTCATTTTAGGGATTTAAGTATAAACATGTGATTTTATTGTGCAAAAAAAACTCACAAATTTAAAATAAATTAAAATGTTGATTTTCTCAAAATTGGTAAAAGTGGTCTGAGTGAGTTTTGGAAAAAACACTCTTCAATTAATAACAAAGCACTTGGTGGCTTTCCATGGTGCGAATTCAGGGAAAGGAATGGAAAGCAGTTGGAAGAACTGCACTCTGCTCTCAGCTATTATATCTAAAGTAAAATGGCCTCTGCTGGTGCTTTCTGTTGAAGCCTACCAGACTAGGCTAAATTTAAGCCCTTATATCAGCTGGAATGTATGCTGTGGCCTGCAGAAAGCCATTATCTCTGCATTATTACCACAACTAGGTCATAAGTGCCAATGAGTAAGACCAGGCCAGTAATTCAGTTAACAGTCACATCCTAAATAATCAAGAAACACAGATAATGTAAACTGTAAAACATAATTACTTTTTTTTCCAGTGATGCATGTTAGTTGTAGCTACTATAATAGCTGTGTTTCATGTTATGTTCACAAATTGTACATTAATTGATGTTAACAATTCCATATTTTTACTTGTAAATGTTTACTTTGTCAGTGGATCATGTGAATGATATATGCATGTTAATATCAAAGGATAAAAGTAATGAACTATCTGCCATTACTGAGTTGGGATATGCTAAACTGAATTTGCATTGTAAAGTTGTACAGTGAGCACCATAATTCATTTTGACAGTGACACATTTTTTGGTTATTTTGGTTCTGTACTCTAGCACTTTGAGTTTGAAAGGGTACAATGACAATGATGTTGAAGTGCAGACTGTCAGCTTTAATTTGAGGGTATTTTCATCCATATCGGATAAACCGTTTATAGAGCCTTTTGTACATTTTGTACAAAGAGTCTTTTGTACATGTAGATATCTTATTTTCTGGTACTCCTACAAGCGATACTATAACATCTCTGCATTTGAATGGATCTCTATGGGAATTGGGGGGTGGGACTAGATTTAGCTGTAAATTATGCTGGAACAGTATGGAACACATGGTTGGCTAAATGGCTCTAAGTCATGAAGGGACTGACTTACAGCCATTTAGCCAACCATGTGTTCCATACTGTTCCAGTGTAATTTACAGCTAAATCTAGTCCCACCCCCCAATTAGACATGCAGCATCACGTTCTACTCTTGATCGATCCACAGTGGATCTTCTTCAGAAATTCAGTAATTGCTTGTTGGGTGTAACATATGAGTGGATGTGTCTAAATGTAGAGTTTAAAAAGAAAAGAAAATTATAACTACATGAATTGATTCCTGAGCTATAAATAGGAGATTGGCTATCACTGAGAGAGGTAACTATATATGCCCTGTAAGGGATGTGTGTTTACCCTCTGATTGATTTACTGTCACCAGTAAGGTTAGCCTTCCTTGGTATTTAGGAATTTAGCATATGCCTAAATGTTGACATGGATACGATGCAGAATTTAATTTGAGCTCTATTAAGGGCTGTTAACCTGTCATCTCTTAAGTTGTGTTTACTGTTCAAGCACTGAGACGGATAAATGACTCACTGCAGACACTTAACCTAGAGGCAACCACAGGAAGTCTCTCACCCTACACATTCACAAACGCACATATGCAGATGCAAACACAAACAGACACACACACACACACACACACACACACACACACACACACACACACACACACACACACACACACACACACATACACACACATACAAAGCACACACTCGCATGCAAGAGCTCAAACTTCAAACTTTTATTTTTGGTTGTTATTCATGAAACGTGTGACCAAACAAACTCAGCTGACGTTACCATGAAGGATCTTTGCTTGTAACAAACTTATAATGAAATTGGCTAAATGAAGTCACGGGCGTACGGTTGTTGCTTTGCAGACGTTCACAGCCTGGTGTAATTCCCACCTAAGGAAAGCAGGAACACAGATTGAGAATATTGAAGAGGACTTCAGAAATGGCCTGAAACTCATGCTTCTGCTCGAAGTCATTTCAGGTATCATAAGAGTATAATAACATGAGTATAGATAAAGAGGAGAACAGGACATTCAGTCCATAATTTACTTATAGGCTAGAGCAGTGCTTGCCAACCTTGGTCTTGGGGGACCACTGTATATGCTGGTTTTCGTTCCAACCACAATTGCAATCCCAGAATTTTAACCATAACTGTTCATTTTTCTTGGCACTTTTCATGTTTAGAGTGATTATTTACACCACATTATGTCAGAAATAGCTATGCATGCCATGCCATGACTAATAAAGGGATGATTACATTTTTCGTATTGTGCTATATCACAAAAATTACGAAAAAGAGTTAAGATTATTTAACAGATGAAATTAAAGACTGAGGTGAATTAATTCACTCCTAATTGGTGAAGGCGCGGACACATGGCAACTAATCATTTGGTAGATAATAAAGAATTTAAAGACAAATCAAATGATACCAAGGCAAACCTGCACTGTTAATAGGTTTAAGGAAATAAATTATGAAAGAACTTCAACAACCTAATTAGGAACCTATTCATCCCAGTCTTTAATTTGATTAGTTAAAACTTTTGTCTGTTTGCAATATCGCACAATAAGCACAATGTGAACATGGGATTTTTGTTCTTCATGCATGGCTATTTCTGACATAGTGTCATTTAAAAGGGTAAATAATCCCTTTAGCTTATTAAAATTCTGGGATTGCAACTGTGCTTGGAACGAAAACCAGCGTACAGTGATCCCCAGGCCTGAGTTTGAGAACCACTGGCGTAGAGCATATGCACTGCGTCAAGCCTGGACTAGAACACCATGAGTGTCTCTGCCTCCACTATAAGACCTGGCAAAGCTGTTCCAGACATGTCAAAAATACTTCCTGATGTCAAGGTGGAATTGACCCTTTTGCTAGTTTCCACCAATGCCCCCTTGTTTTCCTGACAGAACGTAACCAGTTAAATGGTTTGCTGTTCGTCCTGCATGCAAATGACAAAGCCTTTCCATACTAAACAATCTGCACAGCCGCAAACAGTTTCTGATCATGCCATTGGTCAAGTATTTCCCCGGAAGAAGATAAGTTGTCATGTTCATATTAATACTGAGCTGATAAGGAGGGAGATAGCCGCAGCGTAGAAACACTATGTTAAGTATACTTTTGAAACAACATGCCATGTAGAGTTAGTCTGTTGTATTTTGTGTCATCATAGTCCACTGTTATCTGCTCTCTCTCTTTAAGGTGAAAGACTACCCAAGCCTGACAGAGGAAAGATGCGATTTCACAAAATAGCCAATGTCAACAAAGCTTTGGATTTTATCACCAGCAAAGGGGTCAAACTTGTTTCAATTGGTGCTGAAGGTATGATTTCTAATGTTCAGGTCCATTGCTACCGTTCAGGTACATTGCTTATTACAACGTTACTGTCTGTAGTGTGGGAGAATAACCGCTCCTCACTCTGCAGTGGATTAAACCATGGAGTGACAGCTGAAATCTACTGAGGGACACCTGACCAGGTTAAAGTAGATAAGAGTTGTAGGCACTGAGATGTGAAAGCCATATTCAAGCGGAGTGGCCAGTAATGCTGCTGGTTTCATCCTGTAGAAATTGTGGACGGGAACGTTAAAATGACTCTCGGGATGATCTGGACCATAATCCTCCGCTTCGCCATTCAGGATATTTCAGTTGAAGGTAAGACGGAATTATTTTTTTTTGCCAGGGCCGAGGAAGATTGTGTTTAAGTTCAGTCAATTCAGATAATTTATGTAAATTCAGTTTACAAAACAAAACAAAACCTGTAATGTTCCATGATGATTTTTCAATTAAGGAATTGAATTTCAGCTCATTTTCTGAATTGACTGAATTGAAATGAAATTGATTTCATCCCATCCATGCACAGTATAATATTGATTGTGAACTGTGGTGCCCTACTATTTTTATTTATTGTGGTTATTATTTAGCATGGTAGCCCTGGAATTGAGCTTGTCAAAAGTCCCATAATGTTTCACTGCTACCTCTGAATTGAGGTTCTGAATTTCTTCTGTAATACTCCAGCTGTGCACTGTAAATGGCTCATATGCTCAAATTAAATCACGTTTTGCGGTTCAACTTGATGTAGGCATATGCTCAGGAAACAGCAATGATGTAAAAACTATGCAAATAACCTCAGTTCTCTTGTAGAAACATCTGCAAAAGAAGGCCTTCTCTTGTGGTGCCAAAGAAAGACTGCCCCCTACAGGAATGTTAACGTCCAGAACTTCCATGTCAGGTGAGCCCAATAAGCACATTATTCCTCCTGTAGCCCACCCTGTCATATACTGAGAGATACATTAACTGTCCAACCCTGCATTATTTGTCACTGTTTCAAAAACATTGATTTTCCACAAATGCCAGTGATAACCAGTCATGAAACCAGTAATACAGTACATTTCAGATCTTTTTAAAAATGGACATTTAGGTCACACTTAATTAGAAGAATTGAACCCTCTGCAAAACATGTCAGTGTACCTCACTGTTTTTCAATGTACAAACTGTAACAGTGTTAATATGTAGCATTTTGACTATGAAAAGTATACACATGGAGATAACGTCGTCATCAGAAAACGTTTTGATGACAACACACACCACCAGCCATCTAGTACAGAATTACTGTGAGTGTTTTGGGCTAGATTGTGTGAAAAACATAAGTCCACATTTTTACTATATATTGCAGTATATTCCATTTTTGTAACAGGATGCTGGCCTAGATGTACATTTACTGCTAACAGCAAACACAGGAGAGGGGTAGGCCAGTGTAGACTCTCACTGTGATTGCAAACATCTCTGTTCATCTCAAACGCTGGAATGAGAAAAGCTCTATGTCAATAGCTGAGCGGGTACAGTCAACCCTGGCAGCTGGCAGATTTGAGAAAGACCAGGTCATGTGTGACGTGTAACCGTCATCATTATGAAAGATCTCTGGGGACGTTTGAAAGGTCAGGCCTCAGGATATAACTCAATACCCTCCACATGCTACGAAGGTCTCAGGTTCTGAATCACCTGAGGCTTCTGTGGAACTCAATACGTTTCACACGCTGACAACATGTCTCTGCCTACTGTCCATGTGTTTATCCGTGACAACCATCTGTAAAACCAGAGTGGACATTTCACAGCTATTACATAATGTTAAAGGATAGATAAATACAGAACAAATGTAAAGAACAGCTGAAAAGAGGTGTGGTGTAGATTTGTCATGTAGTAAGCATGTAGTAAGCATGTAGTAAGCATGGTGTGCTATGCAGTGCATTACACATTTGTAATATTTTTATTTGTTTATGTTTATAACAGCAATAGTTTTGGGGGTAAAAATATTGACTCATACAATACTGTACATATTCCTAAATCAGTGTGCAGAAACTCTGAAATGCCAAACTGGACATGTATTTTCTCTGTGGAATCATGCTTTGTTGTTCCAGTAAAGCTGCACACGGTTCAGCTTATTCCCAGCACAGAATATCTGTGGTTAAACCTGATTGATAAGGTGCATTTGTAAATATGAAACTCAAAATAACATTCCTGCCAGTATCATATGAAAGGCCTTTTTTTACTGTGCATTACAGTACCCACAATAATTATTGGCAGCCTCAATTATATGAAAAAAGTGCAGGATTAAAATCAATTTATTGTTTATCAAATGTCTTCTATGCTCAGAAAAATTAGCAAATTATATAATTTAATTGTGATACTATTGATCAAATCTTTAATGCAAAATAATTTTTATTTTGAAGTACTGAATCTTCTATGTTTGAGGAGGTTGGAGAACACACAGCAAGGGGTTTGAGACCACTCCTCCATACATAATCTCTCCAGATCCTTCAGAGTCCTTTACCTCTCATGTGGACTCTCTTCTTCAGCTCACCCTACATTTCTTCAATGGGGTTCAGGTCAGGGGAATGAGATCACCATTGCAAAACTTTGATTCTGCGGTCAGTGAACCATTTTTGTGCATTTTTAAGTATGCATTCGATCATTGTCCTGCTGGACGATCCAACCACGAACCCCTTCTGGCAGAGGCAGCCAGAGTTTGGTCTAAAATCTCCTAGCATTTGAGTCCATGATGCCATGTATCCTAACAAAGTTCCCAGGTCCTTTGGAAGAATTACAGCCCCACAACATCGCAGACCCCCCACCATACTTCACAGTGGGGATCTTTTTGGCATAACTATGCCTATTATTGTGCCACATCCACCTTTCCATATCGGATGAACCGTTTAGAAATTATAAAACCTTTTGTACATAGTCCATATCGGATGAACCGTTTAGAAATTATAAAACCATAATGTAGAATAAATAAATTATTTTTAATATTTGGTCGCATATCCTTTGCATGCCAAGACTTCCTGATGTCTGTGACCCAACAACATCAAAAGACTCTTGATATCTTATTTTCTGGTACTCTTACAAGCGATACTATAACGTCTCTGCATTTGAATGGATCTCTATGGGAATTGGGGGGTGGGACTAGATTAAGCTGTAAATTACATGGGAACAGTATGGAATACATGGTTGGCTAAATGGCTCTAAGTCATGAAGGGTCTGAGCTATCAAACAAGCCTTAAACCAGGGGTAGGGAACCCTGGTCCTGGAGAGCTGCAGGGTCTGCTGGTTTTAATTGTTACTCCCCACTTAATTGATCAATTAAAGCAGTTGATTACACAGTTAACCTCACCTGGTTTCTTTGGTCTAAGTAGTTGCTGTATTTAAGGTGAAAACAAAAACCAGCAGACCCTGCGGCTCTCCAGGACCAGGGTTCCCTACCCCTGCCTTAAACCATCACTCTGCTGCCAGATATGCAGTAGATATGGATGGATAACTTGAAAGAGTTCAAGAGGAAAATGTGTCAGGAGAAACAACCCTTGAAGTGATCTATCCATATCTACTGCATATTCTGTATCCTTTCAAACTCAAAGTGCTGGAGTACAGAACCAAAATAACAAAAAATGTGTCACTGTCCAATGAATTATGGTGCTCATTGTATATGAATGGGAATATACTTCAATTAGGTTTTGGTTGTAATTATTTGGTTGTAATTATGTTGGCAATAATTGTGACATTTTTTTTTGTTGAGAAAATGCATATTTTTTATGAAGATTTTTTTTCTTTGAATAATTAGTGTAATTTTATTTTACCTAAATTAAATATGAGATGTTTCTCATATTTTGAGTTTAAGGTCATGCTGATGAATGACAAAGACATTTTTTAAATGTTTTATATATTATTTTGCTCATATTTTCAAGGGTTGCCAATGCATATTGTGTTGACCATGTCAAGCTATCCTGCATGACATAGTTTTGTGCAAAACTCCCGCTCGCAAAACGAGTCCACCCATGGTCAAAACGAGTCCACCCATGGTCAAAACGAGTCCACCCATGGTCAAAACGAGTCCACCCATGGTCAAAACGACTCCACCCATGGTCAAAACGAGTCCACTCATGGTCAAAACGAGTCCACCCATTGAAAGATGGCAATGATGATGCATAGCAATGCCTTGTATGAATTTCCCCAAGATAATGATTCCCCAATGCAAAATATTTAGCCTAAATTGCATGTGCTTCAGTAGGGTATTATCACACATAGGACATAGCATCCTACCCAAAGGCTAGATTGCCGACAACGGATAACAAAATGCCAGTTCGGTTAATGTATGTATTTGCTTGTACATGAATGTTGCTTAAAGGCATACTGAACTTTGTTAGAACATAATGTTGTATAGCTACCTGGCCCGGATATGAGTTGTAATATTCAAGCTCACCTTCATTCCGGATGTTGTGATTTTGTATATCGGCATAATCCGTGTATAATATGTGCTAAAAGTGTGCTTTTGAGACCTCTTTCACCATGCAATGGGATGAATTGAGAGAGAAAAAACATAATTCTTCATTGGCCAGCTGCAGACCACTGGAGCACTTTATGAAGGTGCGTCACATACATTTCAACCAATCGTTTCCAAAGGACGTATTTAAATTTGCTTTTAGATGTTACAGTGGGAAATAATAGTTTTTGGTGTGAAACTGCCATAATATGAACATTGGGAAACAATAACTCAGTTAATATGAAGGGACAAAGTTGTTTCACTAATCTACGGAAATTGCCTATGTGAAATGCAATGAACTGGCAATAGAATGTAGGCTGTCACAGTATAGCTACAGTATATCAGGTGAATTTAGTGATCTGTATGTTCAGACATTGGGCACATCGGGATTCTGGAATTACAGTAACTTGTTATGTTTTCGTAGGCTATACTACGAGATGTTGATCTAGTGTTGCTGATTACATATTAATTAGTGTCTCAAGGTACATGTTTATACTGTACATGCAACTACTTAACTTACAAAATATTTTGCAGCTTTAAATGGACTGACCATGTGTAAGATCTGTGATTGGCTATGTGAGTATTTGTAGGCTCGGCATCAGTCAAAGTTATGATAGGGCATTTTTATCAATAGTCAACGGCGATTTTGAGGACAGAGAAGCAGATTAGCTGTCCCAATTTTCTTAACGGCTTCTCATTCTCTCCTTTCCTCCACATACATCAGAGGAGGAGACAAGCGGTATTGGGGGAGTGGAGGAAAGGAGGAGAGGAGTGAAGAATATTGGGGTGCGTCCCAATAGTTGAAAAATACACCCTCCCTCCACTACCACCGCCCCGGAAACAGATCTTTGTGTTTTAATCTGATGTTGCTGATTACATCTTAATTACGTATTAATGGTTACATATTAATGAATGTCTTGACGCAAACTTCTGGGTAGGAGAGGAGTGGTAGTGGGGGAGTGGAGAATATTGGGACGCACCCCTGGGATGCACCCTAAGGGGTTTTGACCTTTGTGTCACCTCATATTTATACCCCAGTGAAACAGGAAGTTGAGAATGACCACATGATAGTTCCTAAACACTCTGGTGTGCTTAACCCTCATATAATGTTCCGGGTCAATTTGACCCGATTCAATGTTTGACGTCCCTTAAAAACCAGTTAACCTTATTTTTTCATCTAGACACTACATGATTATACTTATGTTCGGTTTTGTTGTAACTAATTCTAGTATCTAGCAGTAATTGTGATGTTTTTTTGAGAAAATGTATTAATTTGAATAATTTAACCTGAATGTTTCTCATATTTTGAGTGTAAGGTCATGCTTACAAATGACAAAGACAGTTTTATAGCTTTTTTTGCTCTTATGTTTATTTTTATTATTTCCAATAATTCTGGTGGGCAGTTGTGGCGGTTTTGTCTTCGCATATGTAGCAAAATTCAATGGCGTGAATTAACACATGAACATCCCCCTGGAGAAGCAAGAGTGTGATTAGCTCTCTTAGCTGGAGACCTCGGTCTTTAGCTTAGTAGGCTATTCAAATCTGTTTTTGTGTGGAGTTTGAAACCCACAGCAGTCCTTCACTCATCATACATACAGAATACATAACCTGCAGAAAACACCTTTAACCAATTAAATATATGCGCCATGACAGCACTACATGGAGGTAGGCGGCTAACTGCTCTAATCATGTGAAAATGGGTCACCTGGATTTCCAGGATCAAAAGTTGGGAAAGTGTTGTGCAAAGAACTCGTCATATAGGAGTGCATGGATTCAGTCATGGAGGGCCAGTGTGTGAGCTGGTCTTTGTTTCTGCCAGTCACCATGGCTAAGATCAGCTGCAAACACCAGTGCTGGTTCACTCCTGTACCGGACCACAGTGGTAAAATGTTTTCTCCAAGGGTACGTGTGAAGTGTTTGGCTGAAGCTCAAAATGTCAGATCTAGTTAATACATGAGTAAATTAAGTAAGAACAGTAGTTGGCACAAAATCGTGAAGATTGCCCCTTATTGTGCCACCCTGGTCTAGCACCTCTCACTTTTGGTTACATATTTTAGGAAAAACATCTGGCTCAGATATTAAATAATTGAAGATTATTTAATATCTGATTGATTATTTAATATCAAATTGTTGGTTTGAAGAGTTAAAGTGTAGATTTCCAATTGTCAGCACAGTGAGAGGAGATGTGGACTATGTACAGTATGTCCTAAAATGTCGATTCTGTTGACTGATATGTAGAAAGATTTTTATTCAGTTTAACATTTTTAAACCTGTTAGTGCCTCCCAGTGGAAGCTGGAGCTCAATGCAAGTTTGGCAGGTTAATTATGTGTCATTGGATAAAAGGTTTACTTTTAGGTTGAAAGTGCTGCTTCCACACATCTCTCATTTACATGGTCTGTCCTTTTCAGGAGCTGTGTGAGATTCTGCTGTTCAAATGTCCTATTCTGCAGCACAAAGCACAGGCCTTGCTAAGGGCACTAAGTGTCCATTTGACAGGGGTATTGATTTTTCAGCTTCCTTTGAGTCGTCCATATGATTGCATAGTGGATACATACGTGTCTTCCTCCATTATAGTTTTAACTGTTCCATAAATGTTTTTAGCAAGGTTGAGGTCAAAATATGGTGTCCCACTCGGTTGAGCTGACTGTTAAAGGGTCATGTGGCGGGTATGCAGACACGTCTGTTGTGAGCCCTGTTCTGACTGCATTCTCTCTCCCTGGGATGTGAAGTTGGAAGGACGGCCTGGCGTTCTGTGCGCTGATACACAGGCATCGGCCTGACCTGATTGACTATGCCAAGCTGAACAAGGTCAACAAAGCGTACCTACAGCATGCTGCCCCAACACTGCATGGGAGTGATGCTATGCACTACAGTTACACACTGTTAACTTAGTTCTACAGTCAATGTGCTAACCCAGTTCAAGAGTGCAGACACCATACTAACCCAGTTCAATAGTACTGATACCGTCCAAACCCAGATCAGCAGAAGAGACATCGTACAAACCAAGTTCAGCAGGACAGCCACCATACTTTCCCAGTTCAGCAGTACAGACACTGTATTTATTTAGTTCAGCAACACAAACTCTGTAGCAACCCAGTTCAGCGCTACAGTCAATGTGCTAACCCAGTTCAGCAGGACAGACACCATACCAATCCAGTTCAACAGTACAGACATTGTACCCGCTTAGTTCAGCAATACAGACACAGACTAACCCAGTTCATCACTACAGACAATGTGCTAATCCAGTTCAACAATGCAGACACCGTAGTAATCCAGTCCAACAGTGTAGACACCATACTAATCCAGTTTAACAGTACAGAAGCCATACTAACCCAGTTCAACAGTACAGACACCAATCCAGTTAAATAGTACAGACATTGTACTAACTCATTTCAGCGATACAGAACTGTAATAACACAGTTCAGCAGTACAGACACCATACTAACCCAATTCAGCAATACAGACAGACTAACCCAGTTCATCACTACAATGTGCTAATCCAGTTCAACAATACAGACACTGTACTAATCCAGTTCAACAGTACAGCCACCATTCTAATCCAGTTCAACAGTACAGACACCATACTAATCCAGTTCAACAGTACAGACACCATACTAACCCAGTTCAACAGTACAGACGACGTACTAACCCAGTTCAACAATACAGAGACTGAACTAACCCAGTTCAACAGTACAGACACCATACTAAGCCAATTCAACAGTACAGACACCATACTAATCCAGTTCAATAGTACAGACATTGTACTAACTTATTTCAGTGATACAGAACCGTAATAACACAGTTCAACAGTACAGACACCGTACTAACCCAGTTCAACAGTACAGACACCATACTAACCCAATTCAGAAATACAGACAGACTAACCCAGTTCATCACTACAGACAATGTGCTAATCCAGTTCAACAGTACAGACACCATACTAATCCAGTTCAACAGTACAGACACCATACTAACCCAGTTCAACAGTACAGACGACGTACTAACCCAGTTCAACAATACAGAGACTGTACTAACCCAGTTCAACAGTACAGACACCATACTAACCCAATTCAGAAATACAGACAGACTAACCCAGTTCATCACTACAGACAATGTGCTAATCCAGTTCAACAGTACAGACACCATACTAATCCAGTTCAACAGTACAGACACCGTATTAACCCAATTCAGCAATACATAGACATGGGCTACTAATACAATGTTTTAACCATGTCCTCCTTATGCAGTGTCTCCATTCGCATACCTTGTTTGTGAGAAACAGAGAAAATAAGTTTGCTGGCACACTGGAATAGATTCTGAAATGCAAGCTGTACCACGGGGGAGGCCTGGCATATGCCAGTGATGAGTGGCAGTTATTCCTCTGAGTTTTAGGGCATCTCAGCAGGCCCCTTGTTTTGGTAAGATGGATCTCAAAGGCCTGATGCTCAGTTTGTGGGCAGAGTAGCAGAGAGCTTTTTCTTAGCTTGTGGGGGGGCGGGGGGGGGGTTGGGTGCAGGGGAGGAGCCCACACCCCCTCGTGTCTGCTCCGCCCCCCACTCATGCCCACCCCCCCTGTAGACAGCACTAAGCCCCCGACTCCAGTTGCCCAAAATGAGACGTCTCTGCGGAGGTTGCAGGCTTGAGACTGTAGAGCCCAAAGAATCCTGCAGCTGCCTCTGTCCCCTTCCCTGGGGAGAGGAGGCGGGGGGGCAGGGAAATATGGGTTTATTCTGTAACTCATCGTGCAACGGGAAACTCACTTGGTTCTGTTTGTTTAATTTAACACCTCGTCCAAGAGAGAGCTCGAACATGGCCTCCACAGCCAAAAGCATACACATACCTGCACTTTTGGTTTGGAAAAGATGACAGTTAAACAAACAGACTTAACGCTGTGTGACACGTTAGCCTGGTCTCCTCTGGTCTGCCTCAGCTGTGGACATGCCCTTTCTGTATGGGCCGATAGGCTGGCTTAGAGAACACTAGGATCAAATGCCTAATGGAAATGTTTTGACCTTTGCATGTTGGTAAATTTGAACAAGTCCACAATTTTTCTACGAAAACACTGTTGCAAAACCAAAACGTGCAATCATATGAAAGAAGAATTTAGTCCTCAATCTTGTCAGTATCATTTAATATTGTCATTATAATGCAGGAATGCTACAGCTGTCACAATAATTAGGCCCAGGTCTGGTTCACATTTCTACAAGGCTACTATCCCTGGGACATCTTTAGAGTTGAACTTTCTTTGAGCCGCTGACCCCTGACTGTACGTTGTTTGTAAATAAATGAGTGGGATCATTTGCCAAGTTTGTGCAGTTGCTATGCACATAGATTCCCTGGAGAAAGCTTAAAAAGTGACCATGGTATTTTATTTCTGGCTATGGCATTTCACACAGACACACACACACACACACACACACACACACACACACTTGGCTTGGCTTGCCTGGACTAAGGGCCAGTCTCCTGTTGTATGTGGTGTCAGCCCGGGGCCAATATTTAGAGGAAACGGCTTAGGCTTTCCTCCTGTGTAGATGACTTCCAGCTAAGGCAGACCAGTGGTTAATGTGCTTATGGATGTAATTATGCTGTGATTTCTGACTTCCTATTAGCATTAGCATGCTGCCTCACACTCCAACCTTTTCGCTTCTAACCCTCATTGACAGCTAGGTTATGACTAGTGCCCCCTAGTGTCCGGAAAGGGCAGGGTAAGCTTCCATGTCCCACTTTGTCCCAAGATAATATTATTAATTTACATATTGTATTTATGATATGTTATTGAAAATATGTCAAAAATAAAAATAAAATATTTATCAGTAAAATGTTTTTATGGAGTTAGACACATTTGTCAACAAATACATTTTCCCAGACAATCAAAAGATGTAGCCTCAGTTTAATTTAGCTGTGAGCCTTCATCTTTTCCATGTCTTTATGTTTTACAGTCCTTGTATTATCATTTAATTTTAGTGTTATTTTTCCCCTCCCTTGTTTCTATGGAATTGTTTTGATTACTGAGTCAGGAGATGAGTGGTATATATATAAAATGCATAATCCATATTAAAGAAAGCATCTCTCATTCCTTTTTATTCATCAAAGCTGACTTCTTCTTTGTTACCTGTTTAGGACGATCCTCTAGGTAACTTGAACCTTGCCTTAGATATTGCAGAGAAGCACCTGGACATCCCCAAAATGTTGGACGCTGAAGGTGGGTGTATTCTTAATCAGTAATACATGTATTTGTTTGGAAATGCTGTCTAATATTGGGCCATGAGGATAAATGGCCCAACTTAACACATTCCTCTGTGTGATTACAGGAGGAGAACCACAGCACTGTCTATAAATCTGACAGGATTAGAGGATTTTATATTGGGCAGGTGGAGTGATTATAGGAGACTTTAGTGCTGGAGGATAACCATCTGCTTCTTGCTAACAAACTCAACTGCGATTAAACTGCAGTTAACCTGATGCCTATCAACTTCTACAGAAATATGTACAGAATCATTATTATTATTATTATTATTATTATTATTATTATTATTATATTTAATGAAAAACATATATTTATTGAATTCACTGCATAACCAGAACAGTGAATGCATAAACATTAATTATTTTTCTGAAATGAGACGTGTATGGCTCAAATTTCTCAAGTGGCTTCCTTACGTGATTGACATAATGTAATCGCAGTGTCTCATTTAAACTGTCAGGTATGTAAGTTCAAAGGATGTTGCAAAAAGATACAGCTGTGTTAGGCGCTGTCAGTGTTGAGTGACTGTACACTTGGGCCGGTTCTCTCCGCACAGATATTGTAAACACAGACAGACCTGATGAAAGGGCAGTTAATGACTGATGTGTTCTGTTACTGTTGCGCGCGCCGCTTACAGGGTTCACAATGTGACGGCTTGATAACGCTGCGTGACCTCGCAACCCCCCCACTCTTTCCTCTCTGCCCCCCCTCCTCCGGTTATCAGCCAAATGTGTATGTTTAGATAAGATACTGTTCATAAAATTTAAAGTTTCCGCTCCCTGTCGGATGGAAGGGAAACAGAATTCACAGCACTTATTTTGCTCTCTCCTTGCTTCTGAAAGGTTCAATCTCTGTTTCTGGCTAACAGACTGTTATTGTTTATATTTATTTGAGCACTTCGATTCCCACTTCCTGCTTGAGGAGGTGGGCTCCAGAGCGCTCTCATTTTGTGGTCCTCTGTTGATGAGCTTCCTTTTCACCAGGTTTTTTCCCATACGTCTCATCTCCCTCTAGCGCCCCCTGTGGACCCCGGCTTTCTGACGGTCCCCTAGCAGACCTAGCATTTTGTCTCTGTCTCTTCCTCTCTCTGTGTCTCCCTCTCCCTCCCTCCCTTCAGCCGTGTCCTTTTCCCGCCTCTCTAGACATTGTCAACACCCCCAAGCCTGATGAAAGAGCCATCATGACCTACGTGTCCTGCTTCTACCACGCTTTTGCTGGAGCAGAGCAGGTACTGCTACTGTATATCTCTGCATTTCACATAATGCAAAAAGCCATATATTAGATTTTTCCACACGTTTTATATAGGTTACATTGCTGGGCACTGCTTTGTTTATATAATGAACGTAAAGATGATGCCAGAGCAATTAAATTGTCCCGTTATTGAAAATAAGCCACAGTGTGCATGAACATGACGACACGCATACATTTGTGCACAAACCTAAAAGCGTGAGACACGCTCCGTATCACCGAGGAGTCTGACCCCTCCCCATGTCCTCCGTCCGCAGGCAGAGACGGCAGCCAACAGGATCTGCAAAGTTCTGGGAGTGAACCAGGAGAACGAGAAGATGATGGAGGAGTATGAGAAACTGGCCAGTGAGGTACTGAACACTCCTCCTGCTACTGAACACCCCTCTTCCCATAGAACACATCGGCATCACACCTGCAGCTGACCAAAATGAAACAAAATTAAGTATTTATCTATTAGTATAAAAACTATAAACTGTTAGGTGCTGACTAATCACTGTGGATTTATATATGAACCTTGTAAAAGTACAATACATAATGCAAAAATATTCAATAATAATAATACTAGTACATTGTATTTTTTTAAGAACATAAAAACACATGATGACAATAGGCCATTCATCCCATTAACAATTGACATTTTTACAGTGCTTTTCAATGACAGAGAGGTGCTTAAAGTCTTGGTATCCCTGACTACTTGTTTGGTAACATGAAGGCAATGTGAACTACTGTACCATAGTTACTGGAGTGGATCCGCCGCACTACCCCATGGTTGGAGAACCGTGTTCCGGAGAAGACCATGTCAGAGATGCAGCAGAAGCTGGAGGATTTCCGCGATTACCGCCGCCTGCACAAGCCGCCAAAGGTGCAGGAGAAGTGCCAGCTGGAGATCAACTTCAACACCCTGCAGACCAAACTGCGCATCAGCAACAGGCCAAACTTCATGCCCTCCGAGGGGAAGATGGTGTCGGTGAGTGTCCCAGCATCTAATGTCACCCTAATGTGGTCATCCAGCCAGTCAGCGGTCTGTCCGGCAACATTGGAGAATTGTAGCCACGTTTGGTCAGTAAGTACATGTAGACTGAAATGGATTTTTAAAAAGTGAGTGATAAAAAATTAGTATGCTTTCACAGGAAGACTGATGTATTTTTGCAGTGTGCAGTTGTTTGCAATAAAACACAAAAAAGAAAAGCAGAAGATAGGCGTTCCTCATGGGCGGCAGTACATAAGGTGGGTTGGGTTCACCTGGTCCCCCCTGGCTGTTCTTGCTTTCAGGACATTGCGAGTGCCTGGCAGGGCCTGGAGCAGGCTGAAAAGGGCTATGAGGAGTGGCTGCTCACCGAAATCCGGAGACTTCAGCGTCTGGACCACCTGGCCGAGAAGTTCCGCCAGAAAGCCTCCTCCCATGAGGCCTGGACTGCAGGTGAGTCCCAAAGTTGCACGCCTCAAACTCCCTACTGATTCAAAAGTCTCAAACTTCCTACTGATTCAAAATAGTTAAACTCCCTACTGATTAAAAAGTCTCAAACTCCATACTGATTCAAAAGTTTCAAACTCCCTACTGATTCAAAAGTCTCAAACTCTCTACTGGTTCAAAAGTCTCAAATTCCCAACTGATTCAAAAGTCTCAAACTCCCTACTGATTCAAAAGTCTGAAATTCCCTACCGTTTCAGAAGGCTTAATCTCCCGACTGATTCAAAAGTTTCAAAGTCCCAACTGATTCAAAAGTCTCAAACTCCCTACTGGTTCAAAAGTCCCAAACTTCCTACTGGTTCAAAAGTCTGAAATTCCCTACCGTTTCAGAAGGCTTAATCTCCCGACTGATTCAAAAGTTTCAAAGTCCCAACTGATTCAAAAGTTTCAAAGTCCCAACTGATTCAAAAGTCTTAAACTACCCACAGTTTCACAAGTGCTCTATGGACATGAGTTAAAAAGGTCCCATGGTGATTAAAGGGTGTTGTGGAATGACTGCACTGTTGTTCCCATTGTGAATGCACACTTTTCCACAAAGAAGACTCACCAAGGACCCAGTGTGCAGTGGGCATTCACAATGCACTTTGATAACATTGACACAATGCACTTTGATATCATAGAGCCAATGCACTTTGATAACATTGGCTCAATGCACTTTGATATCATAGAGCCAGTGCACTTTGATAACATTGAATCAATGCACTTTGATAACATTGAATCAATGCAAAACTGATCTGAAGCAAAGATCGGAGTGCTACCAGGTTCCAGTGGTGTTTCTGTGTGTGTGACCCAGGGAAGGACGAGATCCTGTCTCTGAAGGACTATGAGTCGGCGTCACTCACAGAGGTTCGAGCACTTGTGAGGAAGCACGAAGCCTTCGAGAGTGACCTGGCCGCACACCAAGACAGAGTGGAGCAGATTGCCGCCATCGCCCAGGAGCTCAAGTATGTTCCGCTAAGAATAATATAAATTAGTGTTTTATAGTCACTTTAAGTATAGTACAATATAACAGCTTGTGTTCAATCAACATTTGTCCTTAAGTTTGGCTTGTAAGTAAACACAAGCTTACTTTTAAATGCTTGGAAGATGAAAACAAATGTTTTTTGAATCCCAGCCAGTGATTTTAAGAAGTGTGGGTACACGCTGAAAAGGCATAAATAACACAACAGAACACTGGGGAAAAATTAAAAGGAGTAATAATTTTAAAAAGTATAAGGCTGAGCAGCAGTGATAAAAGAACAACCAGAGGAAAAAGGTTACTCACTGTTAATGTGTCTTTATGAAATGACACTGAGAACGTTAAAGGGGCTCTTGGGACAGACACAGACTTTGGGGATGTGTCCCCTGAGCTTCTGCAGCTCCAAATGGTGCCAGTCAGATTAACTGCCACGCTGTGAAGGGTAAAAATCTGCCTGGTGTTCAAAACCTTTCCTCGTGTGATCAGAATATTCATAAAATAAATCATTTTACCTAAAAAATTTAGACTGTATTATCAGTGATGCATAGACTTATTTTTAAGGGGAAGATAACAGTTGAGCAGCACACATATTTTCAACTAATGAAGATTTCCATGAGATATGGAAAATTATTTATATGTAGGGAAGTTCTACATGATTAGCTTAGTTTAGGGCAGTGGTTCTCAAATTCGGTCCTGGGGACCCCCGTGTATGCTGGTTTTTGTTCCAACCACAGTTGCAATCCCAGAATTTTAACAAGCGGTTAATCTTTCTTAATTAGGTGTTTTTCATGTTTAGAGGGATTATTTATCCTCTTAACCACATTGTGGTATATTGGAAACAATTACAAAAAGAGTTAACCATTTTTTTAAACTGTCAAATTAAAGACTGAGGTATATCAATGGCTCCTAATTGGGTTGTTGAACACACATGGTTTAAGTTCCTTCATAATTCTTTCCTTCAATTTATTAACACAATGCAAGTTTGACTCATTATCATTTGCTTTGTCTTTGAATTTTTCATTATTTAACAAATGGTTAGTTTTGGTGACCATGTGTCCACAATTTCACCAATTAGGATCCTATTGATTCACCTCACATCTTCATTTGACCAGTTAAAGCATTTTCCCTCTCTTTTTGTAATGGGACATTTATTCTTCATGGCATGCATAGCTATTTCTGACAAAGTGGTTTAAGAGGGTAAATAATCCCTCTAAACATGAAAAGCACCCAATTAAGATAAATTAACAGCTTGTTAAAATTCTGGGATTGCAACTGTGGTTGGAAGGAAAACCAGCAGACACAGGGGGTCCCCAGGATCGAGTTTGAGAACCACTGGTTTAGGGGAACAAGTCCTATAATGGAACCCTTAAAATGGGGTGGTTTCTGCATCAAATTGAGAGCCAGGCTAATAGCCAGCCTGTGTCTCTGAGCTCTAAATATACAGTATTCAGCCTTAGTGCATGACTCAGAGACTGATTCCCCTTCCCTCTCCACTCCCTTCCCTCTCCAGCACTTCCTTCTCCACCCTCTTCCCTCTCCACCCCTTCCCTCTCCACCCCCTTCCCACTCCACCCCTTCCCTCTCCACCCCCTTCCGTCTCCACCCCCTTCCCTCTCTACCTCCTTCCGTCTCCACCCCTTCCTTCTCCACCCCCTTCCGTCTCCACCCCTTCCCTCTCCACCCCCTTCCCTCTCTACCTCCTTCCATCTCTACCCCTGCCGTCTCCACCCCATTCCCTCTCTACCCCCTTCCCTTTCCACCCCCTTCCCTCTCCACCCCCTTCCGTCTCCACCCCCTTCTCTCTCCACCCCTTCCGTCTCCACCCCTTCCCTCTCAACCCCCTTCCCTTTCCACCCCCTTCCCTCTCCTCCCTCTTCCCTCTCCACCCCCTTCCCTCTCCACCCCTTTCTTCTCCACCCTTTCCCCTCTCCACCCCCTTCCCTCTCCACCCCTTCCCTCTCTACCTCCTTCCGTCTCCACCCCTTCCATCTCCACCCCCTTCCCTCTCCACCCCCTTCCATCTCCACCCCTTCCCTTTCCACCCCCTTCCCTCTCCTTCCGTCTCCAGCCCTTCCGTCTCCACCCCTTCCATCTCCACCCCCTTCCCTCTCCACCCCCTTCCATCTCCACCCCTTCCCTCTCCACCCCCTTCCCTCTCTACCTCCTTCTGTCTCTACCCCTTCCCTCTCTACCTCCTTCTGTCTCTACCCCTTCCGTCTCCACCCCCTTCCCTCTCCACCCCCTTCCGTCTCCACCCCTTCCATCTCCACCCCCTTCCCTCTCCACCCCCTTCCATCTCCACCCCTTCCCTCTCCACCCCCTTCACTCTCTACCTCCTTCCGTCTCTACCCCTTCCATCTCAACCCCCTTCCCTCTCTACCCCCCTTCCCTTTCCACCCCCTTCCCTCTCCACCCCCTTCCGTCTCCACCCCCTTCCGTCTCCACCCCCTTCCCTCTCCAGCACTTCCTTCTCCACCCTCTTCCCTCTCCACCCCTTCCCTCTCCACCCCCTTCCCACTCCACCCCTTCCCTCTCCACCCCCTTCCGTCTCCACCCCCTTCCCTCTCCACC
Source organism: Synaphobranchus kaupii (assembly GCA_029718625.1). Taxonomy (NCBI): domain Eukaryota; kingdom Metazoa; phylum Chordata; class Actinopteri; order Anguilliformes; family Synaphobranchidae; genus Synaphobranchus; species Synaphobranchus kaupii. Next base: position 66,983,051 of record CM056380.1, read on the forward strand.
CCCTTCCTTCTCCACCCCCTCCCTCTCTACCTCCTTCCGTCTCCACCCCTTCCATCTCCACCCCCTTCCCTCTCCACCCCCTTCCCTCTCTACCTCCTTCTGTCTCTACCCCTTCCGTCTCCACCCCCTTCCGTCTCCACCCCTTCCCTCTCCACCCCCTTCCCTCTCTACCTCCTTCCATCTCTACCCATGCCGTCTCCACCCCATTCCCTCTCTACCCCCTTCCCTTTCCACCCCCTTCCCTCTCCTCCCTTTTCCCTCTCCACCCCCTTCCCTCTCCACCCCTTCCCTCTCCACCCCCTTCCCTCTCTACCTCCTTCCATCTCTACCCATGCCGTCTCCACCCCATTCCCTCTCTACCCCCTTCCCTTTCCACCCCCTTCCCTCTCCACCCCTTCCCCTCCACCCCCTTCCGTCTCCACCCCCTTCTCTCTCCACCACTTCCGTCTCCACCCCTTCCCTCTCTACCCCCTTCCCTTTCCACCCCCTTCCCTCTCCTCCCTCTTCCCTCTCCACCCCCTTCCATCTCCACCCCTTCCCTTTCCACCCCCTTCCCTCTCCACCCCCTTCCCTCTCCACCCCCTTCCGTCTCCAGCCCTTCCATCTCCACCCCTTCCATATCCACCCCCTTCCCTCTCCACCCCCTTCCATCTCCACCCCTTCCCTCTCTACCTCCTTTCGTCTCCACCCCTTCCATCTCCACCCCCTTCCCTCTCCACCCCCTTCCATCTCCACCCCTTCCCTTTCCACCCCTTCCCTCTCCACCCCCTTCCGTCTCCAGCCCTTCCATCTCCACCCCTTCCATCTCCACCCCCTTCCCTCTCCACCCCCTTCCATCTCCACCCCTTCCCTCTCCACCCCCTTCCCTCTCTACCTCCTTCCGTCTCCACCCCTTCCATCTCCACCCCCTTCCCTCTCCACCCCCTTCCATCTCCACCACTTCCATCTCAACCCCCTTCCCTCTCTACCCCCTTCCCTTTCCACCCCCTTCCCTCTCCACCCCCTTCCGTCTCCACCCCCTTCTCTCTCCACCCCTTCCGTCTCCACCCACTTCCCTCTCTACCCCCTTCCCTCTCTACCCCCTTCCCTCTCCACCCCTTCCCCTCCACCCCTTCCCCTCCACCCTCTTCCCTCTCTACTCCTTTCCCTCTCCACCTCTTCCCTCTCCACCCCTTCCCCTCCAGCCTCTGCCCTCCACACCCTTCCCCTCCACCCACTTCCCTCTGTACTCTTGCTCTTTATCTCTCTATTTTTGGAATGGCCTCTGCTAGGGCCTGCGAGCCGGTCTCTCACTCAACACCCCTCTTCGTCAAACTGGTGCTCATGCCACCTTTGGATTAAACACCTGTCCGGCTTCTTGTCACCCCATAATCCTCTATTACTTTGTGTCACAGCTGTCTGTGAAAGGCAGGATCAGTTATTTCAAACAGGCATGACACAGCCGCCTGTGAAGGCCAGGAACATTTATTTCACATGGGTCACCTCACAGGCTGCTCGCTGTGTCAGAACTCTGCTTGTGTGTAACAAGTTTCTTATCTATTAATTTCAGATTAATTATTAAAATAAGTCATAATACGTATGAACAATACATTGTGCATTAAACAGTATGACTTGCATACTACTTAAATGCACAATGATAAGACACACTTGGTGCAGTTACACTCTTGCTGAAGTCCATTTTAAAAATACAGAGTGACATCAACATGAATTTGAAGATGTAGCCTACATTTTAAATGATAATTCTCGGATGCACTGTGGGAGTGAAAGTTGTGGTTTAGGGGTGCACCAATGATACCTCTCCCAGAGAGAGCTGCCCTGGGGTGCTAATATTAGGTCTTTGTGTGGTTAAAAGGTGGCCAGGTGATGGCCTTGTGTGCACATGTGCACTTACATTACATGCTGAATGTTTCCATTCAGTCCTAAACTATGCAGCACAGTACTACTGCAAGGCCACAGTAATGTACTATAATGATGTACAAACGTTCATAACAGTATCCAGCAATGTATGCACAGTAAATCTAGAGGAGAAGGGCGTTTGACAGAAAAATAATTACATTCGCTGTAGAATATACGTCATAATGTCACAACTGAGTATGAATGTTCTCCCAATGTTTCTTAAACCTTTGTGTTATCTGGGCTGGGTCGTGTTCTGGAGAGATGTCCTGTCTGTCTGTCTGTCTGTCTGTCCCATGCATTACATGCATGTAACATGAGGCGTCAGGCATCTTGCGTGCAATCTGTGTGTGATTTGATAGTGTTTGTCTGAGAAGGTACAACTTTGGGAATGACATTAATCTTCCCCATCATCACGTTGAGATGGAAGTAGCCCGTCTCCTCTCTGCCAACTGAGGATAATATATTTGTATATGTCAAAGTCAAACTCAGTTATACATTGTGTTGGGTATGTGCAGTATTTTAAACCACGGTGGCCTTTAAAGATGAGGTGACATAAGCATGGGAGGATGTTTTTATAATCACATTTCATCTGCGATAATTATATAATCTGGAATATCGCAATTGGTCAATTTTACAGTGGTGCTTGATTTGCTGCTGTTGCCACGCAACCGACGCAGGGGATTTGATTGGCTCTCTGAGGACTAATGGCATTCTGCTGATGCTGGGGTGCATCCTGCTCAGGCTACTGCTGCTCATTTACTAAATGAATCCTTCCAATAACTTCAATGTGATGTGCAATAAAGAATTTCATGTTCTTCAAGGATAGTTTTGTCTGTTTGAAAGATGACTGGTTGGCCCATCTCACCCTGACCTCTTAAGAGACTGTGTTTATGAGGGTGACCTATCTGTCATCTTTTGTATAAATCTTCCCGCTGACACGTGGAGGGACAGTTTTAAAAGTGTTGTGGCACACAGGGAAGAGGGCGTAATCTGCAGGGATTTCCAGGGCTTTAGAAACGGGCCCATAAACTGCGCAGACATGCCTTGCCCGTAAAGCTTTGTGTCTGAGATGAGCCACGAGCCAATGCCCGTCTACCTATAATTCCCATAATTCCCCTCTCTGTGTGCAGCGAGCTGGACTACCATGACGCAGCGGCGGTGAACGAGAGGTGCCAGAAGATCTGCGACCTGTGGGACCAGCTGGGAACGCTTACCCAAAAGAGGAGGGAGACACTGGAGGTAGGAGTGACTGGGAGGGACAGGGTTTCCACCGCACCAAAAAACCCACACCCCCCCCCCCCCCCCCCCCCACCCCCCCCCAAACCCCCATCCAACCCACCTAATGTGTATTTACAATGTATGTTTTTTAAATAGGATGTCATAAGTTGCTGTTGATAAGCTGGCAGTGGTAACTCCAGTCTGTAACGAATAATAAACACAAACCCTGGGAGATGTTGGGTACTGAGCCAGTATTTTTTCCCCGGCTTCCAGAGGACTGAGAAGCTCCTGGAAACCATTGACCAGCTGTTCCTGGAGTTCGCCAAGAGGGCGGCGCCCTTTAATAACTGGATGGAGGGTGCCATGGAGGACCTGCAGGACATGTTCATCGTGCACACAGTGGAAGAGGTCCAGGTACCTTACTCTCTTACCTGCCTGCAGTTCCCAGGGTCTGCTGGTTTAAACTGCACTGGGACACTGTGAGGATCCAGCAGGGGCCATCTGTACAGCATCTTAGGTACATCCCAGAATCCTTTGCAAATGAGGATGTCAGCCTTCATATGCTCACACAAGCAGCTGTAGATGTACGTGCTACTGAGCGAATGGAAAGCGAGTCATCAGAGTACAGTTTGTAGTCTATATCTGTCTGCCTGTACGTCTGTGTTTACAGGCATGCAGGCGTGTGTGTCTTTGTCTGCTCAGGTGTGTTTGTGTGTGTGTGTGTGTGTGTGTGTGTGTGTGTGTGTGTGTGTGTGTTTGTGTGCGTGTGTGCAGTAATGTTATCCCTATGTTGATTCAGAGCCTGATCTCAGCTCATGAGCAGTTCAAAGCCACCCTGCCTGAAGCGGACGGGGAGAGACAGGCCATCCTGGGGATCCAGGCGGAGGTGCAGAAAATCGCACAGAGCTACAGTATCAGCCCTGACCTGAATAACCCCTACAGCACCATCAGCATCCTGGACCTCAGCGCCAAGTGGGACCAGGTAGCCTTTCATATCCTACATAGAGCCATCAATACACTGCTCAGCTGTGTGTGTGTGTGTGTGTGTGTACCGCGTGTGCGCGTGTGTATGGGTGTGCGCATGTGTGTGTAGTGTGTGGATATGTAGTATGCGTATGTGTATGCATATAGTTGTAATCCAGGTGCGGTGCGCATGTTTGTGTGTGTGTAGTATGTGGGTGTTGTGTGTGTTTGGTGTGTATGCGTGTCTTTGTGTGTGTGTATTTAGTATGCGTATAGTAGTAACCCAGGTGTGGTACACATTTTTGTGTGCATGTGTGTGCGTGTGTGTAGTATGTGGGTGGTGTGTAGTGTGTGTGTATGTGTGCAGTGTGTATGCACATAGTAGTAACCCAGGTGTGGTGCGCATGTGTGTGTGTTTGTGTGAGTGTAGTATGTGGATGGTGTGTGTAGTGTGTGTGTGTGTGTGTGTGTGGTATGGGTGGTGTGTGTGTGTGTGTGTGTGTGTGTGTGTGTGTAGTATGCATATGTGCATAGCAGTAACCCAGGTGCGGTGTGCATGTGTGTGTGTGTGTGTGTGTGTGTGTGTGTGTAGTATGGGTGGTGTGTGTGTGTGTGTGTGTGTGTGTGTGTAGTATGGGTGGTGTGTGTGTGTGTGTGTGTGTGTGTGTGTGTGTAGTATGCATATGTGCATAGCAGTAACCCAGGTGCGGTGTGCATGTGTGTGTGTGTATGTGTGTGTAGTATGGGTGGTGTGTGTGTGTAGTATGTGTGTGTGTGTGTGTGTGTGTGTGTAGTATGTGTGTGTGTGTGTGTGTGTGTAGTATGCATATGTGCATAGCAGTAACCCAGGTGCGGTGTGCATGTGTGTGTGTGTGTGTGTAGTATGGGTGGTGTGTGTGTGTGTGTGTGTAGTATGGGTGGTGTGTGTGTATGTGTGTGTGTGTAGTATGCATATGTGCATAGCAGTAACCCAGGTGCGGTGTGCATGTGTGTGTGTGTGTGTGTGTGTGTGTGTGTGTGTGTGTAGTATGGGTGGTGTGTGTGTGTGTGTGTGTGTGTAGTATGGGTGGTGTGTGTGTGTGTGTGTGTGTGTGTGTGTAGTATGCATATGTGCATAGCAGTAACTCAGGTGCGGTGTGCATGTGTGTGTGTGTGTGTGTAGTATGGGTGGTGTGTGTGTGTGTGTGTGTAGTATGCATATGTGCATAGCAGTAACTCAGGTGTGGTGCATACCCCAGGTGAAGCAGCTGGTTCCTCAGAGAGACGGGTCCCTGCAGGAGGAGCTGGCTCGGCAGCAGTCTCACGAGCGGCTCCGGCGGCAGTTTGCTGCCCAGGCTAACCTGATCGGGCCCTGGATCCAGACCCGCATGGAGGTCTCACAGTTCCCTTTCCTTTTCCAATACAACAGTTCCCTTTCCTTTTCCATTACAGGGGCGAGTCCGTCCACAGCTTTACAGCACATTTCACTCTATTTGACTTTGGTGGACTCTCATGGACATTTTCAGCAAGTTTTTATTCTGAAACACTTGACATTTCTTTGGATGGCAAATACCTCATTGTGAGCTTATTATTCACACATTAATTTCCTTAATTACTGATAATTATGAGTGAACAATGAGCTGCATTACCACTAAATTTTATGCAAACAAGAAATGAATTAGCTTGAAAGCATTTAACATTGAAAGACAGCAGTGTTCCTAGCAATATCCATGTGAGAGTACCTTAGAAATGGTTGTTTATACCCTCCCTTTCCAGGAACCATAAACCCTCTTTGATTGTGTCCACAGGAAATTGGCCAGAGCACCATGGAGATGAGTGACACCCTGGAGGACCAGATGACCCAGCTGAAACAGCTGGAGCACATCATCGTCAACTACAAGCCCAACATCGACACCCTGGAGGGAGACCACCAGCTCATCCAGGAGTCCCTGATATTCGACAACAAGCACACCAACTACACCATGGAGGTAAGGTCACTCTCCCTGCTGCTGCCTCTGAGGGTGGTCACTAGAGTAGCACCGCTGCCTTTATTAGGTTAAATGCATTTGCCAACTGATAAATGGATGCACTGTGATGTGCACCCTGGTCTTTCTTTGCATCACTATGTACAGATGTCAGCTTTTTCAATGTGAAGGGCATGAGTAAAGGTTTGATACTATCGGCTGACAATTACACATCAACAGTGAAAAGTTTGTGTCAGGGCCAACCTCCATGGTCCACAAAATGTCCCCCAAGAGTTCGAAAAAAATTCCTCTGGAATTGGGGAATGCTGATCTCGGATCAGGTTTCTTCTGTCCATATCCTAACCTCATCAATTATGAGCTAAAAGACAAAACTGATCCTAGATGGCAGGTTTTTGCACCGCGGGTTTTTGTGGTCGTGTTGACCATTGTGCGGCCTCCCTCTGTCCCCGCAGCATATCCGAGTGGGCTGGGAGCTGCTCCTCACCACCATCGCCAGAACCATCAACGAGATTGAGACCCAGATTCTGACCCGTGACGCCAAGGGCATCAGCCCAGAGCAAATGAATGAGTTCAGATCCTCGTTCAAGCACTTTGACCGGGTACAGTGTTCTGCAGTGCTAATGCGATCAATTTGCAATCACTTAAAGGGGCAGTTCACCCAAAATTGAAATTAAGATATGTTTCTATATACCCGGAGTGCTATCTATCCATCCAGTTTGTTTCACTGAGATTTCACAAGTTTTATAGATATCCGCTGCAGCTCACCGTGATATCACACTGTTAGAATGATATCAAAGTGTGTGGAGCTCCAAGAGCCAAAAATGTACGTTTGAAAAATCAACGGCAACGTATCTTTACAAATATAATGACACTGTTAGTCACAAACATCCTTGTTGTGCACAGTTTTTTTGAAAACTACTTTCAACTGTGTATACATGCAAAGTCTTAACCAAGGCATGCCAGTATTCTGGGGCTTATGTCAACACAGAAGATCTGCGACCTTTGGGACATCAGTGCGGATATACACAGTTGGCGTACTTCGGTAGAAAGTAGTGTTCATAGGTGTCATTATATTTGGAAAGAGACGTTGCTGTTGATTTTTTCTAATGCATGTTTTTGGCGCTTTGAGCGCACCCAACTTTGGACCCATTGAGGTCCGTTGTATCAGGGTGATATCACGGTGGGATATCTATAAATCTAGTGAAATCTCAGTGAAAATGTCTGGATGGATAGATAGCACTCCGGATATATAGAAACATATCTTAATTTAGTTTTTGGTTGAACTTCCACTTTAATGCTCTTACATCACGTTCCACCAGTTTGTATATATGTGTATGTGTGTGTGTGTGTGTGTGTGTGTGTGTGTGTGTGTCGCGCATGTTTGCGTGTGACTGTGTGTGCATGTGCGTGTGTACGTGCTTGGTGTGCGCGTGCGCGTGTGCGTGTGTGTACATGTTTGCGTGTTTGTGTGCATGTGTGTGAATGTGTGCGTGCGTGGTGTGTGTGTGTGTGTGTCCCCTCTTCTTCATTTCTGATGTAACTCTAAACATCCTCCACCATGATGACCGCTCCAACTGCGGACCCCCCCCTCCCCCTTCTCTCCCCCTTCTTTCCCCCGGCCATTGACCCGCCCGTTCTCCTCCCTCCTCCACGCTGCAGAAGAAGAATGGAGCGATGGAAGCAGATGACTTCAGGGCCTGCCTCATCTCCATGGGCTATGATTTGGTACGACACAGACGTGAATAAAATTAAGAAACTTTTCAGATAAAGTCAAGAGCAAAACTGTGAAGGCAAGAAAACTAAATACTTGCCGTTATTCTTAACAGTGACAAGACAGATAATTATTTTTTGTGATGTGAAAATGTGTTATGCATCTTATGCAGGTCGAGATGGAGACTCACACAGCACATAATAGACTGGGCTTTTATTTAACTGAAGCAGCATTAATCAAACCCAGCACAGAGACTATAGCACTCTTCTCTGTTACCACATGCCCATCTGTCAGCCAGTATAAAGACTGTATTAAGAAGCTGCCCAAATAACAGTCCAATTACATCCTAGACCTTATGTGTGCTTGTTCTTGCTGGTACATTCGCACATAAATTAGCATAACATGTAATTTATAGATTCAGTCAAGAACAATTCCACCTCATAATGTATAATAAAGGGCTGACATGTTCAGTGTAGCAATAAAACATATCTTTTCATGTCTGAATTAGAACAAATAATTTTTTTTTATTTTCCTGTTCTGCAGAATGTTTAATTAACAAAGATACAAAGCGAGTTTACTGCTAGTGTGACACAGTCGTATTGGGGTTTCCATTCCAAACCAACAGATGATACCATATAACATTTGTTATGAGCTTCCTAGGGTCTCAGTTGCAGTTGTATAAAAGAACATATCAACTTACCTGGTTAAAGAAAGGACAACACAAAGAACTTTGAAAGAATGGTACTTAACAGTCACTCCTGTTTTGTTCCCCGGTGTTCCCGCGATGTTCCGCGGCCCAGGGTGAGGTTGAGTTCGCCCGCATCATGTTGCTGGTGGATCCCAGCGGCACCGGCGTGGTGTCTTTCCAGTCCTTCATCGACTTCATGACCCGGGAGACGGCTGACACAGACACAGCAGAGCAGGTGGTCGCCTCCTTCAGAATCCTGGCGGCTGATAAGGTGGGTCTCGCAGCCAGGGGGCGCTTTTCTGCGCTGACCTGCCTAACACACACAAAATGTTGACATGGAGGGTTAGATCCAGAGACCTATCATGAAGTGAGAACAACGCTGACCGCGATTGGTGGATGCATTCTGGCTACTTCCTGGTTATGTGCTTAGTGAGTTAGCATTGGTGCTAGCGGTGGCCTGCCGATAGGTGCTTAGTAAGTTAGCATTTGGGGCTAATGTTGCCCTGCTAATAGATGCTTAATAAGTTAGCGTTGGGGTTAATTGGGGCCTGTTGACAGGTGCTGAGTAAGTTAGCATTGGGGCTAACGGAGGCTTGCTGATAGGTGCTTACTAAGTTAATGTTGGGGCTATCGGGAGCCTGCTGATAGGTATTTAGTGAGTTAGCATTGGGGCTAACAGGGGCCTGCTGTTAGGTGCTTAGGATGTTAGCATTGGGGTGAATGGTAGCCTGCTGATAGGTACTTAGTGAGTTAGTGTTGGGGCTAACAGAGGCCAGCTGATAGGTGCTTAGTGAGTTAATGTTTGGGCTAACGGAGGCCTGCTGTCTCCTGCAGCCTTATATCCTGGTAGAGGAGCTGCAGAGGGAGCTTCCCGCGGAGCAGGCTGAGTACTGCGTCTCCAGGATGCCCCCATATGCCGGGCCAGGAGCGGTGGAGGGTGCTCTCGACTACACCTCCTTCTCCACTGCTCTGTATGGCGAGAGCGACCTCTGAGCCCAGCTCAACCTCTGACCCCAGTACGACTTCTGACCCCAGCACAACGTCTGACATCACCCAGCGTCTGCTCCTGAAAGTTTTCCCTCCTTTTCAGATTGGGACCCTTTGTCCATCATAGTATGAGAGCTGATCTAGTATCAGTTTTGCCTTTTAGGTCATAGTGGATAAGGTTTGGGATGTGGACAGGGGAAACCTGATCCTAAATCAGCAATCTTACAGTGACATGCTTTATGAATATGGGCCCAGATCTGCATACTTTTGGGACATCCAAAACACAGCATATGCTAGACAGCTTTAATGTGCAAATGACCGTATAATACAATAGTAGAGATATATACTTACAGTGTGTGGTGCACTAACCATTGCTGTTCAATGTCACCTCAGTCCTATATGCATAATAGCCTACTGTATTTCTGTTCTCTTTTGTCTCTGTGGAACATGATTAATCATATAGTTTGTCTCACAGTTAAAGAATTGTAAACTCTGACATAAAATTCAGCTACAGAGACTATTAAAATAAAGGGATTATTTGAATGTGCAGTAAATCCGAGAGGTTAAGCAGAATAAACAGTTGGGAGGAGCCCTAATTAGTAACTTAGTGCAGCACTGAGGTGCTCGGACGTCAGTGACAAGTAAAATAATTTCCTCTTAGGTTACAATGACACAGTTGTGTATTATACAAGATGCACAATGTTCTTGAAAAAAGGACCTTTAAGTTCCATAAAAGTTTTCTAATTACAATAAATCAGAACACATAGCCTTGATAACTGACTTTGATGACAGATTTTACCAAACGTTTGTGCAGCATGTAACTTGAGGCTTTATTTACGCTTTCATGGCATTCTCATTGTGGTTTGAGAAACTGACTTTGAAATAAAAATAAGTCAAAAGACGATAAATAAAAAAATAATAAAGTCTAAGTCAAAGACGAATCCCACAGGCATGTGTTTTTCAGCCTTTATGACTGATTTGGGTACATTGTAAATTATACTCCAATTTCTTTGTACTTTTCCAGTGTTTCAGACAACAAATAAACTCTGTTATCATAAACAGCCTTCCAATCTTCCTTTTTTCAGAGGGGTTACTTGGGGATATTGAGGTTTTCTTTAATGAGTATTGCATGATTGATGGTGCCTAGAGTCAATATCAGAAACTTCCAGGACTTTATTATAATACATAACGAAATTCAGCCTGTGTGCCATGACTGTACCTGAGCTGTTTATGTGAAATTAATATAAAACCACTTGTGCAAAATGGAATGGAGAGACATTAATGTGCATTGTGCACTGCAGTGCAGCTTTTTATTAAAAGGAGTAATTCACTCAAAACCTGGCTGGCTGACAAGCAGATTTCGATTATAACTTCACTGACAAAAATTTTGGTTTTGAAACGAGAAGAAAAAAAAAATATTTCAGAGCTGCCATGACAGCTGCTAGGGGTGTTTCTGGTGAATGACATGTTTTACTCCGCTGCGATATCATTTCCTCATGGGTCCTGACTTTTCAATCCCACCCCTGTGCGTGTGTGTATGTGTGTGTGGTGTTTGCTTGTGTGTCTGTGTGTGTGCTTGCTTGTGTGTGTATCTGTGTATGTAATTGTGTGTGTGTATGTGTGTGTGTGCTTGTCAGTGTGTGTGTGCATGCTTGTGTGTGCGTGCTTGTGTTGGGGACTATGTGAGCTTGAGTGTGTATGTGTGTGCGTGCTTGCGTGTGTGTCGGAGCTGGGTAAATCATAAGGTTAGGAATGGCATGGTGTGGAATGAAATGCCAGGTGTTTCAGTGTTTGCCTGTGAAACAGAAGAGATATGAATAGATTTCATAGCTACTGTGTGTTGTTTAGCAGGTATTTGCTAAATTTATAAAGAATTTAACTATTAATGGGGGCAGAAGTATGCAGTGTACCAAGGTTTCTATCACTAACCTTGTAATGATTTTATTTTTAAATGGAATGTAGTAGTTTGGTTTAAGGGTAGAAAGCATTTAATTTGTCCTTCAACAATAGCTGTTCTCAGTACACAGTTATAATACGAGCCTTCAACAGAAATGGCTAGTTTTAAGAGACGCAAAAATACGTTGATCTTGGTGTAGAAATTAAACGAAAACAGTAGCAGTAATCAGGTAACTTGCCTAATGAAGTCTTAAACTTTATTAAGCACATATATTAAATTGACATATGTTTCCTTTACACTGTGATAAATATGTAAGCATTACGTAAGTGCCATTCACACATCACATTTGTTATGACATTAGCTGAAGGGTCAGATCTGATTTGAGGTTTTAGTTTGGGTTGGGTTGTGGTTCGCACAGTTGGAGGAAAGTCGGGTTAAAGAGTTTGGCTTGAGTGAATTGTGGTAGGAATCAGAAAAATCAGAGTTGTGCAGTGTGTTATTACACATTAATTGCTTAGGTAAGCTATCTATAATGTTGTTACACCGGTGTGAACTTAAAGTTAAACTTTAATTTGGGTTATGCAAGTACCGTCGGTGGGAATGCTGAAGAGCAGGTTGGTTATCTTTGTGTAATAGAGATCTTACAGTGAAATAATAAACCACCTATTAAAATGTAACACATTTACCTGAGCAGAAGATGTTTTATGAACAGAACAACACACTGGATTACTGTGGCTTCTAGAGTTATATTTTTCTAACTCAAGAACAGATTTTCCTGTCTGCTGTCCTACATTCAGACGGGGTGTGAAGTGGCTGTATGCAGGATCAGAGACACTTGTTTGGTATGTGACAGTGGAGTGGTATGATGTCACTGAGCCGTATGTGGGCCGATGTGACATGCTGAAAAAGCGCGGGGGGCGTGACCGTGACCTTTGATCCCACTGCATTTTTTCTTCCAGGAACACTCTGAAATGTATCCATAAAGATAGACTAAATGATTATCAGTTTATTAATTATAAATAAATAGATATTATTTAGTTATATTTTGTTTGGAAATTATAAAAAATACAGATCTTTAAATACATAGTCAATACTTTTTTTTTTTGTGTGCCAGTGTTAAGGTACTTTGGTAACTTAAAGCTAGAGTATGCAACTTTCTTTTTGAAAAATATTGGGGAAAGGTCATGCTTAGCTCATAGCAATCATAGAAAGAACTGTTCTGAGAGAAATCCAGCGCCATAGACTGTGTTTATACCCCCAAATTCTGCATTCTAAAACCAGCAATTCGCTCCGAATTTTTCAAAACAGTGGCTCATGACCATGACCACATCGCAGACCACTCAACTGTGAGATTGACCTTGCCAGTAGCCAGTTCACCAGCTAGACATTTCACAGTGACCCGTTACACCGGCACTATTTCATGGAAAGAAAAATAAAAGGGAATTGGATAAAGCTCGGTCGAAAACTGGAGTAAACATAGGTTCTAATTTCAGAAGGTGGTGAGATTTTCGGGATCAAATTGGTTTAAAGACAGACTGGACAGGTAGGTCAAAAGTTTCAATATGAATGGACTTTCTGCTTGCCAGATAACTGTAATTACCTATAATGAATAGTAGCTAGGTTGGTATTATTGATAACGTCACTTTATTCGGTGGCTAGTTCTTGGAAGAAGGGCATGTTTGCTAATGTTATATTTCGTTAATTGGCTACGCTGATATTAGTTACCAATGCGTAGCTACCAGCTGTAGCCAGATAATGGCTAATGGCTAACTAATGCTACACAAACTCAGTGTTATGCAACGACTCTACAACAACAGAAAAGATTTTGTTGTTTTACCTGGAATTCAATTTTTACTGTAAAATACCAATCTGTAATCCTGTAATTGTATCTAGCAGACTTTCACGTTCACAACGAGGTCTGTGGGGTGGGGGTGTGTCTCTTTCTTTGTGGGCAGGGCCAAGGGATGTTGTGACAACAAATGTGGGGAAAAACTGCATACTCTAGCTTTAAGGAACTTGCATGTCAATCACAAAGAAACAGGCTTTATTGTCCATGAAACCATTTTCAGGTGCCGTGAACAGTGGCGATTTAATTGGCTCTGTGAATTTTAATGTAGTGTGTAAAGACAAGAGTTCAATGGAATCTGCTCGTCTTGTCAGAGAATAAATAGGTGGATGAAATTGGTTTTCATCCAGTCATTGGCAAGCAGTAGTAATTATTCTCAAATAAAAGCAGAATAGCCTTCTGGTGTATGATGAAAGGGCATGGCAATTCCTTAATTAAAGTAAACACTAAACCATGATTTATAAACATCACACATCCTACAAGTAGTAACTATGTTTTGGAAAGCTTTCACTTCATACAAATACAAACCTCAATCCCAAAAAAGTTGTGACAGAATGTAAAATGCAAGAAAGCAGTGATTTGTAAATTCTCTATTACATATATTTAACTGAAAACAGTACAAAGAAAAGATATTTAATGTTTTAACTTATCAACTTTATTGATTTTTGTAAATATATGCTAATTCCGAATTTGATGCCTGCAACAAAGAAAAGTTGGAACAGGGGGAAATAAAAGACTGGGAAGGTTGTGGAATGTTTAAAAAACACTTGTTTGGAACATTACACTGGTAAACAGGTGAATAGGTAACAGGTGATGCTATTATGACTGGGTATAAAAGGAGCATCCACGAAGGCTTGGGCTTTTATGAGCAAGGATGGATCGAGGTTCGCCACTTTGCGAAAAACTGTGAGCGAATAGTCCAACAGTTTAAGAACAACGTTTCTCAACGCACGATTGCAAGGAATTTAGGGATTTCAGCATCTACAGTCCATAATATTATTAAAAGATTCAGAGAATCTGGAGAAATCTCTGTGCAAGGCCGAAAACCAATATTGCATGCCCGTGACCTTTGATCCCTCAGACCGCACTGCATTAAAAACCGACATGCTTCTGTAATGAATATAACCACATGGGCTCTGGAATACTCCGGAAGACCGTTGTCAGTAAACACAGTTTGTCGCTGCATCTACAAATGCAAGTTAAGACTCTACTACACAAAGTATAAGCCATATATCAACAACATCCAGAAACACTGCTGACTTCTCTGGGCTCGAGCTCATCTGAGATAGACTGACGCAAAATACTACAATGGAGACCCTGGGCTGCTTTCAAAACTAAAACAATTAATGTCCTCAGTTCCCAAAAGATTACTGAGTGTTGTTAAAAGGAAAGGGGATGTAACACAGTGGTAAACATACCCCTGTCCCAACTTTTTTAGGACGTGTTGCAGGCGTCAAATTTAAAATGAGCGTATATTTACAAAAAACAATAAAGTTGATTTGGTAAAACATTAAATATATTGTCGTTGTACTGTTTCAATCATTGCTTTCTGTTTTTATTTACATTTTATACACTGTCCCAACTTTTTTGGAATTGGGGTTTGTACATGCTGTTTCATACTCTCAATAATGCATATATGCAGCATTGGATGCACATATACACTGCAAAAATGTCAGTGTTTATTCAGCTATGAGTCTAACAGGGATCACATCTATCCTATCAGTGTAAACAGCACTATTGTACAGTTGATGAGTCAGACTCTTTTTGGAGTAGATTGTCCTGATAAGTCTTTTTTTTTTACTGCAAGGTCACTTTGGCATGTTGGCCAGTAGATGGCACTTTTGTATCAGTGGGTTTCTTAAGGATTTGAATGGTTTAAAATTGCACTTTAACATTGTGGTCTTCAGTATTATGGGACAGCTGGTATGCCTTTTAATATGTGAAAAATCATTTCTCAGAATAGGCTGTCAGTTGCAAGCAGCTCTAGTCATCAAGAATGGCCAGCCCTGCTCCTGGAGTCCAGGATGATTTTTCTATCCACTGGAGCACTTTCTGGGTTTAATTATAGCCTTAATTAAAAATTATTGATGGTGTGGAAGATGTAAGACTGCATACCTCTGGGAACAGGATCAGCCAGGAAGTGGAAACTGAGGAAAAAGTGCAGGGCTTCCTCCCATTTCCACAGGTTAGGTGTTGTTTGTGTTGCTGTAGCAACCCTTCCCCACTGTAGATGAGGCGTGTGCTGGGGGCAATATCCACCCTCTGTAGGGGATTCCTGGCTGAAGCCTATCCAGACCTGCGCTGTTCTGCACAGAGCTAAATCTCCCTGAGATGTCTCTCCACGCTCATGCTTTAGGAGTGGAAATTATGTCCCTGTGAGTGTGTGGGGGCAGCACCTCTCTACAGAGAGCCCACAAAAGCAGGAACTTAAAAAGGACTGAGTCACACTCAAAATGCCACAGTAGGAATTTTATATGAATATAAATATATACTTCTCACAGACAGACAGATATACACACGTTCATGCACTCTCACACAAACATAAACATTCGCTTACAAACACACATTTACACACACATACACACACAAACCTACACATATGTGCACATGCATACGTACACACGCACGCACGCACGCACGCACGCATGCACGCACGCACGCACGCACGCACACACACACACACACATTTTTCATTTTCAGCTCCACAAAATGGTTGTATTTGAAACATCCTTGGTTCTTTATCAATTTGTACCCAAAAGAGTTTTTTGTTCTGAATCAAACACAAACTTTACTCTGAAAGAAAGGTAAATCAGTCTGCATTGGAAAAAAGAGCAAGATTAAGCCATTGTATTTTGTATTGACAGTATTGCACTGAAAAATTACAGGCAGCATCTTTTTAAATTGACAAAGTAAAAAAATAAATCAAAGTAGTTAATGCTCTTAAAAAAAAAATGCTCTTCTGAGCTGACCAGTTTACAGATGTATTGTGCAGTCTTCAACACAGAAAATGGCCATAAGCATTTCTTAGAAGAGCACGTAACAATCTCCCTTAATTTATCAACATCAGAAATGACAACAGAACAAAGCTATCTATCAGGTAAAAAGGAACTCATTCTTTTTTACGAGGAAATATATTGACCCTGGGTTCACCTGCAACGCTAAGCACCTCTGTTTCAGGAGAACCTGCCCATGAAGAACCAGTATCTCAGAATTCACGGCCTGTTTTCTGTCCAGCATGGTGCTTCCTCTCTCACCAGTAAAAGCCATGCTCTCCTCGAGTTAGATAAGAAAAGGTGTGAAACATTAGAGAAAGATACTTCCAGCCTACTGTGCAATCTACCTGTTTGCTCTCATATCCAAGCCTTGCAACTGTATATGGGGCGGCAGTGTAGTATAATGGTTAAGGTACTGGCCTTGTAACCGAAAGGTTGCAGGTTCGATTCCCAGGTAGGACACTGCCGTTGTACCCTTGAGCAAGGTACTTAACCTGAATTGCTTCAGTATATATCCAGCTGTATAAATGGTTAATATGTAAAAAATGCTTGTAAAAATGCTTGTTTCTGACAGGGTTTTATGTGTAAGTCGCTCTGGATAAGAGCATCTGCTAAATGCCTGTAATGTAATGTAATGTATATGAGCAAATGGAAGGTGTTTTTGTTTATACAGCCACATTCCCAGACACTCTAGTTAGCACATCCCAAAATATGCTGTGTTAAATATTTTTTGGGAATGCAGCCTAAATCTTGAGCTTACATTTGCAGAAATGTTAAAAATGTCTTCGGTCTTAGCATGGTTTTAGTATGGTATTAGTATGGTTTTAGGATGGTTTTAGTATGGTCTTAGCATGGTTTTAGTATGGTATTAGTATGGTTTTAGTATGGTTTTAGCATGGTTTTAGTATGGTATTTCTTTGTGCTACAGTATTTGTATTGATGTAAAAGCTTCATGTCTTTTTTTTTCTGGTAGCCAGTCCAACCAGAATCAAAATTTCAGGTTATGAATGCCCTCTGTATTGGATTTATTTAAAACTTTGTGTGTTACTTCTGAGGTGTTGAAATCAATGTAAGATGTTTTATTTAAATATCCTGAAAGATTGGCTGGCTTTCTAACTCTTTCAGTCACCCCCACCCTCAAATAACTAACACCTCCCTCCCCCCAGCACCACCACCACTTCATCAAAACCTTTTCTCCACCATGTCTTCCTGAAAATCATCCCAGAAAACCAATTTCACCAGAGATTCTGCTTATAAGGCTGAAAAGTACTCTCTCTCAGCCTGTGAATGACTAGGAATGCAGCTACGTGGCATTTTTAAAAGTCTAAAGAGGTATATCTAATCTAAAAAAGCATAATTTCAGGATGTTGTCTAGTCTAAGCTAAAACACTCTGGATATTGACGCTGAAATTACATAGACGGATACTTGTGATCTTTTGCCTCCTGTCTGCGTGCTCATATTCAGTGTGACGTCGCAAGACAACTCATCTATCGCCAAACCAAAACCCTCTGCACCCTGGGAAATTGACTTCACCCTCCTTAGTATGACTCAATGCCCAAACCCAAACCCTCTTACCCCCTGAGAAATGATGGGCTCAGAACTGGAGGGGTATCTGCCAGTAAAGCACGGTGACCCCCCCCCCCCCGTCTATGAAGCATGTAGCCTTGCAGTGTCCTAAGCCGATTGCTAGACCTGAGCTCCAAGGGAATTAATTCAACTCATACTCTTTTGTCAAGCTCTTATCCCCCTGCAATGTTCATGACAGTAATACGTAATCATTTCTCACCCTTTGTTGATTCATTCATTTTTGCAGTTTTCTGTGGGGAACGTGCCTGTTTTCATTGTAACGATTTAATTTTATTTGAAATTCACAGCATGTCTACCAAACGAATATGATTAAGAGCAGAAATTTTACCACTTTTGCCAAAGTCATAATCCAGTAGTGGTGAAGTGGCAAGGCTGATTCTCTGAGTGGCTGATAGGACAGCTGCTGTAGGCTGGTTATCAGTTTAAGCACATTGGTAGACAGCAGCAGGGGAAACAGACTATAAAGAGCCAGTTATAAGGTCTGGTGGCCTCAGGCCAGATTTTGAGAAGGTTAATTAATAATGATGTGGTAAAAGCCCCTCCAGGTGTTTCTGATGACATGTCCTGACATACAGGATGAGGATAACCACAAGGTTAGTGAGACAAAGCTGCCTGTTGCCATGTGCATACATATACTGTAGGTTTTTAGAAAAATAAACGGTTTATGTAAAATATATTCTCCAGCCAAAATGGAAAAAGGCAAGATCCAGGCACGGACCCTGACTTGGAGAGCTGTCTGGCCACGAAATGTGCATTTAAAAAAAATTATATTAGGTTACATACTTTATGTATTTCATCTAGGGGTAACCTACATGGCAGTTGGTAAACGGAACCTGTTGAGCTGTGGAATGTACAGTATGTTGGCTGCATCCTGACAGAAACGGCTCACACTGTCGGCTCTCCTTTCACAACGCACCTGTTCTCAGGTTTCCCTTCCGCCAAAATATGAAGAAAAACAAAAAGGCTCTCAAGCATATTATGAATCTAAGGCACCAGCTTCTTCAATGTGAGAAGAGGGAATATCCCAAAATGCATGGGAAATGCCTTAGGATATTTATCACGGCGGGCTAAAATTACAGGGGACGTTATTTTGTGATTATTTTTACCGCTAGGAAAACTGAAGAATATAACTGACTGCACATAGTCCATTGATTCTCCTGATCCACCCATCACTCAGAACATGAAGGCATATAAATTTTTTACATATGCGGGCTGGGATAAGACTATGAGATATGAACACTGGCTGCCAGATGCAGAAGGCTGTTTCTCAGGAAAAGAAAGCCATAAAATAAATCTTTAAGATGTGCAATCTGCTTCTTTCAGAGCATTCCATTGCCAATAAGAATTTCAGCCATTCTTGGACAGAAATGGAAGTAAGAAATCTCGATTGTTAAAGTGTTTTCTTTTTTATTTTAAAATAAAGATATTGTCTTTCCAACAGTGGCTGAAATTATTTTACCCAGTTCTTTTTTCAAGATACCTTGATAGAACTGCAAAGTAGCTCCAGAATATTATTACGACGATAATTGTATAAAAAGTTATTGTATATCCCCCCTTAAAACTCCCTGGCTTATTAAGAACCCAGCCATACCAGATTACGATTTTAACAGCCATTATCAATATTTGAATTGATGAAAACAGTTGTGGCAGTGTAGGTGTACATAATATCTATTATCTACATGCATAAAAATAAAATACAAGGCCTATCTGAACCACCACACATGCAGAGATATTAACAGATCATCAGGTACACAAATACAGTATGAGCAGGCTGCACATATGACATAGTGGTTCAATCTTTATTTTTCACATGCTATAAATTAATTTTGTATACTTTGGCAATACTGCAGCCAATAAATCATTACTGACTTGAAATTTAATTGATCTTTCTTTCTCTCTCTCTCTCTTTCTTTCTCTCTTTCTCTCTCTCCCTCTCACACACACACACACACACACACACAAACAGGCAGTGCAGAATGTGATGTTGCAAATATCAACTCCTCTGAGGGGCTACTCAGTAATTTTCTTCAGGCACGTGAGAAGAATCCCTTCAGGAACAATGAGATGCCAGCCTGTAAATAGCCTGTGAGAGGTTTCTGCACACAGTTGACTGTTCATAAAAACAAATGCCCCGGGTCTTAGGGATGTGTTCACTGCATTCCTTGATTCTCCTCCAGTATTTGTAAGGAATTCAGTGATGAAAAGTATCTTTCCATTAGCCTAGCCACCCTGCTTTGTGTCAATGAGAGGAAGACATTCTCTCTGTTAGCCTAGCCACCCTGCTCTGCCTCAGTGAAAGGAGGATATTCTGTCCATTAGACTAGCCACCCTGCTCTGCCTCAGTGAAAGGAGAATAGTCTGTCCATTAGCCTAGCCACCCTGCTCTGCCTCAGTGAAAGGAGGATATTCTGTCCATTAGCCTAGCCACCCTGCTCTGCCTCAGTGAGAGGAGGATATTCTGTCCATTAGCCTAGCCACCCTGCTCTGCCTCAGTGAAAGGAGGATATTCTGTCCATTAGCCTAGCCACCCTGTTCTGCCTCAGTGGAAGGAGGATATTCTGTCCATTAGCCTAGCCACCCTGCTCTGCCTCAGTGGAAGGAGGATATTCTGTCCATTAGCCTAGCCACCCTGTTCTGCCTCAGTGGAAGGAGGATATTCTGTCCATTAGCCTAGCCACCCTGCTCTGCCTCAGTGAGAGGAGGATATTCTGTCCATTAGCCTAGCCACCCTGCTCTGCCTCAGTGAGAGGAGGATATTCTGTCCATTAGCCTAGCCACCCTGCTCTGCCTCAGTGAAAGGAGGATATTCTGTCCATTAGCCTAGCCACCCTGCTCTGCCTCAGTGAGAGGAGGATATTCTGTCCATTAGCCTAGCCACCCTGCTCTGCCTCAGTGGAAGGAGGATATTCTGTCCATTAGCCTAGCCACCCTGCTCTGCCTCAGTGAAAGGAGGATATTCTGTCCATTAGCCTAACCACCCTGCTCTGCCTCAGTGGAAAGAGGATATTCTGTCCATTAGCCTAGCCACCCTGTTCTGCCTCAGTGGAAGGAGGATATTCTGTCCATTAGCCTAGCCACCCTGCTCTGCCTCAGTGGAAGGAGGATATTCTGTCCATTAGCCTAGCCACCCTGTTCTGCCTCAGTGGAAGGAGGATATTCTGTCCATTAGCCTAGCCACCCTGCTCTGCCTCAGTGAGAGGTGGATATTCTGTCCATTAGCCTAGCCACCCTGCTCTGCCTCAGTGAGAGGAGGATATTCTGTCCATTAGCCTAGCCACCCTGCTCTGCCTCAGTGAGAGGAGGATATTCTGTCCATTAGCCTAGCCACCCTGCTCTGCCTCAGTGAAAGGAGGATATTCTGTCCATTAGCCTAGCCACCCTGCTCTGCCTCAGTCAAAGGAGGATATTCTGTCCATTAGCCTAGCCACCCTGCTCTGCCTCAGTGAAAGGAGGATATTCTGTCCATTAGCCTAGCCACCCTGCTCTGCCTCAGTGAGAGGAGGATATTCTGTCCATTAGCCTAGCCACCCTGCTCTGCCTCAGTGAGAGGAGGATATTCTATCCATTAGCCTAGCCTTTCTGCCTTATGGTTGCTAGGATTACCATTGGGACATACATATCTTGGAATCCTCTGGGTGGAACAAGTGCATTGTGGATATACTTGACTCTACACTTTAGGCAGAGAAGTTATTGGAAACACTCTGAAAGGTGGTGAACACTGTGAGGACCAAAGCCTCTCTTTGACAGCTCTTCAGGGGGAAATCTTTTTAAGGGGGGATGTGAAGGTATAATAAAGATCTGACTACTTGAACAGGGACACACCAGATGGACACACTGAGACTAAACCAAAAGAATAGACCAACAGGAATGATACTTTATCTATCACTAGTTAAGAGCTGCCGATATGCAATGGGATCATTGCAGTTATTGCATTGGATCCAAGTGTTGAACATCATTCTTTCTCTGATTATTTATTTCAAGGGAAACAAATTTCCCTTGAAATGAACATACTAATCATCATTTTTATGACCATCCTACAAACAAATATATATGTTTTTGTTTTGTTTACATATGTAAAGACTGAAACTTTAATACCAAATGCTGAATTGTAGTGAAGCAGGTTACCTTTAAACCAAACACTCGTCTCAACCTGTTCTCATTTCTTTTGCTTGATTTGAAAGTGTTTTAATTGTCTGAATAATCCAATGGCAACTCATTTTAAAGTTCTCTCTTCATTTGTCTCATGCAGTGTTCTCTTCTTATCTATTTAGAGAATCGCAATGACAAGACTGCTTTGAGACTTGTCATTTCAAAGAATAGGCTAAACCTAATGTTAAAAGACTAATCCCTCCATCCAACCATTCTTGCATCAGCGTTGAGCACAGCATGCCATGAAAGCTAGCAGACATACTTTAGAAAGAAGGCACTTTCTCAGGATGTGCGTTTCAAATGAGCAGATCTTTATGTCCTCAGTATCCCATGAATTTACAAACGCAGGGTGCAGTGCTATCAGAAAATAAAAATGGAAGTTATTAGCGTACATTTTGGTGTTGATAATTCTGATCCTTAATTGCTTGATAGTGTCATGGTTTCTGGCAGCCTGCTGTTGTTTCTGCGGTCATTCTTTCTTTTGACGACATCGGGGCAATCTATCGGATTTTTCCGCCTCCGTTTCGGTGTTTGAATCTCGCCTGGCAATTATTCCTTTCACCTGTTTTGGATTTCCTGCCAGTTATAAATAGCCCAGGGCTTCCACATTTCCGACGCTTCGATATTGTCTTTGCTATTTGACTCTCAGAGTCGGTAAGGTAAAGGATAGCGGTCTCTACGTTTCTGGTTGTTACACTTAGGAAACGTAGGTAGTCCGGTTAAGAGTTAGGGTAAAAATGTATTTAGTCTTTTTGTTTCCTTTTCTCTCTTTATCCTTTTATATTCCTCTACCTGTTACCTTTTGTTCAGCTCCTTCATACCTAGAGCTGTAGGTAACAGGTTCTATTTCTATTTTGTTTCTTCCGCCCTTGTTACACAGGCTTTCTTTTGTTTTTCTCTGACCTCCAGTTATGTGTGAGTGCGTGAGGTTCCTTTGTTGTTTTATTACTCGCTATCGCCGAGTTTGCCCTCTTTTGGGGTTGTTTTGTGTTGGCTTACACCGGGAGGTTTTGATTCCCATTGTTTTTGTTTCATTTATCTCTCTGCTTAGTGGTGTATTTCTCACAATATACACTTTCAGATTCCTTGGTTGTGGTGCTTGGTTCTCCGAACCTTACACTCTCCCTGACAGATAGTTTAGCAAGGAAAGTAAACAGAAACAGATTCAGAGTATTGATCAGATTGGAAAAAAAAAGAATTCTACTTCCTGTTTCAAACTCACCAGTCCCAGCTATAATAAAGCGTGTGCACACATGTGCATGACACAGTATTTTAATTACACATACATGTACTTGCATTTTATTCTACAAACCCCACGTCCTGCAGTACACTGCCTCCCTCAGGCTGTGAGAGGTCAATGCATGCTGTCTCACGAGTGGTGCTCTGGATACCATTCCACCCATTTTATTAATGCTTATAACATGGGTAGAATAGAGCATAGATCAGGAAGTGGATCATATTTACCTTATTTTGGAGTTTTTAGCATTATATAAAGTAACTGTCTCACAGGCACTGGCCCGTGAGATGACATTGTGGTTATGCCGGTAACAATGTTTTTGGTAAGAGAATGCTGGTACCAATCTAATTTCTTCTGAAGGTTTCATAGCTTTCTAACTCTCCTGTTAAATCATTTTTGCTTAAGGTTGGATACCTTTCTAAATCTCCTGTTACATAATTTCTACTTAAGGTTTGATAGCTTTCTAACTCTCCTGTTTACTTCTGTGTTTTAGTGTTTCCATCACAATGCGTGTGGTGCTTTATAGCAGTTTTACTCTAATTGGATTTGTTTCTGCAGTGTTAACATGAGACTTACTGCCGGTGGTGTTGTTCTGTTTAGTGAGTGTCTGCACCAGCTGGCTAAGGGAACTATTTTCTGAGATCAGCTCACAATAATAATGCAATACTTTGTGGATTCATGAGTTCAGACCACTGTGTCAGATGGGACCTGTATTTTAAAGAGTTTTATGCGTACTTTCAAAGTGTTTTTTTTCCTTCTTTTTTTAGCTTGTTTTTCTGTTGAGTTTCAGTCCTCAGTTTACCTCCTACATCTTTGTGCAATCATTAAGACACCAGATTGGTCCTGTCAGGTATTGGAACCAAGGGGAATTACCTTGAGGACAGGTTAATCAATGATGTGAGTGTTGTCACACAATGATCCTCAGGGCCGTGCAAAGACCTTTTGAAGGGGCAAGTGCTCAAAGTGAGAAAAGGGCACACCAACATAGCTTTTACTGTAGATACCCAGTTATTGTACAGAATATATTTGACTAAAATTAATGAATTAAAATGAATGACAGCCACAATTATAGTACCTCCCTGCAGGAGCCTGATTATCCTCACACCTTCTGTAGGAAGTACAAGGACACAGTAGAGATCTCACTGAATTATTCTATCATTACATGTGCAGGTCATGCTGCGTATTGTCAGAGTCCCATGTTTAGCTGTAGATTTAGCACCCCTTTACATGTTTAATGTTGGTAATGTTGTTGATACATGTATGCATCTGACATGTTATCATTTAATAATCAGTTATTTGAAAATGCAACATGATAACGTCAATTTTACGAAAATAAAGTGTTTCAGATTTGGGGTAAATTCCTTTTTAGTTCAGGAACTGAGGTGAAATATGACTGCCCATGATATTCTGCGAGGACGTTTAAATTAATTGAATTTCAGTTAATTCACTGGAATAGGAATACGCGACGATTTTCTAGCATTTCAGTGTAAATGTTTAGGGCCCCAGTGGTTTGGGGCGGGAGTGTAAATTCTTAGGGCCCCAGTGGTTTGGGGCGGGAGTGTAAATTCTTAGGGCCCCAGTGGTTTGGGGCGGGAGTGTAAATGTTTAGGGCCCCAGTGGTTTGGGGCGGGAGTGTAAATTCTTAGGGGCCCAGTGGTTTGGGGCGGGAGTGTAAATGTTTAGGGCCCCAGTGGTTTGGGGCGGGAGTGTAAATTCTTAGGGCCCCAGTGGTTTGGGGCGGGAGTGTAAATTCTTAGGGCCCAAGTGGTTTGGGGCGGGAGTGTAAATTCTTAGGGCCCCAGTGGTTTGGGGCGGGAGTGTAAATTCTTAGGGCCCCAGTGGTTTGGGGCGGGAGTGTAAATGTTTAGGGCCCCAGTGGTTTGGGGCGGGAGTGTAAATTCTTAGGGGCCCAGTGGTTTGGGGCGGGAGTGTAAATGTTTAGGGCCCCAGTGGTTTGGGGCGGGAGTGTAAATTCTTAGGGCCCCAGTGGTTTGGGGCGGGAGTGTAAATGTTTAGGGCCCCAGTGGTTTGGGGCGGGAGTGTAAATTCTTAGGGCCCCAGTGGTTTGGGGCGGGAGTGTAAATTCTTAGGGCCCCAGTGGTTTGGGGCGGGAGTGTAAATTCTTAGGGCCCCAGTGGTTTGGGGCGGGAGTGTTAATGTTTAGGGCCCCAGTGGTTTGGGGCGGGAGTGTAAATTCTTAGGGCCCCAGTGGTTTGGGGCTGGAGTGTAAATGTTTAGAGCATCAGGGTGGATTATGTCCCATTGAGAATGTACTCACTTGCTGTTAGGGACCCTGAGAGGGTTCGGTGCGGTGAGAGCTAATGGATTCGGTGACTCGCTGGTCCACAGTGTGGGGGAAGCAGAAACGTTTCTCCTGTAACCAATGTCTCCTCTGAGCTCTAAGGGATCCCGGCAGGTACCCCAAAACAAACAGTGCAGGCAGCTCAGTATCAAAGAGCCACTCACAAGCCAATCTGATGCATGAAAACACAGTGTTTTCATTTAAAAAAAATACCCTTCAAGATGGGTTATTAATGCATCTTGGAAGTGTACACAAGAACATAAAATACATCATTATGAGAACAGGCTATTCCTCCCATCATTTACCTGAGTATCCAGCACGCTGTAGCTTTAGTTGTGTTTGTTTTGGGTTGGTTTCCATTACACGCTTGGTTCAGCTGTAAAAGCAAAGTCCTGCTTTTATGTTTTTTCCTCATGTTTGTCTGGGAAAGCTACAAAGGTAAGGCTTCTAAGAGAAAGACATACAACATGGATGACAGGGTGAAGACCTTTTCCTGTTTTCACGTCCATTAGTTGTCTCTGCTGAGATGAACACATCGTCTGCACTGCATTCATTCATTTCTGAGATTTCAGACCACATCTGAGAACAAGATCTGTATTTGTGTGTGTGTGTCTTTGTGTCTACACTTTCATGGAGAGGGATGGAAGAAGGAAGACATAAAATAGAAATGTGTGCCGGGGAAGCTGCGTGGATCTTTCCTGCATTATGGACCTGTCATCATGGCTGAGGTGCTCCGCAGGGGACTAGGAAAACCCTGAAACAGAATACATTGATGAACCCATATGAAATCCCATTCATTTTTATAGTATAAACAAAGCAAAGCAGAGGTGGATTGAAATCTATGTTTGAACAAAACTAATTGTAATCGATGTGGTTTTCCAAAGGAAATCTTGGGAATTACTCAAGATAGTTTTTCATCATACCCCATCATGGCAACAATCATATCAAATGAACTTTTATTAATGGAACAGCTCATCTTCAGTGAACTTTAGTGAAGTTTTGTGTGTGTGTGTGCGTCTGTGTGTCATAGCCCGGGAGGCTTACAGGACCTTGGACAGCAGCAGCCTCACACACAGGCATGCTCACCTGAGGCTGATCAGCAATCAACAGGTGTTGCACATTGCCTTAATTAGGCCAGTTATAAAGCAAAACTTCTGATGCCTTGAGAGGAGTTGTAGGAATGGTCATGTTGGATTTATGCTGCCCACCTACCGTTTTGAAAATTTTCCACTGAGCGTGGGATGGTAGTTTCTGTTTGTTCTCTAGTGCACAGATTTGGGATGTTTTTGGTTGCCTGTGTTATTTTTTCCCTTTCAAGTAAACAGCCTGCAGGCGTTACTTCCTTACGGTTTTGGTGGTTTCCTGCTCAATCACTAAGCTGCAGTTTTAAATTTTATTGTCCCATGTTGTCTGAAACTGGGAAAATGCTCACATGGAATAATTTCAATATCACTTGGCAGACCACCTTTCTCATGGATTTTAAATGTGTGTCTTGGTGCCAAGTCCATTTATTTAATATGAATTTAGCTATTCATGTTTAGGTTATTAGTGATTCAACAGGCTTCTGTGTCATAGATTGTCAAGATTAGCCAATGACTGAAAACGGGGTTGGAAAAACAATAGTTTGAGCTACAGCATCATTAGACTGTATATAGTGGAATAGCCATCAGAAGGCTAGAGCACAGGGCAGTGATCCAGGCTTGCAATAGGAACACGGTAAGGCTGGGATACTCAAATCTGGCCCTTGGGTTCGGTAGTACTGCTGGTTTTCTGTTCTACCTGATAGTAATAGATTGATTAATGCCACTGATTGGCCAGAGATTTAACTCACCTGGTGTCCCAAGTTTAAATCAGTCTCTGAATAGAGGGGAAGAATGAAACCGAGCAGTAGTGATGGGGAAACAAAGGCTGTGTCTGAATCAGAGCCCTACACCCTTTTGAGGGTGCATATTTGAGTCCACTTCGTCAAAAAGCTTTTGAGTGGGCGACTTTTTCTCACAAATGGGGGCACTTAAAATACCAGGATGAACCCCTTATTTCCGGGGTTTTGTTGAGGGAATTCAGGAGCACACTCAACTGCAGAACTGTGCACTCACCCGACAATTTCAGTAAGTAACTCGGAAGTAAAAACGTAAAAGACATAGAGCGTATGTGCATATCTATGGTACAAGAGTGGGTCATATTGTGAAATACTCTTTTTTATTTTTGTTAATTCTATCTTCATTCATAGTCTACACTTTGTAACAATTGTCATATGTTAACTGATTGATATTCTCAATAAAAACAAAAAAAATTAAAAAGATATTACAAACTAGTTTGGAAAGAGTTTTGCGGGATTTCTTTCGCACACTGCTTGCAATGTGAGGGGATAGGGCACATAGTAAACAGGGATCTGAGTGGACAGGGGACAGTGTACATGGAAGAGGGCTCTGATTCGGACACAGCTGAAGCAACAAAGCTCATTACTCAAAGCTTTAACACAGTGCACACTTATGGCATCTGCTGGTCAGAAGAATTTAGCACATGTCAAAGTCTTTATCCTTTTTTCATTTTTTTAAAAGTGAGTCTCGCATGTATGACAGTGAGTTTCAATTTGGCAGTGAAGGGCTTTTGTTATTGAACAGCGAATTTGCTTGTAGCCCACCGTGTCTTCAACCCGATAAGGTAGGTCAACTGTCTTGCTCGTCTTTGCTCATAAATATAATATTTTAAACTACAAAGTTACTGCGACATGCTTTCATAACACAGAAACCAGAGGTGGAAGAAGTACACAGATCCAGCATGCTGTAGCTTTAGTTTGTTTTACGTTGGTTTCCATTACAAGCTTGGTAAAAGTGCAAATGCCCACATAAAAAAATACTCAGGTAAAAGTTAAAGTACCACTTGGAAATGTATACATAAGTCAAAGTATATAAGTACATGCTCTAAAATATACTTAAGTATTAAAAGTAAAAGTAGTCATCTGAGGCGAGGTATTTAGGGATATAGGTAGTATAGGTAATACGTTATGATGTCATGAATAACGTTTGAAAATTGAATGTTATAGATATCTATGCCTGTGGTTCTCAAACTCAGTCTTGGGGGACCACTGTTGCTGGTTTTCGTTCAAACCACAATTGTAATCCTGGAATTTTAACAAGCTGTTAATTGTTCTTAATTAGGTGTTTGTCATATTTAGAGGGATTATTTGCCCTCTTAAGCCACATTATGTTAGCAATAGTGATGCATGTCATGAATAATAAAAGTCCATTATTCTCATTGTGCTATATTGCAAATAATTACAAAAAGAGGGGCAAAAAAAATAATATTTTTTTAACTGATCAAATGAAAGACTGAGGTGACTCAGTAGGCTCCTAATTGGTGAAATTGTGGACACATGGCCACTAAACCTAACCATTTGATAAATAATGAAGAAAAGACAAAGAAAATAACGAGCCAAACCTGCACTGTGTTAATACATTTAAGGAAAGAATTATGAGGGAACTTAAAAAGACACGTGATCAACTACCTAATTAAGAGCCAACTGATTCATCCCAGTCGTTAACCTCTTAAAGGTTGTATCAGCGATTTTGGGTGGAAACATAAATGATCACATTCATCTGATTTTTCCTCACGATCCGCTAGCTGCCCGCCCCATAAGCAGGCCGTCAAAAAACCGCGTCTCTGTAGGCAGCCTATAGATGTCTCTGCCCCTCTCTCCATTACACTGTTCTAATGTTCTCACAGGATGGATGTCACTATTGTGACCTTTATCATTGTTTTTACTGTATTTCTACTTCTTCAAGATATAGTATGTTTGTGTTTCTTACTGAAAAAAAAACTTTTTTTTTAATGATATTTGTGGTACGTTTGCAAAAGACACATTTTAATTGTATACCATTACAAATTCACAATCATTTTATAGCTTTAATGCATGATGACTACTGTAGTGGACACTTAATGTAACATTTTAAAATGTAAGAAAATTTAAAAAACGAATTTTCAACATCCCTTCACATGTCCTTATAAGTAATAAAGAACATGTGAAAAAAATATTGCCCAGTTTTGTAATAGCTAGCACAGAAAGCTAAGCTACCATCCAATATAATTTCCATAGCTAATAACTGTGCTAGACTTGGCAAAGCAAGCAGTGAAACTGAACAGTCACAGTCAGTCTGCCATTTAGCATACACTACTCACAAAAAGTTAGGGATATTCGGCTTTCGGGTGAAATTTCAGGATGAACCTAAAATGCACTATAACCTTTACAGGTGAAATTAATTTGACCTTCTCTAAACTTTTGAATGCACATGTCCAACTATTCAATGTTTCAGTACTTTTTGCACAACTTGCTGTTCTCTAACAAGGAGCTGAACGGCAAAATTCACAACAGGTGTTTGATCCATGAATCGACCAATAAATTTCCTGGTTCAATTAGAATTGGTATTTAAACAGTCCTCTTCATCATGCTGTTCACATTTTGACATCATGAGACCAAGACGACACCTAACAATTGATCAACAGTACCTCGCCATTGCGAGGCTTCAAACAGGATGTTCTCAGAGGGAAGTGGCCACTGAGCTTAGAGTGTCACAGAGTGTCATCAGCAGGTTGCAACAGAGATACAGAGAGACTGGAAGAGTCACAGAAAGGCATAGAAGTGGACGCCCTTTGGCCACATCCCACACTGATGACCGCTTCATTGTGAACAGTGCCCTGCGGAACCGGATGATGTATGCCACTCAACACCAGGCACATTTAAGGGAGGTGAGAGGCACCCAAGTGTCACGTCAGACAATTCGAAACCGTTTACATCAGCGTGGTCTGCGTGCTAGACGACCTGCAAGGGTACCTGACCACACCACCAGGCACAGGCGTCATCGTCTTGCATGGGTCAGGGAGCATTTACGCTGGACGAGGGACCAGTGGGCCTCAGTGCTGTTCTCTGATGAAAGTCGATTCACGTTGAGCAGAAATGATGGCCGCCAACGATGTTGGAGACGTCAAGGAGAGCGCTATGCATCAGCCACTGTTGTCACCAGACGACCCTTTGGTGGTGGCGGTGTTACAGTGTGGGCAGGTGTGTCTAGTCAATACAGAACTGCCCTACACTTTGTGAATGGTACAGTGACAAGCCCATACTACCTGAATAACATCATTAATCCAGTCATTGTGCCCCTGCATGAACAACACAGGCCTAATTTCATCTTCATGGACGACAATGCTCCAGCTCATCGGGGTCGCATCATTAGGGAAAGGCTGCTGGAGACTGGGGTACCTCAAATGGAGTGGCCTGCACTTTCTCCAGACCTGAATCCCATAGAAAACCTATGGGATCAGCTGACTCACCGTGTAGAGGCTCGTAACTCTGTACCCCAGAACCTCAATGACCTGAGGGCCGCCCTTCAAGAAGAGTGGGATGCCATGCCTCAGCAGACAATAAGTCGACTTGTGAACAGCATGAGACGTCGTTGTCAAGCTGTAATTGATGCTCAAGGGCACATGACAAGTTATTGAGACATTGACATTTTTGTTGTGGTATACCCACCACTGTTGTTGGCTTTTGTTTCAATAAATTGTTTGAGATGAGGAAATCACCATTGCATGCTTCTACTTAAATGCCCTACTTTCATGATACGTATAATATCACTGTAGCGTGAACTTACATTTTCCATAAATTTCACCCGAAAGCCAAATATCCCTAACTTTTTGTGAGTAGTGTAGATGCTCCGAGATCGTACACAAAAACAATGGTACTACCAACTACTCAAAACCAAAATAAACAGTATTCCAACCAATCACAATGATCTGCACAAACGTGACGTCACTTCTGAAGCGAAATCCCAAACAAACATACTTATGAATAATTATGTTATGTTTTAAAAAATAGTGTTCAAGCATCCAGAATTATAACCACGTTAATAACGTTTGTAAGAAACCAAACCGTTTGTAAATCCGTCAAGATTTCAGCGAGATAAGAGTATTAGCGTTTGTGCAGATCATTGTGATTGGTTGGAATACTGTTTATTTTGGTTTTGAGTGGTTGGTAGTACCATTTGTTTTTGTGTACGATCTCGGAGCATAGGCTGCCTACAGAGACGCGGTTTTTTTGACGGCCTGCTTATGGGGCGGGCAGCTAGCGGATCGTGAGGGAAAATCAGATGAATGTGATCATTTATGTTTCCACCCAAAATCGCTGATACAACCTTTAAACTACACCATGTCAGAAATAGCTATGCATTCCATGAAGAAACTGTGCTTATTGGGCTATATTGCAAGTAGGTAACGTTTTTTTTTTAAACTGATCAAATTAATAAATTACCTCGGCGTGTTTTAAGATTCCGAAGACGAATTATTGAACGATATAGGATCTCGTGCTGTTTTGGCAGGGTCAGGGTAATCTGCAGGAATCATTTTTTGGACTAATAATTTCAAACAGGCCATGGATGGTGAATGGCTTCAACCATATATGATTAAATATTTATCTGCACTGCAAGAAATGATGGTCCCTGTCTGCACTCTTTTCAGCAAGAGATTCAGCAACGAGCAGCCTAGCAACGGTCCGAAATTTTTTAAAGGCGTGCGTATTGGTCGACTTGGTTCCGCTTCATTTGCATTTAAATAAATGAAAACGAATGGATGAAAATGCTGTAAGCAAAGAGTAATGACACTTTTAGAAATGTAGTAAGTAGAAAGTACCGGTTTTTGATTTAAAATGCAGTGAGTAAACGTGAAAATTCCCATACTAAATAAATACTCTAGTAAAGTACAGATGCGTGAAAAACGTACTTAAGTACTGTAACGGAGTACTTCGTTACGTTCCACCTCTGGCAGAAACTACATATCAAGTAAAGTCAAGTTTTATCAAGTAAAAATTGATGCAAAGGGGATTATTACGTTTAACATTCACCATGTGCACTGCCATATTTCTACGATGTCAGTTGTGTTTGTCAGCGAACTCGGGCTAGACTGATCTTTTCTGAGTTTCTGACTTGAATGATTGTTCCATTGCACTTTTTTGTGTCTGAGGTAGTTTTTTCCCCCCAGGTTCCGAGTAGGCTACAATGGATTGCTGCATAAGCCGAAGGTATCCTCCTAACTTCTCAAGTTATGAACGATGCAATCAGGTGTGTTGTTTTTTATTTATTTATTTTTTACAAAGATGAGACATAGGCACCATCAGACAGCAGATGGCAGTAGTGGGCAGTGGGTTTGACTGAGGCTGAACTCCATTAAAGACAATGCAGGAAGGGCAGTTCTTGTGTAGCGTTGCGGGTTCTGTTGGCTTTCACTGCCGTGCTTGATTAGCTGAAGTCATTATTTGTTAATGTAACTGCAGAAGTCTGGCTTCCGGAATGGGAACTGCCCATCTAAAATATATTTTAAATTAATAGAATTGGAAAAACAAAAAAAGTTATGTGATTGGTCCTCCCAATTAAAAGTAGAATACTTTAATAAATGTGTCTGTGGCGGCAAAGTTTTGTATTTAAGTTCTGGTTTGCTTTATTATTATATATTCTGCCTTGTTCGGAACTGCAGTAGTGAAAATACTCAGAGAGGGAAATGAATAATTGTGAGCCATACAGTCTGTGAGCCATTTCAGATCCATCTGCCTTTTTCATTATCACACTGTATATACATGTATATAATCCAAACTGTTTGACAACCACAGTCACTTGAGTCATCTATGGTAAGATTTCATCTGTCATATGTAGTCTTTTTACTCAAAGATGATGTAACACTTTTTTAAATTTACACCGCTGTCTTGAAATACAAATGCAGTCATTTCATAACAAACAGTTTGTACATTTAATTTGGTATTAATTCATCAGCAGGGCTTTGATTAATTGCAGATGATTCCCAGAATTCCTGTGGTGTCAAAATGAGCTGCACAGTTGGTTCTTTCCAGCGTAATTGCTGTGGTTTTTAATCGAGGCAAATACAGGCCTGTGGCGTCACCGCTGTTCAGAAGCAGATCAAACCAGGCGTGTTCGGACCTGCAGAGGGGAACATAAATAACCCAAACTAAAGGCCGGTCCTGTCGCAGACGCAATGCCCTGCTGACATTTGTCGAGACTTACCAACAAACCTAAGCACCTTTTTTACTTCATGAATATTTTGGTGAGCTAGTTTTTGTGATGATTGAACAAGCCAAGCTGCTTGTAAACAACAAAAATAATTAAGGACAAAGGTTGAATTCTGCCCAGAATAAGTTGAAATGGAGAGAAGAAACTAAGTGCTTTGATTAATGCTTACCTGTTATATGTAGTTTCACAGACAAAGGCTTTACCCCTCACCTGCACGGTCAGTATCCCATACTGACATGCCTTCATACCTTACCTGCACGGTCAGTGTCCCGTACTGACATGCCTTCATACCTTACCTGTACGGTCAGTATCCCGTACTGACATGCCTTCATACCTTACCTGTACAGTCAGTATCCCGTACTGACATGCCTTCATACCTTACCTGTACGGTCAGTGTCCCGTACTGACATGCCTTCATACCTTACCTGTACGGTCAGTATCCCGTACTGACATGCCTTCATACCTTACCTGTACGGTCAGTGTCCCGTACTGACATGCCTTCATACCTTACCTGTACGGTCAGTATCCCGTACTGACATGCCTTCATACCTTACCTGTACAGTCAGTATCCCGTACTGACATGCCTTCATACCTTACCTGTACAGTCAGTATCCTGTACTAACATGCCTTCATACCTTACCTGTACAGTCAGTATCCCGTACTAACATACCTTACCTGTACGGTCAGTATCCCGTACTGACATGCCTTCATACCTTACCTGTACGGTCAGTATCCCGTACTAACATACCTTACCTGTACGGTCAGTATCCCGTACTGACATGCCTTCATACCTTACCTGTACGGTCAGTATCCCGTACTGATATGCCTTCACACTTTACCTGCACGGTCAGTGTCCCGTACTGATATGCCTTCAACACTTTACCTGCACGGTCAGTGTCCCGTACTGATATGCCTTCACACTTTACCTGCACGGTCAGTGTCCCGTACTGATATGCCTTCACACACTACCTGCACGGTCAGTGTCCCGTACTGATATGCCTTCACACTTTACCTGCACGGTCAGTGTCCCGTACTGATATGCCTTCACACACTACCTGCACGGTCAGTGTCCCGTACTGATATGCCTTCACACTTTACCTGCACGGTCAGTGTCCCGTACTGATATGCCTTCACACTTTACCTGCACGGTCAGTGTCCCGTACTGATATGCCTTCACACTTTACCTGCACGGTCAGTGTCCCGTACTGATATGCCTTCACACTTTACCTGCACGGTCAGTGTCCCGTACTGATATGCCTTCACACACTACCTGCACGGTCAGTGTCCCGTACTGACATGCCTTCACACTTTACCTGCACGGTCAGTGTCCCGTACTGATATGCCTTCACTCTTTACCTGCACGGTCAGTGTCCCGTACTGATATGCCTTCACACTTTACCTGCACGGTCAGTGTCCCGTACTGACATGCCTTCACACACTACCTGCACGGTCAGTGTCCCGTACTGACATGCCTTCACACACTACCTGCACGGTCAGTGTCCCGTACTGATATGCCTTCATACCTTACCTGCACGGTCAGTATCCCGTACTGTCATGCCTTCATACCTTACCTGTACAGTCAGTATCCTGTACTAACATGCCTTCATACCTTACCTGTACAGTCAGTATCCCGTACTAACATACCTTACCTGTACGGTCAGTATCCCGTACTGACATGCCTTCATACCTTACCTGTACAGTCAGTATCCCGTACTGACATGCCTTCATACCTTACCTGTACAGTCAGTATCCTGTACTAACATGCCTTCATACTGTCGGGTAAGTGAGGACTAGGTAAAATGTGTATTTTCTGAATCCAGTGGTTCCAACAGTCAATACCCTTGTTAAAACGTTCGGCACTCTGAATACTGAACACAAGCGATATTGCGTGCTAGAACCCCTCACTTAACCTACATTCAAAATAAGTTTTACGTGATTTAATTTAATAATTATTATTAAAAATGACAATCATCAATTAAATCGCCGAATTCTTTGATAGGTAAGTCGAACAGTAACCTGGTGGATCAACCAACAAGCCAAAACAAAATCTAAATCAGGTCTTGAGATTAAGTAATTTTATTAAGCGAAAACAGTCAATTGGAATAATGAATTGAAATCATACATTCACTAAGGAATGTAGGCTGACTACTTATAATTTACAAAAGTGAAGGCATTAAACCAGACATTAATTAGGAAATACCAGTAAAGAGAGAGATAAGCCAAAAATTGCCAAATTATTTACCCTCCAGCTGAACAGGAACAAAAGGAAACGCACGAGGAACCAAAAAGAATGACTTCTCCAAACAAACTCCACAATTGACTAACTTCTTTTTCTGCGGTACACTCATAAAATACCTCCACAGGAAGACCATCCCTGTCCTGATTGGGTTAAGGTGTGGGGGAGGGGGGGGGAGAGGGGTCATTTATGACAGACTGGCTTATCTTTGATGGGGGGTTGAGAATGAGAGAGAGAGACAGAGATAGAGAGAAGGGGGGAAATATTAGATATCCTACATCCCTCTCTTGTAAGAATAGGTGCATGCACCTGCTAAAAACCTATTCTTACATCACCAAATAGGAATCACATTACACATTTGGACATTGAAGATGCAGTTACCTGCTAACAACAAAAACAACTGTCCAAATGGTTCACCAACCATTTTTAAAACATTTAGTCCATGCCCAGTTTAATAGTCCCTTTGTGATCTAGAGTCATATCTCTATTAGACACTCTTTTGTGTCGCTGCTGTTATGACACCCTGGTTCAGTCTCTTCCTTCTCCAGTGTCCGGGTATCTAGACTGGCAAGGGACCAGAAGTTCCCTGGACTTGGGTAACATGCAGTGCTTTTTCCATTAGTGTTGCAATTGCGTGAGTGAAATGCAACCTACTCCACAGTGTCTCTACCAGTTGTGCACGGCGTGCGGGGGCTCTGTCTCCTGTGACAGGAAGCTGGACGATCCACAGGTGGCAAAGTGCAGTCAGGGCCTCTCTTCTGACAGGCGGGGAAGCTCCTCTTTCCCTGTCGGAATCCATTTTGGCTCCTTTAGCCTGGATCCAATTGGGTGGACTGCTGACGGCAGTTGCTTAGGCTAGCTT
The DNA here is from genome assembly GCA_029718625.1 of Synaphobranchus kaupii. Classification (NCBI taxonomy): domain Eukaryota; kingdom Metazoa; phylum Chordata; class Actinopteri; order Anguilliformes; family Synaphobranchidae; genus Synaphobranchus; species Synaphobranchus kaupii. Next base: position 67,019,654 of record CM056380.1, read on the forward strand.
CCCGCGGCAGGGTGTGGGACCAGTTGCACTTGTTTGCACTTGTGTCTGTGGGTGTCCTTTAGGGAATGGCAGGAGAAGACTGTGGGAGTTGAGGGCTTAGGCATTAACACTCATAGCGAAGACCGGAACAATTAATGATAGCACTGCATGTTATGACCACTGTCAGTCCATGCCGGGGAACCTTACGGACAGGGTTTACCTTCCACGGGATTGCCAGTCTAAATAATCACATGAATAGGGCTGACTTGTCCAGAAGTGTCTATGAACAGTATTTGGCGGGGCACCTACACTCTATAAAAGGGACTTAAACACAACATGGGCATGGTATTAGGTTAAAAGGTGGTGGTAGGGATGGATGGGGGGGGGGGGGGGGGCAGAGAGAGGCAGAGAGAGAGAGGCCGAGAGAGAGAGACAGAGAGAGGGAGAGAGAGAGAGAAAGAGCAAAAGACATTAGGCAACATCCCGTCATTCCCTCTCTTGGAACGATAGGTGCATGCAGCTGCTAAGAGCCTATCGTTCCATCATCATAACAACCACACATTTGGACATTATATCATTGTACAATGATAGCTGCATAGAAAACAAGTGTCCTAATGGTTCACTAACCATCTTTAAAACAATTAGTCCATGTCCAGTTTACTAGTCCCATTGTGATGATCCGGTGTGGTGCAGACATTTTTTTTTTTTTTTTTCACTGCTGTCATGGCACCTTGGTTCAGTCAATTCCTTCTCCAGTGTCAGGGTATCTGGACTGGCAAGGGAAGAGGCTCCCTGGACTTCCTTGGATAACATGCAGTGCTTATTCCCCTTAATGTTGTAACTGTGTGAGTGAAAGGCGGCCTAATTTGACAGTGTCTCTACCAATTCTGCACAGCGTGCGGGGGGCTCTGTCTCCTGTGACAGGCAGCTGGACGATCCACAGGCGGAAAAGTGCGGTCAAGACCTCTCTACTGACGGGCGGGGAAGCACCTCTTTCCCTGTCGGAATCCGTTTTGGCTCCTTGAGCTCGGGTCCAGTTGGGTGGACTGCTGACGGCAGTCGCTTAGGCTAGCTTCCCGTGGCAGGGTATGGGTCCGGTTGCACTTGTGCCTCTGGGGGTCCTTCGGGGAGTGGCAGGAGAAGACTGTGGGACTTGAGGGTTTAGGCCTTATCACTCACAGCAACATGTGAAGAGGGGAACACTGCATGTTATAAGCACTTAGTCCATTCAGGGGAACCTTACGGACAGGATTTACTATCCACAAGATTGCCAGTCCAAATAATCACCTGAATAGGGCAGACTTGTCCACAAGTGCCCAGGAACAGCATTGGAGGGGGCACCTACACTTTAAAAAAGGGACTTAAAAACATGGGCATTGTCTTATGTTAAAAGGTGGTGGTAGGGATGTGGGGGGGTGGTGGGGGGGGGGGGGGGGGGCAGGGGCAGGCAGAGTGCCAGTTTTACCTCCTAGAACCCCAGTGTGGTTACTGGCAGTCCTTTGGCTGCGGAGGGCCACAGCGTTCAGCAAACCGGGATGACAGGAGGCATCCTGTCATCTTGCTTCTTCCGCACGTGGATGCCCCTTAACCACGCCCGTCTCATCTCTGTCCAGGGGTCTATGCCAGGTTTGGCTTTGGTTCCCTCTCTGGGCAGCTGGGCTGATCGTCGCTCGTAGGCATCCAGTCCATCACTGCTCTCTGAACACTTCTGACGTCGGAAAGGGGGTCTTGCACTTTCCCTGGATGACGTGTGTGTGCGAAGTTTGCAGGCGTGGCTCGGGGGTAGAGAGATAAGGTTGTGGGAAGCTGTTGTTCCAACTTGGCTGCTTCCATCTTGCTTTGGAATGCACGGCAACACTCTGGCGGAGACTTTGAGGGCCAGAGGAGTCGTAAAACGGCCGGGGGTTGGCTTCCTGCTCCGTTTCTCCCGGGGTCTCTTTACAGTTCTGATAGGGGAGCGAGACTTTCGCAGAAGTCCCCCTATCTCCTCCATCACAGGAACTGTGGAAGTGGGGGAGTCCACAGAGCACACCCCTTCTGTCTGTGCAGCAGACAGAGGTTCCCCGGATTCAGCAGGAGGGGAAGCAGCAGGAGGGGAAGAAAAGTCCACAAGGGGTGGGGGTGGGGTCCTCGGCCTGGGGGGGACTGGTCTGTGGGGGGCTGACTCCACCTGCTGGGGTGCGTAGACCTCTCCACCTGGCAGGGCTGATGGGCCTGTAGAAGCCGGGTTCCGCGTCCTGCGGTTCAATGGTCTCCTCACCAGGCTGGGCTGCTGCGTCTGCAGTAGCAGGTTCTGCCCCCAGGGGTTCGACGGTCTCCTCACCAGGCTGGGCTGCTGTGTCTGCAGTAGCAGGTTCTGCCTCCAGGGGTTCGACGGTCTCCTCACCAGGCTGGGGCTGCTGTGTCTGCGGTAGCAGGTTCTGCCTCCAGGGGTTCGACGGTCTCCTCACCAGGCTGGGCTGCTGTGTCTGCAGTTGCAGGTTCTGCCTCCAGGGGTTCGACGGTCTCCTCACCAGGCTGGGCTGCTGTGTCTGCAGTTGCAGGTTCTGCCTCCAGGGGTTTGACGGTCTCCTCACCTGGCTCAGCTGAGAGGACTGCAGCAGCGGATTCCACGTCCTGTGGGGTCACATCCTCTGTGGTGGCTGGTGTGATACAAGACACCGAGCTGTTTCCCCCAAATTCTCCAGGGAAGGGGGGCTCACCAGGGGGGCGGCTACATTGTCTGTGGAGGTGACAAAATCCACAGAATTGTCCAAGCCTGAAGGGGGTGGGGATGAGTCAATGGAGAGTGCTGTATTGTCCTCGGTGGGGGGTGGTGCCTGGGTTATGACTGGAATGGCGCCATGCACTGCTCCTTCCAGCGCGGGCTGGACTGCCACAGAAGAAACTGGTTTGGCAGTAACTCCTGACTTAGAGTGGTGCTTTTCCCAAGCCAGTTTCCACATTTGGTTTACCTCCTCCCATGCCTGCTTTGACCGCCAGAGGTAGAGAAAATGTTGTCTTTTCTCTAGGTACGACCTTATCCCTTGGACAATCTTGCGCTTGGTTTCATCACTATCTGGAGAAATCAGATAGTCCAAATACTCAGTCCGCAGGTTGTAAAGGGCCTCCTCCTTCAGCTGGTCCATTGCCTTGAGCTGTTCTGCAAATTTTGGGCACTGGGCTATCAAATATTGCCGTTCTGATAACATGAGATACCACTGCTGATCCAGCCTTGACTGGCCAGGGAATGCTGTAGGCCAGCAGTGGAGGGTAAATGAGGGCATCTCTCTCTTTTTCTGGTATGCCATAATAATATAAAAAAATTATTATTTTTTAAAAAATAAAATCAATAAATCTAAGACCAGTCGATTAGAAAAAGATTTGAACTTGTCTCAGAGTTTACCGCAGTTTACTCATAGCAAAATTTAGTATGCTATAGGACAACCTATCTCGGTGGAACCTCCAATTATGTCGGGTAAGTGAGGACTAGGTAAAATGTGTATTTTCTGAATCCAGTGGTTCCAACAGTCAATACCCTTGTTAAAACGTTCGGCACTCTGATACTGAACACAAGCGATATTGCGTGCTAGAACCCCTCACTTAACCTACATTCAAAATAAGTTTTACGTGATTTAATTTAATAATTATTATTAAAAATGACAATCATCAATTAAATCGCCGAATTCTTTGATAGGTAAGTCGAACAGTAACCTGGTGGATCAACCAACAAGCCAAAACAAAATCTAAATCAGGTCTTGAGATTAAGTAATTTTATTAAGCGAAAACAGTCAATTGGAATAATGAATTGAAATCATACATTCACTAAGGAATGTAGGCTGACTACTTATAATTTACAAAAGTGAAGGCATTAAACCAGACATTAATTAGGAAATACCAGTAAAGAGAGAGATAAGCCAAAAATTGCCAAATTATTTACCCTCCAGCTGAACAGGAACAAAAGGAAACGCACGAGGAACCAAAAAGAATGACTTCTCCAAACAAACTCCACAATTGACTAACTTCTTTTTCTGCGGTACACTCATAAAATACCTCCACAGGAAGACCATCCCTGTCCTGATTGGGTTAAGGTGTGGGGGAGGGGGGGGGAGAGGGGTCATTTATGACAGACTGGCTTATCTTTGATGGGGGGTTGAGAATGAGAGAGAGAGACAGAGATAGAGAGAAGGGGGGAAATATTAGATATCCTACAATACCTTACCTGTACAGTCAGTATCCCGTACTAACATACCTTACCTGTACGGTCAGTATCCCGTACTGACATGCCTTCATACCTTACCTGTACGGTCAGTATCCCGTACTGACATGCCTTCACTCTTTACCTGCACGGTCAGTGTCCCGTACTGATATGCCTTCACACTTTACCTGCACGGTCAGTGTCCCGTACTGATATGCCTTCAACACTTTACCTGCACGGTCAGTGTCCCGTACTGATATGCCTTCACACTTTACCTGCACGGTCAGTGTCCCGTACTGACATGCCTTCACACACTACCTGCACGGTCAGTGTCCCGTACTGATATGCCTTCACACACTACCTGCACGGTCAGTGTACCGTACTGATATGCCTTCACACACTACCTGCACGGTCAGTGTCCCGTACTGATATGCCTTCACACTTTACCTGCACGGTCAGTGTCCCGTACTGATATGCCTTCACACACTACCTGCACGGTCCAGTGTCCCGTACTGATATGCCTTCACACTTTACCTGCAGGGTCAGTGTCCCGTACTGATATGCCTTCACACACTACCTGCACGGTCAGTGTCCCGTACTGATATGCCTTCACACTTTACCTGCACGGTCAGTGTCCCGTACTGATATGCCTTCACACACTACCTGCACGGTCAGTGTCCCGTACTGATATGCCTTCACACTTTACCTGCAGGGTCAGTGTCCCGTACTGATATGCCTTCACACACTACCTGCACGGTCAGTGTCCCGTACTGATATGCCTTCACACACTACCTGCACGGTCAGTGTCCCGTACTGATATGCCTTCACACTTTACCTGCAGGGTCAGTGTCCCGTACTGATATGCCTTCACACTTTACCTGCACGGTCAGTGTACCGTACTGATATGCCTTCACACTTTACCTGCATGGTCAGTGTCCCGTACTGACATGCCTTCATACCTTACCTGTACGGTCAGTATCCCGTACTGACATGCCTTCATACCTTACCTGTACGGTCAGTATCCCGTACTGACATGCCTTCATACCTTACCTGTACGGTCAGTATCCCGTACTGATATGCCTTCACACTTTACCTGCACGGTCAGTGTCCCGTACTGATATGCCTTCACACTTTACCTGCACGGTCAGTGTCCCGTACTGATATGCCTTCACACTTTACCTGCACGGTCAGTGTCCCGTACTGACATGCCTTCACACACTACCTGCACGGTCAGTGTCCCGTACTGATATGCCTTCACACACTACCTGCACGGTCAGTGTACCGTACTGATATGCCTTCACACACTACCTGCACGGTCAGTGTCCCGTACTGATATGCCTTCACACTTTACCTGCACGGTCAGTGTACCGTACTGATATGCCTTCACACACTACCTGCACGGTCAGTGTCCCGTACTGATATGCCTTCACACTTTACCTGCACGGTCAGTGTCCCGTACTGATATGCCTTCACACTTTACCTGCACGGTCAGTGTCCCGTACTGACATGCCTTCACACACTACCTGCACGGTCAGTGTCCCGTACTGATATGCCTTCACACACTACCTGCACGGTCAGTGTCCCGTACTGACATGCCTTCACACACTACCTGCACGGTCAGTGTCCCGTACTGATATGCCTTCACACTTACCTGCACGGTCAGTGTCCCGTACTGATATGCCTTCACACTTTACCTGCACGGTCAGTGTACCGTACTGATATGCCTTCACACACTACCTGCACGGTCAGTGTCCCGTACTGATATCCTTCACACTTTACCTGCACGGTCAGTGTCCCGTACTGATATGCCTTCACACTTTACCTGCATGGTCAGTGTCCCGTACTGACATGCCTTCACTCTTTACCTGCAGGGTCAGTGTCCCGTACTGATATGCCTTCACACACTACCTGCACGGTCAGTGTCCCGTACTGACATGCCTTCACACACTACCTGCACGGTCAGTGTCCCGTACTGACATGCCTTCACACACTACCTGCACGGTCAGTGTCCCGTACTGACATGCCTTCACACTTTACCTGCAGGGTCAGTGTCCCGTACTGATATGCCTTCACACACTACCTGCACGGTCAGTGTCCCGTACTGACATGCCTTCACACACTACCTGCACGGTCAGTGTCCCGTACTGATATGCCTTCACACTTTACCTGCACGGTCAGTGTACCGTACTGATATGCCTTCACACTTTACCTGCACGGTCAGTGTCCCGTACTGACATGCCTTCACACACTACCTGCACGGTCAGTGTCCCGTACTGACATGCCTTCACACACTACCTGCACGGTCAGTGTCCCGTACTGATATGCCTTCACACTTTACCTGCACGGTCAGTGTCCCGTACTGACATGCCTTCACACACTACCTGCACGGTCAGTGTCCCGTACTGATATGCCTTCACACTTTACCTGCACGGTCAGTGTCCCGTACTGATATGCCTTCACACTTTACCTGCATGGTCAGTGTCCCGTACTGACATGCCTTCACACACTACCTGCACGGTCAGTGTCCCGTACTGACATGCCTTCACACTTTACCTGCACGGTCAGTGTCCCGTACTGATATGCCTTCACACACTACCTGCACGGTCAGTGTCCCGTACTGATATGCCTTCACACTTTACCTGCAGGGTCAGTGTCCCGTACTGATATGCCTTCACACTTTACCTGCACGGTCAGTGTACCGTACTGATATGCCTTCACACTTTACCTGCACGGTCAGTGTCCCGTACTGATATGCCTTCACACACTACCTGCACGGTCAGTGTCCCGTACTGATATGCCTTCACACTTTACCTGCAGGGTCAGTGTCCCGTACTGATATGCCTTCACACTTTACCTGCACGGTCAGTGTACCGTACTGATATGCCTTCACACTTTACCTGCACGGTCAGTGTCCCGTACTGATATGCCTTCACACACTACCTGCACGGTCAGTGTCCCGTACTGATATGCCTTCACACTTTACCTGCAGGGTCAGTGTCCCGTACTGATATGCCTTCACACACTACCTGCACGGTCAGTGTCCCGTACTGATATGCCTTCACACACTACCTGCACGGTCAGTGTCCCGTACTGATATGCCTTCACACTTTACCTGCACGGTCAGTGTCCCGTACTGATATGCCTTCACACACTACCTGCACGGTCAGTGTCCCGTACTGATATGCCTTCACACTTTACCTGCAGGGTCAGTGTCCCGTACTGATATGCCTTCACACTTTACCTGCACGGTCAGTGTACCGTACTGATATGCCTTCACACTTTACCTGCATGGTCAGTGTCCCGTACTGACATGCCTTCACACACTACCTGCACGGTCAGTGTCCCGTACTGATATGCCTTCACACTTTACCTGCATGGTCAGTGTCCCGTACTGATATGCCTTCACACTTTACCTGCATGGTCAGTGTCCCGTACTGACATGCCTTCACACACTACCTGCACGGTCAGTGTCCCGTACTGACACGGTGGGCAATGAGACCTGCAGAAGAAAGTAAATGAGTGTGGAATGGAATCTGGGAATCATGGGAAAACTCTGAGGATATACTGTGCGAGTGTCCCTTTCTGTCCTGGTAAGTGATGAATGAAGTGAATCCCCTCAGATTAAATGTGTGAAAGGGAAAGAGGGAGCAAAACAATTAATTTGGTTAATCAAACTGGGCCTATCCTCTGATGTTTATTTCAGTTGGCCAATGCTCCATTCACAATATTTGTATGGTGGTATTCAATTGCTGTGTTCTTACTTCATAACTTTGTCACTTTCATAATGACAAAGAGCAGGAAACAAACTGTAAAAATTACCCTTTTGAAAAAGGATTTGCAGAGCCCTCAATGCCTTGCAGCTGCATGGTAATGGACTTTGCATGGTAATGGAAGCTACTGTTGGACCTTTGAGAAAGGTACTTCCTCTGATATGCTTTGGTAAATACACAGCTGTAAAAATGTATTAAAGGCACGTATACAATATAGTATGTTTTAAGGCATGACATACTATGTTCTACCAGAAGTGGTGAAGAGCTGAGCTACACAGATCTTCCAGTGCTGATTTAGTTGCAGCTGAAGAAGACTTGAAATGCTTGTCACACCTGAGAACATGTCTGAAAAGCCAGCATTTGTATTCCTATGTGCTCTTTCAGAGATTTTCAGCTCCTTTTCTCATTATAGTCTGTGACATAAGTAACCCAGTATCTATAAGATTGCTCATGGTTTTATCCTGTTTGGATGAACATATTTTAGCAATATGATCACATAGCCGCTTTTCCTGGAGACCAAAAAAAATGATGGATTCAAAACCCCCATGGTGTTTAGGAAATGTAATGAATAGTCACTTGAAGCTGATACACATTTAATCTGTCACCAGATATTTTGAGGAACATCCGTGGGGAAAAAACTATTTGTGGGACATAGCCTTCAAAAATAAACATGTGGAAAGAATCCCACTGAAAGCTGTCTGCTCATGAGACTGAAGTCATTAATTATAGTGATTCAGAAGCTGCAATGCCAAGGTAAATGTGTGAATCTACAGCCGCTACATTACCTGTAATGAGAAAGTGTGAGGAGCAAAAGCAACCAAAGGCTGATCAAAATGTGATTTATCACTCCTCAGATGTTTGTTGGCTACTTTGAAATGGAGTTCACTTGAAGGACACCCACAAAGATGTAATCCATGGTAGATTTTTGTTGGACATATCATCCTTCACAGCACAGTATTGTGTTCCACAAAATAATTCCCCTGGATTTCAATCTTAAGTATTTGTTATTCTTACATATGACTTAAATACTGAGCTTCACATTTCAAATGAAAAATGGAAAGGTCTTTTCCCCAACGTAAATTTTTTTAAACGCATTTAATTGGTAGATGTTCTTATCAAGATGAATGTAATCAGCAGCAACTTCCATGCTATTAAATACATTTTAACCCACAGTGAGGGTCTTTATTGTTCAACATGAACGTTATCTAATGAGGACCTACAGGAACTACATCTTCAAAATTAACCATTGAGCCTTTCCCCCCCCAGAATCCTCTCAGTACTTTGAGCCTTACCTGGCGCGTGTTCCAGTCAGAGACGGGCACTCTGACCGTGAAATCCATTGCTTGTACATTTTTATTGGCTGTAGCTACAGAGGAGAGAGAGAGGCTTCCCAGAGTCCCTGAGCATGAAGCATCGATTACTGCATGCAGCAGTGGTAATCAAACCATTCGCAAATGGCTACAAATAAGAAATGAATAGGTTGATGGGAAGCTGCTTGCTACTTTTTAATATCATCCTTATTAACTGGGGTTAGAGGACAAACAAAAGACTGGAAAACATTAATTTTTTTCCCTCATAAGATCAAAGTAAGACCTTTAGCAGTTCAATATCCTCCCTGTACACCGTTACATTTTCACTTCTTCTTCGTTTGGGTAGGATCTTTTTTTGTCCCACATCCCCAGGCTCGGGGCCGAGGGGCTATCCTTTTACCACCCCGAGCCTGGGGGGGGGTTCACCCGGACTATATTTCAGGGCACACCTCCAGTAGCCACGTCACCGTGTCATCATCCAGAACCGACAGACCATGCATCCCATTGGGTGCCCGATAAATCGGGCAGTCCAGGATGACATGGTCTGCGGTTTGTTCCTCCGCGCCACACTCGTAGGCTGCGCAAGAAGCCAAGCCCCATCTGTGCATCGATGAGCGGAAGCGCCCAACGCCGGTCCGGAGGCGGTTAAGCCTCACCCATGCCAGTCTAGGCAGGTCCACCCCAATAGGGGGAAAACCGACGTCTGGGATGAAGTCACGGAGTCTAGAGGTGTTCTCCTCCCACTCCGTGCTCCAGATGTAATCCGCCCACCGTGCCGCACTGATGTTAAGATCACTGCATTGCTGCAGGAATTCCTGTGCGGCAGGCACAAATGGGTGTCTCGACTTAAGGCGCCGGGGAGGCTCAGCAATTACAGCGAGCCTTTCGTGGAGCAGATGGTTTGGCTCCATGGCCCGGCACGCGAGACGTGCTGTGGCTCCCGCGCGGCGAAGCGCGTGCGTGCGTTTAAAAGCAAGTCTGCAGGATAGACCTGTAAAAAGGGTCCATACACACTTTACAAACTCATCCACCACCCCATTTCCATATTTACTGGTACTCCCTTCCCCAACATTGTTACAGGTAATCTATAATAAATGATTGTCCAGGGAACAAACATGTTATTGGGTGCTGATTTAATTTTTTCTTTTTTCCTTTCCTTTTCTCTGTTTATTACACAGTAAAGCAATTGATCCATTCTGTGACATCATACCTTGAATTGGTAGACTTGAAACTAAATATGCATTGCAGAAATATGATTCTATATCTATTCTTATGTGATATTGGTACCCTGCATTGTATAAAAGTGTTTTGGCAAGAAGTTTCAAAAACTGATTTGCCTTAGAGCACCCACATTTAATATTCAGATGCTTCAAACCTGAGGAACTATCCCTAAACTAAGGAGCTTTAAAAACTAAAGAATTTGGCCTAAAATATGAGGGAAACCAAAACATGTTGTCTCTGATGCCACGTGTAAGATCTATCCACCCATGTTAAAAAACAAAGCTCTAATGAATCTGCTCTGCCATTGGCTACAGAAGAACCAGTGAAAACCAGGACAGGGTGACCTTATGAGTCCAATTCCTAAAAGGTTTAACATGTTAATAATAATAGACAGTAAACAGCAATTATTCCTCCTGGCAGCTGTCTCTAGGCTAGGTTGCTTTCTTGGCTGATGTATTTGATTTCAGAGAGCTTTCTGTTAAGCTCATTACCAGCATAATTGGCGCAAGATGAGATATGGCAATCTGATATGAGGGGTAGCCACAGTGGGAGGTATTGCAACACAGCCAAGTCCTCATTGAGTATGTCCGTTTCACATGGCTAACACAGGCTACTGTCCTGTTAGTACTGAACTATGCTTCTGTAAGTACAATCCATTCCAAGCTAATTAAGTTTAGGCATGTTTTCACCAAATAGCAAGTGTCTGCTTATATAAGGATAAACCATCTTCAGCGGATCCTATTTTCCTACTTGTATAACAATGCTATCCTACATGAAATGCAATGTTATACAAAAGAAAAGAATAAAATTGGAGCAATCACATTTTAACCCAATTTTTATAAAATCTGGAATGTGCAGCAATATTCACAGGCCGGTCTTATCACTATAATGTCCCCTGTCTTTTCAGTAGATGCTCTGAACTTCATTCTGCCAGTTCCCGCTTTGTAGTGCACACTAGCTGAGCTGTGTGGCACATTTCACAGACTGAAGTCGTCCTTGATTGGGTGATGGCTCAGCCAATTACGCACTGCCCTGCTGGGTTGCTGGCAGTTATGATATCATATGCTCTGACCTTCGGCAGCCAGAACTAAAAACCATTGGTACCACTATTTCAACAATATGCCATAAATTCTATGTAGCACTGCCATAGTATACACCTGTCAGATCCAGCCATGACACTACAGTGTATTATATCTCATAACACTGTCGTAATGCATGCAGTGATTTCAGTTTTGAAAAAAAAAAAGAATGAATTAACACTGCCACATTGTATGCAGCAGTCATGACATCTGTTGTAAGAATGCAATGTACATTTATGACTGGTTATCACAGGTATTATGCTTATGACAGTTCAGTGTATGTTGTATGGCAAACGGTCCAAGTAACAAGTTTCCCCAGCATTCCCCAGTAAAAGAGGAAGTGGTGTGCATTCTGGTGTTGAAAACAACACCACATAACTGTTTGAGCACAGTGGTGGTCCATGACTGGTGCTACACACTAACAGTATAATGTCATAAAAAAGCCAGAACTAATGAAAACAACACCCTGATATCACCATTTAATTATCCATTGCTGTATTGACAGCAGCCTCAAATGGAAGCCCAGGAGAAGTACATTGTCTGCTTGAGGTGTCTGACATTTACAATAAGCTATGTGCATGGAAATCATCATTCATCATACATAGTTTACATAGCAAGAAGATTAATTACCCCACCCACTGCCAGAACCCCAGAATTATAATGCAGAACCTGGGTCATGTGTCTGATTCATTCAGGGCCCTGAGAGCATTGATCTGCACATGAGATTTAATTATTAATGACCCGAACCCCCAGACCCACAGTTATAATGCAGATCCTTGCTCATGTGTCTGATACAGTGTGGGGCCCTACTGTTAAACAGGGCGATGGAGGGCATTGATCTGCACATAAGGATTTAATTGCTTTGGGAAAATAATGACCCGAAGAGCCAGAATGTTTTTATTTTTATTTTATATATTATTTCGTAAAATGAACAGTAGCTTGCATCTTAGCAGTTTGACTTTGTGTGCATGTAATGGATTTGCCCTAGTTTGTTAAAATAATAGTCATTTTAGTTTTTTTAAAAAGGAAGTACAGTTATAATAACTGAAAACATATTGACTTGAGTGCTCCCTTCATTAATTATATTGTGTGATAATTTTTCTTTGTTATGACTGAATTATGCTGTTTAATAATCTTGACTCCACTCTTATAGCTGGGGGTGTAAACGCTATCTGTCATTGATTCTAATAGAAAATTCTTATGAGTCCGATATATGCAGCCGCGTATATATAAACTATGTCAATGGCAGAAATCACAGAAATGGAATACATTACCCACCCAAAATGTAATTAATGCTAACTATTCAACCATAAAGCTTGTGTAAAATCAATAAGGCATTGATCTTCAAAGCACCCTGGGAGGTCAGAATTTAGAGCTTTTATATAATGTACACTGCTAGCCAGACACTAGATGAAACGCATCACATACGTACCAATACAAAACAATAAAGTACAACCATTAAAGCATTCATTGTTGAATGGACCATATAGTCATGTTGGTATACATTATGATAGCCAGGATCTATACTTGTAATCATTTAACATGATTTCTTGTGGGCATAGTATGCTGTTTGTCAAATGTGGCAGAATTTCAGCACAATTGAAACCAAAACAGAAGAAGGCCATACTTAAAGGAGAAGTTCAGAATTTAGCATGTTAAGCCCTGTTATAAGGTTGTTTACGATCATATACAATGGTCCATTTCAACATTTTGACAAACTGCAGTCTTGAGATATATTGCTCATTGCTCATGTCACAGCTAACTTACACAATGGATCTGGAGGGGCATATAGAAAATCCTTCAAAAAAACACCATAAACTCTCGTTTTCAAAGAAGGGAAACTCACCGAGTGGTCACTGGTTTCTTCTAAGTAATTTACGTTTACGTTTAAAACATGTTTTAAATAACCGTTTAAAGATTTATATAACTATTTTCAGTCGCCATACAGCCATACGTTTGTAAACGTCCGCTTGAAATTTTGGGAGGTCTTGGCTGAGTTTGAAGGCTACCGTAGAAGAAGAAGAGCCGCTTCCGGGTCACCAGGTCGGGGTTTGCTTTGCAGCTAGTACAAACTCTTCAAAAGGATCCATTTTTCTAAATTGGGCTGTGTCCGAATATGACCCCTGTTCCCTGTCCCCTGTCTACTATGTGCCCTGTCCCCTCACTCTGCAAGCAGTGTGCGAAATAAATTGCGCAAAACTCTTTCCAAACTAGTGAGGAAGTAGTTTTAATATATTTTTTAATGTTTTTATTTTTATTGAGAATATCAATTAGTTAACATATGACGATTGTTACAAAGTGTAGATTATGAATGAAGAGAGAATTAACAAAAATAAAAAAGTTTGTAATATGAACCTTGTACCAATCTTGTACCATAGATATGCATATCCGCTCTATGTCTTTTACATTTTTACTTCCGGGTTACTTACTGAAATTGTCGGGTGAGTGCACCGCTCTGCAGAGTGTGCGCCTGAATTCCCTCAACAAAATCCCAGAAATAAGGGGATCATCCTGGTATTTTAAGTGCCCCCATTTGTGAGAAAAAGTCGCCCACTCCAAAGCTTTTTGTCGATGTGGACTCAAATATGCCCCCTCAAAAGGGTGTAGGGGTTGTATTCGGACATGGCATTAGTGTACGTTTATGCGACTGATTCCTTCACTGCGAGCGCACAAGACCGCTAGTGAGCAACAGAAAACTACAACCTTTCTAAAAGAATTCAGAAGTATTTCCGGTTTCCGGCTGCGGATGTATGTATCTAAACCTCCTTTGGTGTCTATACAAGTCAATGGGTTTAATAAAATGATAAATAAAACCCGATACGACGCATACTTTGCGACGATTTTTGTGTCAGAACATCAACAGACACCAGTGACCACTCTGTGAGTTTCCCGTCTTTGAAAATTAGTTTATGGTGTTTTTGGAAGGATTTTGTATAAGCCCCTGCACAGTTTGTCAAAATGTTGATATGGACCGTTGTATATGATCGTAAATAACCTTATAACAGGGCTTAACATGCTAAATATCGAACTTCTTAAACTTTTCTTTATTTACTGTCCTTCATAAGTAAGGCCACCAGTTTGTCTCCTTGTTTTCTCGCATGGTAGTTCAGTCCTCCGCCAGTTAGAGGTCGTGATAGTTTCTTTGTCAAGCCACATCTCAAACAATTATTCCTTTTGCACCTCAATCAAAGCAATTGACACTAATTAAGATGATAATTGACGGCGATGTTTACAAGCGACACTTACGTGTTAAATTCATTTTGTTTACTTAATACCATGGACATTCTGCAGTATATTTAAAAGTTTGTACAGACAGGGGCCTCTTAGTTTTTGTTTGTTTGCAGTGGGAAATGCCCACTCATAATCAGTGGTGGAGCATATGGCGCACTGGGCGTGGCTACTGAATTTCACTATATTTGGACCAGAGGTGAGGAGCGCACAGTTCACAGCGCGCTGCGCAGGTTGAAAATGGGCTGGGATATGCTGAATATTTATCAGTGGGTGTGCTTCAGCTGCACCATAGCTAATCAAATGACCTCTTTTCAGTCCTTTTAAGAGCCGTGTGCAACTGCATTGCAACCCGGCATATTGGGTGGACTCGTTTTGACCATGTTGGGCTATCCCGCATCACGTGGTTTAGTGAAAAACGATAGCAGAACACGTCCATTCGGTCGTGGTCAGGAGGCCTCCCGCTTGCAGAACGAGGCTGCATTCGAATAGTCAAATTCGAGCAAGGAAGGATCCTTTAGATCGCATGAACCGGAAATAGTTTCCGGGCAGCCATGCTAAGGACCATTCAAATTTCTTAAATTGAGAAGGAAAGGAGCTTCACAATTCCTTTTATTTGTCCTTTCATAAAGGATGCTCTGGACTATCCTTTTCAGAAGGAAGGTAGTATTCGTGCCCCACAATGCAATGGCGCCAATGTTTTCATAAGCATCTGAGTTTTCCGGAACCTACCGAATTCAAATAACAAGGCGAACATCTGAGAAATGCCAGAAATCTAAATGTGAATAGTTAGTATTGGCTTATAATAGAAAGTAAACAAATGATGATACAATCAGACAATACACCAAATTTATTAAGAGGCTAAATTTCGCCGAAATAAAACGAACGGTTGTAGTTTGCTATGTTGAACAGGAACACGTCGCACCATGATGCAAGGTAGAGAAGGAGGTTTGACTTCCTGGGTGCGTCTAAATATTCTTCACTCCCCACCTCCCTTCCTCCACTCCCCCACTACCACTCCTACTCGGAAGTATGCAAAACTGCCTGAACGTTTTGAGTACAATTATTTATGTGTACAATACACAATGTACTTGACATTGCTGTTTGCGTCGAGACATTAATTAATATTTAACCATTAATACGTAATTAAGATGTATTCAGCAACATTAGATTAAAACGCAAAGATCCGTTTCCGGGGCAAGGAGTAGCGGAGGTGGTAATGGAGGAAGGGAGGGTCTATTGGGACCCCCACAGTTATGCTAGATTCCTTGTAAATCTCTCCTTCCAACTTTTCCTTGACCCCCATGACGTTTTCTGGTGAGGTCAAGGAAAAGTTGCAAGGAAAGGAAAAAGGAGCTATTTTTTTGACTATTCGAATGTAGCCCGAGTCCACCCAGCGTCAATTTCCGGAATCCTAAAGGCGACAGAAGTCACAAATAGGTTATCTGAACTGTGAAAAATAAAGAGCTTTTAATCATTTCCTTAGCCTCCAATCAGTTGATAAAATTAATTAAAAAATAATTTATTTTACTCTCCCATTCATCATTTACTGGCTTTTTTATTTTTCCACTCTTTTCCTATTTTCTCGGTCCTAGCATGCGTTTAATCATTTATCTATTTCCAATTTTCCCCATGAAACATATCCAATTTTCCTCGCCACATTTATTAGCGACTTTTGCCGCCTTTAGGATTCTGCAGTGGAAGACGATAGGCTATCTATTTTGCATTGATTTAATTGAATGTAATTCTATATTATGTGCAATAAGAGTGAATGTATGCACCAAGTTTTAATTCTTCTCATTACAGATGTGTGTAAGAAAGAATACAGTACCTCTGGGACCACAGTGCAGTAAAATAACAGCCATAAACAATTAAAAACATAAATACAGGAATTAGCCTAATATAAAAAAGATGAGACAACGAAAAATAAAAGTATACATTTTTCCTTTATTTCAAAGTCAGATTGGATCGCATATGATCCACGAAACAGTTGATTGGATTGCATGCATTGCTCAGGAAAGCCCTGAAATGAGTAACTTGCCATAAGCTGTGGTGCGATTTGCGGAGTAAACGTGGTCGCACCTGGCGGGCAGTGCCGGTGTGAATCACAGTCTAATCTTACCCCAAAATTGCATTCCGCTGCACTAAAGTTTACCTGGGCTGTTCCCGCTTGACGGACACACCCCCCAACAGTGGCTTCCCTCCCACTTCAGCACATGGCAAGTCACCAAATTACCAAACGGGCTTTGTGATGAAATTGCAACTTTCAGTGATGGCTCGCCACCGGCCAGAAAATGTAGCCCAAAATTTGCACTTTCGCTGCTCGGTCTGGACTGACACACCTCCACCAGCAACTTTCCTCCCATTTTGGCCCACGGCAGGTCAAATGGGCTCAGGACCGTGAAAAAAAAAAGCCGAAAATGTCACTTCGCCAATGCACTGGCTCCCTACAACACAAACTGTGAAAATGCCTGTAGCTTAGTGCTTAAGGTGTAGCCCTACCATGTAGCAGTTTGGTGGTTCAATCCCCACCTGTTCCTAACAATTATTTTTGACGCAGACAATGTGCACGTTATGCTAAGAATGTTCTTTTAACATAAAATAATTTATTTTTATTGCAAAGGCTAAGAAATTTCACAATATTAACTGCTAACTGATTGAATTATACATAGGACCGAGATCAGTAAGCCGATAGTCCAGTACAGTAGTTCAAGCCCCATGTCCCAAATGAGTGCACGGAACAGTCGACAGTTCATGTTTTCGACGACAGCTCTCCAAAACATTGGTTTCTATAAGAAACATAAATCTTCATGCATAATGCTATCTTGCCCACATTTTGTAGACCTAGTTATGTAGGCCTATTCTGAGCTGTCATGTTCCTTCTGTTCAGCCGCACAGCAATCACACACATTTCCTTTGGAAATGCTTTCTAGTTATTACTGCTGTCTCCATAAGGCTGTCCATGGCCTGTCTTAATCATGTCTGAGTTCAGACAAATTAATTGGACCTAGGTTTACAATAAATTAGCAAATGTACAAATGTGAAGACATTACCCATCACAACAGGGATATTTTGTGTTGTATATTGTTTACATTTCAGAATACACTTATAATGTGAAAGCTAAATGTATCGCAAAGCTTATACATTTAATCCATGATTGAAACACTTCCAATCAACATGAAAACATTAGGCTACCTTACAAAATAATCAGAGCAAGCCAAGTAACAATTACAGTGAGACAAAAATATGAAATATTGCAGCACATATTAAATGTATACTTTCAAAATGCAAAGACAAAGAGTAGCACTTGTTGGGGAATGATATTCAACAATTGCCAGCAGCACATGACACATGTAGATAGGGCACCTTAATTTAATTTTAAGTACACCCTATTTAAAATACGAAGATATTCATTTGCATGATCCTGTTGCATTGTTGAGGATTGTATACACGCGATTGGGTCCGACGGAGCTATCTTACTCCAATCACTGTTGAGGATATTTACATATGCTCACACAATTCGATCAGATGCGGCTCATTTCGACAGCCTCATAACAAAAGTGCCTAAGTCATTTTTTGTAGTTTTGAGAAAAAGGAGGATTTAGGCAGAATAACATTAAGTGGTTCAAGAAGTGCACAGCGACCTGCAGTGACTTGAGCATTTTTACACTGTTGACAAATAATAAATCAAGTGATTTAGGCAGAAAATCTCAAAATGTCCAAAAAATGACTTAGGCACTTTTGTTATGAGGCTGTCGATTTGGAACATTGCATGTAGTAGATCTACAGACTAGCGGATGGATTCAGAGATGGCCAACTTAAGTCATGCGCGTATTTAACCCGGGATGAGATACGCCGTATTCTAACCTGCGCTACGCGGGTGCGTTTCTCAAAATGTGGGTGCATGGCACAGGGTATGATATTCTAATGACCTGTTTCTTGTACCTGCCCCCTGGGTTGCCAAAAAAAATGTGTGTGGGTGTATACATTTTCAAAGTGTCAGTGACATTGCCTTTAATAACCGCATTTTCCTTTGTAAAATCCTGCATCGTAGTTGCTCTTCGTGATGGGGAAGGCAGTGAACGTATTAATCCGTTGCATTGATAAAATGATCATAGCTCCTATTGATGACTTGGATATACCCATCACTCAATCAAAATAAATAATCGCTGTTGCATGCAATATTATTAAGTAAACAAATACATGGATTTACTGAAAAATAAATAAATAAATTCAAAATCTAATCTTTTAGACACTGTCTATCAATTAATCCATCTATTATTGGTCTGGTATTATATACCAGACAGTCAATCATAGCCTACTTGTACGTATTTTTCATTTTATGACAGCTCTTTGATAACTGTAAGTAGGCTAGGCAAAGGAAAATAAAACCAATATTATTTTCAAAGAACATGCACTCATTCTCATATCCATTTTTGCGAAAGATGCATGCTGTATTTTTCATAATCATCTATTGGCGGAGCTAGACATAAACTACCTTTTTTACGATCTTCTTCCAGTAAAGCTGAAGCCACACAGAAAGCAACAAGAAGTGAATTTCTCGAGTGATTACATCACCTCCATTAATTTTCACTGAGAGGCAATTCTTCGCTTTGGGAAGGCATGTTGGGATTGCAAAGATCCGACTTGTAAATGGTCCCCTAATTCATATTTTATTTCCCTATTCCTAGTTCTGTAATTAAGGACCCGTTAATTATTGATGTGTGGGGCTTTCCCATAGAATACCATGGATATAATTTACCAAACACAGGGTTTTAAAAATAGAAGACACACACAAACGACCGATTCACCCTAACTTTACAACAGGTCATTCAGCTTAGCTACTCTTTGCAACAATTTACCTCGCTCTTTGCCCATACATTATTATAGCCCCTCCTACTAAACTCGTCTTTGCCAATCACGACAAATATTGCCTGTAGCGTGCATGCAGTGCAACACTGGGTTCAGTCAAGAACATTCCCTTTTATGTGAATCAATTCTGGCATTTTTATTTTTAATTTTACTTTATTTAATTTTACTTATTTTTAGACATTTCAGTATGTGTTGTTCAACTACTGCACAATAATTGCCCCTTGGGGACAATAAAGACTTACTACTACTATTATTACAATATCACCTTTCTGTATTTTTTTTGTCTTTGTTTACCTTGCCATAATGAAGATAATCTTATGTTGAAGTAACAACCATCATTATAAAAGCGTGAATATCATTATAAATGAGCACAATTTAATATTATTATTATAAATAGCCTAATAATAATAACGATGTAATTTCACCGATGGATGCTTTGCTAGAGGTTGAGCAAATGTTACAATCCAAAACAAGAAGCAGCTCGCTTCCAATGCTACAATTTAGCCTACGATAGTCTATTAGTCTGTAGGCTATTGTGAATGGTTACAAAGACACATTTTCAGCTTGACTACACATTTGTAGCGTTATAGGCGCCTGTGAATGCATTGCAAAGTTATTTGCTTTCACAGTAACTAACTTAGATTTGCCAGATTAAACTTTGTGCAATAACTCAGTGACAGACCATCTGATCCGTGGCATTCTGATAGCGAGTGAAATAGGCTACTCCACATTCTTGAACCTCATTCTCTAACTAGATCATTGTAGGCTGCTCCCCCAATGAGTCCCGTCCCGAACGTAGGCTAGGCTATGCCCTCCGTGTTTTCCTACTAAATAATGTTTAATATGAGTTGCATCGATGTTGAACGTTTTAAACGTTTCAAAACCCACATCCTACAAGTGTGTGAAAGACGCAGTGAATGATATTTCAAACAATATCCGGTGCCCTCGAAATGGACATTTATAAACTTTATTTCAGAGACCTCCGACAAAAAAAGGGGTAAAGCAGAAGACATAATGAGATGTAGGCTAGCCTATAAAAGCTGCTTCTTCCTCCATTGTCCACTGAGTGTAAACTGTCGCTGGAATGTCGCTGGAGTGCGTTTATACTTTTTGCGAACGACAACGACCACAGTGTATGTAGCGCGACAATAGAATGTTTATGAAAGTTCTGCGATTTCAGTCGAGCGACACTCTGTCGCTGGACTATAAACTGGCCTTACACCTCTCCCCAGTCGTTCGCCATGGAGTACCCATTCCAATAGCCAACGATAAGCGGTCAGTCTGAATTGCCTAATGTTAAATAAAGGGGTGACAGAAAAAACTGGTTATAGTAATGTAATATCTGTTGTTGCACAAAGGATGCTAAATGAGCAGCTAGATAGCCATCTAGGTATAGCCAACAAGCGGCTGATTCGGACAGTAGCCTAACTGACGTTACATGGAATGTCCGAATCTTGGTGTCATGCTGGCAAGCACAACATATCGACTTTAACATAAGTTTAGCAAACGTTAGCTAAATTACAACTTGTAACTAATTACACTGGCACCAATTTATATTCTCACTTCTCTGCTCTCTGTTAGCTTCAGCTGCCTCGTCCTCCGCTCTCTGTCTCTCTCGCTCACGTAATTCTTCCTCTGTAAATTCCGGTTCAAAACTGTACGGTTGTATATCTTCGTCAAAATCGAAAAGCTCGTCCTCTCTAACTCCGCGAACTCAGAGCTGTCTGCCATATCTCTCAGGCTATAGTCGTCGGCCAAGATAGGCCACGTGATATTTGTACGCTAACGTTACCGTATTTTCGTGGGAGTGTCGCCTGGATGGGTGCCCGCCCATAAACCAGTCTCTGCGTTCAAGGGTGGAGTTTGAGCGCCCGTTACCTTCTGGGAAACACTGGCTGGAAATTCAAGCAAAACACGTCCAGTGCCGTCACTGGACGTGCTTGCCCTTTGAAGTTTTGCCGCCGTATTTCTCATAATTGGAAACGGCTGCACTGACGGTGATTTTAAAAAGGCCTACACACATAATTTAAGCATTCAATCCAAATAATCTCAATTTAAACAAGCGTGACAGTGCTCCTTTAACAAGGGGGACGGCGTTATTTATATATAAATAGCTAACAAACATCCACTTATTCTACTTACAACAGTCATTAAGAAAATATACTGTGAATTAACTATTGTTCATTAGTAAACTCAATTACAGAGCCTAAACCGGTGCACAGAAGAACAGTGGTGAACGCAAGATTATTTTCCAGACTTTTAGTTTACATTGCTGCTGACTGGGTACTTATCAAATACATTTGAACTAATCGCATTTTAGGAGAAATACAAAATGCAATGTTATTACCTCTGACTCTTTATATACAAATATTACCGGCATATATAGTAGAGTATCTTGATTAGCATCGGCTGATCTTTTATAAACTGTGGACCATGGGAGCTGTCTCATTATGGTACTTATAAACAGGTCCAAAGATTCCCTGGTGGGAGCGGACAGTAAAGGCAAATAGATGTGCTGGAGTCGTCGGACAGACAGGAAGTATCTGAGCGCAAACAGTGACAGAGAAAGGGACAGAGGGAGAGAGAGAACACACACATTCTAAGGGCTCTCATCTCAGATGCGACGTTGGAACAAGGATGCAATGTGCTCTTATCCACTTAGTGTTGCTCAGTTCTTTGTGCATAGTTCATTGAAGCTCTGTTTGTAAAAACAGGCTTCTGCTCAGTAAAATATACCACACGTACACACAAAAACAGAAACCATATAAACAGTATGTAGTTCTTACAGAAGTCAGCTAATAATGTATCCCTTTTCAATTATTAATGGCTAAAGGTACAGGCATGCATGGTCCATAGTTCCCAAGGACTCTGTGGTTGGATACAGATCTCACAGAGGTCACCTGTACTGGGAATTGGAATATCTATATGCTGTAAAAGAAAGTATCCTCATGAAACTAGATTATTTTACTACAAAAAGGTATTTAATGTTGAAGAATAATTGATTCTTCCCAGCGCTGGCACTGCCAGTCCAGGCGGCATTTGATAGAAGTGAAATAGCTGAATATTCATCTCCATGGCTGGAATAAATTGTCAGGCACTCATGAACCCCCCCGAGTGTTAGTGTGCTCTGTGTTTAGGTCCCACAGGGAATCCCATCGTCTACGTGTGCATTTCATCATAGTCACTCGGCTTATGACTGCTACGTTTAATGCAGTGTAAAATTCAATCTAAACAGTAAGCAAATAACAGAGTTGGAAAATATGATGTTTTGCATGAAACTGTTACTCTGGCTTTATATCCATTAGAAAGGCACTGAACTGAGCACTGTCCATGTGGCTTTAGACTGTGCAGTGTGGGTTCTAAATAGCCTGTCACCCAGGCCTGACACAGATGACCCAATTAGTTAAATGTGCATCATGTCACATTTGCATGTTAAAGAGATGTAGCTGTTGCATCACTAACATTCACTTTTAATGGGGGTTTCACAGAGGTCACCCTAATTCATTAAATAGCCTCAACTGTCCTGTACCACCATTTCTTTACAAAAGATGTGACCAGCACTCCGAATACTGCTAGTGCTAGCTTTATTTATTCGTTTATGGAAGCGCTAAAAATGAATTAAAGCATGACGAATAATAAAAACAAAATCCTCTACCAGCAGAAGTGCACCCATTACTGCTGTAATTGAGTCCTACAGGCTAAGATTGTCCCTGATGGCCACATCATTACAGGCACATGCCCGGCCCCCCTGACCTTTACACCAGTGCTGCTATTTATGATCAGGACAAGGAAAGCCTGTGCTACTGCTCATTTTACACCGCTAACTAAAGAGCCAGTAGGTATCAAGCAAGTGGTGCTCTATAGGTAGCAATTACAGCCATACTGTCTTCCCCCTTATATTTGCCTGAATTCCAGGGAGCACCATAACATCTGTTAGCAGAAAAAAATAGAGCAATTGCTTTGGTAGAATTGCGTGGTGTCCTACAACCAATGAGAGAGAGAAGTAGGGGTGCGTCCCAATATTCTTCACTCCTCACCTCCCCACTCCCCCACTACCACTCCTCTACTACCCAGAAGTATGTGGAGGAAGGGAGGGGAGGAGGGGAGTGGAGGAAAGGAGCCGTAAAGAAAATAGGGACAGC
Source organism: Synaphobranchus kaupii (assembly GCA_029718625.1). Taxonomy (NCBI): domain Eukaryota; kingdom Metazoa; phylum Chordata; class Actinopteri; order Anguilliformes; family Synaphobranchidae; genus Synaphobranchus; species Synaphobranchus kaupii. Next base: position 67,043,432 of record CM056380.1, read on the forward strand.
GAATCTGCTTCACCGTCATCAAAATCGCCGTTGACTATTGATGAAGTTGCCCTATCATAACTTTGACTGACGCAGACCCCACAATGAGTCCCAGCGCCAATCACAGATCTTATGCACGGCCAGCCCATTTAAAGCTGCAAAATATCTTTTACGTTTCAAGTAGAAGTGGCTATATTCCCAATGTTCATAGTAACGCAGTGGTCACACTGAAAAACAATTAGGCCTATTTCCCACTGTAACATCTGAAATCAAATTTGGAAACGATTGGTTGAATAAATTAATTCATGCATATTCACATACTGAAATCGTAGCTGTCATGCTTAGGCTATATTTATGTATAGTCATGTTTGTTAATAAGCAACGTTAATGAGCAAGCAATAAAGCAGTATCCATCTTAAATTTTTATGTAGGATATTAACGACAAAAACAAAATTTTGTTATCTGTTGTAGAATGCTATGTCCTTTGTGTGCTAATAACCTACTGAAGCACACACAATTTAGGCTAAATATCTTGCATTCGGGCATCATTATCTTGGGGAAATTTATATAAGGCATAGCTACGCATCATCACTGTTGCCTTTGTGGGCGTGAGCGCGATGATGTCACCCAGAAAATGTGAAAAAACTTCCGCAGTAGGATACATCGATGTATGCTTCGCCGGAGGGGAGGAGAAGCCAAGTTTGAAGCCGTTTCGCTTGTCTTCTCCACTATTGGGACAGTGGAGGGAGGGAGGAATGAAAGATTGGTTTCCGGGGCAGGGAGTAGCGGAGGTGGTAGTGGAGGAAGGGAGGGTGCATTTTTCGACTATTGGGACGCACCCTAGCACTTGTGTCATAAGCATTTTGTGCTAAACAGAATTATGCAGCTGCAGTATAGTTTACATAAGAATTTGGTACTAGTGAGGACAGATAATTAAAACGTGTGCGTCTTAACAGTCCTCGCATGGAGGCACCAATGAATGTGCAGAATATATAAATATAAATCGATATAGTAACCGAAAAATAGTGCACACGTGTTTCTTCAATAGAGGTGCAGGTTGCAGCAAGAGTACGTCCAAAGAAGAAGTGACACACTGAGCTTTGTCCAATAATTGATGGTTCAGTGTAAACTGCACACTCAACACAGGAACAACCTTATTATAAATATATTATTTTAATGGATCACAATTCAATAAGAAGCACAAACAAATGAGCGAGACGAACAACGTGTTTGAATTATTTGAACCTGTGAATTCTGGTCATGGATTGTTTTGCTCTCCGTTGTTTTGTTATATAATGAGAAGATGCTTGTGTCAACCACTAATTGTACCAATTATAGAACACCTGTGCTAGCTCAATTGATGTGCATACCATAATGATCTGGAATAGACGATATGTGTCACCTGTTAGCTTTTGCACCTAGAAGAGCGAACCTGAAGAAGGACTGCCAAAACGCATTGTTCGTTTCTTTCTTGTTTGTTTGTGCTTCTTATTGAATTTTGATCAATTAAAATAATATATTTATAATAAGGTTGTTCCTGTGCTGAGTGTGCGGTTTACACTGAACCATCAATTATTGGACAAAGCTCAGTGTGCCACTTTCTTTTTTAAATCTATATAGCTTTGCACCAGTTAGGCCGGTAATATACACACATACCCTTGCTCGAGTGCCAACTTGTGTTGAGAATATACATATACAGAACCTCATCTGGTGACCAAATTGTGCAAAAGTATATTTAATCAGTCTCATAAATGTCACGGTTATTAGCAGCCTTTGCTGTTTCGCCGTTTAATTTACTTTTTGGCGTCGTCGGGACGCTCTATCGGATTTTTTCCGCCTCTGTACCGGTGTTTGTATCTCGTCCGGCAATTATTCCCTACACCTGTATTGTGTTTCCTGCTGGTTATAAATACCTCAGGACTTCCGCATTTCCTCATTTCGATATTGTCTCATGTTATGTTGACGACGAAGTCGGTAAGGTATAGGAAATTTGGTCGCTGCATTCTTGGTTTGTATAAATAGAGAACGCAGCAAGTTCGGTTAGAAATTAGAGAAATTAAGTTTAGATAGGTTCCTTCTTTTCCAACCTGTCTTTTTTTCATACTTTATTTCTGCTGCCTGTTATCTTTTGTTTAAAACTCTTGTCACTACAGTGTTTTTGATACAGGCTTACATTTCTGTTCTTTCCTTCTCCCATTTTCTCGGGTCTTTATTTTCATTTCATTACCTCTTGTCTACGCTTACTATTCAGTGTGTGAGGTTTTTTTTTTGTTTATTATTCTCGCTGTTTTATCGAGATTCGCCTCCGTTTGAGGTTGTTTTGTTTTTTGGCTTGTTGTCAGGGAAGTTTTGCTCCCGTGCTTTTGTTCACCTTTTCCCATGGTGTGGATACTTCCACGTTTTCTGGCGTATCTTTCTAGATACGCTTTTGGAAATCCTTGTCGGTCGCATTTGGTTCTTCGAACCTTACACTCCCCCTTACAATAAAATTATTAAATCATAATTATGAACTTCAGTATTAAATATAAAAATAACAATAATGCAGAGATATGTTAAGTTATACTCTAAATACACACAATGAATACAACTGAACATGTAATTATATTGACAATGAACAAAGGTTTTCCTAAACTATTGCCAGGATGTTTGTATCAGTCTTACTGCTGGAGTGCACAGGCAGATGGAGTGCTGGAGTGACTGGATCACTTTAAGGGTTGTTTCTCCTGACTTTTTTCCCCATAGAGTTCTATAGGAAAATGAGTCCGGAGAAATAACCCTTGCAGTGATCCATCCACATCTACTCCATATCTGGCAACAGAGTGATGGTTTGGGGCTCGTTTGATAGCTCAGACCCTTGATAACTTACAGCCATTTAGCCAGCCATGTGTTCCATACTGTACCAGTGTAATTTACAGCTGAATCTAGTCTCACCCCCCAATTTCCATAGAGATCCATTCAAATGCAGAGAGGTTATAGTATCGCTTGTAACAGTACCTGAAAATAAGATATCGACAGTTTTTTTGATGTTGATGGTCACAGACTTCAGGAAGTAACAGCATGTAAAGGATATACGACCAAATATGAAATATGATACTTTAAAAATACGTTAAAGCAAAGGGTATGAATACTTATGTAAATGAGAAATTTTAGTTTTTTATTTTTAATAAATTTGCCAAAATCTCAAAAAAACTTTTTTCACATTGTCATTATGGGGTGTTGTGTGTAGAATTTTGAGGGAAAAAATGAATTTAATCAATTTTGGAATAAGGCTGTAACAGAACAAAATGTGGAAAAAGTGAAGCGCTGTGAATACTTTCCGGATGCACTGTATATACATACACACATACATACAGTGCCCTCCACTATTATTGGCACCCCTGGTAAAGATGAGTAAAAAGGGTTATAGAAAATTCTACGTTTGGTGAATTAGCTTAATCTCACACTGAAAAAATTTGAAAAGTGCAACCTTTAATTGAAGTAAATTTATTATGAGAAAAAAAATCCCTTAAGAAGAAATACTTATTTTTAACAAAACCACGTGTGTCACAATTATTGGCACCACTGCATTTATATATATATATATATATATATATATATATATATATATATATATATATATATATATATATATAGAATAAAGTAATATTTTTTTATATTTTGCATATCATTTGCATGCCATGACTTCCTGATGTCTGTGACCCAACAACATGAAAAGACTCTTGATATCTTATTTTCTGGTACTCTTACAAGTGATACTATAACATCTCTGCATTTGAATGGATCTCTATGGGAATTGGGGGGTGGGATTAGATTTAGCTGTAAATTATGCTGGAACAGTATGGAATACATGGTTGGTAAAATGGCTGCAAGTCATCAAGGGTCTGAGGTATCAAACGAGCCTCAAACCATCACTATGCTGCCAGATATGCAGTAGATATGGATGGATCACTTTAAGGGTTGTTTCTCCTGACAAATTTTCCTATTGAACTCTATGGAAAAATAAGTCAGGAGAAGAAAACCTTCAAGTTATCCATCCATATCTACACAATGCTAATTGTAGAACTGAATAACTAGCGACAGCAATGATCATGCTTTTCTTATGGATATTGACCCATCTGGGTTTATAAATATTGACTCATTGAAGTTTATGGATATTGAGGCATTGACTCATTGAGATTTATGGATATTGATTCCTCGGCTCATTGAGGTTTATGAATATTGACTCATTGACTCACTGAGATTTATGGATATTGACTTATTGGAGTTTATGGGTATTGACTCATTGAAATGTATGGATATTGATTCCTTGGCTTATTGAGGTTTATGGATATTTACTCAGTGAAGTTTATGAGTATGTGTCATAATTATTTTGTGCTACAAACGATTATGCAGCACTAATTGTAGAGCTGAATAACTTGCAACAGCAAAGATAATGTTTTGTTTATCGATATTGAGATTTTGTGTCAATATCGGGTTATGTCATTTATTGACTCATCAGGTTTATGAATATTGACTAATTTATTCACTGAGATTTATAGATATTAACTAATTGACTCATTGAGATTTATGGATATTGACTCATTGAGGTTTAAGAATATTGACTCATTGAGATGTATGGATATTGATTCCTTGGCTTATTGAGGTTTATGGATATTGACTCATTGAGGTTTATGAATATTGACTCAATGACTCACTTAGATTAATTGATATTGACCCATTGATGTTTATGAATATTGAATCGTTGAGGCTCTGCTCCACGCACTCAGTAATGTAATGATGGTGAGGGACTACAGATACTCAGTCATCAGAGAGAGAAGTATCACTTGTGTTGTAATTATTTTGTGCTAAACACGATTATGCAGCACAATTGTAGAACCGACTAACTAGCGACAGCAATGATCGTGTTTTGTCTATGAATATTGACTCATTGCGGGTTGTGAATCTATACTCATTGAGGTTTATGGATATTGACTCATTGAGGTTTAAGGATATTGAATCATTGAGTCATCATGTCGGCACAGATGAGTCCTCTCACAGCCAACAAGTGCAGCCATTTGGGAGATTGGGAAATGGCATACAACAGGGGAACCGTGCTGTTCTACAGCTTCAGACTATACCAGGGAAAACCATATTCAGGCTGAATAATTCAAAACCACGCATTGATAGTGTTACATGAAATCCCAGTATCTCTATGCTAACACAAAGCACTGAGGAAAACTCTCCTCCTATCTCTCACTTTCCTGTGACCTCACATTCACCTGTGACTAATCTTGTATAAAGGTTGCAGCAGAATAGCTTGGATTAAATCAACATTTGTGTTTAAATTCTAGTGCTACCTTTTTGCCCCCCCTTCAAAAAAAGGTTTTGGCAAGTTCAGAAATCATTCTACTATTATATACATGATAGTGGCTTCTGTTTACTCCAATGGCCTGCACAGTCCCCAGATCTCAATACAATATAGCACCTTTGGGATGAGGTGGAATGGGATGTTTGCAGCATGAATGTATGGTCAAAAAATGTAACTACATGATATTCTCCAGTCAGCATGGACCAAAATCCCTAATGAATGTTCCAGTACCTGGTTGAATCCATGGTTGAATCCATGCACAAACAAACAAAGTTTGTGACTAATGTTGATTAAATCCAGGCCAGAACAGAGGACATGTCATTTGGAGTAAAAAAAAACAGCCTTTCAAATGTTTTCAGGAAGGGAGAAAAGAAGTGACAGAAATGAGATGAAATGAACAGAATAACACAAATGGGAGGAAAGAAAAGGTGTAGGAGGACAGAACTATAATGATTTCTGAAACACAACATTTATCAAAACAACAGGTCTGTAGCGTTTAAATAACACTTAATGAAGTAATGATTGTAAGAGTGCGTGACTCGTATACTTCACCTGACTCATGGTTTTGCAGTTTGCCGTCTCTTTTCTGCGGATGTTCCCTCTCGGAGCTGCTGGACGGCGTGCTCGCCGTGTTTTTCCGCCGCCCGGCACTCATTACTCTCACCTGTTTCTGGTGTTTAGCTGGCAACTTAAGCTCTGCGCTTTCCTGTTCCGGTGCTTTTGTGTCATACTTGCCACTTTAAGCCAGGTAAACGGTTAGCCGGAGGACTGCATTTATTTTGTGTTTGAAAGAAACGCAGGAACCTTCTTAGTTTAAAGAGTTTAGGATTAGATCCGTTGGATCAGTCTTTTTTTTTTTCTGTCCTCTTTGAGGCTGTAACTTCTGTTTACCTTTCTCATTTTCCCTCTTCGCTGAGCTCGTTTGTTTATTATCGAGCTAGACTCTAGGGGCTCTATTTTAATAAACCAAACGCAATGGTGAACGCAAGAGTAATCGCTTGGCGGTATCGCTCTGAGGGCGTGTCGGCGAGAAATTTGGTAATTTCATGACGGCAATCTTGGCGCACCTTATGACGGTATTGCTAAAAGGCTGGGTTTAAACATCCAAGGTGTGTCTCTATGGTAGCCAATCAAATTGTTGTTCTCATGCTTTAAAACGCAATCGCATTGGAACGCAATCGCTCCATGCAATTTCATAATGAGCAACCCAAACGCACTGGACCGTCAACGACAAGATTTTCCGCACAGGAATCAGACATACTTGCAACAGAAGTACAGGCTAGGACTGTAGTAATTTATGGATCACAATCCACACCACCTCGTCTCCCAGAAGTTCGGAAGGCACGGGAGGAGGTGGCGAATGCATTAATTAGCCTACATTAGGTGATGTAGGCATAATTATGATTCAAATGGTAGGCTTATGATTCAACTGTGTCAATGTGTAATTTATATATTATAGGCTAGTGGCCTACATGATCGAAAGTTTCTTGTAAGCTGTCCTGTTTTATTCTAGTAGTTTAAATTAAAATTAATTAATTAATAATAATTATAGGCTATTTGTTCATTAAATGGAAGTGTAATGTTGGCATCACCTATAGACACTACATAGAACTACATGACGAATAAGTTGGCAAATTGCCAGAGTTTATTGCGTTCCCGCTAAGAGGTGGTTCCAGCTGATCATAACGCAATGGGTTTTCGTTGGTTCAAATTGTCACTGAGCCGAAGGTATTTTAGAACACGCCCCAGACAGCGCCACCCATCCCACTGCAGCGCAAGCGAAAGGATGTTATGTTGAGAATTTGTTGATCCTAGCGGTATTGCTGAGAAACGCCATAGCGCCAGTTTTAAGACGTTGATGCTGTCAACAAGCTTGCGTTTGACTATACCGTCCCCTTGCGCTGGTTTGAAAATAGAGCCCTAGAGGTCTTTCTTTTCGTTTTCTACTCGAATCTCGAGTCTGTTTCCTCTTTTCTGGGTTGTTTTGTGTTGGCAAAAATACACCGGGACTTATTTCCCTTTTGTGTTTTCTTTTTCCCAGTTCTGTTCTTGGATCTCATTCCCTTCCTATTATCTGTTCGAGTCTGCTAGACTTTTTGCCCTCTTTTCTGGGTTGCTTTGTGTTGGCTTATACACCGGGAGTTTTCCCTTTTGTGTTCTTTCACCCCCCTTATCTTGTGGTTCCCACGGTTCGTGGGTAACTTTTTGAGTTACCCACAAACCTGAGCTGAGCCTGCCTCCCTGCCCAGAGCCACAATGGAGGACACACATCTCTGATAAAGCTTATGGCCCAATCTCAATGTCCGCCCTGAGCCCTAAGGACTGAGCCCCCACAGAGTTCGGGTGACGTAGCATGCGTGCCCAGCGTGAGTGCATGAGAGTGCAAGGGCTCGAAATGGTACAAATGAGGAATAGGACAGCACTTTGCAATGTTATATATTGCCTTGACAATGCCTGTCTCGCATGCAAGATATTTATGACAATCGGTGCTTTAGGACTTTTTTATTTTATGTTTGTACCCGCTGAAAAACTCTGCATGCCATGTATGTCATTTGTTTACAATTTTTGGGACACTTCCATTTCCGTTTTTATCATCACAAACGCTGGGTAATTCTCTCAGCAAATTCTGTAGGATTGCAGACTTGCGGAAAGTCCACATAAAGGGCTCAAAAAGTCTGCGACAGAGCCCTCATGCACTTGCTGATTTTACAGTGGGACAGCCCTGAGCCCACAAGCGCCTCAAAGTTTGTGAGGGCAGACATTGAGATTGGGCCTATTACTTTCTCATTCTGAGCCCGCCTCCTTGACCAGAGCCAAAATGGAGAACACACAGCTGTGATTACAGCCAATTACATTCTCATTCTGAAAGAAATCAGACTCCTTGTCACCATGAGAAAATACAACAAAATGCAGAGCTGTGATTTTCTGAAGCCCTGCACTAACTTATAATCAAGCAGATATTGTGTTTTCTGTGACAAAACAAGCCCCTTTTAAATGAAGCATTGAAGAAAGGGAAAGAGTCCTGGATAACATCAATATTTATAATAATACACTGATTTATATATCATTTTTCGAACAAAATTTTCAGAGTGCTTCACAGATTATGAAATATGCATGAAATATGTCCAGAAAATACCAGCAGATAAATCTGATAAAACACCTTGGGCCTCATTTATCATTCATGCATACGTTCAAATCTGATCGTAAAGTGTACGTACGTACGACCATTTTTAGGCAAATTTCTGGATTTATCTAAATTAACGTGGGTGTACGGTACGATGAAATCTCACGACAGCTCTTGACTTGGCGTTCGCTTTTTCCCAGTGGCGAGGCAACGACATTGCATGCAATGAACAGCGAGGGAAAAATTGTTGCGCAGCCTAAATAATGAAAAAAATAACTTTTGTTCAGAGCACTGGGGAGTGAACAGGTGATAAACACAAAGGTGCTCTTTGGAAAACATAGGTTATGTGAGCTTAAAAATCTGATTTCGTCTTAAATGAGGAGCTGATCCTAAAAGTGGCAAAATAACATGCATTCCATTTATGCAAATATAAAAAACCGTTAATGCATCTGGGAAATATTTTAAAATGCACTTGACCTATGCGTTGTGGCTGTAGACGTGGACTATGTTGTGTACCCTAATTGGCAAAAATAATATATGAATAAGTAGATTTTTAATTTGACATCGCTATTCGTTTCTCATCACTATAAATGGAATGAAGCATAAGCCGGTTAAAATGATTAAATCAGGAAAAAGCCTCTGTATAAGGATTTATTGGAGACAGGCATATTAAAATAATTACACATCACCAGTCATGTTGTATGCAAGATGCAAAAATGTAGACTAACCTTTTTCTATTTTTTTTATAAAAGTCCTTTTTCTAAAAGTGTTATTATCTTAGAAGACCTAGCAAACGTTGAAGTCTTTACGAAGTCGCAGTCGCCGTCTTGTATCACTCCCACGTGGCCACTTTCCCAGTGATACCCCCATCCTCTCTTCTGCAGACGAGAGGTCCGGAATACCCTTTCCTCTACCTGTCCCAGCAAAACTTTTTTTGCAAATGGTTATTTATTTTTTAATTTTTTTTATCTCAGCTATAGGCTATAGTTTGCAATTCAGATGAAGCATTTCAGCCCTGGTTATCCTCTACCAGTGGCTTTTTGAGCTAGGCTGCTGTGCACACCACTACTAACGCTCCCAATAAGCACACGTTTATTTTCATGTTCATTCATAAGCATGTAAATTTTATCCTCACAGGATTTTCTTTGCTTTCCTGTTGCCCGCCATGGCCTATAATACTGGAGAAAACTGCGTTGGCATGTGCGTTTTATAATATGGTCGTTAAATGAGCGTGTGCATATGGTAATTCATAATGATGTGAACACGCTTCCAAATATACAGTCAAGTCTGATGTATCAACCTACGAACACATTTACACTCAGATCAGTAATTTACACAAGTTTTGACGAATCACATGTGAGATTTTCGTACGCAAGTTGGTAGGCAAATATACGCTCATTTTATGACCATATGACGACCATAGATATGGATGGATGACTTTAAGGGTTGTTTCTCCTGACTCATTTTCCTTTTGAACTCTATGGAAAAATAAATCAGGAAAAACGACCCTTCAAGTGATCCATCCATATCTACTGTATTTCTGTGTGCAGAGGGATGGTTTAGGCTCGTTTGATACTGCAGGCCCTTGATGACTTACAGCCATCTAGTCAACCATGGGTTCCATACTATTCCCGTGTAATTTACAGCTTAATCATAGTCCCACCCCCCATAGAGATCCATTAAAATGTAAAATGGTTAGTATCGCTTGTAAGACTACCTGAAAATAAGATATCAAGAGTCTTTTGATATCCTTTTATACCCATTCATGTTAGCATCACCTGTTTACCTGTGGAATTTTCCAAACAGGTGTTTTTTGAACTTCCCAGTCTTTTTTTGCCCCTGTCCCAACTTTTTTGGAATGTGTTGCAGGCATCAAATTCAGAATTAGCATATATTTACAAAAATCAATAATGTTGATAAGGTAAAACATTAAATATCTTTTCTTTGTACTGTTTTCAATTAAATACTGCATGTAAAAGAGAATTTACAAATCACTGCTTTCTGCTTTTATGTGCATTTTGCATACTGTCCCAACTTTTTTGGAATTGGGGTTTGTATATACATTTAATACCTTATGATAAATTACTCTTTCCCACCACATATTACATTATTAAAATAAGAATATACATATTGTTGCAACATCTCATTACTAAGTTGTAAATCAGTATTGTCTTTAGGGCTGTTTGTCAGGTTTACTGCTGATAGTCATACCCCATTGTTATGACCTCTTTGGATTTGACAAAAAGAAAGTTGCATCATGACGAATGTGACAATGACCTTATGCACAGTCGCCAAATCAATCATAATAGCCTCATCCAGCTGCCTCCCAACATCTCTCTTTAATATGGAATCACTGCCCAATGGCATCATATCATAATCCAATAAACCTTCAATTCACAACTACTATTTAGAAAAAACATAATTATCAATTCCATTTATACTGCAGTATGTGGAGATAAAGCAGGACAACTCAATGACTGTCACAGTAGCACTTGGTGATAAGCCAGACAATGGCAGGAACACTTCATCACTCCTTTCACATTACTTTGCCTTAATTTCCATTATTCAACACTTTTTAAAGAGTGCTGCTATTGGCAAGTAGTTGTTCCAAACATGGCATGAACGATCTGATGCATTCCAAATAAATGGGGATTTCAACCTTGAAGTGATATTCAAATAAAACAGTCTCAACATAGATTTGTTTCATTATGTTGTGACAAAGGATCAAAGAAAACAAAAATATGTCAAATTTCTGTTCTCAGAATGTCAAGATGTTCCGTGGATCAGGGAGAACAGGACTGTGTGACAGTCCCTGCAGTGTGTATGTGTGTGCATGCGTGTGTTTGTGTGTGTGTATATGTGTGAGACAGTCCCCGCAGTGTGTATGTGTGTGCATGCGTGTGTTTGTGTGTGTGTATATGTGTGAGACAGTCCCCGCAGTGTGTATGTGTGTGCATGCGTGTGTTTGTGTGTGTGTATATGTGTGAGACAGTCCCCGCAGTGTGTATGTGTGCACATGCGTGTGTTTGTGTGTGTGTATATGTGTGAGACAGTCCCCGCAGTGTGTATGTGTGTGCATGCGTGTGTTTGTGTGTGTGTATATGTGTGAGACAGTCCCCGCAGTGTGTATGTGTGTGCATGCGTGTGTTTGTGTGTGTGTATATGTGTGAGACAGTCCCCGCAGTGTGTATGTGTGTGCATGCGTGTGTTTGTGTGTGTGTATATGTGTGAGACCGTCCCCGCAGTGTGTATGTGTGTGCATGCGTGTGTTTGTGTGTGTGTATATGTGTGAGACAGTCCCCGCAGTGTGTATGTGTGTGCATGCGTGTGTTTGTGTGTGTGTATATGTGTGAGACAGTCCCCGCAGTGTGCATGTGTGCGCATGCGTGTGTTTGTGTGTGTGTATATGTGTGAGACCGTCCCCGCAGTGTGTATGTGTGTGCATGCGTGTGTTTGTGTGTGTGTATATGTGTGAGACCGTCCCCGCAGTGTGTATGTGTGTGCATGCGTGTGTTTGTGTGTGTGTATATGTGTGAGACAGTCCCCGCAGTGTGTATGTGTGTGCATGCGTGTGTTTGTGTGTGTGTATATGTGTGAGACAGTCCCCGCAGTGTGTATGTGTGTGCATGCGTGTGTTTGTGTGTGTGTATATGTGTGAGACCGTCCCCGCAGTGTGTATGTGTGTGCATGCGTGTGTTTGTGTGTGTGTATATGTGTGAGACAGTCCCCGCAGTGTGTATGTGTGTGCATGCGTGTGTTTGTGTGTGTGTATATGTGTGAGACAGTCCCTGCAGTGTGTATGTGTGTGCATGCGTGTGTTTGTGTGTGTGTATATGTGTGAGACAGTCCCCGCAGTGTGTATGTGTGCGCATGCGTGTGTTTGTGTGTGTGTATATGTGTGAGACCGTCCCCGCAGTGTGTATGTGTGTGCATGCGTGTGTTTGTGTGTGTTTATATTTGTGAGACCGTCCCCGCAGTGTGTATGTGTGCGCATGCGTGTGTTTGTGTGTGTGTATATGTGTGAGACAGTCCCCGCAGTGTGTATGTGTGTGCATGCGTGTGTTTGTGTGTGTGTATATGTGTGAGACAGTCCCCGCAGTGTGTATGTGTGTGCATGCGTGTGTTTGTGTGTGTGTATATGTGTGAGACCGTCCCCGCAGTGTGTATGTGTGTGCATGCGTGTGTTTGTGTGTGTGTATATGTGTGAGACAGTCCCCGCAGTGTGTATGTGTGTGCATGCGTGTGTTTGTGTGTGTGTATATGTGTGAGACAGTCCCTGCAGTGTGTATGTGTGTGCATGCGTGTGTTTGTGTGTGTGTATATGTGTGAGACAGTCCCCGCAGTGTTTGTGTCATGTTGTGATGAGGTTTTGAAGCCTCAGTGTTTTTACATTTTATCCCCTGTGCAGTGCTGTGGTGTAATTTGACGCAGTGTGATCTGTGGCATAACTCCTTCCGGTTTTTGTGGCGTTTTTATGTGCAGCACCTTCACTTCTCTCTCTAGGAGGGCTTGAAGTGTCTGTCTAACAGAAGTGTAATGTTTTTATAAATCAAACAGTCGGCCTGCAAAGATTTTCTGGTGTTCTTCTCCACCGGCTGAGCCATTTTCCTCCAGCAGTGTTTATATGCTACCTGCAGGCATGAGCATTTACCAGGACTTGGGGAGCAGTTGTCCAGGGGCCAATGACATAAACCCTGTGAAGTTCTAAAGCCCGGCCTGAAAAATATTCCAGCCGAAGCAATGACTTTCGCTGCCCATATTTTTGCCGTCATTCAAAATGTATATAAATGGGAGTAGTCAGATAATAACCACACAAAATAACGAACAGATAATAATAATAATAATAATAATAATAATAATAATACAGGCCATGTGGAACTACTTTGTTGAAAAATAAAAGAAAGAAGACATGGCAAGCACTGGGTTGTAATTAAATCCACATTGGAAAAGCAGCCCTGCTGTATGAAAGATCCAAACTGTGTTCCGTGGTGTTCCTGTTGCAGTCTCATTTTAGATTTCATGTAAATTTTAATCCACAGCTGGTCAGAGTTAGATAACTACACTACACATCTACTGCACTGTAAATTTTAACTACACATTTAATTTGAGAGAGAGATAGATTTCACAAAATGTCAAGATATGCGTATGCAACTTTAAATATGCGCATTATTTCATATAAATTAAAATCCCTTACATTCAATTTACATGCACTGTAACCTCTATGACCAAGCCCATTTCTGCTTCTTGAAATAACCCTGAATATGATCTAAATATGTTCTATGAAATAACTTTGTTTTTCATATCAATTGAGAAATGATTTCTGGCCTATAGTTAAGCCTTCCTGGAATTTGTTTGCCCACAGTTTCAGTGCTGGGGTTCCACGTGTTTAAATGGGCAAAGCAAAGGGGGCAGGGCAGGTTTCGTCAAGGAGATCATGGGCTTAACAAACTGAAATTAATTAGCAGCCAAGGATGTCATCCCCTTTCCGTCAACTGTATGAGCACATGAATAATTATCTAGAGCAGCTATACTCAAATCTGGCCCTGGAGAACACTATGCTGCTGGTTTTCATTCTTCCCCTCTAATCAGTGACTGATTTATAACTGGCATATCAGGTGAGTGGAATCTGTGGAATTAATCAATCAGGTAACTATCCGGTAGAAAAGAAAACCATCAGTACTGCTGTCCTGGAGGGCTAGATCTGAGTATCTCATCTAAGGCATTTGGGCGTTTTGCCAGGCACACTCTTATGTACCTCAGTAGACACTTGTGAACCTTTCAGGACAAGAAACAGACGCTCAGCATCAATTCCAGCCGACATGGCATTTAGCCATTAATCTATGACTTTTATTGTTCTTTAGACATGTTGTTCTTTAGTTTATAGACATGCTGTCGCTCGCTGAGTCACTATCAATATTTCAATAAAATTTACACCAGCTTGCATTGCCTGCATCCAGGAAGTTTTAAATGCAAGGCTAAGTCCAAAGCATCTCTGATCTCTTATAGGAGTACCTAACAGGTCGGTGAAAAACATATTTAAAATAAAACTAAAAAAGATAAGAGTCTAGGAAAAGAGAGCTTCTTGTTGGAGATGTAAAAAGTGTGATTTGAGACCCTTAAGCTACCCATTCCTTTTTATTAATTTTTTATATCACGATATTAGGATTTTTCAGTATATCAGTGTGTTTCCTCTATAATTCATAATTCTGCGTCTAACACACTTAACATAAAGCACATCTCACCATTGTAGCTTCTCTTACAGCCTAATGGACCATTTTTCACTCTCATTGAATTTATTTCTACACAGCTCACAAAAACACAATCCACAAACACTCTCTTGTATTCCTCCAACACTCATCATTATAAAAATGTGTTTCCAGCTGAAACAAAGCACTTTGTCCTCCACTCCAGCTTAATAAATAGTCTTCATAGACGAATAATATTGCCCATGTATCTGAAGTCTGTGGAAGTCAACACTTAATTTCAGAACTACATTTACCATCATCCTTGCATCATTATGTACTGTTCTGTTACTACAGTGTTTTTAACTGAAACTTAATCTACTGTTACCATGTTGGCCAGGTGTCTCTTGAAAAATAATTTGCTTATCTGAATGAGACTTCCTGATTAAACAAAGTATTAATAAAAAAAGGTTAAACTCAATAATGCATTGTATTGTTTGGTTATTGACAATATGGACATGATTTAAGCTTTTAGCCCTATATTATCTGAAACTTCCTATGAAACTTCACATACAGAAGTGTGTATCCTCTTCAAAAATTCTGGTGGACAATTCTGAAATATGAATATCTTGACACTAATTTACATCAGGGGTAATGAATGAAAAAATTCAATAACCCTTCTGGTAAATCGCAAATAAAAGTGCGATACAGGCTGCTTGCACATCCACTTGCGGATTTCTTTGTACATCTTGCTGTGAGGATTCTCTCAAAGAAAATCCACACGATTCCTCATGCGCCAAGCGTTACATAACTGCACAGAGAGTTGTTTGTGAGTACAAAATCATATTTGGGAATGGGATGTATTTATTCGTGGATCAGTTGCAATTTATTTGTGGATCAGTTGCATTTATTTGAAAACTAGTGACATTTATTTATTTATTTTTGAGAGAGTAATACCCCCAATACTTTTCCTTTGATTGTGCGAGACGGAGGTAAGCTCCTGAAAGAACATGACCGCTACATTTGGAGCAATTTGTGTCACCGGTTTGTGATATTACTGTAGTGAGGTTTGGTCACTTTTATTCAGAGTTCAACACTCAATTAGAATTCTATACGTCAGTAGAGCCCAACTTAGTGAAATAACGTAGACACGACAATGGGTTGGAAAAATGACATGTTTTATTGGCTATATATAACTATGAATATGTGAATAATAGAAACAATAATTGACATAACATTCTATGACTTAATCTTAATCAGAGAAAATGATAATTATGTGATGGCTATATATAGAAGCTAACAGTCCTACCATTAACAAAGGTTAGTTTGTGTTAAGGGTTAATGACACGCTAAACTATATTTTGTGGTTAGCTCGTTTTATCAGTCTCATACATATAAAGTTTTAACGGCGTAAAACTATAAGGTCAGGGAAATTGTTTATTCCCGCCCGAAACGCGCATAGCAAAACAAAATACAAACAACAGTAGGAACCAGCAGTAAAATGACCTCAACAGGGTATTACAGATTTTATGCTAACCTATCAATTGATGTCAGTGCTAAATAAAATGCGTTTCAATACTTAACGGTAACAAAGGGAGGCCAGTCCCGATTCCGTAAGTGATGTCAGCTTGTCAGCTGGTCCAAGGTCCCGGCAGGTGCGTGGACTCCCGGAGACTTCTTCTCCGAAGTCGGGTTGCGACAGGTTTCCAGTCAGGTCGACGTGGACGTGCTCAGGTCTCCACTTGGGTCCGGCTGCAAGGGAGACAGTAGAGGAACAGTTTGAAGAAACGTGTCCTCAAAACAGCTGTTGAGAACAAACTAGCTTGGTTTATTCTGTGGCAGGCCAACTCTGTCTCGTGATCAGGCGAGATGCGGGTTGGGAAACGCAGAAGTCCGTCAGAATTTCAGTGCTGCGTCTGGTAGGGGTAAGGCTGCGCCTTTCCCATCAGAGCCGTCCGGGTGGGTCTGGTCGGGGTAAGGCTGCGCCTTTCGCATCAGAGCAAAGTTGGTAAAGTTCCCTGGGTTTTTATGGTCAAAATCCCTTTGATCCCAACTGGTAGATGGCTTTAGGGCACCCATACAATAGATTGGCTCATTCCTTTGGAACCAACAATGAAACATAGATGGACCAGCTATTTGCAATCACCTCAGGGTGTGTGTGTTAAATTGGGATCTCCCCTCTCCTTCTCTAAAGAGGGGGGTGTTCCTGCCCAACCCGCTGCCTGATTGATGAAGCAGTCTGTGTTCATCTCAGAGTCACATGAAGAAATGTACAGACACTCCATTGTGCCTCAGTCTGATCAGGAGTGTTAATTGTGAACGACTCCGCACGAGGGCCCAGTCTCATGATCAGAAAGCCAGAGTCCCAAAATGTCCCTGTGTAACCATTACATTACTGATGGATGACTTTTATGTGACAGTGTAGGCTAGGTTTAGTTTGTATAGCCTATTACAAATACGCGTAACATTAGTATCCAGCATATATTATATAGACTATATTAGGCCTACTGCGCATACATAATAGTTCAAATAAAATAAATAGTTTAAATGACTTTTTTATATTACAACACGTAATTCCAATTTATTGTGAGCGCACGCCATTTTTTTCACCCCCCAGAGACCACTTGCAACCTGGCCAGCCCTCGCAGATCGGAAGAGCGCTACAATGGTGCCATCCTGCCTTAAAAACAACCTGGATGGATAGATAGCGTTCCGGGTATGTAGAAACATATCAAAATGAAACATTTTGTGTGAACTGCCCCTTAAATGGTCATCATTCAGCAGATGATGCAGTTTATTCACAAATTAATTTTTTTCCTGAAGGGCGAATATGAATTGTGCTTTGGCCATTAAGGTAGTTTTAATAGGATTTTGTTTTTCATAATTAAAATTGGATTAAGGTCAGAACTCAGAATCTATAAATTGTAACAAAGGTTTGAGTATTGCACTTTGAATATATCACAGATAGTAAAGTAGCCTATAATCCATAGCAATACCTTTAGTTTGCCCCTCTTGTGATAATTGACAGTTCGATATGAACCAAAATGAAGCAGGGGGATGAGAACGATTGGCGATTTGCTGATTGCCTATATGAACGCGACGTTGTTGTCTGGGTTAATCACAATTATCCGTCAGACCAGTTAACCTATCTGGGATAATCACAATTATCCATTAGACCAGTTAACCTGTCTGGGATAATTACAATTACCCATCAGCTTTTACCGCTGCGCCACTGTGGCATTAGAAAAACACACTCTTTACAGATGTTGTTACATGCAGAAGGTTGCAGTTCTGTTAGTGACTAAAATGCACATCAGTTTGTTTAAAGCAGTCTGAAATGTCTGCAGGGTAACCCATTATTCTAATAGAGAAGCCTATATTTTTATTTCACGTTTCAATTGCTTACTGTCCTATTGTCATAAGCAGCTATGACTGCATACTGATGGTGAACTTTTTTCCAGCATTTCCCCTTTATGGATGGTTGTCCAAATCCATCTGTGTGGAATGGAAATAAATTACTAAGATTTCATATTTCATTTTTGAAAGAGATTTTTGCCTTTCAATAGGCAGTATGTGCTCTAAGGGGATTCGCCCAGATATTCAATTTGAAGTATTGTCTGCTCTTCACCCCTACAGATAATATATCACTGGATCTGTGAATGTGTGTGTGTTTGTGTGTGTGTGTGTGTGTGTGTGTGTGTGTGTTGATTTGAGTTATGAGAGAAGGCAGGAATGTTCCAGTTATAGAGGTATAAAAATATTAAAATCATAACATATAAAAATCATCATTACGTGAAAGAAATACTATAGAATGCTGTCATTTAAATCCACACAGCTGTTAATGGTTTATGAAATATAATCTAAGAAAAATATATCAAAAACTAGAAAGAGACGTATAGCATATGCTACTATGGTAATGTATCATTGGCTACTTAACACATCAAATATGGTTATTGGCATAAGCATTTATGAATGTTTATGTAGTGCTTATGAATGTGTTATGTAGCTGTTATGAAGGACCACCCATAGTATGCTTTCCAGTAGAAATTAAGTTTCTTTACCATTTGTTTTCTTGACAAGGCACTTAAATGATATGTTGATCTCAGCCTCTCTTCCAGATGTTGAGCAGATATTTTTTTGCAGCTTATCAGCTATTACATAAATTGCCATGGGGAAAAAAAACAAGTAGTCCAGGTGAAATATTACTTTTTAACTGAGTTCCAAAGGCATCACTAAGCTAATAATTTTGAGTTTTACTTAATCATGTTTTTTGCATGTTTTATCTTGAGCACTTGTGTAGGCAGGTTTTCACTGCATCTGCTTTTCTGCTTTGTCTGTGGAAAAAGTTAGTGTTGATGTGGTGCCCATGCTGAAAGGGGAAATATGGTAATGCGTAAGCACCGCATAAGAACATCCCCCAAAGATATTAGACAAATTATTTTTATTCTAGAGGTTTTTTAATTAAATTAAGCTGAAATTGTTGTTAAATCAGCTTCAAATTGACAAATTGTTCACTGCTGATGGAGGCACCAAAAGTCATCCCAGAAAATTACTTCTTTGACACCTGACATCACAGGTAGAACACAAACAACTCTGCTATATTATACCTAGTTTGTTATATTATGAATTTTTCTACAGCACTGTGAGAAAAACTGGTTTCAAATGATAACGTTAGTGATCATTACACACTAGCTAGACAAATTAACTAATTTCTATGGTTTATAATTTAGTTTCAGACGCAACCAGTCATCAGCACAATGCTGCTATACAATGCCAGCTCACGTAGTGCCTATGTGAGCATTACTCATAAACCCATGTTATTGATGAAGAACAAATGCTATATTACAAAAAAGTGACAAGGGGGGTGTCAGTTTCTATCTTAGAGTATATAATATGTAGAGACAGCGAGGCCAATAGAAACCTATGGGGAGTACATCCGAACCAGGAAGTTTTCATTTTGCACTCATCTCACGTGTGCCTTTGTGTCCTTGGAGTCACATGTACACATTTGCTCTCAAAAATGAATGGAGCGCAATTGTTACTATAAATACCAAGTACTCGCTTGCTGGCGTTTACAGCATTTACCGGGGCGCCAGTCCGCCCTTTTATCCAAACAAAATTGGTCAATTTCTTGGTCCAAATTCCGATCTTTAGGCAATTTGTGTACGGGTGTCACTAACGAGTTGTTACATCCACTTCAATCATTAAGTACATGGCTACTTCACTGATTTCAATGACTCAACAAGTCTTTCATAAGCATGAAACATTTCTAACCAGTATGGGTTGAAGTTACAATTATCTTCATTATGCATGCAGTTTTAAAAAAATTAAACATGCTTGGTGATATCAGTGTTAAAAAAGTAATAAATTGTCAAACATGCTTGTTTTTCAAAATCTGCATGTCTGTACATATACGGGAGCAAAACAAAATTATTTATTTATCATTATTGTTGGGCCATAGGAGCTGGTTTATTCCATCAGTGTTGGTTCTGCACAGAATACCACTCGATGCAGGTTATTCTGCTGGATAAGTAGTATTTGCCTAATGACCTGAACATGAAAGGAGCTTTGAACTTCCCGGTCCCGTAGCACCACATCGAGACACGTGATTTATGCAGGTACCTCTCATGGCAGCTTGTGAAATAACTGTGAACCAAGGAACTGAGATGCTTCCCATCTCACCAGCTGCTGCAAACGACAGAGGAAAATTACACCAGAGTAGGACACCATCTTTTCTACCAGGCCTGTCTCTCCACCTCGACCTGTGTGCTTTGTTCTGCCAATATTCCTGTCAATATGAGAGATTTCAGGTGATTCTGGGTATTATATTAGAAAGAGAGCTGTTCCTTCATTCCACTCCATTCCATTCAAGTCTATTCCGTTCCATAGACTTCATAGATTTCAACAACAATGTAAAAAGTGTGAAACAAGACACTGAGAAATATGGATCAATAGAGTTTAAGATATGAAATCCATGCTGTCGTATACGTATCTACTGTGAGATCATTAATAATAATTTGTAATACCACTTGTACACATATTTTAAGCCTTATGGTACATACACAAGGCACAGAACATGTGTGTGGACTGTGCTTGCACTTTAAAGGTGCACTATGCTGGATTTTTAGCCTCACACTTGTCCTGTGTTTACAATCAAATAAGTCTCCTCCTCCGTCCTAAACCCCGCCCACTCACCTCCGTTGAGGGCAAGAAACATGCATGAGGCACGGCAGAGCAAGCAAAATGTCAAACGAACAGGAAATGAAAATAAAATTTTTAGCAACATGCATTGTTCTGTATGGATGGTAACAGTAATTAGACAGTGTTATAATGATGAAAACAACTTTTTAAATCGTTCTGAGGTTCTCAGCTCCCCTAACAAGTTGACCCCTGTTTCTGCCTTACTGCCATCTCCGACGAGCGGATTAAACAATAGTTTGACTTCAAAAATGATGGTGTAATCACTGAAAATAACCCCAATAGACTGTCGTCGTATTTTATTTGCTTTGGGTGCACTGTGGAGTGTTTAAGTGCGTTTGGTAGTGGATGCTAGCAGTTACCTTAGAGTTGCGCTAGCATTAGCAATGTGTGTATGTCCAAAAGAAGGAACAGCATGGAATTATCTGAAAATGGTTTCCATCAATCAAATACATCACGGGTAAGTCGTAATTGAGACATTATGTCCAAAATTCCGAACTATCCCTTTAAGGATTTTAACATGGTTCACTTCTGTAAAAGTGCCGCATGAGTGAGCACCGTGGTCTCGGATCGAATCCCACCCATGCCAGTGCCGACTGTGGCTGCCAGCCCTGCAGGGGCGGCGCACAATTGACTTTGCGTCGTCCAAGAGATAAATGGGAGGGTTTCAGTCTGTTGGCTGGGATAGCATTGTTCATTGCTCTAGCGATCCCGTCTGGGCGCCCGTGGTTTGCTCTCTGCGTATGCGTATTGTACATAGTTTGCGAATTGAACATACCAAATTTGGGTGGAATTGGAGATGGCAATTTAAAAAATGTAAAAATAAATAAATATTTTACATGTACCGTTTTCCATTTTCGAGTGGATGACATAGCTGGAATGTCTAGAACATCAAGGCTAGAATGGAATGGCTAGAACATCAAGCTCCCCCGATTAAAAAGCACTCTGCTAAAGCTGTAACCTGCAATCATTCATGCTGGCACAAATGACACATGGCCACATGTATAAAACTCTGAGTAAATGCGTAAAAGAACGCTCAGGGTGAAAGTCGTAAATCTGCTTAAAAAAGTTTCACTTTTTCTACCTCTGCCTTTCGAACACTGTCACCATATCACACTGACGCCAAACCTTGCGGCCCCAGGATAAGAACATCTCAGGGCCGCTTCCTGTTTTATTAAGCAGTGGAAGTGAGAAATTCAGCCGGCTCAGTGCCCTAAATGTCTGGCTGAAAACAATAGTGCGCTTGTTCAATATTTACCCAACGTTTTTCTGAACATTGATTTAGAACGGGGATGTAAAGACGGAATCGTGTGTGGAATAAGTAACATTAGCAGACCATATCATAGCTAGCTAATACCCTTGTAAAGTAAATGACTTTTTCATGAAGATATTTGTACACAAATATTATTTTTTTCAAATATAATGTAATTTTACATTGTTATTAATTTGATACAAAAGGTACCCAGCTTTGGCCATCTAGCTACCTAGCTGGATAGCTAGAGGTAATGTTACTTACAGGTCCAACCGAAAACACAGCAACTCTGCGTCACTTTTCAAAGCCTTGCAAAACTTTGGCTGTTGCCATCGAGGAATAGCAAATCCGAGGTTGTCTCTGCTTCTTGAACGTGCCATGTAGGCTTGTTGCTTCGCTTCGCTGTAGGAGATTGTGCTTCTCGTATTTTTGAATTGTGCTTCTTCACCTCTGCCATTGCAGTAGCCAGCTGGCTACAGATGCTCAGCTAAAACCTGATCCCATCCTGCACTCTGTAACTACACTCACCCCATAGTCCCAAAAGTTCCATGCCCAGAAACGTCCCAAACACATCTTAGAATAATTAATACAGGCAGAGCAAGGGATTTTTTTTTTTTGCCAGTGCGCCATAGATATGACTGAGCATGGTTATTTTATAATATTTTCTTGGTAAAAACCCTGCATAGTGCACCTTTAAAAAAAACAGTGTCAGACATTGTTTCAAAAATTTTCAACTTCAGATATTGTGGTGAGTGTACTCAGAGGCAACGTCAATTATTGTAACACACCTGCAATTAAAACTTGCAACATAATTACAGGCGCGTTCACTCCAATCACCCGTCAATGAGACACATGCATCATTACCTTCCCAAACTGTTTAAATTAAACATATCTGACTGGTAATTGCACAACTGTCTGCAAGCTCTTTTTAACAAAAGAGTTTGTAATTGGCCGGAGGAGCTCACCACAAATAGGGCAAGGCCAAAATGAAGCAAATGCCGACTAAAGAAGCTAGCATCAAACTGGAGCACAATTTACACAAAACTGGAAATTATTTCTCTTGTCATGTGGGGGCTGAGTAGCTTTACAGCCTGCCGTTCATATTTCTCAGGCTGGTGCGTTATCACCGTGGAGGGAACCCTCTGGGTCATTTCCTGTCAGTCACAGACTAATCCATGCTTTTGATGCCCTCGGTCGTGTCTTTCACCTGTCACTCCGCTCTTTCCCGAAGTCCTTCGCAGTTCACAAGGCGCTCGGGAGACACGTTTGTATCCGACATTGCGCACGCTAGCATAATTAGTTTTTAATTCAGATTTGAATATGTATAAAGCCAGTGACTGGTCTTCAAAGCCACAATCTCTGCAGAGTTTTGGGGGGTTTTTTTTCAGCTTTGTTCCTGCGCAGTAATCGGGACCCAAACCCAGTAGCTGACAGATTAGCCGAACAGAAACGGCAAATTAATGTTTTTAATGAAAACATCGACTTGAACCGTAGAACACAAAAGCACAGTCCCCGGATGACATCGGCTGAAGCTGCAGTGATAAAATGTGCTGTCTTTCAGCAGCCTCTGCATTGCCAAGGCTAATGAAATACGGATTGGGTGGTGAAAAAGCTACCGTGTGTCTGTGGCTTGCAATAGCCCTATAAATCAGCGGCTTCGCACCTATCAGCATCACCATTGAAAACAGAAACATCGGGCCCTTGCAAAGCAAAGCAACTTTTTTTAAAACACTGGCCTGCACAGGTCCCATACCTTCAGCACCATTGAGCACCGTCTTGGTGAAACAGGATTGACTTTTGATTTTGAGGAGCGTTTTGTCTGCAGGAGGGCTGAAAATTAAATTTTTACAGCTGATTACACTGATGGCGTTGTTCACTGTGATCTAGTTTAATATGCAGATGGAGGTATCGCTGCCAAATGAGACATTTTGTGTTGGCAATGAGTGACACTTCTGCGCAACCCATCTTTGTCTTTGATTAGACACAACTCATTATGTTTTGGATACCTGCCATTTACCAGGTGAATCTCCACTTTGGCAGTGAGGTGGCCTACAGTGGTAGACAACGCTGTATAATTATGATATGCCCACATGCCACATTTCTACAAACCTAGATGCAAATGCTGTATTTATTTAGGGTAGGCCTACTGTCATCTTCCTTTTTTTGTGACAAAACATTTTTCACCGTTGTGTACGCATATTATTTAGTTTTTGAAGGCGGCTCTTTTAAGATGATTTCAACCATCTGGCCTAAGGCACAAATGTCACACTTTTAACCAGCATGATTACCCATAACCAGACAGGAAGTGGCCAGAGCAGCCAGGCATTTGTCAGGAAGCAGTGTCATTACCCTCTGAGGGTAGAATGGTCTTTTTGCCTGTCATAAAGGTCTAATGTCGCCTAGATCATTCAACTGCACCAATTCATTTCTTAAATGTGACAGTTATCCACAGAAAATCAGTGTGAATAATTGTGTTAATTTTGGACTAGTTGTTAAAGTAAACAGCCCCTGTCTAACCCAAGGCTCTGATTCTGTGTAACCCAACTCTGTGATCCCCTGTGTCACCCAATGATGTGATTCTGTTTGACTCAATTCTGTCATTCCCTCTGTGACACAACGCTGTGATTCTGTTTGACCCAATGCTGTGAATCTGTGTGACCCAACTCTGATTCCCTGTGTGACCCAATGCAACGATTCCCTGTGTGACCCAATGGTCTGATTCCCTGTGAGACCCAATGCTGTGATTCCCTGTAGCTGTTTCTCTCTCACTTGTGTGAGTGGGAGACAGTGAAAGGAGGCTTTCTGCTCTCTGCTCATGTTAATCTTTCTCTCTTCCACTCACAGAGCAGCAGACCAGGTGCAAAGGATCACATTTTCCAGCTTGCTTAACCTCTAACCTGGCCATAATACCTTCTCTCTCCTTCCCCCACTGACACAAAGCAACCATTAGTGCTCTCACCACCCACAGCCAAGGTCCCTGTCACAGAATAATGTTATGTGCGTGTGTGTGCCCGTGTGTGTGTGTGTGCGTGTGCGTGCGTGCCCGTGTCTGTGTGTGTTTGTGTGAGAATGCTTGTGTGTGTGAGTGTGAGCCTGTGTGTGTGTGTTTGTGTGTGAGTGTGTGTGTGCCTATGTTTGTGTGGGTGTCTGTGTGCGTGCGTGTGTGCCCGTGTCTGTGTGTGTTTGTGTGAGAATGTGTGGGTGTGTGAGTGTGAGCCGGTGTGTGTGTGTTTGTGTGTGTGTGCCTATATTTGTGTGGGTGTCTGTGTGCATGCGTGTGTGCCCGTGTCTGTGTGTGTTTGTGTGAGAATGCTTGCGTGTGTGAGTGTGAGCCTGTGTGTGTGTGTGTGTGTGTGTGTGTGTGTGTGTGTGTGTGCTTGTGTGCGCCTATGTTTGTGTGGGTGTCTGTGTGTGTGTGCCTGTAGTGTATGTGTGCATTTGTCTGTGTCTGAGAGTGGGAGTGTGTGTGTGTGTATGTCTGAATCTCTAGTAGAAAGAGAAGGTGGTGAATAAATATAGTTCAGATTTTATTTTATTTTAAAAAATAGTACATTTATGACAGAAGTGGTAACACTTGGATCATGTGTGCGTTCAAGTATAACACTTACACTGTAGCTACACTATATTTATAGAGTTCTCATAACTCAGCCTAAGACAGGCTAGTTCTGTACACATGCACAGAAGCACCCCTTATATCAAAGATGTTATTGGCTCGCCAGACATCCGCATGGCTTAAATAGCCAATGCATTCAGGTTTCCTCTCCCTGACGAACAGAAATGGCAGTAGATCCAGATCACATCATCAGTCAGCACTGGGTTCAGTACTGGGCTAACAGCTCTCTAGAAATGGCACTGCCAGTCAGCACTGTGATGCTACAAAGAGACCGCTCTACTTACAATACTGTGTGTTTTGGCAGGAGTGACGAGCATGTATGGCTTAAGTACCAGGAAGTGCCAAACCGGTGACTCAAACCTGGAAGTGGCTTTCATCAATCACAAGACCAGGGCTTTTCAAACTCAGCCCTAGGGAAACACCCTGTTCTTGTTGGGTTTTGTTGTTACAGTCGATCTCTTAGTTAAAGTAGCTGAAAACAGGGCTTTAAATTCTTTAAGTGACGAGATGCCCATACTTTCAGTTTATTTCACCCATGAGTGTATAATGTTATCAATATAAAAATGTAGCCCCTTTCAAAAAATAATTAGCTTATCTTATGATATTATCTATTGAATTACAGAAAACAAAAGCATCAGTCGATCTGCTTGATAAAATGTCCTGGGATGAAAATATGAGATACTTATCATTCATGCATAGCTATTTCTGAGATAATGTGGCAGTTAAACCAATCCCTCAGTAGACATTTAAAGTGTCAAATTAAGAATAATTAACAGCTTCTTACATTTCATGGGTTGCAGTTGCGTTTAGAAGGGAAACAGATGCAATGAGCCCCCAGGACCAAGCTAGAGAACCCCCGCACTAGATCACTCTGCCAGTTCAGTGTTTCTTCCTTAAAAGGGAATAATATGATCACACAACCTGCTATTGCTGCAGCTGTTTTGACGGTGAACTGAAATTACATCTAAGTGAACTGAAATTACTTCTACACTCTGCTTGTTTTAAAATTCCTTAATATTCTTTTTATATAAATTAATAATATTGATTTTTTTGTTCACCCTGATATCTGCTGTTATCCTCATAAATAAATATGGACAGATTGCTTGGCACACAGAGGTGAAAGAAACCCCCTGCCACGGGACAGATTGTGCTAATTGACTTTCCAAATTAGATTTTTTCATAACACAAAACTGCATTAACTTTAATGGCATCAGAGGAGATTGCAATTTAAACAGGCAAATGTTGTTTTAATTGGGTAGGCATTAGAAGCAGGACAAAGAGAGACAAAACAAATTATAATGAGGGTGGTCTTAGTGGATTCTTCTCAGTCCCCTATATTTTAAGAAATTAAAAGGTTTTATAACATTTGGTTTTATACCATTTAGGCACATTTCACATAATACACTTTTGCTGGTGTCACAAACTACCTTTTGTATGTTTAAGGGTAAAGCCAATCAGAGAAAGTCCCTTGAGTGTTATTATTTATAAGAAATAAAAATAACAAAAACTTCTTAACATTTTATATTAGATAGCATATACAGAAACACACACATACAGTGCCCTCCACTATTATTGGCACCCCTGGTAAAGATGAGTAAAAAGGGTTATACAAAATTCACCATTTGGTGAATTAGCTTAATCTCACACTGAAAAAATGAGAAAAATCCAACCTTTAATTGAAGTAAATTATGAGAAAAAATAATCCCTCATCAAGAAATAATTATTTTTAACAAAACCACATGTGCCACAATTATTGGCACCCCTAGAAATTCTGATGAACAAAATGTAACTGAAGCATTTTTTTCATTTATATTTTACTTTTTAAAGTTGATCAGAGTGTTTAGGAACTTTCAAGCAGTAATCCATGACTTCCTGTTTCACTGGGGTATAAATATGAGGTGACACAGAGGCCATATTCCCTTATTCATACATCAGCATGGGAAAGATAAGAGAACACACAAATCAAATGAGGAAAAAGTGTGTTGAGCTTCATAAGTCAGGGAATGGCTATACAAAAATAGCTACTCGCCTGAAAATGCCCATATCTACCGTTAAGGCAATAGTTCAAAAGTTCAAAGCAACTGGAACTGTTACAAACTTGCCTGGAAGAGGACCCAAGTTTATTTTGCCCCCACGCACAGTGAGGAGGATGGTAAGAGAGGCAAAGAAATCCCCAAGGATCACTGTTGGAGAATTACAGAGGAAAGTAGGATCTTGGGGTCATCAAGTCTCCAAAACTACTATTAGATGTCACCTCCATGCCAACATTATTTGGAAGGCATGCCAGAAAAAAGGCTTCCCTGTCATTTCACCACAAACGTAAGCACCTGGAGTTTGCTAAACACTACTGGAATGCTACAGATGAAACACAGATGAAACGGAAATTGAGCTTTTCGGCAACCGACACTCAAGGTGGGTTTGGCGTAAAAAAGAAGGATGGCTATACTGAAAATAACCTGATCCCCACTGTTAAATATGGTGGACGTTCCGTGTTGCAGGGCTGTTTTTCCTCCAAAGGCCCTGGGAACCTTGTTAGAGTACATGGCATCATGAACTCCATGAAATGCCAGTAAATTTTTTATCTGAATCTGGCTCCCTCTGCCAGGAAACTAAAACTGGGTCGTTGTTGGATCTTCCTGCAGGACCATGATCCAAAACATACGTCCAAATCAACACAAAAATGGTTAACTGAACACAAAATCAAGCTTCTGCCATGGCCATCTCAGTCCCCTGACCTAAACCCCATTGAAAACCTGTGGGCTGAGCTGAAGAGGAGAGTGCACAAGAGAGGACCTAGGACTCCTGGGTAATGTTTCAACCAAACTAAGCAGATAGTACCTTAACTCTATGCATCGTGCACAACTACGGAAGACCATTATTCCCTCTGTGTGACATTGGAAACAGAGCTGACACACCCTAAACCCTTCAACATTTAATGTAGCCCAGCAACTCTTTACATCATTCGTTTTACATCATTAGCTTAGATATAATAAAGTGCAGTGCCAGATTAGTTAATTCATTCTGTGTCACAATGCCAAAAATGTGTCACAAAGTCACAAATACAATGAGGAAACAGAAAAGAATACTTACAAAGTAAAAAGAAAACGGAGCATTTGTTACTATATTTATAATGTATGGTTTTCAAAAGATGACATTTTTTTGGCATTATGATTGATTTGACTGACATGTATCTGCTAAATGCCCAAAATCGTTTCATTAAACAGGTGATCGCACACATCTTTGGTTATTCTGCCTTTTTAATGTAAAAACCTGGTAAGGATCAAGACCTGCCCAGCCAGCTAATATGCAGCCTACCATCAGCTGACCTATAGATCCATCAACATTTTGCAAAAAGATCTCTCTATCAGCACACAGTTCATGTGCAGCAGTCAAGATGAGGATCAGTTGATAAAATAACACAAAATAGTTGGTGGTCAACAGCGCTTCCGCTTGTGGGCGAAAGGTGAAACGTTGGTAAGATAAATAAATATATGGAGCTGAGTGTGAGGTGAGTGTGCGGTGTTCACTTCTTTTTTTTCCCAATTTATCATTACGATCACCTGCACCTTTTTATATATAAATCACGGTGTTCATTTTTTCTCTTTTGGACTGACAGTAGGCACCATTGG